>OZ024890.1:47035092-47785092 GCA_964017195.1 Siderastrea radians | reverse complement strand
AAAAAAATCCCCTACCCCTACCACATTTGCGTTAACGTACATCGAAAGAGCCAAGTTTGGGGGAGGACATAAGTCTTTCAAAACGCAATTAGTGCAATTTAAAGGGTGTGATATTCCTTTCTACGCCACCGTTTTGTTGCAGCTATTTCGTTCTTTGTTCCTATTCATCCTTTTCTCATTCCGTCTGCCTTTTCACTTTCATTTTCCGTGTCGTTTTCATTCCTTCTAATCATGCTGCAGAACAAACTCCTTGGTTCTTGAAAAAAAGTTTACATCACTATAAAAATAGTGTGAGACTAATTAATCGCCTTATTCGTCCCATGACACGTTTGTCATGTTTCAAATTTTTGTTTTGTACAGAAGCTTGAAAGAGGGGAAAGTCGGCACATTGAAATTTACGGATGCAGAACACACTTGCACAGTTCATCTGTAAGTAGCTTCTAAATGAATGAATTTGATTTAGTGAACTGAAAGGGTTTGTCTCTGACTTGTTTTCAATGCTTGCTAAAAGACGTTTCGGCTAATGCCTAAGCCTTCATCACTTTGATAAAAGATTGTTATTACGCGTGCATGCGCGTGCTAAGAAATTGTTAACAAGTTGTGCGTCAAGTTTCAGACGTATCGCGGGACTTAAGGACGTTCGCGCGAAAAACTTCTACAATACAGATTTTTTTCATACTTTGGCTACAGTCAGATAATGAGTTACCTATGTCAGAAATGGAAAAAAATTGGGGGGTCACCGACTTCGTTTTCGAAATAAAGCGCGTCAAAAACTACCCCAATTTTGACAAATCGGCCCTCGTAACTCGACATGGCCTCAGTGCTTGTTAGTTGAAAAATATTAAAAATGATTCGCTGTAGACCCACTTTCTTAGTCAAATTTCACTTAAGTGGGTCTGTTAAGTAAATAATTTAAACCGGTGTCATCCTTTTAGTTAAATTCAACCTCTAAGATCGACTTTAACGAACACCGTGCAGCTTCAATAATAGTAGAATTCGATGATGCGAGGGCAGAAAAGTTGAAAAGAATTAAACTTCTACAATACAGATTTTCTTTAATTTTTCACAAAACGTAGATAATCGACAAAGAAAGTGATCTATCAAAAGAAAATATGGGGTCACCGAACATTTAAGAGAGTTAAACCCGTGCATAGATATTAAAGTGCCCACTAGCGCTATATATCTCCACATTTCTTCAACAGCGCGCGCGCTCAATGCATGACGTGGCATGACATCACGAAGTGAATTGCGTGCGCAGTAAGGATGCGCAGAAACAATTGGCGCGAACGTCCTTAAGGTGTCTGAACCAGGGCGGGAAAAGGTTGGGTGATGAAACGAGCAGTCCGCTCTTCAAGCGATGTGTGTTGCTGAGAAGGACTGGCACCAGCGCTCTTTCCGCGCTTCCGGTGCGTTTGGTGGCCGGCAAAATTTACCTTTCAACAAACCCGAAATCTCATTTTCTTTCTTTATTTTTCAGCCAGCCGTGCACTATGATTAAAACGTTTTTTCACAGTCCTGGCTCGCAGCTTACAATGCTTATGTCTGCGTGGACATTAGTCAATCTTTTTCACAGTAAGTTCCCGAAAAATGCGCTCAATTTGAGAGTGTCGAATGCTTGCTCTTACCGAAAAACATGACATGGTTGTCTTTCCTCGTCTCTTTTAAAAAAGCTCCAAATTACTCCACCCTAAATCTTACATATATTAAAGGCCGATAAATGTTACATGACATATTTAAAAATTAGCTGGAGATATTTGGAGATAGTGGCGTTTTGCAACTTTAAACTTTGCCTCCTTGCAACGCGCCATGGCGATGATTCGTCGCAACGCCGCCAACTGTATGTAAACAAATTACGATTTGTAATCAAATGGTGACGAGTGAAATTAGGAAATAATTTCACTTGCGTTTTGTCAAAATTCTAATAATTTCCCGAGCCTTTAGGCGAGGGAAATTATTAAAATTTTGACAAAACGCAAGTGAAATTTTTTCCTAATTTCACGAGTATACCATTTGATTACCTATTAATATCATGGGTGACAAATTACACTCACAATCGTGGGGTTTTGACTTGTTTATCGCATCGAGAACTCCTTGAGCACTGAAACGGTTTAACGGCTAAAGTTCACATTTTTCTGAGTGAAATAATGAAAAAATCTTGTGATAAGTTTTTACCACGCTTTGACGATTTCGTGTTTTTTGTAACCGACAGCAAAATACACCAGACTCTGAATTTTTACTTGAAAAGTACCAAAGCAAATCGCTTGGCAAAGGTTATCCGCGTTTTATCCGGCAAATTCACTGAATCGTGCACTACGTTGCTCAGAAGGCTTCACAAATACATTCAAAATACGCACAGCAAACTTGTTTTAACGAAAGTAAACTTCGGAAGCAAATTTGTATTTAAAAACTGACCTTTATTCCATTCGAAGAAGTGCCCAAATCCACTGAATTACTTCTCTGTGTTCGCGGTCAATCACTCGATCGCTGCAACTGGCTCGCCGTTCAAAAATTTTCGCTGTCACACTATCAAAAATAATCTCTTCTTTTTAACTCGCAGGTGATTTCTGAGAAGGTCAGTCAATTAAAAGTCAAAATTTACAGATTACCAATTGTGTCCTCAATGAATATTTCCAGAATCGCTGTAGTTCTGCACAAAACACAAAACATCTTCATCAATAACCTCAACGCCATCTTGGCTCTGGGCTATAGACCCGTTGCCATGGCAATTTTGTAATTTCACATGTGAAATTATAAATTAACGCTGAAATTTCGCGCCAAAATTAAGGAGTAATTTGTCACCCATGATATTAAAAGTGAAATTAAATTTGCAGATTTCTCCTCCCTTTATATCACAAAAACAAAGCAAAGAAAACCGTCTAAACTGAGGAGCAATTCTATTTGTAGTGCCTAAAGAAACAGACAAGCATAGGAGAGGTTTGGGGAAAAAGAAGAAGAAGCGCAGTGTTAATGTTGATTTGATTTAATTAATTAACTAGGGACGTGTCTTGATTAACCTTGCACGAGCTACACGAATTATAAATACGCGTCATGCCACGCGTCATCTAAACGCCATTTTCCATCTTTTTACTTTGCTCTGCTCGTTTTTAGACAGTTTTTTAGCATTGATTAAGGCGGAAAAGACAAAAAAAGATAACCCAAAGTTAACGTTTTTCGGAAACTATTAATAGATTATTAGGATTTTGAACTTGGATCTTTGAATTTTGAATTTTGGTCTGGCACCCAATTCCATCCCAGTCCACTGCATCACACCTTTTTGCTCGGACACGCTCGTTTCATCGCCCAACCTTTTTCCGCCCTGGTCTGAACATAGTTTGCGCGCGCTCTACGATTTGTGCTGCTGACGTGAATAAGCGCGCGCACAAGGCTTTGAGAAAAACAAACATGGAGCCTGTACATCAATCATTTCATTTTGTTCAATGAAGATTGTGCAAGTGTTTTTTCCGTCTTAACAAACAAACAGTTTGTCATGTGTCAAAAACGTTTGTTTTCAATGTATAAAACGTAATACTATTGGAAAACAACCTGCCTTTCTGGGATTGTTTGTATGGATCGAGAAAGATCGAGAATCCTGTCAAATGCAGCGCATGCGCAGTTAACCAGAAAATTGTGACTGCGCGATTAAGTGGAAATGCACTGATTTCTACGGAACCGCTCATTAGAATTTCATGAAATTGGGTAGAATAATAGTTCAGAACACACTTAACTCGCCTGCAAACAAAAATTGAAATCTGACAGAGGACATGTTCAGAAAACGTTAAAATGCAAAACACAAAATAAAAGAGGATCTCTCTGTCAAAATTGTACGAGGCCATTGTCAAAAGGCCAGTATTTTTCTGGGTTTTCTAGAGACAAATGATGGAAAAATCTAACGACTGGATTTTCTTAAAATATAACCAATCCATTATTTAATGCTGGTTTACTACCAGCTGTGTTGCCATGGTAACGGTGCCTAGTCCAATAAAACATATCAAAATATAATTTCTTTTAGCTCAACTTGTATCTTGCCTATTTTGGCTGCCCAACTGCCAGTGGTTTGAAAATAACGATGAATAACGCAAAGGTACAAGAAAACTGTGTTCGGCCACCTTAAGAGCAAATGTTGCCAAAAATCAAACATTTTCAAAATATTGTGGCAACAGCTCAAAAATCAATCCCGCTCATATTCTTATGTTAGGTAGACCTTAATGTGAAACAAATCACTGCGTAGTTCGTTTGGCTGAATATCGATTTATTTTCAAGAAAATCGATATTAACGGAATTCGCTCAAAAGACCGCTTTTGAAGCTCAAAATTTAAGGCAAATCTCGAAGCTTCGCGTGACAAAATAAAGCATTCCAGAGCAATAAAAATTAACCAGACTTGTAGAACGATGTTTAAATATATGTCAAAAGCAATTTCAGCACTTTCTGCTCATTTATTTACGAGCTCTAATTAAATTTATCCGACATACTTTTGACTAGATAAAAAGTATATCAAGTTTAAGCCCTAAAAAAAGTATGTGGTACCGAATATTATTCGTCAAGAATCTGGATTTCAAGAGGAGAAGAGATGTTCTTTGCCCTCCTAAAAGGATTTTTTGGGGAAATTTATTGACGCGATGTTATAGAATTTTAAAGTTGGACAAGATGCGTTGATTCAAGCGATCAGAAAAGTCAGCCTAATTAACTTAGTGTACACATACACAAACAACTTCACGTTTACCGCAGGTTTTGATCAGCCAACAACCGATTTTAACACAAAATCCTCTAACCTTCATGTTGCTGTATTTGTTCATGATAAAATTCAAGCAAACTGCAAGCAAACTTGACAGGATATCGCAACTTGCCATGCCGTTTCACCGAACGTCCGCCGTTTTTGATGTGAGGATTCTCTTTTCCGATTTTCGTTAGAAAAAAGGCTTAAGGTGTTGTACAAAAGATGCCTTTCCTTTGTAACTAGCTCTGAACTGAACAGCGAAACAAGAAGTCGTTCATGCAAAAACATCTGTTACGTGCTTTGGGTGATGCCGCTAATTAATTCAGTCAGAACGAGTTTTAGTGAAATCGACAACTGCATGCCTGTACCGCGGTAACGAAATTTTGGGCGCATCGGGTGACTTTGGGGGAATAAGGTTAAATTGTTTTTTCAAATAAGCTATTCTTGTCAACCTACGTATATTAATTTAAGGACTGAGCAAAGATTCTCAGTAGATTGGTTTCAGATGAACACTTAAAAATACGTGAAAATGAAAAAAAAAACGTACGTTGGTTGCGTGACATTAACCCAAGAGCTTTTTCCCGGTGGGCAGGGCGAAGGATTTAAAAAATATATTCTCTGTTGGTTTTCCAAGAGGTAGCACAGTTAATGAAGTATGGCTGGATTAAAATACAAAGTTGGAAATGAAAATCTCCTTTTCGGTCTGAGAATCTTTTCTTTCTTTTCGTTTAGGGTGGGGCGGGGTTTGGGCTAAAGGTGTTTGAAAAGACGTTTAAGAGAATACTAAATCGGCTGATTGTAAGTGCCCGGGTGAAAGTGATAGTATAAGTAAACGATTCTTGGCATTAAAGGATTTTCAAATAAGGCGGAGCATTTCCATCTCTTGTTTCAGAACTCACCTAACCCACCTTTAATGTACCAATTATGCAGAAGTGAAACCTTTTGCTTTAAAGCATCACACAACATTCAAGCCAGCCACCTGCATGTGTTAAAGCTTTGTTCAGTAATTATAAAAGCGGGTCGGAAAGGAATTTTCAGGTTTTCGATTTTCCGAAAACTGGATTTCACAGACCCAAAAGGCTCCGATTAGAAATACTTAGTCCGTGCCTGCACCCTTTCCTCGTGCGTTTTAATATTCTTTAAAGGCATCATGAGGTGACTTGGACATCTAAGTCACCCTCATATCAAGGTCTTCGAACACCTTTAAGAGTGAAAGCGGGTCGTTGTAAAATGACAGTTTTGAGGACTTAATTTTTAATCAATTCTCGCTTGGAATTATTATCTTGGAATTATCTTTCCCTTTTGCTTAACCGATCAACCGACCGACCGACCCACTTTCGCGAGGATGGGGGCGGTGGGTGGGGGGTGGGGGTGGTGGTTCGAAACCTACTTAGGGGCCGATTACATGAGGAGAGCTGGCCCGGTTAGCCGGGCTGGCTCGGTTTGCTGGGATCTCGGCATGTCTGTGAAACATATTAAACATCAACTTTGCGATTACATGGAAAAATCTCAGCCCGGCTAGCTGGGATCCCGGCATCGCGATGCCGGGATCTCGGCCAGCAGGGCTGAAAATTTACCATGTAATCGCGATTGCCGGGCCAGCCTGGCTAGCCGGGACAACACTTTCTCGTCACTAAATTTCGCTCCAGAGCAAAATGGCTCACCAGAAGATCGATATTTCTCTTTCTATATAACACATAAAGGTTTATCAGACCATAAAGCCACGTAAAACTGAAAATAATACGCCAAAATAATGAATTGGCGAAAATAAAAACACTTGGTTCATGCTCTTTGATGTAGCCATCTTTTCACACGACAGCTTCTAAATTTAGCCGCAGGCGGGCTGGCTCGCCTCGTTTAATACCGGGCTGAGCAGTCATCTCGGTACACCGAGCCAGCACTGCTAACCGGGCCAGCCCAGCGCATGTAATCGGCCCCTTAAGGGGAAACCTTTTCATGTTGGGGGATTAAGGGTTCAAACTTCCCCCTTCTCTTAGCCTGTAACCCCGGCTGCGCCCTCATTTTGTTGGCTCACGCTTTTTGCGTTTTTCGTTGTGCGATGTTGAACAAGGTGGGCAAACGAATTCAATACTTTTGATCACACCTGAGAACATAGAAAAAGTTGAATCAATATTACAGAACATCATTGCACAGGGTGGCACATCTGAGAACAAAAGAAAAGTCGGCAAAATTGCGAAACATCATTAAGCTGGAAGGCCAAACTTGTTTTAAAAATTCAACAGCGTTGATCGGTGTTGAATAGAACGTTGAACCCCCCAGTTAACCGTTTTGTAGTTTTCTTCACTGTTGGAAGCTTTCAAAAAGGACTGCACGGACTATAGTGTCAGTCGAGTAGAGTCGTTTTTCGTTGGTGCCTGTTGAGCATCGAAAGCGGAAAACGCAAGACTTAATAAAAAGTCATCCAAGTTAAGCCCGTAGTGGATTGTATTTTCTGCCACAGGACGAAGCTCTTAACAATCTTGCAGATCATTAAATTTATTCCCTTAGAACGAGTACGAGTTTTGATTTCTTATTAATGTCTATTCTCCGTAAATAAGTGTTTGAGCGTTAAATGTACACTAGCACGTAAATACGAACAAGAACCAGGTAAAAATAAGAAGGAGGTTTAAGGTATCACCACTGCCTTATTTGAAAGTCTTTGAATGCCAGGAATCGATACAATCAGTTGATTCAGTGTTCTCTAAAACTGGCATGCTTGACATCCCGTGGCAGCTCGCCGCTGATTGGTGAATTTGAAACGGCCGGCGTGATCGGAATTTCTCTGGTCGCTGAGTCGAGCACCGATCATATTGAGAAAGCCGTATGCACGAATTCAGCATGGATTTTCTCGGAAACTGTTGGAGGGATGAAGTTCAAATTTGGCGAAGAGATAGAGCAACAACTCAGCGATCGATAGCCGTCGTCAGATAGGTGAGATTTTCAGTAGTTTGGCGTTAATTCCGGTTTGAAGTGGAGTCGGTCGCTGCTGGCGGCGGCCGACTTGCAACCCTTGTTCTCTCTTCTCTCTCTCTACCACCGGTCGCTAAATAATCTCGCAAAATAACGCCTCAAAAGGCTCGCGGCGGCAAAAAAACATGACACAAGACTCATTTGACATTTCATCTTAACTTTTATTGAATAATTTAGAGTAAACTCTATATTTTGTAGTAAATCGAAGCAGACTTACTGTTTCTCCATATATCTTCTTATACGCGCCATTGATTTCAACATGACCTTTGTCAACAATTATTAACTACGAACACATAGGGTGGTCTGCCTGTGGTCCAACTTTAAAATTCTATAACATCGCGTCAATAAATTTCCCCAAAAAATCCTTTTAGGAGGGAAAAGAACATCCCTTCTCCTCTTGAAATCCAGATTCTTGACGAATAATATTCGGTACCACATATTTTTTTTAGGGCTTAAACTTGATATACTTTTTATCTAGTCAAAAGTATGTCGGATAAATCTAATTAGAGCTCGTAAATAAATGAGCAGAAATTGCTGAAATTGCTTTTGACATATATTTAAACATCGTTCTACAAGTCTGGTTAATTTTTATTGCTCTGGAATGCTTTATTTTGTCACGCGAAGCTTCGAGATTTGCCTTAAATTTTGAGCTTCAAAAGCGGTCTTTTGAGCGAATTCCGTTAATATCGATTTTCTTGAAAATAAATCGATATTCAGCCAAACGAACTATGCAGTGATTTGTTTCACATTAAGGCCTACCTAACATAAGAATATGAGCGGAATTGATTTTTGACCTGTTGCCACCAAATGTTTGACCGTTGGTAACATTCGCTCTTAAGGTGGCTCCATACAGTTCCTCATCAGTTTCAACAGACAAATATACATAACTTTTTTGATGATTTTCAGTACATTGATTTACATTTCACTAGGGAAAAGCTACAAAAGCAACTAGCCTAGCCTTCATACTTTTCAAAAAAGTCACAATTTCTGGGCCTAGCCCGTTTCCATGGCAACCACTGATATAGTTGTTTGGCTCATTTTTTAAGCTTACCCAGTTTCTTTATGTCATTTCTTGGTTTTTACACGGTGAATTTTTGCTATTTTTGTTGTAAAGATGTTGTCGTTTGAGAAGTCTTAGCTGGCAAAGCTGTGAGAAATTTTGTACATAAGTTTTGCCAGAATAGTAAATTTCCGTTTTCGACGATTAATGCAGAAGTGCATGTACAAAAATTACTCTTACTTTAATATGACTGAAAAACACAAAAATCCTACAAATGTTCCAATTTTAAAAAAATTTCACCGAGTGGAACACGCGCAATTCGCGTTTGAAAATGCCTCAAAACCCACCTTTTTTCTCCACGTTACCAAAATAAGAATTCTCCAAGTTACGGGGTTGCGCATGCTCATGATTCCTTTTGCGTGGACGAGCGTGGACAGCACGCCGGTAAGCGGTAGAAAAGCTTTTCTAGAGCTTTTCTTTCAAATTAAGAACAACATTTTTCTGGACAACTGCTTTTCTTTACTGTAAAGGATCCATGTGACCAAAAAATTCGCAAAAATAAAGAAAGAAACGAACAAACAAACAAAAAAGGAGAAAATTTATACCGATTCGCGATATAAAAACTCGAACGAAGCCGCCACTTTATTGCCAGCAGCAAAACATTTCCTTTAAAGTTTCCAGAACGCGGAAACATTAAACCACTTTCAGTTTCATTTTTACAATTAACTGATTACAACCGTTCTTCAAGAAAAAATCTAAAGCGGTCATGTTTGCTCTTAGAACATCTCTTTGCTACCCGAGAAAAGCAGGGAAGCTCGTTTATTTTATGTTGTGAGCTCAATATTTTGTCTGCCGAGACCCGCGTTGTTTCTTAGCGGCTACTTGCGTGTTTGTTAACTGCATGGAATAGCAAATAGTATATAAATACGCTTTCAATTTATATTTAAAGGCAGACGTTGGATAAAAGGGAACAAAAATGTCGACAAAAAATTATATGTTTTGAAAAAGACCACATTATTTTTCTGCAAGGTTCAACAAGTCAACAGAACGCCTGCGAAACGCCAACTGTTTTGGAACCGGCCGTCAACTCGATACTCATCCTTTATTCGTTCACCGAATGCCCATGAATGCCGTCATTCTAGGCATAATTTTTCCTAAAAATAAAAATTGTATTTGAGCTGAGGTACAATTGAACTTTTTTTCAATTTTCGGTTTTATTTTAGACCACCGAAGTTTTTGAAGTCGCACCTTGTCAACACAAGTGAAACTTAGATCTACTGGTGACTGAAAAATAGACACTGAAATATGTGTCCTTTTGAGTTTCAACTTTTATCAAAATTCAATGACAACTGTTACCTCGTTACAAGTGTGTAATCTATTCATCGCTCAATAAAATTCACAAGTCACCGGTATTTTGCTGAAACCGTATGAGAACGGCCGTAGAGATAACTTACCCGACAAAAAATACACGGCTTGTTAGAAAGGCAAAAACTAAAGGACTTTTCCAAAAAATTACTTACACTTAGGCTCGATCCAAACAAACTTAAGCTTCTCATCCCAGAGATTCTCGACAGCTGACCTGGACAGCACTGATTTTTCAAGTTGAGAACGGAAAGAAGTTCTTCACGCATAATTCTTGAAGGCGCGTAATAATTCGTGCAACGTTTTCAGTCCTCTCTGTGTTGCTTGAACTTAAAGATCGCAATCAATCCAGTCCTATAATCGTACAACAATCGTAGGACTGCAACTGTCAGTTACAAAAGCGATTAAACTAAAGGCTTTTCATAATTTCACTGCTTTGTGCTCGATAGGTTTTGAAAAGGTAAGCCATAAAGATGCCTCAATCAGACTTTAGAAAAGTTCGCCTGGGCGGTTGATTGGCACATGTCATCTGACTTGGACTTTCGCGCTCCTCGCGCGCGCGCTTGTGCCAATTTAGTTCCCATTCCTCGCGCGCTGAAAAAACTATATGGAGCCACCTTAAGCGCGAGCCAGAGATTTGCCGACCTCTGGAATGAATTTTCTCACGCAATTATTCCCACCACTTTTTATGCCTTAAAAGATCTCTAGTCAACACCTTGCCACGTAGAGCAAGGAACATTCCATCAACTCTGGAAGGAAAGCGGGAGGAGACAAAACGAGTAAAGGAGGTACTGCGCAAAAATAATTATTCATCGTCTTTCATTAATCAGAGCTGCGAGAGAGCGTTATCAGACCCACCAACAACCACGATCACTTCTAATGGCTTCGTAGTACTACGCTCACTTGCTGGGCATTTCAGAAAGGATTGGCCGCGTCCTGAGACAACAACAGGTCAAACTCGCTTACAAGCCACAAATCACCATCAACAGCCTCTTCCCACGTCCGAAAGAGCAAAAGGAAGCAGACCGGCCCAAATCGGGCATAGTATACAAAAGCAGCTGCACAAATTGCGTTGTATGCTATGGTCAAACAGAAAGACAACTGAAGACGCTGATTGCAGAACACAAAAAGGCTGTCTCTTTGTTTGATTACAACTCCAAGGTTGCGTGCCATGTCTACGAAAACAGTCATTACATGGACTTTAGTTATGTCAAAGTTGTTGGACATGAGGCAAATTTTAAAGAGCGACTTTTCCTGGAAGCCTGGCTGTCAACTAAAGATCTGAACGCAGGGAACGACCACATCGCCATTCCAGAGGTCTACAAATCTCTGGCTCGCGCTTAAGTCCCGCGATACGTTTGAAGCTTTACGCGCAACTTGTTAATCACTTTTTAGCACGCGCATGCACGTGCTATAATTTTAAATCACGCGTAATAACAGTCTTTTATCGAACTGATGGAGGCTTAAGCATTAGCCGAAACGTCCTTTAGCAAGTGTTGAGAACAAGTCAAAGACAAACCCTTTTACTTCACTATGTCAACTCCTGACTACAACTATTCGGTTTTTAAGAATTTGATATACTCTTTTTTTATCGCCTTGATTCTGTTTCTCATCTGCTTTTTTTCTATTTCTTCGTCATCTCACTGGGTTTTATTTACCTTTTCTTCTACGTCTTTAGCGGCGTAGGGCAAGATGACACTGAATACATCGACATCTCTCTGGAAAATAATCTAGATGTACAGAGAATCTTGTTCGAGGCTTTTGGTCGTGCTGGGTTTGCAAATCAATCTCGTGGCAAATACCAATTGCTTCCATGTACGTTGGGGACGTTTGTGAATCAAACTGTAAGCAATTCCGATGACCTCAAGTGCCTGGAATGTCCAGCAGGTAAGGCGTTCTTTATTAACGTGACATTAAATTTGAAAGAAGCAAGGTTTTTCTTATCGACGGCGTATATATTACGTCGTCGGTTGCCGCTAGAAAGTGAAAGAACTTTAATCGTCTGAGTGTGCATGGGAACAGCGAGTGGATGTTGAATAATGAATGATGGGTAATGATGTCTTAACTCTGATGAGCTCGTTGTATCCGAGTACCTGGGGACTATATAAAATGAATTTGCACTTTTTGGTTAGAAGACGTTTATTCGCTTTGCAGTAGTACGTTTAGTTTGCCTTCGTACATGTTATATGTATACACAAGAAGGATTCGTCGAATTGGGGATTACTCTTGTCACCGGACGGAAAATGCGACGATACATTTCCGTTTGCTTTATGTATGTAAAGGGGTAAGTGGTTGAGCCACCGGGCGGATACTCCACATATGAAACTTTGTTGAGTACCCCCCAGAGGTGCGCTGCGTTATTCAAATTTACCGATAGACTGTGAAACGACTTCAAGCTCATTTCTCTCATCCCACTGTTATCTCATTAGATAGTTTTTTTTTTTGGTTAGGGTGCTTCGTTTTCGAGTTCAGGTGCTTCATTTTCGAGTGTCAGGGTGCTTCGTGCTTCAGTCTTCGTTTTCGAGTGGAAAACGAAGCACTCGAAGTCAAAAAATTTTTTGACTTCGAGTGCTTCGTTTTCCACTCGAAAACGAAGACTGAAGCACGAAGCACCCTGACACTCGAAAACGAAGCACCTGAACCCGAAAACGAAGCATCCTGCCGGTTGCAAGATATAGTTTGGTAAAATCCGCAAATTATGTGACCGCAAGAAACTTTTTATTAGTACCGTTAGGCATTTTATGGCTCGCTTTCACACAAACATCTGCAAAATTTGCCGAATTTATGAAACCTCCAACTCCCCTATTTTACAAGATGTGACTTTCAAACTTGGCCATTTTACTAATCACCCTTTATGGCAAGCCAAACATGACAAAAGTAGGTTGAGCTTGAAATCACCTATCGAGTTTCAGTGATCGATATGTGAGATTAGGAAATTACTATATGAGAATTAGAAATCACCATATGAGAATTGGAAATCACTATACGAGAATGAAAACTGTCATGCGAGATTACAAATTACCCATTGAGAATGAAAAGCCATTAATTGAGAAAAAGATTGATGATTGAAATCGACATCACCTGTTGAGAACGAGAAATCGCTATGTGAGAAATAGAAATCACCGTTCGAGATTATCGATTAGTTTTCAGGGTTTTTCTGAGCCGGTGAGCAACAACTTGTCAGCGGAGTGCATTTTGGCGGGATTCTCAAAATAAAATGGCGGATCAATTGAGTTCAGAAGGCTTGACGGAGTTTTTTGATTCTCTGACAAGTATTATCGAAAGAACAGCGTCAGTTTATCACGCATCTGATCTTGTAGGATTAGAAATCTGTCAAAGGAGGCTTGAGGAACACACAAGAGTGCTTGTCGCCATATCGCTGTCACAGAATTCCTCGTTAGGAGAACTGTTTGAGGAGTTAGAAGATTCTTTGGCTGTGTTATTACGAAAGACGTCAGACATTTTGAATGCATCAAGCTTTCATCAAAAGGAAAAGACTCCATTGGCATTCTCTGCAAGTACAGGAGGAAGACCGGCATACAATATTACAAAGGAAATGATCGAGGAACTGCGTGACACTGGAATGAACTGGAGAAGTATGGCAAAATGTCTTGGAATCTCTGACCAAACACTATACAGAAGAAGGATCGAGTTTGGAGTGGAAAACAATTTCACAGAAATAACAGATGAAGAATTAGACAGGCAGATACAACAGACCCTTAACTTGACACCATATAGTGGGGAAACCTATGTAAGAGGCAGTCTCAAAGGTAGGGGTATAAATGTTCAAAGGTTCAGAATCAGAGAAAGCTTGAAGAGGATAGATGGTCTTGGTAGAGCTGTGAGGCGTCGGTAGGCAATCTTTAGAAGAACATACAATGTCTCTGGTCCAAATCATCTGTGGCACATTGATTCAAACCATAAACTAATCTCATGGAGATTCGTCATCCACGGATGTATTGACGGCTACAGCAGAGCCATAGTATATCTGAAATGTTGCACAGACAACAAAGCAAATACTGTGCTTCAATATTTTGAGGAAGGAGTACAAGAGTTTGGACTCCCTTCAAGGGTTCGTGGTGACCAGGGTATGGAAAATGTGGATGTGGCAAGGTATATGATCATTAACCGGGGATCAGACCGAGGTAGTTTTATTGCTGGTAGGAGTGTTCATAATCAGCGCATCGAAAGGCTGTGGGCAGAAGTTAATAGAGTCAGCTCAGCACTATACAAGGATTTGTTTGAACTTCTTGAGAGCAATGGAACTTTGGACTCACTGGATGAATTACACCTGCTGGCTTTGCAGTATGTCTATATTCCTAGGATCAATGCCTCTCTGTGTGAGTTCACAAGCCAGTGGAATTACCATGGTATTAGAACAGTAGGCCACAAAACACCCTTGGCAATGTGGTACACTGGTTTACTCACTGCTCCTGAGGAATCAATTGTCACAAATTGGCAGACATATGGAATTGACTATGATGGTCCAATGACTGATATTCAAACAGACAACAACGTTGTTGTGCCAGAATCACACATTCAGCTTACAGATCACCAACTGCAGGAATTACACAGTAGAGTGGACCCTCTTTCTGATGATGGCAATAATGGAATTAATCACTTTCTGAACACTGTAACTATCATTCAAGGTTTCACTGAGCAGTAATGAAAAAGACTTGTCACCCACTAAGTATTTTGACATTTCCTGTGATGGAAATGGGGGTTATCCCTCAATTGGGCTACATAAGGATAAGAAAAATTTACTACAGAGATTGTTTTTATTAACAACAAAATGTCAGAAAGATCTTGACCAGTCTATAAGATTGTCACTTGTGACTTCTTTTAAGCTGTCACTGGTATGGTTGGACTCTAAACAACAACTGCATATATGACCCTTGAATTTTGATAGGATTGTGTAATTTACACTGATTTGTCATCAAACCCTTTTCACATTTCCAGCTGCATTTACTTGGTAGTGGGAAAATAGTCTAAGAGGTGCACTGAAATGCCAGAGTAGTTTGTAATGAAATTTGGATCTCAGGAGGTCATTTCTTAGAAGACATACACCTACTGCAAGCAACATGTCACTATTTACTGTAGGTTGTCTTTCATTGCAAGGGGTTAACAAACTCAAATCAACTTAT
The DNA here is from genome assembly GCA_964017195.1 of Siderastrea radians. Lineage (NCBI taxonomy): Eukaryota > Metazoa > Cnidaria > Anthozoa > Scleractinia > Rhizangiidae > Siderastrea > Siderastrea radians. The sequence goes on along the minus strand of OZ024890.1, from coordinate 47,769,901 downwards.
CTATGATAATAGTACAAGTGACTACTCAGACTGCATTTTAAGTCAACTCAAGATTTATTGATATTAATAATATGAGAGCTAATAAAATGTTATTTAGATTTGTACTCTTTAAACTGGCAAATTATCAATTATTTCAAACCCGGTCAAGAGCCATTCTAACTGTTAACCAAACTGTCAGTGACATACATGTAAATGTAGTGAAGATATAAAAGACATAATTTTGCAACTTGATCCTATATTTGTCAACATCAACTTGTTTGAACACAACAAAAATAAACACTCCACAAAGTCTCTTACTTTAACATCTAACAGTAACAATTGCAAACATTAACCTAAAACAACTGAATGCCACATGCACACTTGTACTTAACCCCTTCACTCCCAAAGTCAGGTGTATGGAGATATTAAAAGTGATTCTAACTTCCAAATCTATGCATGAAATCCTATGGTGTGACCATTCAAATGAAACCTCGTGAGTAGTGCTTTCACATGGTACAATTTATATTTGAGTTTTTTACAAAACAAAAATGTGAGATTTGTCTTGAATTTTGATTTTAGGCACTTTTGGGAGTGAAAGGGTTAAGAAAAGTATATTGTTATTCCCATACCACATATCTCTTCCTTTTGATTCAACATGGTGTTATGTACAAGGTACAAGAACTTAGGCTAAAGGAATCAAACAATATTGAAAGACCAAGCCCCCTTTTCATTTATGAGAGAACTGAATTCTTCAGCAAGTTCTGAATACGACTGGTATGTAGAAGGCAGCTCGAGTGTGGGACCACAAGTTCGAATTATTGGTCTGCGTCCGGCCCCCTCAAGCATACTGAATGTAACCAAGATTGAATCACATGTAATAACATTACTCCCCGTCAAAAATGAAAAGAACTGGGAGATAGCCTGTCCATCCAGGGACCTAATATACCTCTTAAGATGTTCCAGAGCCATTCTCTCTGGTTCCGTCTCTGGATTTGCTTCAAGAAGCTTGATAATTTTTTGGGGGGTTGGCTTCCTTTCAAGATACATTTCTTGCAAGCCTTGTAGGCTTTGAAAGGCAGGGAATGCTCTCAACACTGAAAGTATTGGTGCAAAACAATCAATGATGTACCTGGGCTTTTGCAGAAGTTCTTGGTGTGCTAACTCATGAATAACCCGTGAAATGTTCCCTTCAGTTACTTTAGTAAAACACTTAAAATTACTCAGGAAATCCAAAAGGTCCTCATCATTAGGGTCAAACTTATCCCCAAGTGCAACTAGAATAGTTTCCCTTTCCTCTGCTGATACATAGAGTAAAAATGATTCCAGTAAGAAACTGTTTGAAATGTTTTCCTCTCCAAACAACACTGATGCTATAACAGCACGTGACAAAAAAATTGGAAAATAATTGTACCTTTTGACACCGTACACAATTATCTGTGCAATTGCTTCCCATTGTGTTTTCTGAAGTTCATGCCTTATGCATGGCACTTTTTCCTGTGTTCCAACAGTTAGTGAATGGTACACTAGTTGCCAAAAACTGGTTAACACTTCCCTTAGGACACCCACTCCTGTACCCTCCTCTGGATTACCATCATTCCCAATAATAGTTACATCTAAGTTAACATTTATCATAGTAGGATCACTGAAAAGTTCTATCATGTCATCCTTTAACAGAGCTCGATGTAGGTATACATGTTTTGAAAAAGCACCATCTAAGTCAGAGGGAAGGTCAAAAGGAACATCTGCAACACAAGGAGAACAGGACATGTAAGAAAGGATTAGGAATGACAAGATTTATCGAAAGATCAAGTTTTTGAATATCAGGCTGGGAATACATCAAAATCTTTAAAATCCTTTTGAGCCATTTGTAAATTTTTGGGTGGTTCTGATTCTTCAAAGCAATCAATTTTCTATTATTATTCTAATTAATCTAAGTAATTTTTATTATTATTCTCTTATATTTATCTGATAATTACTGTCTTTTGCAGCTTTTTCTATAAAGTAATTAACTGATCAACCGATGTCCTTTCTCAGATGAATAAAACTTACACTCTAATGCTAACTCATGTGCTGCTAAAAAACATTTTCTGGTGGCCACCATTTCATTTAAATTTATCTCCTTTAATGTGAACCTGACTGAGAGAGGGTTCATGAGATTGTTGGAATTATATTCATTTCAGTACATGGTTGAAATAATGCAAACTGTGAGTACCCTTAAATGTCCCAAAGTTTATTCCACATTGAATAGATCTTAAAAACAGGTACCTGCATCTGGTATATGTCCACTTTGCCCTGAACTGTGATCAGTATTGACTTGAGGTTGTGGTGGTTGCGGTGGCATCTGACTGGCTTGTGTAGCAGTTGGGCCTGATTCAGTGTCAAGGGGTACGCTCCGTACGGGAGTTGTGGTTACACTTGAGGTTGTAGCATGAGCTTGCGCAGTAGTTGAGCCTGTAATGAGGGTGTGAGGTAGCTCCTGTCTGGGATTTGTTGTTACCCTTGAAGTTGAAGCACGAGCTTCAGTAACAACTGTGCCTGTTTCGGAGGTACGAGGTAGACTAAGTACAGGATTTGCTGTTGCAGTTGAAGTTGCACAGGAAGGATTGCTTCATGTCACTGGGTCTGGTACCATTGCTGCTAGCATGTTGTCATCAACATCATCATCAAACTTCAATTCTGGATCATCTTTAGTCACCATATCCTTCAAAAATAAAATTATTAAGACAAATAAATTATTAACAGAAGCAATATGGATTTTAGAAGTCTTGTAATTCTACATGCAGGCTAATCCAAGATTGCAATAATGATAATAATTTTTTTTTTTTAATAATGATAATAATAATAATAATAATAATAATAATAATAATAATAATAATTATTATTATTATTATTATTATTATTATTATTTAAGTGCTTAATTCTAGTAAACATTTCACTTACATGTAATTCTGACTACACTAACACGAACATTCAAAGTGAAAAAGTTTATTTTGGGTAATATGCAGTCAGTCATCTGATGATTACAAGTGGTCTGTACATGAGCTATAGCTAGTAGTTAATTGTTTGAAATAATACACACAGAGTTGCATGTCATAGTACTAAGGTATGAAAAATTACAATAATGTACCATGCCATATACGAGAAACCACTAAAAAACCACTCCTTATTTGTGGCCAAAAAAAGTGTGGAAACATATTTCCCACCTTGAGGAAGAGGTACTCCTAAGACACCCTCCCAAAAAAAAAAACTAGAAAGAAAAAAGGAACGCAACAGGAGAAGACTCACTGACGTAGAATAATAAAATATCTCCCGCCAAAAGCTTAAGACGGAATCCATTAGGAAACTGAGTAATTTTAATTTTATTACTCAATTTCCTGATGGATTCCATCTTAAATAGTCCCGAAGGTCACATGACAACACCCGAGCCTCTCAATCGTGCCGTCAGAATATTAATTTCTGACTAATTTGTTCCCAGGTCACTCAACCGTCAGAAATTACAGTTTCCCAATGAAATTGTAATGGCACTGGTAGGTTAACTACACCTACACCACGAAATTGAGCCATAAAAATTAGTCTTACCTGTAAAAAATCTGGCAGCAACACTCTACTTGGTCTCACATATGCCGGCTTGTTTTTAAACAAGCGATGAAGAATTATCCCATTGATTCCTGTCTGTCCAGGGGCTAGTGTTGGCTTTACTAACTTACTGTGCACAGAAGTTAAAATCTCCATGTCTACTAAAGGCGGAATTATATCAGCAAAGGCCTCCATTATAGTCGTCTCGACTTGGACCTCGTTCATATCTTTGCTAAATCGACAAGCTGATAGCACATGACCTTTTTCCATAAGCAACACTTTTGCACCTTGCCTGGGAACAATGTTGGAATCCGGGCCACTTAGAAGAACCAAGTCGCACAAAAATGGAGTTCTCTCAGATTTTGGTCTTGATGTCCTCGATCTGTTTCTGTTGACACCATTTCCAATTCGACGCATATTCATTAATCGTCTGAAACGAGACGTACCTTGCTGGGGCTGAGAGCAACCTTGTTCGTGGCTAGCAGATGCACTACTAGCGCTTGCTCTTCCAAATACCCTAGCTACTTCGCTGTTCACATTTCGGGGTGACTGGTTACGGTTTTCCATTTGACCAGACAGTTCCCTTACAGTTTCCAACAACTGTTCACATTGCTGGACGATTTCTCGATCCGCCATTTTGGCGATTTTCGCGGGAATAAAGGGCTTAGTACTTTGTGTAGAGCGACACAAATTGTAGTCCAGGAAAGCCGCTGACTCGCCGGCTCAAGAAGAACTAATCGATATTCTCGAGTGTCGATTTCTCAAGTCTTGTATACCCATTTTTTGTTCTCGATGGGTGATGTGACCTGCTGCAGGGTTTTTTTTCTCGAGTTATGCAATCACTTTCTGAAATGGTGATTTTTCATTCTCGTGTGGTATATATTTATTTCCAGTTGCTGATATATCATTCTCGCAAAGTGATTATTAATCTCATATATGGATTACTACATTTCATTTGTTGATTTCTAATTCTCGTACAGTGATTCCTAATCTCACTATCAAATACTATTTCTCACATATCAAATACTATTTCTCACATATCAATTACTGTTTCTCGACTTCTGATTTTAAAACTCAACCCACTTTTGTCATGTTTGGCTTGCCTTAGTATGACCGTATGTGATAACAGCTCTAATGAGGTGCGAAAGTTGGGGAAATTTTTCGAAGCAAAAAGCTTTGCCGTTGTTTTTGCGTTAGTGCTCCATATTCAAATAAAATTGAAAGGGTAAGTAGATTTGGGCAAAAACGTCAGAATCACGTAAATAGCATTTTTATCTATAGCAATTAATAGATAACACATATAGTACCCTGCACGCAGACGTCTCGTAGCAAAGGAAATACGAGACGTTAAAGTTGTGAAAAAAAGACTGATAGGGTCTATTCTTATTCTGGTAACCTACATGCATTCCCATCAATAAATAGATAAGCTTTAAAAAGTAAAGCTGCTGAATAAAAGTAGAAAAAAAGGGTACCTATTTTTTTTCTCCAACTGTGAAAGTTTAGCGCCTTTGGAGAGGTTTTTATTCTTCTACCAAAACAGTGTATAAGAGAAAGACATTTCTTTCTCTTATACACCGTTAGGACAGAAGATTAAAAACCTCGATCTCCAAAGGCGCTAAACCTTCACAGAAAGACAGCAAACAACACCAAGTAACATTTCACGTTCTTTTTTCAAGGCTTTGCCTTCTAAAGTTTTTTTTATTTATTGATAGGAATTCTTGGTTCGATTTTCCATACAAACTCTTATATTCCGCTTGGGCTACCTGTGGGAGCATTTGTGCGATTAAAAGCCCTCAATGATCTACGGTGCTAAGCTTATTTTTGAGGTATATCAGGGTTCAATTTTCTTCTATGTAGATGGACAGGTTACCTTTATGATCAAAATTAGTACATTAAAGGGTTAGGGGTGAAGCCTGCAGGTACCAGGAGCCCATCATGGACCCAGCGTGACAGAATTCCCAATAAACAGATAAAAATCAGAGCTGGACTCAGTAGTCTTCTCCATCTCTTCTTGTTTTTTCCCATAAATTTTCAGCCTTTTTGGTGCTGTAGGAAGCAGAAATTCGAAAACACAAATTTGCCGAAAATTTTGGCGAGATTCTTTTATATATTGTAACGAACAAACAAAGAGTAACAAGCGTTAACCAACCCAGAAAGTGTATTTCATAATATAAATATAAACAAAACTCTTCTCCCACAAATCAATTTAAAAACATTTTCTAAGTTAGAAGAAACAAACAAACAGGCATAGGCAGCCACGAGATCTCGTTCGTGGGGCGGTTAGTATTAGGGAGCTTAAGCAAACACGACGGCGACGGCTTTCAAAAACGTCACAAAAAAAGGCTTTGGTTAGCAAAACAATGACTCTGTACGTTCGTTAGTACGTTGTACTTTTTGGCACATTTCTTTTCCGTTTTGTGCAAAACTACAAAGTGAAATGACCAAATTCAAAGCTTTGTGTACAGCGTGAACACAAGACGATGAATTTTCTTTTTTCTGCGTGAACTGTAATTAATGCAGACGGATTAAACGAGTCGGAATAATAATTGCGAAGAAGTTTAACGATTTTGAAGTCGTTTTTAATTTAAAGTGACGTTTTCCTTCCCGTCGCCGTCGTGGTTGCTTAAGCTCCCTATTAACTTGCGTGGACGAATACTTTGGCATATTGAAGCAATAACCGCAAGTGTCAACGTGCTTTATAAATGACTAAAATTAATGAAACACTACCTCATATAAGTCTTGAACGTCTAATCATCTTCACACTAAAGCAAATCATGAAGCTTGGGTAGGAAAATAGAGAGAACCCATACAAGACTCCTTCTTTAATTTTTATTCCACATGGTAGGGGTACTACTTGTGGAGAATTGAAGAGAAGGCCGGAGCATGGGCCACATTACAAAACTGTTTCAAAGCTGTCAGTTGTTGTAGCCTACAACGGAATTCATGGGCTTAACTCGTTAAAAATCTGCTTCTCGATATTTTATGCCTTCTCTTAAGGATGCGTGATTCTCTTGTAGCGAGCATATAATTGATGAAAGAAATTTCCACGAAAACCGTAGCAGACATATATGTTATGTTACTGGGTTATTATTACTACGATACATACATACATACGTTATTGTATAGCTCCCCCTTGGAGCCTCTTTCGCCAATATCAAAATGAAAATATTAATTACGAAAACTATTTACATTGCGATGATAAAATAACGAATAAATGAAACATTAATTGTAAAAACTATTTACATTTCGATACTGAAATAATATCTATGAATTAAAAAGATTTTTAAAAATTCTCTTTTTAAAAAAGCTAAGACTTTTCGTGTCTCTGGTATCCTTTGATAGGTCATTGTACATTTTTGCTCCACGAATTTCAAAAGCCCTTTGGCCAGTCGAAAGCCTGTACTTGGGCAGCGTGAGGTCCTTATCTTGCCTGGTGTCTCTTTGGTGAAATTTTGGCTTTACCTCGGTGTAAGAATCCGTGAAACTCACGGATGACGTAAAATAAAGGAAACAAAATATTTTAAACAATAGCGTACAGCATAACAATAGGTAACAAACAAAGAATATCTTGTCAGGTTCTTACACCGAGGTAAACCCGAAATTTTGAACGGTGTTGAAATCGTTCACGAATCATTGAACCAAGGGACAAGCAATACCAGCCGTCTCCACCGTTTGTGCATGACACATTCTTATCTCAAGCATATCTTACATAGTTCTGTTCAGGGTAAATCTGCAGCCAATGGAAGCTAAAATATTTCTTCCATTTTTCCTCAGTCTGGGTATAGTTCATAAAGCGCAATGGTTGTGAAACGTGATGAGTTTCATTGTTTGAGGTTTTTGCTACCGTTTTTGGCCTTGATCGTGCGCAACCACAAAATCTTTTAAACTTTGTTCAAACAACAGACCAATAGAAATGTTGGACTAAATAATTCAGCCATACAGTGTGATCGAAAACACAAAAGATTGTGCACGGTCGTGGTATGTTGAACTGAATTGAAATTGTACCTCCTTTGTTATCGCCTTTGAACTCTGCCGAGTTCCATAACCAGTCCCTCGACTAGCTAACTATTGTCTGGGCAATAATTTGTTTGAAATGCATGTTTACATCTCACGGGTGAAAGCGCTCATGTTGTAGCATATGTCGTTACAAGTTTAAAAAAAAAAGCTTTGGCTAAAGACCCTTATTTTCATGGCCGTGGCTAGATACCCGGCAGTAGGGTAAGGGATGTTTCGAGACTAAATAAGTACCCGGAAGTTCGGAATTTTCGAATGATTTTGACGGAAAGGCTTATTATAACGTTCTGAAAGTATTCGATTTTGTTAAGAATTGCCAAGTGATTCAGAAAAGCATTTTGGTCTTTTAGTTGGCGAGTTTTCCGAGCTTGTGCATAATTCAAAATTCCGATGTTTGCGCTTAAGATTATTTGTGGTTATACCTGCCAGTCAGAAACCAGAGGAGGAAGGACTCCCATATCAAAGTGACGGGGGTGACCGTCGTACTTTTTAGGGTAAAAATTCGTGGTTTGGTATCCTTTAGGGAGCTAAAATCTGAAATTACTACCGTCAGTGTTATGGCGGTACCTTTTAGGGAATTGAGCCCAAAAATATGACAGAAAGTAATTGTCAGTCAATTGATGTTTATTCTTGTCTCATTAATAAAGAGCGAGTTATTGTATTGTATTGTATTGTATTACATTACATTGTGTTGCAGAGCATTACATTGCATTGTATCGTATCGTATTGTATTGTATTGTATTGTATTGTATTCACGGCTTCTAATTGTGTTGTATTATTGTATTGTATTGTTTTAGGGTTGCTACCTATTAGGGGTAATAATTTATGCAAGCCACGCCAACAAAACAGAATTCTGGTACCTCTTAGGGGTTCTTTTCAAAATTTACGACGATCTCTCCTGTCGATTTTATATGGGAGTCCTCCCGGGGGGGGAGCAGAAACACCCAGAATTTGGGCTAAATTTCTCATTAAAAATTACCAAGAGATTCGAAAGACCCATGGCTTCCTTCCTATGGCGTTGGTAAGTGATTTAGTGGCTTTTTGGGCCACATTTCTGGCAGGATAAGAATTTTACAGCATCCGTGACATGTCACTGATGGTGGCGTTATGGCTCGGGTCATACAGGGATAAAGCAAGCCGTTTTATACCATGCTCAAGCTCTGAAGCTTCGATAACTGCAAAAACAAATTGGTCTTTTGAATCGCTTAATTATTGTAAACAATCTTCTAACACTCCCAGCACGTTTGAATGAGAAGTTCCGTCCAAATTCTGTGTTTATGACTAGCCACAAATAATTCTAAGTGTTGGAAATATTCCAGTTTTCTAGTACGCACAATACTTTTCTGAATCGCTTGGCAGTTCTAAACAAATATCGAATACTTTCAGAATGGTAAAATTGTTCGAAATTTTAGCCTCGAAAACATTCGTAGCCTGGGTATCTAAACACTGCCTATGTTCATTGGTGTAAATAATGTTGAAATGTCCTTTGTCAAGACTTAATTCCCAACTGTAGCTGAAACGCTGATGAAAGCAATGTTTTATTATTGATTCTTTCAGGCGGCTTCTACTCGGACACTGAAGCTTTTGTCAGTGACAGCTGCCGAAGGTGCCCTAAAGGCACTTTTGTTCCCTACGACAAAGCACCTGGAAAAATCGCAAGCGATTGCATTGCTTGTCCGCAAGGTAAATTAAATTTTAAAAAATGCGTATTCATGATCGCAAAATCGATATGGAAGTTTAATTTTCGAATCTGCCACCTGGGAAGGACTATCTTCGGTTTAGAAAAAAAAACAAAGAACTGATCTTATGAGCAAAGCAGGGAAAATTTAGCCTGCCAAGCAAGTTAAAAAAATGTAAAGAAAACTTAAAGTTTGCATGCATCAGAACGCAACTAACACTCTAAAACTAACTCACACCCCAGTACGACTTCCTGTAATTGAAAAATAAATATGGTTTAAATATATGCTAACCTCCTCTCTTCCACGTTCTCTCTTATGAACAGGTACAGACACTGCCGCATTCGCGGGATTTCGCGCCTGCAAATGCTTGAATGGATTCTACCGTACTCACCTTTTCGATAGCTGCAAACCATGTGATAAAGACGGCGGATTTAAATGTGAAGATGACTACGCTTCACTCAAAGAAGGTTATTGGTGGAAATGGGAGAATGAAAGCCACAGATTACTTTATGAACAATTTACTAACAATCTTAAGAATGAATCTTTTCGTCCTTCACTCCGCTCCAATTCTTCCAAGGATAATCTCACCCTCATTGAGTACCCTTTTCCTCTTCCACAGCCACACAAATGTCCACAGAATGAAACCTGTACTGGAGGTCTAAGTTCTTTGTGTAGTCCTGGTTATGAAGGTCCGTTGTGTGAAGTTTGCAGAGACGGATACTATAAACAACTGAAACAATGCAGAGAATGTCCCACAAAGGAATGGATGGCTGGGCAGCTTTCAATAATGGCAGCAGTGGTGGTAATAGTCATTGCAGTCGTTGTATGGACTATAAAAAAGAAAAGCAAAAACATTAACGGCCGCTCCTCAGTTGATGTCATTCTTGGAAGATTGAAAATTGTCATCGGTTTCTACCAAGTAACATTTGGAGTACTAGAAGCATTCTCGTACATCAAATGGCCGGACTCTCTCGCAGTTATCGGGAAATATTCTGAGATGTTGCAGCTAAACCTTCTTCAGATTGCTCCAATCAACTGCCTCTTTCCAAATTTGAAAGTCGACGCATTCGGAAGCTTGTTTGCCACGCTCGCTATAAATGCTGCTGCCATCGTCGTTGCATTTGCTGTTTACAGCCTGAGCAAAATGCGACTGAAAACTCTAAACAAAGAAGAGAAACTAAGAAAAATGTCTCAGATGAAAGAGTTGGTTTACAGAAACCTTTTTTTCTTCCTCTACGTGACATACCTTGGCATGTGCTCCAAGACAGCAAACGTTCTTTCCCCTGCTTGCCGTGAAGTTTGCTATGACGAAAAGGAAGAAAGTTGCCAAAAGTTCCTAAAAGCAGACTATACAATTCAATGCACAGGAAAGAAGTACAACAGATCAGTTATCGTTGCATACTGTTCCGTTTTCTACATACTTCTTCTGCCTACTGCAGCCATGGTGATTACTTGGAGACAACGAAAAGCGCTGAGCAAAATTGAAAACGAATCCAACAACGAGACAAGCGACAGTAAAGATCACAGCACCGAGGTTTTAAGGGGGTTGAGGTTCGTTTATGAGAACTACAAACCTCATTCGTGGTATTGGGAATTTGTCGAAACAGTTCGTAAAGTTATCCTAACATCTGGTTTGATTCTCGTGGGAGGCGAGAGCAGGGCCTACATTGGGTTAGCGTGTGTGATGTCAGGTCTCTATGGAATGTTCTTTGCCACGAAGAAACCCATAATTGATCCGTTTGAGAACAAGCTGATGCTGTCATCTCTTGCCGTCACCTTTGTCAACCTTGGAATAGGAGCAGTGAGTAGAATACCCAAAGAGGGCATACCTTCCTCCATCGATCCTTACATGGACAGCGTAATGTTCAAGGCACTGGTTTTTGGAGCTAATTCCTTGGTCATTGGTCTACTTGCGGGTAAGCATAAAGTTGGTTAATTTATTTCCTTCAACTTCTGAAGTAAAGTAGATAATCATTCTTTGTATTACTCATAAAGTAGATTCTAATTCGTTAATGTGATAAGTTTATACGCTTGGCCTGTCTTGTTAGCATGATTGTTGTCTGTTGTCTTCGATTGTGGGCCGCAGATGCAAAAATGATATGCATTACCTATCCCCTTATGGGTTAAATGGCAGCCGCATGACAAACTGAGGTCGTCGTCGTTGTTGTTGATGTTGCTGCTGCTGTTGTTGTTATTTTGGCATCATCGCCGAATCCATGCAATTTGAACTTCTGTTCGTACCGACAGAATTCAGTCACACATTGCTAAGTTCAATTCGAGTTAATATCGTCACTACCGGTCTGTGGTCCAATTTAGTTTGTTATCATTTGTTTATCGTATTTTGCCTTCTAAATGAGCTAACAAGCTTTTTAAAATATCTTTCACGCGATCCTCAGAGGGGTCAAAATAGGCGACAGGCACACCACTCTTGCGAATGTGTCACAGCTGAAGAGGTTTAAAGATGTTAACGGGCTCCTTCGAATGAATGAGGGTCTTAGCGAGAGCAACAATAGGAACGAGCTGGCGATAATGTTGGTGGCGGTGTCGATCCTCGTTCCCAATACCCAGTTAGGAACCCTCGTTCCAAGTACTCCTCGAAAGACCCGTTGATTCTGCACCACGGATAAAACACAAAACTGGAGGAGATAAGATTGCTACTAAGCTTATTATATTAGGTTTCCCTGCTGGAGTTAGCAACTGAATGCAACATTAGTTTGCTCTATTAGATTTAAGATATTTGAAATTGTTCGTTATAATGATTTGAGTGGAGTGCCTGCAATTTTTGTGGATGGCTCAGCTAAGTGCGCAGCCTGCACGGCAGGCGCGGAAAGGGGAGGGAAAAAGGAGAACGTGCGAGCAACGAGCGCAGAGGGCGAGAAGAAGGGAGACGACGGAAGAGGTTGCCCTCTCCCATCCTCTCGCGCTTCACGCTTGGAAATAATTCCCCCCCCCCCCCCCCACAAAGTTCTTTCCACTCCTGCCACACAGTTTACTAAGTACACATCCACAGTACCGAAGGAAACCCGAAATCAAGTCAAGTAGGAATCTATTATCCAGAGCTACTGCTGAGACTCATTTTTTATTGAACGGTTCCTTTTATTACCAGATCATCAATGGTGTATCCATGGACTCCCGCTGCCTCCTGTCCTCGCTAACCTTTTCATAAGGGTGTCATGAAAGTTATGGTTACCAGACTTTCAGGCGTCTTTAGGTTTTTCACCGTCGAACCATTCGAAAATGATGCCTAATGTTTTGGACTATATTAATTCTAGCCACCCTAACAAAGATTTATATCCCAACTTATAGACTCGCTCTTGTTATGACACTACTTGATAGAACTTATCAAATCAACAATACTTGAGTAGGATTTCCTGAATATAATAAGAAACTCGCGTAAATTGATAGGGAGTTTTTTTTTTTCTGTGCACTGAATAATTAAAAGAGGGTCTGGATGAGGTTTAGTGTTAAGTGTTAAAACATGTCAAATTTAAGTGTTTAGTATTATAAAAGAATATACTGTTAAGTGTCAGTACAGTAGTTTAAGTCAATTAAAACTTCACTGAAAAGGCGGTAATGAAAGAAAAAGTACTTGAAGCTAAGCTTATGTCTTCAAAGGGGGGAAAATAAAATAAAATAAAATAAAATTCAAGAGCCTGCATGGAACTGGTCCGTATGCATAGTTTCTACCTATGCGCAATAATTCTGTGGCCAGCGGTTTTCCAGCGGACCACTGCGTGCAAAATGGCGGCCTCGGAGGACGCCTTGGCGGGAATAATAAAGGTATTGGTTAGCTTTAACAGAAATGGAGTAGAAAGTGCCTTTCAGAGGCACCGAAGTAGAGTACCTTGATAGTATGCAAAAAGACAGGCCAAACACGGTTCCCGCTAGTCGCTGGAGTTATTCTAGCCTTCAAAATAGAGCTATCCCAAGTACAATCGTTAAGAGCTTTGTCCCTTTGATCAAGCTGATTTAAAAGCGACACAACAAAACTGTGTGGTTGAACTATTGATCGAGAGAGGGAATTCTCAAGCTGTGATATTTTTGGAGGAAAAAACATTCAAAGAGCCCTTCAAAAACTTTCTGCTATCGTGTGTTCTAGCCCTTTGGCAATTAGTATGGTTATAGCGCTCAGTTGGATTGCAAGATCTCTAAAAGCAGCTTAAAAAGTGGTGCTTTCTGAAAGGATCCGTTTATTTCTTAAGTACTGACGTGATTTTATGTTTGCTTGCAGCTATCTGCAAGGCATGAAACTTTCTTTATCAAGGATGTCATAAGTGTCCAAAGTATCCATTAAAGTTATTTTGAGACTGTTGCGGTCTCCCTTGACCATAGAGAAGCTACGGCTTCTTGTGCTGTCGTTTTAACTCCACTTTCGTGGTTGTGATTGAAATAAAAATATAATTGTCGTAAGAAGGTGGTTATTTTTCATCGTGGTAAATACAATAATAAAAGTGTAAATGGTTTGTCGCACGATGTGGTCATTTGAGTTGTAGATCGCTACGTTTCGACTGCTTACTGCTAGTCTTCATCAGGCGATGAGGTCGACTGGTTGCGCGTCACAATTTGAATCACGATGGTCGGCTGTGATTAGTGCGTTTCGATCCTCACTGTTCCGGTGTGAAGTTCTTTCCTGAGAGGTCCTTCGTTCACAAGCTCACCAGGACAAGAAAAGCAGCCCCCAGGATAGAGCCCGAGGCAGGGTTTAAGTCCACCGCGGTTTTGCCGTATATCAAGGGAGTATCAGAACCTCTTCACCGCTGCCTACAGCAACAAGGTATTCGCGCCGGCTTTAAGTCCGACACGACATTTAGGTCATTTAGTGCGACCAAAGGACACCGTTGATCCAGCTAAACAAGACGGCGTGGTCTGCAGGATTCCCTGTGAATGCGGAAAAGTCTACATTGGCGAAACAGGAAGATCTACAGCACGACAGGGATATACTACTCGCCCGTACCCAGACCTCCGCCGTCACTGAGCACGCCAATGAGACCGGCCACCACCCGCTTTGGGACGAGGTAAAATTAATGGATCGAGGCTCACACTGGTATACTCGTAGGGTCAAGGAAGCTCTCCACATAAGACTTCACCTTAATAACATCAACAGCGACAACGGAATTGAAATTCCCGAAGCGTGGATACCAACGATCAAGAAACACAACAGGAGACCGGTACGTCAGCGAACCGCCGAGGGAACAACTTCAAATCGGACCTCTTCACACAGGAACAGTGAGGATCGAAACGCAGCAATCACAGCCGACCATCGTGATTCAAATGGTGACGCGCAACCAGTCGACTTTATCCCCTGACGAAGACTAGCAGTAAGCAGTCGAAACGTCGCGATCTACAAGTCAAGTGACCACATCGTGATACAAACGATTTACACTTTTATTTCTAGAAATATAATTCTTGGATTTAAAACATTGTACCTCCATTGTCTTATGGCGTTACTAGCATCCAACATATCAGATAACAATTCTGACATAGGTTATTGTTTGACTTTCTTGCGTCTGGTTTTTCCAAAAACTCCATTTCTTGAATCTGCATCAGTTGATACGCTAGTTCTTAACTTTCATGGATGCTTCTCGTGAATGTATTGTTATTTCTCAAGCAAGACTCGAGTTTCCCTTCTTTCAGTAAACCTCATCAGTTATTACTATGGTAAATCTCATGGAATGATTGACCCGATGATAGGACGAATCTCATTTCGGTACACGTTAAGTGGTGTTTTTTGATAAAGCTTTTTTGTTGAAAAGTTTCGCCCACGGTCGCGTCAACAGCCAGAAAACACACCGAAAGAGTCCAGTACTCGATACACGTAACTTTATTCAAGGTAAAAGAGCAAGTGAACAGTTTTTTAGAATCGTAACCTACCAAACTGGTTTAACTGGTAATTTCCCGCCTTAAGAACACTACAGTACGCTTAAAATAACTTCTGGAAATTTCTGGAAACTTCGATTCCTACACAGTTCATGAATGTGTAAATTAAATAGTCTCAAAACGTTTCTAGTGAAATCATAGTTCAACAGTTCATAGGCTTTACTAAAAGTGCATTTCCAACATTTTTACCGTTTCTTGAGCATCTAAGGTCTCCTCTGACGTGAAAAATAGTTTTACTAAAGTCGTACGAAGGTGGTCTATGGTGTATCTTGAAGAATGAGAGATCTGAAGCGTGATAAATAATTTCCCATCATTAAAAAACACCAAATACACAAAAACGTAACCAAAAGTGTCAAAAGTGTAACAATCGGTAAATAAGTTGTGAATATTTCATTTTCTTACCATCCTGTCCCTTTGGGAGCCATTTTTTTTTCGGCAGGTGTATCAAATTTATTGTTACAGCGAATTTTTTACTGTGAGATGTTAAACAGCCTAAACTTTAACTGTTTGATGTTATAGAGGGAACATTTTAAGTGTTTATTGTTATCGAGGTACCCCCATCCAGACTCTCTTAAAAATTATATCACTAGGACTTAAGGGGGGGGTGGGTGGTGGGCACATTTCGGAGGGTTCCCCCCCCATGATTTATTTTAAGCCTTTTTTACGTACTGTGGGCTTGGTTTCCAAGTAAAAAACGGAAACCAGTTCGGCTGGACCCTAAATCGATGCTTAATAACCTGGACATAAAACTTACTTTTTTCTTCCTTCGAAATCGGAAATATTTTCACCGCTGAGAGTCTCTATCCATAGTGGGTTCCAATTCATACAAGGGAAAATTGAGTGAAAAAAAATCATGCACAGCGAGCAGCCCAGAAAAAAATTCATGCATAAGGAAAAAATATTCCTGCAAGCACCAGTTTTCTACTTGAGATAAATGAAGCCATCCATAACCACTTGAAAAAGCCTCCTTTGAATCAACAACAGAATCATGTTAATTTAAAACTCCCCCCATAGTTTTCACGTTAGCATGTATTCTTTTGATATTTAGTTACAGATTGTCATTAGCAATTATTCTAATTTAAGTTAAAGTAGTTACTTTTAACGCACCTTCGCACTGAGATCGGTCTTCTGATGATAACAGCTGACACAACAAACACACCGTTTACATCTACATTTTCATATACTGCTAACGTATAAAACCTATCTTTTTCGCAAAAACTGGGAAATGCTTATCTGACTTGTTGGCCCAACAGGCCGTGAGACAGACATTTCTTTTTACCTTCTTACTTACTCAAATTGTGTACCATTTCGAAAATGCTATTTATGTTTTAAGTTCGTCTATTGTGTTTTTAGCAATATTTTTTTTATATATTAGATGTAATGAACCAATTAAACGTGGAAATAGCTCATAAGATCAGAAATGCACTGTGGTGTAACGGTGTTGACGTTCTGCACGCAAGCCTTACTATATAGTTCCTCCCTTCGGAGAGCTTTTGAAAGGATATATTCTCGACTTCATCATATCAATGCAACAAGCTGTCATATGGTCAGAGTTTACAAACAGGATATTGTTCCTTTATTGTGAAAGTTCCCTAAAAAGGAAATTATTTTTTTATTCTTGCAGTACAGTACGTTATCTACATCTTCCGTTACATAAAAGAGTGGCGCAAAAACCCGAAGTGGTCCATTTCATGTTGTCTGGCCTTGCTACTGCCTCTCAATGATCTGCAGGGCGAAATTCGTGGGTTGACTGGAAGAAACGTTTTGAAGCAACAGCTACAAACAGGTAAAATTGACATGCCTTCGATGTGCAGAGCCTTAAAGGAGAGTGGTGCAGTTGACTTTGATCTGGGAGATGATGAAGGAAGCTCACCTGAGGAAGGGGATCAAGACAAAGAGAAAGCCAACAGGGGAAAGCGCGTGGAGCAAGGTGTCCTCACCCTGGCCGAGATTTGCATACAACCGCTACCGAGAGAGACATATGACACTGCGCTGTAAAGGGTATTTAACACGAGTTAATCGAATAGACGCAGCAAAAAACAAAGGATCTTGATATCTTATCGTAGCTTCATTTAGTGTTAGGAGGATAAATTCATTAGGCTAATTTTGTAGTTTCATTCGATGTTTGCTCTCGCAAATTTATGCGAGTTCAGCCGTAATATTTAGCCTAACTAAGCTTTGTCGTGTTTTAACATTCTGTTTAGAATTCGAAAAGACTCGATCGCTAATTTTAGCTTTTAGATTCGCGTAGCTTTTTAATAATTCGCTTCAGTTATTTGCATTAGGCTTTCAGCAGAAGTTTTACAAGTGTATTACTCCAAGTGTATTAAGCTTTTCATGACTTTTATTTTTCATCGTAATCGCTTACTTTCGTGATTATTATCAACAATACTGTAAAAGCCGAAAGTCTTTGTGCGCAGCGGAAAACAACTTAGCCCTCGTTGACATTTACCTTTTTGTGGGGCTTTCTGCCCACGCTATCGTTTTCAAACCATTTTTGTTGTCCCCAATAAAACGATATCTCGGCCCCGCTAGAAACGCTTAATGCATGACGGAGGACGCAGAAATTTGCATAGTTTCTAAAGGGCCGAGCGTCTTGATCCCCTAAGGACAGTCACGAATAAGAACTTGGTTCAGGAAATTGTTCCACCACGCACGCATTAGTTCTACCGGGTGTTGTCCTGCTTGTCCAAAACCGTCGTCCTCTACATGTGCATGTGCGGTCAGTAACGCCGTGGAGCTCGCTGAGGCCTGTTTGACAAGAGCATCGAACAAAAAGTATTTTGACGTCTACGTCGGACTAGTGCACAAAGATCGAAGAGTAAAACTTTCAACTTCAAACAAGCAATCAAAAAACAACACAGACATCATTTTTTCCCGCCATTTTGGATTAATAGTCGAAAGGGGACAACATGGCCGCAGTGACGTCAGTGTTTGAAAACACTGACGTCGTCTAAACTGAAACACCTTTAGCCGGAGTTTTCAAATGTATTCACTCTGGAGAGCGTTTTCCAAACGTTCCGTTTTCTGTGACCGAAAACGCCGTTTTATTGTGGACGGAAGGCCAAACCGGAGGGAAAAAAAGTTGCGTTTTCGAATTTATCGGGATTACTGTTAACGAGACGTTAGCTGCCGTAACTGAACCTGAACGTGTCCAGTTTTACAAAATATGACTTTTGGATAATTGCTTTAGTTTAAGTTATCTGTTGTTAATGAAGATGGGAATGATACTATACTTATAAGAGTGCTCCTAAGCTTATTATATTAAGTTTTTCTACTGCTGCATACAACCTTAGTTTGTTGCGTTCGATTGGAAACATTTGAAATATTTCTTTATAATCATTTGAGAGGAGTGCCTGCAAACTACCTGGATAGCGTAGCTTAAGTTCGCATCCACAGCATCGAAGAAAAACCCCGACATCAAGTTGAGTAAAAGCGTTCTTAGTAATGTCTTCTTCAGAGCTGCCGCTCAGACCCATCTGAAGTTAAAACTGACAAAGGAAATGTCGAATCAATTCAGCAGAAAAAAAAACAAAAAAAAACACAACAGAATCTTGATATCTTGTCGTAGTTTTATTTAGTGTCATGTGGAGTGTTAGGACAATGAAGTCGTTGCTTAGCTAATTTTATAGTTTCATTCGCTATTTGCTCTTTTATCATATTTATGCGAGTTCAACCTTAATATTTAGCCTAACAAAGCCTCGTCGTGTTTTAGCATTCAGTTTTAGAAAAGATTCGCTTATTTAAGCAAAAAAACCGAGAGGATCTTGATATCGTATTGTAGTTTTATTTAGTGTTGAGAATGAAGTCATTGCTTATAAGCTAATTTAATCGTTTTATTTGCTACCTGCTCTTTTATCATATTTATGTGAGTTTAGCCCTAATAATTAGCCTAACTAGGCCTCGTCATGTTGTAGCATTCAGGTTTAGAGGAGATGTGCTTATTTCAGCTTTTAGATTCGCATAGCTTTTTAAAATAATTCGCCTTAGTTATTTGCATATAGCTTTCAGCAAAAGTTGAATTTACAATATATATTAAGCTTTTCATAACTTTTATTGTTCGCTGTAATCGCTTTGTGTCCACAAAAATATTTCAAAAAAGCTGACGGTAGTTTATTCTGGAAAACAACTTACCGGCCTTTACTGAATCCGTGCTTGTACAAATCGTATATAAGCAAGCACTTTGATAACTTTTTTCGATTACAGTTCTTGGCCCGTCGATTACATTTTTCAGAAGAATAAACTGCTGTTGGAACCAAAGTCAAGTTGTTCTTGTTATTGCTGCCCTCGAGTTCGTAGTCTGATTTTCGGTGCCTTCAGAGAGGGATGGCTCATTCCCTTAAGCGAGTACCCCGTTTGATTCTATTTCCACCAAGGGTTGTTGTAGAAATTCAGAAAGTGTATCGTCGATAGTAAGTATTTCCCTTTTTGTTCAGGGTGGAAAAATCTACCGTCCCATTAATAGCAATTATTGTTGGGATGTGAAAATCATTCATTTTTGGCTCAAACCTTACGAGTTGGGGTGCCTGTGAGTGTGAACTTGGATGTGCCGTACGTGTACAGCACGGGGGAAAGGAGGGGGTAAAACCAGGGCCTGGTTGAATAAAGGAACTTAAGATTAAGTGCGAATTTTCTGTAACCATTCCCTCTGTTCGTTCTGGAGGGTTTTCTTGCACGGTATCACGAAGAACTCGGCCAAAGACTTAATTTACAGTGAATTATTTTTTCTTTGAAGATTTTTTGATTAGCGTCGGAAGTTATCTCGGAGCCTTTATGGAACGTTTTGACTTCCACCCTTTTATCAAAAGCCATTGAACAGCTTACCTAACTAGTCTCCTTTCAATTTCTGATATCTTATTCTAGCTTATTGCGCTTTGAATTTCCGTTTGAAGATGCAAAGAATTCTTGACAACCTGCTACTACATCTTGCACAACTCGTCTGAAAACAAAAACGTTTGTTCATATGCAGGTCATTGCAGCTTTTCCATAACTTTAACAGAGGACACAATTAATATGATGATCACTTAAGGTTACTCCGAACCTTCGCGGGTGTCCTTGGGGAAAAACTTCGTATGCGCGCCATTTTAAAGGAAAGCACAGCAAACCATATATACACAGTGTTAATCACAAAGGATCAATCATCAAAATTATGTCAGCGTTTTTCGATATGCTGACTGGTTATGTTTTAATTAATCTGTCAAGTTCGACAGCAAAGAATACGCGATGGGCATTGCATTGAAGATCGCCACGGGTGAAATATTACAAATTTAAAAAATCCCCGACACACTTTTGTTTCACAATACCTAAAGAATGTTCAGGCCAAATTTCACAGAAATCTGCCGAATTTTGATACCCTATTAATTCATTTGTTTGATTGAATGACGCATGGTCATTTTCACGGACATTTTTGCAATTTTCTTTTGTGGAATTTAAAAATACTGGCAAATTCATATTTTTTTCCAAATCTACATTTATTAAGCTTTCTAGCGGTATATAGTTTGCCGTGCTTTCCTTTAAAATGGTGTGCATACGAATTTTTTTTCGGAGGACACGGGAGGACACCCGCGAAGGTCCGGAGTAACCTTAAGTAAAGAAGCGGATGACCCAAGAGGTAATTGATCTGATTGCAAACTGGTAATGGGACAAAAACATCATTCTTTACAACTGTATTCCGTTACAGAAGTAATATCTAAAAGTCCATACTTTCGTTGGTTTTCTAAACACTAGAAAACTCTGCCGCGTTGTTCCTAGGCGTCAACCCACTTATCGTACGAAACGAGCTCCATGTTGGAGGCTAAGGACCAAACCTCTTAGAACAAGGCCCATTCTCCTGTCCAGAACCACCTGTCTCTCTTAGCCGGTAGCCGCTGGACACGACGTCCAACTGGCCCTTGAACAAATAGAGCCAGAAAGCTGAAAACTATTGCAAATTTGGCCTTATCTTAATGAGCCTATTTAGCTTGTTTGAAAAATTGATGACGTTGACTATTTTCGGAAAATTTCCTTACCAACCTCGATAATTCGTCGGATGACACCGAATTTCTTTTCGAAAATTGTGGGATGTTTCTCGATATGTATATCCCTATGGCCTAGAATACAATCGTAACTGGAGTAACTGAATAATCTGGTATCTCCCGTAATGACATAGAGATTGCATTAGGTTGGTTCCCTCAACACTGTCTTTTGATGTTGATATCCACCGCTCTTTGCGGCCATAACTTTATCATATGGCGATCGCACACAACTAATAGGAACAACCTTCATCACACCATACAATTATTTTACTGTCCAGAAAAACGCATGCCCAAACCAGTTGTCCCAGGTTTGGTTGTGCTCTGTCGATGTATTCTGTCACTGATTCCAGTCCCACCATTCTCTGATCATGACTTCGTTCCCAACCCTTACCTACTACCTACCTGTCCCGTTTTGCCTTGTTAGCTGGATCTTGTTATTAGGATTGACGCATTTTTCATAGTAGGATGCAATTCGTATGGGCCGGGTAAGAAATTCAGATCCTCTGAATGCCATTCATCCCTTGAACATTGACTCAACCTCGTAAAGTCCCAAAATATAGTTAAACATGTTTTAGAGCATTTTTATTTTGAAAAAAGAAAAGAAAACAATAGTGCTCAACAAAATAAATAAGTTATTTATCTGAATGGTCAAGTTAAATATTAACAGCAAAATAAGTACAATGATGCAGGGCGACAACTTTCACCAGGGCCACTCAAAACAAAGAAATTTATACCAACGTAAACGATGAAAACAGCGAATTCCAATTATTTAGTTAAGTAAATGCAGCATTGCAATGGAACAATTTGACTTGGAATTAAGCTGAAATTCTGTATTCTGCTCTGCAATGTGAACGCTTGAAAACGCTGCGGCATCTCATGTGACACCCAATTTCCTCATTTGCTTATAAGGCAAAAATCAGCGTTATACGCTGATAGACTGTGACAGTGGGCCAACGAGAAAGATAAAAACTCGATAACTGAGATTATTTAGTTATAGCATCCTTTGCTTGGTCAGTTTACTAATGCCATCGTCTCACCGAAAACTTAATCGTTTATTACAAATTCGATACGATCACAACGTCATCGTTAAAAATATAAAGAAAGGAAGAAAAAACACAAGAAAATTCCAGCGGAAAGTATTTTATTTGTTAATATTCGTTCACCTTAGGAGCTATAGACATGAAGTCGCGTGTAATTAGAAAACACATGTATTTTTACCTAGTTTTTATCGGTCACTGTCATTGGCCGAGGTTCACATGTTCAAAGCCTTTCTCCCATGGTCAGTGACGTCATCAAACGCATTACCGCAGGAGGCCTGAAAAAAGCCGTAGAGAAACTATACGTATCGGCATCATTGAGTTCAAGTATTCCAAAAAGTATTGCCATGACGAATCCAGGTGTTTTTTTTTTCTAAACACGAGGATTAAGGTTGTTCCTCATACTCTGAAATCAATCGTTGCCAACTTCTTTTCATGGCACGCATCTAAACTTGAAGCGCCGATCATTTGTAAATTTAGGCAAATGCTAAAAAGGACTGTCATGGTAATTACCAAATATAGTTTTTCGGGACTTGCCAAACCACACACAAGGTTTAAAACCTTTGATAGGGTGCGCTTAAGTTAATTCTGGCAACAGGAATTTGGGAGAGGGGACAATGTGACCTCCCCCCACCCAAACATCCCCATTCCTTTGTTGACATGGCAACCAATAAGGAAAACAGAAAAGGAATGATTTGATTGGCGGGTTTTTATGAAAGTTGATGACGTTTAAATATTTTTAGAAATTTCCGGCAATGTTCGAAATTCTAGGTCACTTTTCGGAAATTAAGAAATATTTTGGCTATGTATATCCCTAGAATGCAGTCTTTGTTGCATATCATAATGTGTATGTACCGTACTGACGCTGGATTTTGTTTCGTCCCCTCTATCTTTAGGATTTGAAAACCACGGATTAATCTGGCCGTAAAGAACACGCACAAGTATGACGAACAACCGGCACTATGCCATTCAATTAATTTATAATAACGTAGGGCTGGTATGGGCGTGGTAAGAATTTGAGATCCGGCAGGGTTTCATTTACGTCTTAACTCGTTTTGAAAATGATATAAATCTGTGTGAAACGCCCGAAAGGCAGGGAACAACTACTTTTAACTAACAAAGTTACCTTACCAAAAGGATTTCAAGATTCAGTCATGGAAATCCTGAATATGGTTTGTTCATGCCGCAACGGAGAGCTGTGCATTGACTATTTTCATCCAGTAACGAAACAAACAACTATGTATGGATGCAGAGGAAACGACAAGGCGAACAACAAAACACAGGATCATACTGCGATAGACTTTCATTCAACCACTTCAGCAGAACAATACGAATACACTGTTTTAGAAGCCTATGGAATTGTTCCAGTGGCCAGGAAGGAGCAAACTTATTTTGTCCTCTGTGGGAATGAAATGAAGAGGAAAGACTGCAGAGGAAATAAGACTATCTCTGTGTTTGCAACGGAATGGTCTTCAAAAAAGAGTCGCGCAATCAAAGAAAAGCGAGAAATGAATTCCAATAACGCACAGTGAAAAGATGGTTTTGAAAGCGTATGGAATCCCTCCTGTACAAGGAAGCTGTACAAGGATGTTTTTAACCAGGGCGGAAAAAGGTTGGACGATGAAACGCGCGCGTCCGAGCAAAAAGGTGTGACGCAGTGGACTGGGATCAAACTAGGTGCTAGATCAAAACGGTTGCCTGCTTGGGTTTCCTCCATAATCCTGATTATCTATTAAGTTGCCGAAAACGCCGACTTTGGGTTATCTTTTCTTTGTCTTATCCGCCTTGATCGATGCTAAAAACTCCCTAAAAACTGTCTTAAAACGAGCAGAGTAAAGTAAAAAGATGGAAAACGGCGTTTGGATTCGGCGCGTGGCATGACGCGTATTTATAATGCGTTTAAATGCGTGCAGTTCGTGCAAGGTTAATCAGGACACCCTGGTTAATTAAATCAAACCAACATCAACACTGTGCTTCCTCTTCTTTTTCCCCAAAACCTCTCCTATGCTTGCCTGTTTCTTTAGGAACTACAAATAGAATTGCTTCTCAGTTTAGACGGTTTTCTTTGCTATGTTTTTGTGAGATAAAGGGAGAAGAAATCTTCAAACTTAATTTCACTTACATACAGTTGACGGCGTTGCAACAATCATCGCCATGGCGCGTTGCAAGGAGGCAAAGTTTAAAGTTGCAAAAGGCCGCTATCTCCAAATATCTCCAACTAATTTTTAACCGGCCGTCGCTATAGCGAACGCCGGTTTATAAAATGGACACGGTTTTGTGGTAATAGTCAGTTGGCTTAACATACGAACAAAGTGCTGTAAAGCTTGTGGTACGGGTACTCAAGAGCGGTACTGTCTTATATAAGACGCATGCGCGTATTAGTCTGCTGAATGTTACCTTCGTGTGTTCTTGTCTTTTAATTTACAGTATTTAAGATATAAACGGCGAAGGGTTGTTAAGTTTGGGGTTTTTTGTGCTTGTCTTGTATAACGCATGCGCAATTGAGTAAAGCAGCTAATAATATTGAATGCTAAATTGGCTGTGTTGTCTGATCTAGTTAGTGGTTATGGTGAAAATTTTTTAGGGCAGGAGTTTTTTTATTGGGATTGACATTTTGAGGGATGTAAAAATGTGGGAGTCAGTAGGATTTGTGAATGTCAGGAGCATATCACGCTTCTGTGAATGTGACGCTTTAAAAGTTGCGTTTTGTATAGGAGCGGTGTAATATTGTGCTGCGTGAGAGGCAGTTTCCCTTGGCGTTTTATGGGGGGGGGGGGTTTACGAAGTGGATTGTAAGGTTTCTGATTGGCTAACTTGTATTTCGCAGTGGACAAAAAGGACAGTTGCGTTTTGCCGGCGTGGGCTAGGGAGAGAAGGAATTGGTACTAGTATGATGATGCACTATTAGTGGATTGCACCATCATTACATGATAGTTCTCGTGAACGGAGAGAGATGAGTGTTTATTTGAGGCGAGAAGTTGATACGAAGGAATCGTCATTAATAAGGAGATCAATTAATAAGGTAGGTGTTACCAGTCTTTTTGCATTGAAAGAACGAAAATATCTGAATATTATCGACGGATTTGTGTGGTTTGCGTGTGGTGTTCGCTGAAGGCTACGAGCAGTCTCTCTTTCCGTTCAGAGATAGTGAAGGAAAAGAAAAACAATAATGAATAATGTTAAACTATAGCCAATTTTTCCTTTGTTGCACGGGTTTTCCCGCGCTTAGGGCCATTAACAAGTATTTCCTTCAATTTCTGCTTGGTTCGTAGTGTTTTTGCGTCTCACTGTGGTTGACCAGAGTAATTTCTTTGGATTTGGTTTTAGGTTACTCAAATGAAAACCGCTTTATCGGATGAAGATTACTTAAATGAATTTGTTCAGTGTCCATAGGTCAAGAAGCTTCGGTTTCCTCCTTACCCAGAAGGTATCGCGCGAAGTGCTCAGACACAGTGATACCAAGAGCTATCTCTAACTACATCCAGGCTGGTCTGCCTGGATTGCATTCCAGGAAGATGAACTCATCCCCACGCTCTAAAAAGTCGTATGCCGCAAAAGCCACACCTGCTTTCTCGTGGAATTTCAACAAACGCTCTTTAAGCGACTCGGGTATCTGTTACAAGAACAGAAAATTCAATCAAAACTGTATAACTGAAGGAACGTCCTGACTATCTAAACAATTAGAGTAGATTCAACTTGCACTGGTAAAATCACGTTACATATGGCCAGTATCATCTCGATTTTAAGAAGATTTTTGGTGCCATTTTTCTTTCACAATTTTTTAACTCCAAAAATAAAAAAAAGGTGCCATTTGTTATTTCTTCGGGACCCAAACAGATCTTATAAGGCAGATGTTCACAAAGAATAGCCCAATTTTGATATATTATAATTCAGTCTTAAACAGTGGGCATCTTTTCTCGAGGCTTAGGGGAATAAACCCGTATAAATCCTCATATTATTCCCCTAAGCCTCGTGGTGATGTCTATTGTTTTAAGTTGAATTTTAATACATCGAAATTGGGCTATTAAATAAACTAATTTAATAAAACGATCAGCCCTTGCACAAAAACCCAATTCAAGAGGGTGATTTGGGTAGAATATCAGTTCGGAATGCCTATTTGTGACATTTTAGTTTGTGATGAAAAACTGGAGTTGTCTTTGGCGAAATGTCATCTCAACGTGTAGTAACACGAAAAATTTAATTTTCCAGTTCCGAGTTGTCTTGTGCCTCTTTCAAACGAGGCCTGATGCACAACCTTTCATATGAAAATCAGTTTTATTTGAATGAGAATTACAACTCATTTGAATATGAAAGGTGGGGGCCCGGTGGTGTAGCGGTTAGCACGTTGGACTTCAGATCTGAAGGTCGGTGGTTCGACGCCCAGTCCCTGCCATCGTGTTGTCTCCTTAGACAAGAAACTTTACCCCACATTTAACTCCCTCCACTCAAATGTATAAAATGGGTACCGGCGACATACCGCTGGAGGGAACCCTGCGAAAGGACTAACATCCCATCCGGAGGAGGGGGGAGTAGCAATACTCTCAGTTGCTTCATGCTACAGAAACCGTGATAAGCTCCGGTCTTGTGGGCCTCCTTCGCTCGTGTGCAACTTTACCTTTACCTACCTGAATATGAAAGGCTCTGCACCGAGAGTCGCTTTGAAAAACTGGTACAAGACAACTCGGAAATGGCCTGTTCCTTTGTTTTCAGAGAGATAGTTGTATACATTTATGTCGCTTCGATTGGGAAAGAAAGTTCAGCTAGCATTTACTGGAATTCAGCGAGTAAAATTTCCTTTGTGCAGCCTAAGTTTTTAGCTAAAAAATGCAAACAGCCTGTGTTAGCTTACACACAAATATCCTTTTAAAAGGCCTCGGAACAATCTGAGAAGACAGAAAGTGACATTTTAAATGTTTTGCTTGAAGATTCTCGTTGTTTTACCTTACTATGAATTAATTTTCCCACAGTAGACATGCTTGGGCGTTTGTGTTTTCACTTTGGTGTGGACCCACACCAAAGTGGCTCCACACCAAAGTGAAAATGAAGGCTAGTTTTGAGTAGGGTAGTCGACTTAGCTTTTTTCTTTTGCTTGATTTCAATTGAGTTTCTTTTGTCTTTGTGGTATGATTTGGTTTTCTTAGCTAGTTGTTTTGCCGTGAAATTAGAGCCTTTCGCTTTCCACGCCTGGGAAAATCAAACATGTCTACAGTTTAAGTACATAGCGAGGTTTGCGAGAGAAGTTAGATGAGAGATCTGAGATATGATTTTGAGACCTTGTAGGAGTTATGAGAAGAAGCAATTAAAGCAGAGTCTCGGTATCTCTCAGCAGAGTGCTAGCGAGTCGCTCGTCAACAGTATTACAATGAAACAAAAAACAAACAAACAAACAAATAAAACCCACCACAGGTGCTTAATCGTAGCAAACTGGCATCGTACAAAACTTGACCGATCCAGACTTGACCAGATCTCAGATCGTTCTAAAGAAAGAACATGACGGAACGACCAGGCGTTTCTCAAAAGTCTCAAGTCTTTCGGACCAATTTTGGGTACGATATTTCACACTTGAAAACAAAGAGGTTTCTAAGTGTGAAACTTTGGAGCAAGTTAAACATTTTATCTTAAAGACGTGTTTAAATAACAGCTGTGGTAAAACGAGTGGTTCTTACTTTTACAGATGGCTTTTCGGGACCAAATTGTTTTCGTCGCTTTCGCGCGAGAAACGCGCACCAGCCCTCGAAACACGCAACGTGCTAACCACAGCTCAACCGCGTTCCCGCTTGCACTTTGAGTAGGTACCAAAAACTATCGCACCACTAAACAAAAAGCGCATGTTACGCGTATTTCTTGAGAAAATAGTTTTTACCTCAGCTACAGTAAGAAGCCCAGCGTCGTCCTGGTTTCGTCTCCAGTCCAAGCGATCTTTCTCATCCTCGAACTTCTGCGAAGCAATGCGGGCGGCAAACGCCTTGCTGCCGACAACAGTGATGCGTGAATCGGATTTTCTTTCCACCAGCTCTTGATAAATAGCTGGGCAGCGAGTGATGCGATCCCGGGAAGCCGATGGAAATTCTTTTCTTATCTCAGTGGTGTAAACTATCGTGTCTGGGTCTATGAACAGCCGATTCAAAGTCTTGAAAATCACTCGCCCGTTATCTGGGGATAAAGAACGTTTCTCTTATTGCGAGAATTTTCCCTCTCCTTGTTTTGATTGGTGCTGGCATCTTGGAGTAGCGCATTGAAGTCTACCGTCTTTTCCTTGGGAGGTGAGGCTTCGTAAACGTTTAAGAGTAGTGTTCCAGGTTTGTCCTTGGTTGAAAAATTTCTTGTGGTGTTTTGACGGACACTTTTTCCATGGACTGATGCCCACTGTCGAAGCTCAGCTATCTGCTTTGGTGATAAGCAACCCTTGCCGGACTTTGGCAGTTTCGCTAATTCTGAAAACTGGATGAGAACATCTTTCATCATGGGCTGCAGATAGTGGGAAGCCTTTGGATTAGTACACGTCTCCATTGTCTCCTTTCATTGTCTTTTTGACTCGGATTAAGACTTTCAGCTGAACTTTATTTTTAAATAACATGCATGAACCGGTCTAAATTCATGCGTTTTGGGATGTGTAATAACAAGCCCAGGAAAGGTAGATATACACTGTACTTTATACCTGAAATTCAAAAAACATGATATACCGAATACCCATATTTCAGCTGAAATACCCGATTTAAAAAGCCCCTGAATACCGTATACCCCAAAACCCTGGCCAACCCTGACTAGTTCAGATGAACTAACATTGTAATTATTGTAGCCGTTGCAAACGAATCTTGCTGCGTTCCTCCGCACCTGCTCCAGCTACGACACCTTGGTATCAGCGGAGGTCACGCTGCTCAGGCTGTAAAAGAGTACTTTAGGGAAAGTCCAACAAAAGAAAAGTAGGTACTAGTAGTATATCCGGTAGCAAACAAATACCACCTGATTGCCAGAGGTTTATTTTCGAATTTAAAAGCTTCTTTTATATAATTTAAGCTCCTTGCGTCGCATAAATTATATAACAGAAGCTTTTAAATTCGAAAATAAACCTCTGGCAATCAGGAAGTATTTGTTTACTACCGGATATACTACTTAACCAAAATAACCGCCCCACCAAAAAATATTTTCAATTAAAGGTTGTCAAATAAGTGTTATACCTGAGTTGAAATGACTGCACAAAACATAAACAAGGCGCGAGAATTCGATGGCATTGCTTCTACAAACATTGGTTTTAGTTTTGATGAAACAGTTAAAGAGAAAAATGCTGAAGATTTTGCTGATTATTATGAAGAAGAATTTGAAAAAGGTGCGAAACCAGAAAAAATAATAACAAACTTTTTGGACAATTATTTTTCTGATGAAGAAGAAAAAAATGCTTTTTTAAAGGGTGTAAAAGACATTTATATTGAAGGTGATAAAGCAATAAAAATTTTGAAAACTTTACTGGAGCTAATGAAAGAGTAGACATTTGAAAAAGTGCCAAAAAATGAGCCCGCTGACAATCAGGTTGTATTTTGTTAAATTTGATATACTACTTAACCGAAAACCACCCAACATAAAAATTAATTAAACAAATATAATCACAATTATGTACATGAAAATGTTAGCCGCAAAATATTCGTCCGATGTTCTGCAATTAAACAACTGTCAGGTTACCGAAGCAATACAAAGCCTACCGCCTGAGCTACGTGAGATAATTCACAAACTTTACCTCGCAATAAAATTGAGAGAGCAAGAGGCTCTTGGTTGGAGCGAGGTTCATGAAGATCTTGAAAATGCGCCTTTCTGCGAAAAACAAGAACGAATCGTGAAGGTTTTATTTTGTAGTAAATGTAACTGTGACACTTGCAGTAAGAATGGTGTTTGTTTCACGTGTAAAAAAAATGGAGTTCATCACTATTTCGGTTATAATGTATTTGACTTAAACAACTACGACGAAATCTTTCAGAAATACTGGTAAACAGAGATTATCCACTTAACCCTATTTTTAAGAAATTTTTTGACCTCGGTGTGCTTTGTTTGTGAAGACTAACAACCACCAATAAAAAAAAACATTACCGAGCATAAATGTTTTTTTTTTTATCTGATTAGATATTTGTGAGTCAAATTTGATGGCAACCGGTTTCAACACCTGTCAGATAACAAAAGCAATTCAAAACCTACCACAAGAGTTACGTGAGATAATTTATAAACATTACCTCGCCATAAAACTGAAAGAGCGAGAGGTTTTGGGTTGGAACTTGGTTCACAAAGAGCTTTTAATACAACCTTTCTGCCCTGAAATGGAGCGGCTTGTACATATTATAGTGTGTGTTGCCTATATGCACTGTTGTCAGGGAGGGTGTTGTTACCCTTGTTATAAACAAGAAGAAATCTTACATGAAATAACCATTTCTGTACCCGATATAATTGATTTAATCCTAATTAAGTTTTGCACTGATATGTTTGAAGAAGATCATCATTAATTTATTTTTTTTAATCTGTAAACAAAATATTCATTTCCTTCATCAGACATTTCAACACCCATTTTTTTAACAAATCGAAAAGGATAATATAAAAGATCTTCAGCAAGACGTTTTGGGGCCCATACACGAAAATCATCACTATCTTTTGAATTTAAAGTCAAGATAGCTGAATTCCCAAATTTTCCTTTTCGGTGTGTAACGTTTTTTATTTTGTATATTCCATCAGAAATATCTCTCCATTTGAAAATTTCAACAATTTCAAAACCTTCTTCTGTTGGCCATTCTTCTTTGTCAGAGAAATCTGGTTCATTATTTTTTGATGGGAGATCTTGTGAGATCGTGTGTTGATCTGTGAAGACATCCATGGTGAGATACAATTGGTATACATTTGTTTAATAGCGTGTACTTTTTTACTCGAGGTAAAATTTTGTGAAGCGCATGCGTAAAATCTTATTATTGTGTTATTAAGGTGAAGGACAGAAAAAGGGTACCATAAGGAAGAGAAGAAGAAAAATATGTTTTATATATATTGAAATTAATCAATATTAATTAGTTCACTCATTGGCAAAGCTTTAGGGGGGTGATGGTGATGAACCCTGATGGTGATGAACCCTGTTTGAGGGCTTGCATGCGGTGAATTACGAGGTATAGGGGAACTCCTTCCAGTGGGAGAGTACCCTCGGGTGAGCCCGCTTCGGCCCTACTGGTGACAGGGGGGTGCTCAGAGAGGTAAAATGTGGAAATGACAACTGCCTTGTCAGCGGTTAAATCCTTGCTTCGGTGAGGTGAAAGTCCTAGCCGAGGCTAGGCAAGAACAGCCACGAGCACCCCCCGATTAGGGTTTTTGCTCTTTTATGTGACCTGTCACGCAATGTCACGCGTGACTGTCACGTTTGCTGTCACACAATGTCACGCCTCTTGTCACACAAGGTCACGCGTGACTATCACACATTTTTCGTTGTTTATAAGAGTTTTATAAGAAAAAATCGATTATGGAACAACATCATAACCGAAAATCGGGTACCCGTTTTCATCACGAGTTGATAATGTTATTTTTTTCGAAGAACATTCATGATTTGGCGACATTATTTTTGAAACACACTCACGAGTAATGTATCGTATTTGTCTAATACTTGGAGGAGTGAGAAGCTCAACGAGGTAATAGCAAATAGCTTGCAAAATTGCAATCATTTTGTAAGTATATAATTATTTTAAAAATCTACAATTGAACGAATTTTTTATTGTACTTTTCAGAGACAGATAGCCGAATTTCCATACAATGATCAGTGATGAAATCATCTTTCATTTTCAAGCTATCAAGAAAGACCTTCTCGTCGAAATCTTCGCCCCGGAGGTAAAAGCGAATCTCGTCAAGGATTTTCTGGTATTCGATACGGGCCAAATTTGCTTGTTCCATTTTTTTATCAAATTTTTTAAGGCTTGCGACTGCTTTCAAAAGAAGTCCAACACCAGTTAAAGTTGCCATGACAGTAGGGTTCAGTGTTATTCCTCCAGCTATTGCCTCACTTATTATTAACTTGCCAGCTGAAAGATTACAAACAAAATTTTTTCTGCGAAAACCGCGGTGCAACTTTTCATAAGCATAATGCTTCTTATGATAATAACCATACAAATCTTTAAGTATTTTAACCTTCTCTGCTGAAAGTGTTTGGTCGATATGGTTGAATACGAAAATATTTTGCATTGTTTTATATAATAAACGGAAAAATTATGGTGTTATATATTCAATTAAAATTAAGAAATTTTCATTTTTAAATTTTGGAGATGACAAAAACACTGAAAAAATACCTTTTGATAATAATACATTAATATTTATTTTTTGTTTTTGAATTGCTTTTGTTGAAGCGAAAATCAATGGAGGAAAATCATCAATAACTACTCCTAAAGAAATAGCTGGAAATGGACCCATAATTTTCTTATATAATACTGTCATATTCATTATTTTGCTATTTTTTGGAATGAGTAACTGTGAATTACCATTTAATTCAAAATTTTTTTTATCATTTTTTGTAGATAAACTCCCATATATATAATGAATGTAACCCCTCAAAATATGTCCGTTTAAAGATAAATCTGTTTCCATCACCATTTTCCCGTTTTCAATAACAAAAGCGGTGTCATAGACACTTGGGTCAACGTTTGAAAGTGTTTCTTTAACACCATAGACAATTAAATGTCCAATTGTTAAAAATGATGGAAAACTAACTGTACCGTGCAGATCGAGATATATAAATTGTGGGGGTGAGCTACCCCATCTGTGAAAATGGATAACTGTTTTGGTGTACTTTTCGAATGTTTTGGTTGTTTCATCAGAAATTGAAATCGTTGTTCCTTGAGCTGTTACACTTATTTCATTCATTTCCGGTGGAAACCATTCAACCACCGGAAGTTTATAAAGGTTAAAACCGAGGCGTGACCGGTACTGGTTGGGCGAGCCTTTTTCAAACAAGAGTTTGAGAGAGTAAGCTTTTTTATTTATTTGATGTGGAGAATCAGAAAAATCTGTGATACCCAAAACCTCGATATTGTTTTCACTGGAAGATTCATCAGTGTCTTCCATCAAGTATCTGAAGGCGTCCCTTTTTTGACCTGA
Organism: Siderastrea radians; assembly: GCA_964017195.1. NCBI lineage: Eukaryota > Metazoa > Cnidaria > Anthozoa > Scleractinia > Rhizangiidae > Siderastrea > Siderastrea radians. The sequence continues at coordinate 47,736,625 of OZ024890.1, read as the reverse complement.
GTTATTGATCTGAGATTCAAGAATTTTTTGAGTGACAAGATTTCTCAAATCTTTTATTTCCTCTTGCACAAAATCAACATTAACTGCGGATTTAGAATCTCTGTAATCGGTTTGTAAGTTAATAATTTTGTTATTTAAATTCAAGTCTCCAGACATACTTGTTGTGCCATCAAGTTTGAGATAATTTTTTTGTGTTTCAGTAATTCTTTTATTAACAAATTCTACATTTGTGGCGTCTTTTTGATTTGATGGTAATTTAAGATTAGTAATTGATTTATTTGTCATATCAATATCAACATTTTTATCCAATTTTTTCACAAGTTGGTTATGGACATATTTTTTATTTGTTGCATGATCTACCTGTGTGGGGTATTTCACATTGAAAATTGTATTATTATTCATATCAATATTTGCTTCCATTTGTCCACCCTCTTTTTTTGAAAGAAAGATATTTCTCATATCTTGATAGCTTATTGCCTTCGTCAAATCGCCGCGGACAGGATATGAGTTGCTTTTCAAACGCAAGATACTGTACTTATTTTGCATGTCAATATCAGCAGAACCGCTGACACTACCCTGAGACCCAGGATCACCTTTTTCACCTTTGTCACCCTTATCACCCTTGTCACCCTTATCACCCTTATCACCTTTTAAACCCCGTGGTCCTTGTGCCCCCACCTGACCTTTTGGTCCAGCGGACCCTTTTTCACCCCTTGATCCAAAAGGACCCCGTGGACCAGCTGGACCTTTGTCACCCTTCGGACCAGGAGGACCCTCGGGGCCAGGAGGACCCCCAGGGCCAGGAGGACCAACTTTTCCACTATCACTAGTCGTCGTTGTTTGGGTAGTTCCACCTATTGGGCTGTTAATATACCCCATTATATATCTTCATCAAAATTTTTTTTCATTAATTTCTGAGGTTTGTCATAGTAAAAGAAAGAATATTTTTTATCGGTGGCGCGATCTAAAGCGTCATGATCCACACCTATCTCGTCTGCAATCCGTTTGTTTTCTTTTGGAAGAAATCTGAAAATACAAAAATGGCTGCAGTTATCACGGATGTTTTTCGGCACCTTGTAAAAACTTTGAGTGAGGTAAATAACGCAGCAGTTTTTGTGCCGCCCGTTGATAAAATAATTAATGATATCGTTTTGGTTTTTTTCGCAAACAAGATCATCAAAAACAACTATTTTTTGGTTCTCCACCGGAAGCTCTTCTAGTGGAATGATTTCATCACCATAGGCCTCGATAGCCTCGTAACCAACCGTGGGGTCGGGGCTGACTTCTTCAGCAAAATACTGCAAAAGAGTCTGGTATTTGTTCTGGTGCAGGTTCTTTGAAAAGAGGTAAATTTTATCATACACTAACAACTCATAAAGCATATGCAGTAATGTGTTTGTTTTACCAGAATTACTGGGCCCACAAATTAACATCCGAAAAACATCGGCAGGCATACAAGGGTGACCTCGTTTGTAGTCGCTCTTGGAAGAACCTGGGTCATAATTTGGAATCTTCATTTTTTTTTTACTTTTATATATAAAACTGAAAATATGTCAATAGAAAAATGGCGTCTGTTTGCTGAAGAACAAACGAAGTTAGATGAACAAGAAAAAGAAATTCGCCAAAAATTCAAAAACTACAAAATTAACAAAGAGTTTGGACAGCTTTCAGGAGAAGAGTTTTTTAAACCAATTACAAAAAGGCTTGATGAAAGAACACCACTGTCGATGAAGAAGAGGAGGAGCAGGAAGTTCCTGATTACACAATGGATGAATTTGACGAAACTTACCCATTTGGTGATGAATTCAGACCAGACGCAGCAACACCACCATCATCATCACCATCATCACCACCACCATCACCACCACCACCTTCATATCAAGAAGTTGTTGATGATGATGATGATTTTCCACCACCACCCCAATTGCTGATGGAAGAAAAAAAATCCACACGTAAACAGTGGGGGAAGCCGGAACCGGTTAAAAAAGAATATTCCCATGAATCAACCCTGTTGCAAACAGTAAATCAACTGATTACGAAATTTGGAAATGATCCTAATTACAAAGTAAAAAGTAAAAATTCACCATTATATGGTTATTCAATGGAGGAAATTAAAAAAGTAAGAGATGGAATTTATGCGAAAAGAGGGGTTCCAAAAACAGTTTTTGAGAAACAGTTACAGGCGGGGAAGTATAGACTGAAGTCCACTCCCCCACAAGAAAAAAGAGAAACTGCTCGAACTCCTCTTGAAAAAGCTGTCATGAGCCGAAGCCCTGCTTTTGAACTTTCTGACGATGAAGATGACTCTTATGAACAAGATTGGGAAACCGAAGGGAGTGGCATCGCTGAGAAAACTGAAAAAATGATAAATCAACTTTATTTGAGCATAGAATCGATAAAAGCAGGAAACAGCTCAATAAAACTGAAAAATCAGGTGGTGAATCTTCTTGATTCACTTGGTGAACTCGGCACAATCGATAAAAAACAAAAGAAAATAATTATTTCTAAATATATACACCAATAATGGGGTTTGACATACTGCTTGACTCAAGCCTTGCAAAACTTCAAAGAGGTGGAGAAAAGAATGTTTCACACGATTTCACAGTGAAGTTTCATCCTCCAATCGAATTGGGTAAAGGAAATTATAAAGCAGCGATGAACAGACTTATCACAATGAGTTACTCATGGAACAACATCGATTCAATTTATGATAATAACAAAATTCGCTGGAAGAAAAAAACAGAATCAGTGTGGAAGACCTTAACTTTTCCGAATGGAATGTATGATTACGAAAGAATCAACAAATTTATTCAACAACACACCGGTAGAGTTGACCCGACAAAAAAAGATAGCTCTTACATTTTCAGAATATATTTCGAGTTTGCAACTTATAGAATTTTAATTGCAATACACGGTGATTATGAGCTTGACTTTTCTCAAGGAAATTTTGGGGAATTGCTTGGTTTTGATAAAAAAATTTTGAATGGACCTAGTTTGGGAACAAAAATACCAAATATCACAAGAGGTGTTGATTGGGTATATTTGCACTGCGATATTATCTCACGTCAAACAAACAATGTTCCAACCGATTTGTTATACAGTTTCTCAACAGCAGATCTTCGTGTTAGCTATCCATTTAAAAAAGAGCCGCGTCGACTTGAGTGGCAACCTGTGAATAAAAGTTATATAAATGAAATAAGAGTTTGGGTGACAGATGGAAGAAACACCATTCTGAATCTCAACGGGACAGACATTGCAATTAGTTTAATGATTGAAAAAGATTAAAGTTTTTTTCGGTATAATATATAATCATGTATCACCCGAGTGAGTGGGCAAGATTCTTTGACGAAAACACCGGACGTTATCGATATAAACACAAAGGGTCGGGTGTGATCCGTGACACCTTCCTGACAATTGGTAAAGTACTCAAAAACAACGTAAAAAATGTTGCAAAAAAACTGCTGAAAAAGCCACAAAAACAATCGCTGAAAAGGCGGGTCAAAAAGTTGGTGAATTTACTGTTGAAAAAGGTTCGAAACAAATACGAAAAATACTGCAAGAGCGAAAAAAACGAAAACCGTTGTCTGAAGATTCGAAAAAGAAGCTTGCAAATATTTTGCAAACCCAAAAACAGAAAAAATCAGACGCCCTTGCGAAATTAAATCGAATTTTGACAGAAAATTTAAAAAAAAATTGTATTAATATAATAAGCTCTTACAAACATGTTCAGAAGTCAACAACACCTCGAGAATGTTTCATACACCCAATTTGATTTGGACACCCCAATCACAATTCCTGGGAATAACCAAATTCAAAAAAAGACGAACTACAAATTTTTTCAAGAGACCGGGACATTTTTTATGACTGGTACAACGCTTATTTCCGCGTCAATTACAAGTTTGAAGCTAAAGCAAACGGAGCCGACATTGGCGCTGACACTCAATCATCTCCAATCAACGGTTCTTTCTCATTGATAAAAACTTTGAAAATAAGTTCCGCGGGAAAAAAATATACGAGGCGAATAACATTCACAAAGGTATTTTCATCAAAAATCTTCTTGAATTTTCAGATGATTATTCAAGAAGCGTGGCAAAAAACCAATTTTGGTATCTTGATGAAGATGCCACCACAGTAACTGATAACAATGCAACGAACAAAGGAGGAATTCGATCAAGGGCTCTTCTATCACATGGAGGTTTAACGGTTGAGACGATTATCCCATTGAACAGATACTCCTTCTTCGAAACTCTTTCCGACAGGCCACTGCCGCCGTTACAACTTGAGTTTGAAATTGAACTGCAAGACGATGAAGAAATCATTTGGCAAAACGATGGAACGGCTCGAAGAATTGTTATTAATAAATTCGAATTGTGGGCCCCACAATTACATTTTACTGGTAAAGGACAAACCCTGGTCAATGAAAATTTCTTGAAACCAACCCAGTGGAAATACCTGAGTGAAAATTTGCATAGCAGCAGCTCGCGAAGGGATGCGAGTGGTACGTGGTTGATAACACCTGGGGTGAAAGACCCCAAGCATGTTTTTGTATTCCTTCAACAAACTCGGAAACAAAATTCTTTCACACAAAACCCTTACCTCTTTGACACATTTGATATCGATGCTGATGGTGATACAAGATTGGACACTTGCCGCCTTAAGTACGGCACAAAATTTTACCCTGAGCTTGAATACAACGATGGTTTTAAAATAAGAATTTTGAATGATTTGATCAATTTCCGATACAGAAAGAATGACTACAACACCGGCGTTCAGTTGCAGCTTGCCAATTTTACAAAGTTATACCCAATCATCTACTTTGACCTACGAAACACCAAAGAAAATGTGACAGACGACGCGAAAAAGCTCGAATTCCATTACAAACTGACTAGAGCCGCTACAGCTCAAGATTATACGATCTTCGCCTTGGTTTTGAATGAAAAAGAATTCGTTCTGAAGCAAATTGGTAATGAGCTTGTCGTTGTGTAGACAAATGAAAAATTTAAAAAAAATTCTGAATATAATATACAAACAATGAGCACAACTTATCATCCATTCAAAATCGCACTGACTGATGGTCAGAAAAAGAAACTTCAAAAAGCTTATGTAACGAAGACAGCTGTTGGTCTGAAAGTCAAACCAAACCAAATTGGGCGTGGTGACGAACTTCTTCTCACTGAAACTCAAATCAAGCCTTTGAAAAAAAGATCGGCGGCAGGGCAAGGAATGGTAATAAAATTTAGCCAGACACAACTTCAGAAAACTGCGCAACGTGGTGGAAGTTTGTTTTCTGCTATGCTTGGTTTGGCAAAACCTTTGATAAAACCAGCTCTTGGAGCATTAGCAAGTGCAGGTTTGAGTTTTGGCGCTGAAAAGGCGTTGAAAAAGATATTTGGTAATGGTTTTGGACCAAAGGAAATTAAGCTTTATAATCTTGTCCAGCAAATGACTCCTACTCAGAAAAAGGCTGCAGAAAAATACCTTGTTGGCCAGGGTTTGGCGAAAGGAGGCGGCGCGCAATACGGCGGTTTCCTTGGTATGTTGGCGTCTATCGGAGTACCTTTGGCCATTGATTTAGTTCGAAAAATAATTGGAAAAGGTATGCAAACCCAACCACCACCATCACCACGAAGAAGACGATCACCGGGAATACCAAAAGGTAGAGGAATGCAAATTCAACCTCCACCTTTCTTCGGAACTTGGGATGATTATTATCGGTTAAAAAAAACTGAAATTTGAAGATAAACCTCTTTCCAACATTGATCTGATAAAATGGTGCAACTTTTTACGAATACCCATCAAAGGTATTTTTAGCAGAAACGAAAAAAAACCTTTTTTTCATTCCCCATGCATTATCAACTTGGATGATTTCGGAAGTTTGGGAACTCACTGGGTATGTTGTTGGCCAAAAGGAAAAGGTATTTACGAGTATTTCGACTCATTTGGGTTTCCACCACCTTTGGAATGGGAACAAGAGATGTCAATGCATGGGATGAAACATTTTTTCAGAAATGACAACCAAATTCAATGGGAACAAAGTGTGAGATGTGGTTATTACTGCCTTCTCTTTTTAAACGAAAGAAATAAAGAAACAAGTTTTGCCGATATTTTGGAAATGTTCTCCAACGATTTACTTCAAAATGAGGAAATTGTGAAAAATTATTTTTCTTAAAAATATATACGCAATGGAAAAAGTGTACTGTGTGAAAGAAAAAAAGCACACACCAAATGTACCTGGAGCCGAAAAAGTTGTTATCACAAAGAACAATAGAAAACTCTTGAAACTCTTGCGGGGAAACTAGGTGAGCCCTCCCTTGCGGAGGGCAGTGGAATATTCGGTGACGTTGCTATGGCAGTTGGTGATCTTGCAATTACAAAAGGAATCCCATATCTTGCGAAAAAAAGTGTTGAAGCTGGAAGATATTACGCTTCTGAAGCAATGAGAGACCCTAAATTGCAAAAGAAGGCAATTAATTACACTCTCAACAAAGCCCGCCCAGTTATTCAAAAAGTTGGAAGTGAAATGTTTGATCAACTTTCGACTAAAGTTCGACCAAACCAACGTTACAAAACTGACAGACCTGATTTGGATGGCGCCGGATTTGATATACATGCTGCAATTGGAAAATTTCCGAAACCAAAAAAAGGTTGGACATTGCCAGGTCATAATTTCACAGGGCCATATAACCCTCTTGAAAAGCAGGTTAAATTCAATCCAGAAACGGGTGAAATTCTTGAAATATATCAACAACCCACAGGTGCTACAGATGCGATTGCAATGCAACATGATGTTGATTATGATGTTTGTTCCAACCGTGAAAAAAAGTATGGTGAAAATCTGAAAAAATGCAAAAACAAAGCAGTTCCTTACAAACAAAGGCAGTGGGGCCATGCGGTTGCAAGAAATGCAATTAATGCTAAACAAAAGTTAGGATTGGGTTTGAAAAAACAAAAAGGAACTGGTGTTTTGGACAAACCGTTAGATGCAGTAAAATTTGCTGAAACTTTGACAAAAAAAAATGATTCCTTCCACAAAACCTGTGTTCGATCGGTATTGGTCAGGTGATATTGCGAAAAATGCTTTCACAGGTCCAACTGGTGTCACAAGCAAGAAATTTTGGACTCAACCTAAAAAGGGTACTGTCATGCGTTTAGTGAAAAATCCAAAAACAGGCAAATATGAAAATGTTTATGAAGAACCTTGATTTGCTTACAACCACCATTTATTGAACTCGTTTTTTGCAATCCAAACTCTTTCTAATTCCTTGGGAAGATGGTGGCAATATAATATTTTCATGACTTCTTTTTTTTGTGGCCAATTTTCAGAAGATACGTTTTCAAAAAAATCGTACAGAAAACAGGTGTGGTTCACTGATTTGGTGGTTACATCCCTAAATTGCGCAATAATTTTACCAAGAAAATCTACCTCTTTGAAAGAAAACATTTGGTAAATGTCACATTTCCGTAAAACATTTTTTAAATAATCATTATTCTGTGGAAGAGTGGTGGAACTTGTTCTCCAATCTTCTTCTTCTTCTTCAAAATATTCATAATCATCACATTCAACCACTCTACCACATTTTTTACATGCATGACAGAACTCATTCACCACATAAATTAATTGCTCATCGCATGAAGGACAACGATCAATCTTTTTTGAAAACAGGTTTATTTCATTTTTTTTCCCAACATTTCTTTAATCATTTTTGGCGAAATTTTCTCACCTTGCAAACAACCAAACGGGTCGTCCATTTTTTATTATGTATAGTATACAATGAGCTCCCGTATTTTCAATAAATTGTCAAAAATTTATTACAGCCCGCAAGGGTATTGGAAAGGTTTTGCAGCAATAAAGAAATTAGCCCAGGCAGCGAAAGTTTCGGAAAATGTGGCTCAAAACTGGTTAATGAAGCAAGCTCTTTGGCAAGTTTATTTACCAGCCCCACGGTACATTCCAAGACCGAAATTTGACGTTCCTGTTCCAAACAAAGTTCACCAAGCCGATCTTCTGTATCTCCCACACGATCGCCCACCACGCTTCCGTAAAACTTTTAAATATGCTCTCACAGTGGTAGATGTGGCCTCTCGATATAAAGAAGCCGAACCGTTGACCACAAAAGAGGCAAAAGAAGTTGCAGCTGCTCTGGAACGGATTTATAATAGTGGTCCTTTGAAGTGGCCGAAACTGCTTCAGGTCGATCCTGGTCGTGAGTTTATGGGTGCTGTGAATCAACTGCTTTCAAAACATAATGTCGAGGTTAGACGTGGTCGTGTGGATATTCACCGTGATCAAGCAATCGTTGAAAGATTCAACCGCACCCTTGCTGAACGGCTGTACATGTTTGGACACCAGTATGGGGTTGAAATAAGCCTCCCTGAGGGTCAGCGGTTCACTGCGTGGGTGACCCGACTGCCAGCTGTTATTTCAGCTTTGAATAAAGAAGTCACTCGACTGACTGGTCAAAAACCTGTTGATGCCATTAAAAAGAAAACTGTTCCATCCAAACCCTCAAAACCTTATTTGAGACCTGTTGGTGTGAACGAAAAAAAGCTCACCTCCGGTTTAAGTGTTCGCTATCTCTATCAACCCGGTGAACTTGAAGGTGGCCGGCGAAGACCTACCGACCCAATTTGGTCTTTGAATGTTTACGAGATTGAAAAAATTATGATAAAACCAGACGCGCCGGTTATCTATTATTTATTTGACGGACCAAAACGCTGGTTTGTCCGCGAAGAGCTTTTAGTCGTCCCTCCAGATACACAACTACCACCATAAAACTAACAATGAAACTCGATTGGTTCTGTGTGAATACCGTCTTCCAATACCCATCGTTTGTCGTAGTAAGCGCTCAACCCCAGCTTCTGCTGTTCGTAAGTGACTATTTGTCCATCCCGCATTCTAAAACCTCTATTAGTTGCTATGTCCTTGCTGCCTTCCAAAGCTTTCTTGAAACGCTGCGCCGTGATCTCGTTTTGTTTCTTTGACACCCCTTTAGTGCTGAACTTCTTTTCACCCTCAGAGTCTTCAATAAAATAACATTTTGAACAGAGGGCAATCATTTTGCTGCCTTTACACTCGAGTTTAAAGAGCCCAGGGGTTCGACTGCTCCACTTATCCCAAGCTAACCAGTCTTTCTTTTTTTCCTCAAATTCTTTTTGCAGCTCTGGTTTGACGATGTCTTCCAACTTTTCTGCGCTTATTGCCATATAATTGCTGTCTGTGTCCATCTGAATCAATTCGAAATCTTTTCTCTCAAAATATCTGTCAAGAAAATCATAATAGAATTCAAGCATTCGAAGTTTTGCCAATTGATATACAGCAATTCCAACCTGAAATGGTCTTTTTATTTTAATCTTTTGTTTTTTACTTTCCAACTCATACGCTTCCCCAATTTCTTCAAGATCACTGAAAAATGCGCTTCGTAAGGCTTTGTCGACAAGTTTTGCATCTTTGGTGTAAAAAGTGTTTTTTTGTCTCTCCAAGGCTTCGATGAGCTTACCATACCCACCATTTCCTAACAGTTTGAATACCTCAGCCAGCAGCGCCTTGCTTTTTTCTTTATCTCCAGTTCTACGAGCTTCAGTCACTTGTCCACAAACCAAGTGAATATTTTTTATGGTTGGTAATCAATTGTTCGATAAACATTTGTGATCACTGCTCCATTTTCAAGATACCATCTTAAAAGAGGTGCGTATAATAATATCTTCTTTGCAGACAATGCCCCCACTAACTTCTTTCCGTCTCCGCGGTTCCTTTTTGTGCGTTCAAGATATTCAAACATATGTTGCGGCACAGCTTCAACAGGGACCTTTTTGTTGTAGAAGAACGGACACATTTCCTCAAACTTTGGGTATAAGTGCTTAGGGATCTCTATATCAACTTCTGCAAATCCAAACCATTTTTCTTCTTTGAGCCTTTGTGTCAGTATGGGAGCGGCGGCTTCATTATAGTAATGCACGACCCTTTCTTTTCCACAAGGCATGTCTCTTTGCATAGTTGACAAATACAAAGCGTTGGCGTCGTAACCCACTATATTTTTGCAAAAACGAGGTTCTGCTATTCGATGAGACCTTATTTTCGTAACTCCAACTTCATGTTCTCTTGTGAAAACAAGGCTCGGTCCTCCAACAACAGCTGCTTTCAACATCTCATACGCTTCTTTGCACGGGCTGTAAAGATCTGCGCCCCTCTCAACACATCCACGGAGCAAGTAATGTAAACTAACACCTGAAATACTTACAGCATCTTTCAAAATATCGATTCCTTTATCAGTGTAGAAAGCACGCATCTTTTCCAGCGCCTCGAGGCCAGGAGATACATCGAGATTATTGTAGTAACACAGCCAGTCGGCGAAGGTACACATACTCTTTTCTTTGAACAGACGCTGACACCCTTCCCATTCATCCCTTGTTAGAACATAACCACGTTTCAGCTTCGAATACCAATCCTCATATTTCGGAAGGCCGCGAAAATCAAGTTTTTCAGGTGTGTCAAACCATTCATACGGAAACCACGATTTTACAGTTTCACATTCATAAGCTTTTACCCATTTTTCATAACTTATACCCGGACCTAAATAGTTTATGATATCGAGAAAGCGAAAGTTTTTACTCAAAATGAACATAATTTTATTTCCATTTTTTGCAACTTTTACTTTTTTACCTGTATCAGCTAAAAGTTCCGCTAAATATTCTCTAATAAGATTCAAATCATATCTCCCCGAGTTAAACCCAAGAACTGGCACCTGATTACACCATTTTACTATTTTGAGACTCTGTGTTTTTTTATCATATTTATATCGTCAGGTATGAAGACTGCTCTTACTTGATCCCTTATATTTTTCGCACGCCTTTCAAGTTCTTCCATAAACTTGCTAACAAGCACCGCAGGGTCTCTTTCACAGATATGAGTTGGTTCTCTGTCTAAAGTGTCACCAACACTAACGGAAATTGGTACGTGTATGTTTTCGATTGTTAACATGCTTGTTGGTTCCTTCCTCTGATTTTTATCTCCGCATGCTTCGAAGTCAAACAATATAAAGTGTGGATAACTTTGTGTTTGAGGCTTTGGTAACTTTATATTTATTTTTCCTACTTCACAAGACCATGCCTCGATTACATGGTAGCCAGCAGCTCGAAGCTTTTGTGTACGTTCAAAAGTTGCTTTAAATCTATCTTCTCGTGCTTGGCCATAACGATTAATAATTCTATTTCGATCATAAGGAAAACATTTTCGACATCCATGCCAATAACATCCATGATATTGAAAAACAGTTTTTGTTTCGTGGTTGTAGCCGTCTACAGCTGCACGCTCAACCCATCTTTCACCACCATGCCCGCAAGCAGCGTGATGAATGTGAATTTTATGAAGTGCTGCTTCTTGTTCAAGCCAACAAAGAGATTCTGGAGAAGATGAATGCTTTGGATAAACAACCTTCTCAAAATCTGTTAGTGGTAATTTTTTTGGCCGGGCATTCAATCACCGTCCTCCCAAGGGAACATCTTTCGGCATGCCGTTGTAAACTGCATGCTTGAGTGAATCTTGTAAAACAATGAACACATACATAAACTTTTGCAAGCTTCGTTATATCTTTTTTTACGAAAGCATGCCCTTCTTAAATTCCGATTGTTAAAATATTTGTTAATTCGGTTGGTGGTGTCCTTCTAAGATACCATACCACTTCACCATCCTCCAAACGTCCAGGCTCATATACACGAATACCCAAATCTTTGAAAATTTGTTTTTTATTAAGATTTTTTTCAACCTTATCAAGTTCATCTAAAGATGTTTTACGACAGTCTTTTGGAACAGCTTTGAGGTTGAAGAAAACCTTTGCAAGTTCCCGTGCTGCCGTTGTACTTCGATCTGGTCTTGAACCTCGGTGTACAGCAATACAACGCCAAAGACATAAATTGTCTCTGTAAGTGTCTTAAGCTATCATATTACGACTATGTGAAAGATCACGCAGCCAATCTGGTAATGGTCCTGTCCCTAAAAGTGGCTTTCGATCAAGAACAACCTTTACATCAACATTATAGTGGGCTTCAAACACCCATTTTGTGTTCGGTCTTTCGATGTTGTCAGGTTCCAGACGTACCTTCTCCCGCTCACTCAACCATTTCTCCGCATCAGAAAAATTATTAAACCATGGTGAGCCTTTGCTAATGTAATAAACAATAACCGTTCCATCTTCAATGTTGCGTAACTGATTTGAAAAAATATGTCTTGCGTAAAACGATGTGTTTACTTTCTCTCTTATTTTTTCCATAAAATCAGGTGTTAGATTTCTTTCAAGTTCTCGAATGAAGCGCCATCGAATGAAACGACGCCCACTTATCTCTTCTTCTTCTTGGCGCCCTCTTACTTTTTCTTCTCCCTCATATTCAGCAATATCATATAAATCAAGAATTTCATTTTGATAGTTTGTTACATTTCGGATGGTTTCCCGAGAAATTGGATCGAACTTTCTCAAAATTTCTTGTGTTTTTCTCCCTCTTCTACGAGGTGGAGCAGTTGGTTGATATGTTTTTGGAATTAATGGTTTCTTTTCCACTTTCTCAGAAATTGGTTCATCCAAAATGTTTTTAATAGTTTTTCGAACAGCAGGAGCGTCCTCTGCAAACAATTGCTCTAAAGCTTGTAACGTTGCTGGATCTAGTTCTTTCAATAGCTCTTCAATGTTTATGTTTTGTGCAGTCATTTCAACTCAGGTATAACACTTATTTGACAACCTTTAATTGAAAATATTTTTTGGTGGGGCGGTTATTTTGGTTAAGTAGTATATCCGGTAGTAAACAAATACTTCTTGATTGCCAGAGGTTTATTTTCGAATTTAAAAGCTTCTTTTATATAATTTATGCGACGCAAGGGGCTTAAATTATATAAAAGAAGCTTTTAAATTCGAAAATAAACCTCTGGCAATCAGGTGGTATTTGTTTACTACCGGATATACTACTGTACTCTCTTTAACAGAAGGGTTGCAGAGCTTCAGAGACCTACGTATTACAACCAGTTTCCCGTTTGCTTTGGCAATGACCCTGCAGCACTGGTGCATCGGCCCCCAAAGAAGAGATTCACTACAGCGAATCCCCAGATAATCCTATTCAGATAGCTGGGTCAAGGGCGCTATCTCTCCCATGTAAGAAAATTGGAATGCTTGCTTTCCAAAGACGAAAACGAATCTTTCCGGCTGCCTTGTCGCAAAATATTGGAAAGAAAACGATGATAACCACATAACTGAGTTACTAAACTAACCAAATACATAAAGGAAACTGGTTCAATAAAGAAACCGTACTGACAGTATCAATTTAGAAGGCAATTCAAACGTTGTGACGTGGAAATACACTGCTTCCATATTATATCAGTCGGTTATATGACAACTATCAGCCACCAAAGTGGGATGACGGTGGACAAGTGTCAAGGAGAATTATTCAAACTGCTAGTACAATGCAATCGATTATTTAATTGAATGTCCCACTTCTGAAAAGGCATTGACATGTTTACCAGACAGCCTTAAGCTCCTTCTACAAATCCTGTTTGTAGGAAGAAGCAGGCTTCTCGGGGACATTATACTGTTCAAGCTACAAGGCCGAGAGGTTGTGTTGTGGGCTAGTAGTCTAGTTGAAATCCAGCCCCATTTAGATGGAAGTCTCACAGAAATAATTAAGAAAATAGGCTTAAACGTGGGGGAAAAGGCATCCTGGTATATTGCCCCCTTAAGGGTTAATTTCACCAATTTTAGAGTTAATTGTAACCAAAAAATGCAGTCTCGCCGCTAAGCGTATTTAAGTCGCTAATTAACATAAAAACATGGCGCTCATCAACCTATTGATATTTTTTGGTATTTCGCCTGGGTTGATTTTTGTTGACTTTCAGTATGTTAATGTACGTGCCTCAAAAGCAAGTACTGTGAAAAGAAAAATTCTGTTGCAAGCAATTTGACCTCCTGGTGTGACGTTCCTGGACTATTGTGAGGAACCAAATTAAGTCAACTCTAACCTCACATTCACGCAATGGCCAGGAGACCGTTTCTCGAAAGTCCCGATAACTTTTGGGGTCCGGAAAGGTATTTTATGAGCATATGGTTTACCTTTAAGATTCAAATTTTGTTTGTTTATAAAACTGAGCAGTAAAATTAAGTTGACGAAACAAGTCGAGCTGGTTTACGGGCTAAAAGCTACACCACCATTCCATAGATTTTGATTTTAAAATATAGCTCTGAACCCGAAAAGGTACTGAGGCTTTCGAGAAACGGACCCCAGGGCCAAAAGATCTTCAAAGAACACAACGGTAAAATGGGCTATAAGAGCTTGCTTTTTTTGTTACCGCTTTTGTGTTTGATCACTTTTTTATAAAAGCATTTCTACACACTCACAAGCGCAGTATCCCTAAAAAGGGCCCTGTTTCTGCTGATAAGCGTCCTCCTATGAGCTCGCAAAGTAAGAAATTGAAAGCCAGGAATATTCATACTAAGTGAATAAAAAAGGCACGATATAACATGTGAAACATTGGTCACTTCGGTCTTCTGCTTACGAAGCATACGTGGCCTCTACACTAAAAGGCGTACCTACAGTTAAAAGTGGGGGGAATCACCAGACTATTTTCTTACTACATTAGCTGCTCTAAGGGAGAAGGGGGAATTAGGAAGCGAGCGGGAAACACGAGGGTAGGGAAAACCAGACCTCTCCTTCCTCTCGCACTCCCTCTTGCGATTCCCCGTTTGATCTACACTCGTAAGATTATGAGGGCGCTCGCTCAATCCTGGAAGTCTGTTCCCAATAACACCATTAGCGTCAACCCAGATATCAGCACAATTTAAATAAGAAAATTCTTATCATGAAGCGTAAAAACCTACCCTGGAGATTTCCATCCATCGATGGAAAATGAGGGTCCCAGAGCCACCACACAGCTGTGATGGATTCGGCGGGGATGCGTTCGCCATCCACAACAAAAATACAGCTAGGAGTATTCTCGGAAATATTTCCTGCAGTGATTTCGATAAAATGGCCATCTTGCATGGGTGCAAAACTCACTAGTCTTACCTCACTGTCCAGTGCTTTGATCTTTCTCTCGACATCAAACACGTGCGGATCTTCGGAGAGCTCATTTCCGATACACAGAATAATGTTTGCCATGATAGATAGATTGTGTTCTAAATCACTTAAAACAACCGATGCAACGTTGAAACTGAATTCTAGAAGTAAGTATCGGTGGTTCAATTGAAATTCGTGCAATCTATTGTCGTTTTGAGCGACAACAAGTGATAGGCCTGGCCTGTACCAAATGCTCAGTAAAATGAAGAGAGCTTTCTAATTTACAGCATCCAAGTATTACAAAAAAAATCATGTGATTTCGTGAGATTATTAGACTTCATCACGAGAACGACCTTTATTCAGTTTTTCAAAATATTCAGACAAAAAATTTATTCCCACAACGAATATTCTTTTCCCGAAATAAAATACAACACGGGTGGGGTGATCGTACGGGAAGTCCTCCGTACATGAATCCTTTCAAAAACACTGGTGTGCGTGATCCCCCCCCCCCCTCTCTCTGTCCTGTTTGTTTATCCGCGTCCTATGACAAACCACACATTAAACTTCTCAGACAACAACTCAAGAAAGAGGAACCTTCTGGAGAAATATAATTCACCGTTTAAGTCATTGACCTGGTTCTTTTCCGGTTCATCCGTCATTTTCTTTTAAAAGCTCGAAGCACAGTTGATAACCACTTCAATGCGGGCCAATTGCAACGAACATTAAAATTACGACATCGTTGTTATAAGGTTGAAATAGCAACAAATTAAATAAACTGCAGCCAAGTAAACGTAAGAACAAAATGTTCTTTCTGAGACAAAACACAGCGTGATCCAACGTATATTGACATATGGCCGCTAAAAAATGCTTTACTCTACTATAGGACTTAGAGCTACCAATGTAGAGCTGCGTTTGCCTTGATAGAAGAATCCGCCGGAATTTATTTCCGCTTTAGAAGAACTGAATCGTCAAATTGAACTTGAATTTCATAGATTTTTAAAAGTAGCCGAATTGTCCTGCCTGCCACATAGAAGATTGTGCTGATCCGGACAAAAAGGCAACAAATTGTACTGAAAAATCACAAAACGTATTTTAACGAAACTTTGCTCTTTAGGAATAAATGTAAATCACAAGGTATACATGTGTATCACAAGCTTAAAAAAACCAACACAGGCAGTTGTGATACCGCGTGATTCTCTTAATACACAGTAATATTCAAAGAGTTATTTTCACATTAAATATGGAGATTAAATTTCATGTTCAAAATAATCCCTTCAATGAGGGTTTTTTAAACTCCTGACTGAACCTAACTCCAAATCGGGACTTGAAATTACTTCTGTGTCCAGTCATCAAATTGTGTTTTTCTGACTTACTCTTTTTATGGAGTAGGTTACTTAGCTTAACTCCACCGCAGCAGTAAGGAATTATAATAACCCCAAAATAAAGTCATTCCACCATCTGGAGTTTATTTAATTCCAGTTGAGGACTGATTTGGAGTGATTATCATAATACACTCTACTGAGTCGCTACGCGACCTATCCCCGGACTACAACTCTCTGAGAGCAAGCTAAGACAATAAGCTTCTTTATAGTGGCTATCTTCACATCCGAGTTATACTTAACAATTATTCTACGAGGGCGCGCTGGATATCGAATGATAGATAACCAACGAGGCGCGTAGCGCCGAGTTGGTTATAATCATTTGATATCCAGCAAGCCCGAGTAGAATAATTGTTTTATTAAAAACTTAACCACTATTTACAAAGAAAATCAGAAAGAACGGGAAAAATGAGAAAAGAAATTTAAGCGGAACAAGAATCGATCACATGACTGAACGAAAAAGGCGCCAAAACCTCGCGAAGTGTTGCAGCGTTTCATTGCAAAGCTGAATGAATCAATGAAAACTGCTTGAAAGTGAGCAAAGTAGCACACGTTTTGGAAAATAATCTTCTTATTATTGGCTCTGAAATATGGTACATGTTTGATTTTTCCTGAACATTGTTGTAATCATCGTTCAAAGCGGATTGAAGCTGTACAATTTCACCATATAGCTGCTGGAGTTGAAACTGAACAAGTTTGTAATCTGTTCGCACAACGGAGCCATCATGTGCGTGTTTGATCGAACTGAAGACAGAACAAATTTGAACAGTTGAACTTGAAGAGGTATTTTCTATGCAGCTCAGAAGCAAGATTACTGTAGCGAGGAACATTAGAATTCACCATCATAGTTTGTTAAACGCAAAGCGCAAAATGCAGTTGTTCTCGGTTTAGAGGTTGCGGACGGAATGGTAAAAACAACATTCAAACAACTGGAAAAGCGATTCAACTCCGTTTACATGGCATCCAATTTCTATCTGAGCATTTGGACCTGTTGGAACATAGAGCTACAACAAGTGCAGGTAAAGCAGTGTCCTGATCGTGTATGTTAAGGCCGAAAAACAATCTCGCCCTTCCTTCCTTCTCGGTAGTTTGCAGCTGTATTTTTTTAGCACTTGTTTGGACTGCTTCATGATTTTCGCACCGACTCGCCTTGAATGTGTGATAGTTTTTATTAAATGCTCCAGCCCCATTTCATTGTGTTTTATTTTATGTCTTGTCTTGATATTTTGAAGTGGAAATCCTTTTTGATAATACCTACCGTTTGTTCAATCTCAATGATCGACGCGACGATCGATGAAAGAAATTAATTGTAAATACAACGCTTAATGCTTAAATTTCTATTTCTGCACAGTTTCTTCAAACAATTTTGACTTGTGTTAGACGACGCTGTTGGTGATGCTTGTTGGTGACGTTGTTGGAATTTCTGCTTGATTTAAATTTGCTGGCAAGTGATTTTTCTCGTCCATTTTTCTCGCCGGGTTGCTCGCGAGGAAAAAAACTTTCAGCTCACTCTGTTGTTGAGTGTTCATTGACCATATTTGGTCGCAGCAGGTATATGAGCTGATAGCCTAGCTCCGTTGAGCCAATCAAAATGCTAGAAATCCAATATACCTAGTCCAGTTTTTAATAAATGTAATTATAGTTAAATGACGTATAATCAAAGTTGGCTTCCTTCTTGATTACTCCTCAGTTCAATGTTACTAGGTTTGTCAAGGTAGTTGGTTAGTAGTAGCAGGTAAACCGCGGTACCGGCCTGGGAAGATTTTGCCGCGACAACAACCTTGGGGTAAATTAAAACCTCGTTAAAAACTGAGACCACCATGGTAGTTACAAAAATGTGTTCGTATTATCGTAACGTGGGAGCAGTGTAGTCCAGTTCTGCTGCCCCCCCCCCCCCCCCCCTCTCTCTCTCTCTCTCTCTCTCTCTCTCTCTCTCTCTCTCTCGCGCGCGCGCGAAGTGGTCGTATTAAAGGAATGATCTAAGGGTGGGGTGGGATGGAGGTGGCACATAAGTGGTGTGCGTCACGAGCTGGCAAGGCCTCATGGGTTACTATTTTGTGAAGTGGCTCATTTTACGCCTGACAACTCCTAGTAGTTTATACTGTATTTAGCAAGAATTTGAATTCGGCACATTTTCTTGGGTAACGGTAATCAAAGACGTAAGAATACAGGCGACAACAACAACAAAAATAACAATTCTGATACAGAATGAAAATGATGTGAACTGCTGCAATACAAATGAAATGAAGATGTGACCATCACATATCCATGAGGGCGGTTTTCAAAGGGGCCCTGCAACTGTCAGTGATCTCCCTTCCACGATGAAGGTAACCTCTTCTTTTTCTTGCACATTTGGAAACAACAATGGAAATAAAAAATCACACAAAGTTCCAAAACAATTGGTCGTCAACTTTTGTTTCGAAGGACCCCGTGTAGTCTCCCGTGCGGCTGTGCCGAGCGACAACCCAAATAACCGTAGATAGCGTCACGTTCCTTGTTTTTTGTTTGCTTTCCATTTATATTTGTTTCCGCTCGTGCATTTCGGCAGTACCTCCTGAGAGATTGATGCTATTGAAAAGAGCCTCCGAGTCCTCCAAAGTATAAGAATGCGTGACTAGCCTGTGTACACAGGCTATGCGTGACGAGCTCGTGACCAGCCCCAGCTGTGCGACAGCTATCCAGCTATGCACCTTTAACCGACCCTTTAGCCGCCGCGAAAGAAACCGCTGACCCGAATTACAGCACGTGGTTCAAGTGTTCAAGATGGCGTCGCTGTCGCTTGGTCGCTTTCTTGTCATTTCCCTTTTGCAAGGATTTGTACTCGGAGACCACCAGCAAAACACACTCAACGTACCACAAGTGCTGCTGCCTTACGCACCTAGAGGATCTGTGCATACCAATTTCACTTTGAAAGCTTTGCAAGGGTATTACTTATGGTAGGCCGAAATTCAATACGCGAAACGGCGCGGTTGGCGCCATTTTCCATTTTGACATAAGCTTAAGCATGGAAAAAATTTGAGGTGTGCTTAAATTTTCTGTGTATCATTTCAGGGTATCCAACAGACCCGAGGTTGCTACTGTCCAGCCTTTGTACAGTAGCGAGGAGGAACCTGGTAGGAAATTATTTATAAAAGCATGCGATCTCTGGCTCGATTTGTTCTTATTTGATTCGCTCTCGGGATTCACTATAAAGTACGCTGATTGTACATTATCTTCGCACAGATGAAATCGTTCAATTGGCCGTACTGTTCTGCAGTTTTCTGTGTGCAGAAAGGGTAAAATTATTCAACATGTGAATCAGTGCCATATTCTCAGTGCTCTCAGAGCAGATTTTTTAATTTGAAATCATCTTTTTTATGTGTTGTTTTCTTGTCAACATGTAAGAGCACCACGTACACTACTGTGAAGTGAGACCTTTTCTTTTTACCTGAGACACCTGCACTAACATTCTTGGCAAGATGGGAAACCATTGCTTTGGGAGAGGGGGTTCGGAGCGATTGCAGAATACCCTGCATCTCTAGCTACACGGCGCAGCCAGCTACGCGTCTATGCGGCTACACCGTCCTAATTTATTTCTAGCCCTCTAGGTTCTCTGGAAAGTGGCTACGCGTCTACGCGGCTACACCGTCCTAATTTATTCCTAGCGCTCTAAGTTCTCTGGAAAGTGGCTGCGCGTCTACGCGGCTACACCGTCCTAATTTATTCCTAGCGCTCTAAGTTCTCTGGAAAGTGGCTTCGCGTTTACGCGGCTACACTGTCCTAATTTATTCCTAGCGCTCTTGGTTCTCTGGAAAGTGGCTACGTGTCTACGCGGGGCCCCTATCACTAGTGTTTATCGTAAGAAAACCTTCACTGGCCTCCTTACCAATTATTTCAGTTTCACTTCATATTCCTACAAACTTGGTCTCATCAGGACACTTGTTGACCGAACCTACAAAATCAGTAGCACCTGGGTTGGTTTTCACAAAGACATCAAGTACCTCACTCAAATTCTCAAGAAGAACCTTTTCCCTACCCATCTTATTGAAAGGGTTATTAATCAATATGTAACCAGGGTTGAGAGCGAAGTTTGCTCTGTGGGTTCTGTTCCTGACAAGGTCTCAACTTTTTATTTCAAGTTACCTTATATAGGCCATTATTCTGGCGTCACTCAGAAACGCATTCGCCACCTGATAAAACGCTACTGTAATAACATTGATATTAAGTTAATTTTCTCTTCTTTTGAAATCGGAAACTTGTTTAGCGTGAAGGACCCTATCCCAAGCAATGTCCGTTCAAGTGTTATTTACAAATTTTCATGTGCAGGCTGTAACGCTTGTTACGTCGGTGAAACCACCCGCCACTTTTCAACACGCGTACGTGAGCATTTAGCTACGGATAGGGCCTCTCACGTGTACAAACACTTGCAACAATCTGAAAATTGCCGCGATTTGTGTTCGACCAATTGCTTCAGCATTTTGGACTGCGCCACTACAACTTTTCAACTAAAGATCAAAGAATCCTTCTATATCCACTGGGAAAAGCCCACTTTAAATCAACAGGTTAAACATGTTAATTTGAAGTTGTTTGTTTAGATTTCACATAATCACGCTTTTTTCTTGTCACTCTTGCCTATACATTTTCATTTACAATTCTAATCACTATATTGCATATAAATAGCGTTGTTGTAACTTTTTCCTTCATCTGAGGATGGCATCAGGGATGCCGAAACATGTTTTTGAAACTAAAAAGTGTTGTGTTGTTCTTCAAAATATTAACTTGTTTCTTGCTACCAAGACCTTTTGGCAGTATCATTAATTTTGTAAAAACCAAAAAGTTACAGTAGGTAACAGAAACGTCATGAAAACAATGTCAGTGAACGTATGCCTCTAGGCAAAATAGTTTTCAGGAACATGTCCCTGGTTTATCAACATCGTTTTCATTGTGTTGGTCTGACCGACGAGTGCAGAGGACAGTTGAATCTCTCGCTGTAACGATCAAAGGAACATATGTTCAATGGCCAATCCTCGATTTCCTCTGGTTTCTTTTTGATAAAGAAGACCGTTTTCTTTGATTGGCGTGGCAGACGGGTGGTGACAACAGTGCCAAAGTCAGGCACCAGGGATGTTACAGCTGCTTCATATTCCACGGAATTGATCTTTCTTAGTTTTCGGGGGGCACTCTGAGCAAAGCCTCTCAATGTGACGACCGGACCTGGGAAGGTCAACACAGTGGCCTGTATTTCCTGAACTTGAGGTTGAGGCTGCTCCTCATCAACAGACTTGGAGGTCAGACTTGCAATAACCTGTGCACACAAAAGAGTGGGTTAAGTGGACACATGATGTAAATAATAATAATAAATAATAATAATAATTAGAAGAAGAATTATTATTATTATCATTATTATTATTATTATTATTATTATTAAGGGGGAGTTTGATTGTATAGTCGTAGCACACTTCCTATGTAATATCAAAGGCAAACAGGGCCTTGTTATTTTTATGTGAGAAATTTAAAATTGTATTACCTCTGCTACGATCTGCTTTTGACTTTCTGCATACTCGATAAGGCTAATGGACGCTTCAAGTGTATCTTTGCTGACTTCTTGGGTAGGAGGGGCGGGCTTTTGTCCTCGTAGCAGCGCTGAAGCTATATGATTAAACACATGCAGAGAAACTGCTACATGTTGGATGAGGTCAATCCTTTTTGATTTGGGAGGCACGTTCCCCTCTTCAATGGCTTCGTTGACCTCCTTACGTTCTCTTCATCTGATTTTAACAGTTTGTTGAGTACTTCGTATATCTCGGGGGATATAATGAAGCCTTGCCCTGTGCTTGCGATAGATTTAACGAGAGCTGACGAGGTACACTTTTCAATAATGAAATTAGGTAGATCTCTTTCCAGCTTTAAATTCAACATTGGATCAAGTGCACCTTCCTTTAAGGCAGGCGATTTACCCGTCGTTGGTGGTCCGACAAATACTATGTACAGATTCGCGGTCATTTCATGACTTCTGGTTTGGATGACATTGTTTCCTGCAATCGCGAAAGCAGTGGAAGCCAACAAACACGGCACCAAATACCCAGGGCAGGAACTAAGCGATTCTGCTTTGTTTTGAAGGAACGTCGCCACAGCTTCTGGGAAAAGGCATTGTAATTAAACGGTATAGACATCAACCGGCGGTTAAGTTGAGCCCGTCTTTTCGTGCTGTCTCGCTATTTTAGACAATCTTCCCGACATGTTTCAGCAATCACTGATGAAAAATGTTTTCAACGAGAGAACAGGCCGCCTGCTAAACAAGCATTTATTATTTAAGCGGTGCACATGGATCGTCGCACGTGCGCTATTGTCACCGTACACTGTGAAATCTCCATGCATATCACAGATCACTGAGATCACAACACAGACTGACAACAAATAGCAATGGAGGCTGGTGAGCTTTCACAGTATAAAAGCTATGTTTTTTATGCGAGATATCCTACGATATCCAATGAGAGAATAAAGCTATTGAAGGTTGTTAGTGGAGATGCTTTCTACAGTATTTCTGTATGGCCAAAATTGGCAGAAAGATTATTTTGGAAGAAGCGCTTGGGAGACACTGACACATTTAAGATTTTTCTTTTTCTGACTGGTAATGGATGTGCACCATATTTAGTGTTCAAGTGGATAAAGTCTTCGCAGTTTTGGGCTTATTACAGGAAAACTGTGGAAAAAAGAGCCAATCAGCTGAATTATCTGTTGCAGCATATGGAAGAAAAAAAGTGGCGAATGGTTTTATTATGACCTGCATCATAACAGAGTCTTGTATTTAAATGGAAATGAAAAGCAAGTCAGTGAATAAATTTAACTGTAAGCCTCCATAGGAAAAACGTTATTAGAGATGCTACAGAAGGTTTTCTAGTCAAACAACAAAGATGTCAAAACAGTGACTTTCTTAACTTATTGAACTGATAAAGAAAACAATATTAAATGTAATATTCTACCGCCAAAGTACTTTTGTGTTATACGAAAAATTGTTTTTCCAATAGCGCCGTCACGTTGATGTATGCAATGTGAATTGTAATTAAATGATTTTTTTGTGGTAGACTGGGCAATGCACGAACTTTATATTTCTCGACATTTTTGTACATTCCCATCTTTACAAAACAACAATTGAAAGTGAAATAATATTATTCCGAACTTTGGTTATGTAAAACCTGACGGTGTGTTTTTAGTGTGGCGTCATGTATTCGGTGAATCGCTGCAGATCACAGTCAACTCAAATTGGTGCGCCGTTTCCAAAAGATTTTAAAGAGGAATCTACACAAACTAACGAATGTTCTTCAGGAAGCTACGAAAGAGATAAAAGAGTGGCCAAACGTGTTTTCACAACGTACGACTATCTCAAAGACAACGTGCTAACCAACAGAGAAGTGTTCATAGAATGGCTTTGTAGAGAGCAGCTGATAGCTACTAATAAATCGTGTCTAACATGCCATCAACCTATGAATAGGGTTCAATGCAAAGATAGATCAGATGGATTAAAATGGGAATGTCGTCGAACTATCAATGGAAAGAGCCATCAAACAGAAGCAAGCATTCGCAAAGATGCTTGGTTCGAGAACAGTAACATGACTCTCGAAGAAATTGTGAAGTACACCTATTGGTGGACAACAGGGATGGAGCAGTATCAAATAATGCAACAGTTGTCTTTGGCAACAAACACTGGTGTTGACTGGGATTCTTTTTATCGGGAGGTTTGTGAGGTCACTTTAATGCGCGACAGCTGCAAAATTGGCGGTCCTGGTAAGACAGTCCAGATTGACGAGTGTAAACTAGGAAAACGAAAGTACCATTGCGGTCACCGAGTTGAGGGACAGTGGGTATTTGGAGGAATCGAAGAAGGGTCACGAAAATGCTTCATAATCGCCGTACAAGACCGAAGCGAGGCCACTCTCCTTCCCATTATTAAAGAATGGATCGCTCCAGGAACACTTATTATTTCGGACTGCTGGAAGGCGTATGTAAAACTGGAGAAACATGGGTACACCCACGAAACTGTTAACCACTCCAAAGAATTTGTAAATAAAAACGGCAAACACACGAACAAAATTGAAGGACAGTGGAGACATCTGAGACATCTTTTTTCTATTTGGTAATAAAGCTTGTTGTTGTTGTTGGCTTGCCCGAGCTTGGCCTGCGTAAATATATGCATTCGGGACATTTAGCCGAATTTATCTGGCGTTATTTACATAAAGAAGAGGATATGTTTGAAGTTTTTCTATCAGACATTAAGAAGATTTACAAGCCGAATGATAGCTGAAAGCTAAGTTCAGTGTACTTAGCATTTATATTCGGTCTGTGGATAGACGTATTTTGTTTTTGTTTTGTTTCTGTTCTTTTTTCACTGTAATTTGTATGTGTTGAAACTTTTTGATGAGCTACGGAATAGCTCACGCACGATAGTTGAAATCTAAGTTCCGAATAATTAGCGTTTATAATTTGTCTTAAGATAGACGCCGTTTGTTTTTATTTTATTTCTGTTCTTTTTTCCACTGTCATTTGTTTATGTTAAAACGTTTTGAGCTACAAAATATCTCACGGAAGCTTTGCATGCCCATGCTTTTAATACAAAAACGAAGATTTTAATTTAGAACGAGGCATAGACATATTAAATTTCTAGTTTACAAAGAATGATTTTTTTCACTTGCTGGCTATTCTCAAGTTTGTGAACACACATTCGTATTTCGTGCATAAACACTAGTCATGCATAGAACGAGCATATCTGTGCAAAAATGAAAGATTCCTGATGAAAATTGTCTATTTAAGAGGCAATGTCCACTAAGACCGAGCGATATCGAAAATATGTGACACATGATGAAAAATCAAAATTCTCCGTTTTTCGCCCAGAGATACCTTATGGTAGCTCTAGAAACGTGGTGGCATTTTTTGTTGAGAAACTATTTTTAAACCTCAAAAAAATTAAGAAACCGTTACCGCACTACGTGTCTCTACAAACACCCCGAATAAACGCGAATCATACCATCTCGTAAACTTCGCTCTGTTTAATTTGCGTCTTGGAACAATCCTATTTTGAGCTTAGAAATTTGCTGTTGAAGAGTTTACAAGTAATTTGAGTCAAATTATTCTTTTGTAGATTAATTTTCAAGGTCATGGCAGGCTGCTGAAAACCACTAAAATTCGCTTGCTTTGAATTCTCAATTTGGCACAGTTTTTCAAGAGAAAGTTTCCCTCCCCGGTAAAACACCGAAACACTTGAAATTCAGAATTCTTGAAAGAGGAAATGCCGTTCTTAAACCAGGTTTAAAAATTAGTTCCGGGCTTTTTATCAGCGCCGAGTACAAGCGCTCTCAAAATCCCGATAATTACAACATTAACACGTCAACAATTGGCACATACCTCTGACCAAATAACCGAAAGTGTGGACATTTCGTCTATTTTGGTTGGTATTCGGTTGTAATCCACAGCAGAATGGTAATGTCTAGCTCACCTGAATATGGTATTGTCTAAATAGGTTCTGTGCGTACTCTTTCATAATAACCATCTTGGCGTCCGGGGTCAACAACATCACTGAAGCATCGCGTATTGGCAATCAACCCAAATGACTTATTTCCATCCCGCCTCCTTTTGTTAAAATGAAGAACCTTCAGGAATAAAATGATTTTTCCTTATTTGAACTTCAAAAGAGTTTTCTCCTATAAGACGTCTTTTCTTGGTCTGTATTCGTTGTAAAATTTCGAAACGATAATTTCTTGCCGAGAGCTTACAAGCCTGTTTATTTTGAGTCACGCAACCAAATATCACGCACTTGATTTTACCTGACGTCGGGTTTGACTTGGAGGGGGAAATGCACAGGAAACAAAAACAAAAAAAACAAAACAAAACAAAACAAAAAACAACAACAACAACAAGCAAGCAAAAAACAAACAAACAAAAACAAAGCAATGAGAACTTTGAAAACCTGTGGACCCATGGACCGATTAATACCATCAACTGCCGCTTATAAGCCCTGGGCTTATACAACTTTGTAAGGGGTTTTGGGTGGGCTTATAAACGGAAGGACTTATATCCGGGGGGGCTTATAAGTTTCGAAATGCGCCACAGCAGTGTTGATCGAAATACGTTTTTAATTTACCAGTTTTTAATTAACCTTTGAAACGTCACAATAAATCGAATTCATTTCAATTTTAATTTAACAACAAAATCAAAACTGTAACAACACGAACGTAACCGGAACGTAACAAAACAGAAGCTCAGAGTTCATCTTCGCAGTGTTCTGTGAGAGTGCTTAATATTAAGGGAACAGGGAAAACTAGAGGGCGACTTATATCCGGTGGAGCTTCTACCGGATGTATTTTTTTGTTTACAGGTTGATGGGCCTATAAACCGGGGGGGGGCTTGTAAGCGGTTGGGCTTATAAGTGGCAGTTAACGGTGTTTATGTATTTATCAGTATCATTAGAGGCAGTGAAGCCTTGCCAAAACCTTGCCTGTTACTAGGGCTTTGAAAAAGAAATTATCATTAGGTCTCTGTGTATTGGTCTTCAAAAATTGGTCAAGACAGGAGTGAGAATGTAAAAATGTATGTTGAGTTTACTCAAGTCCAAACCAGGGGTGTGGCCAGGGGTGCCGGAACCGTCCTTTTCGTTCTTTATAAGCTTGTGAAACCATTTTATGGCAAACCTAGCGGATTACAATTTTATGCATGAAACTCGAAATTAAGTTGAGTTTGAAACTCAACTCATGTTGAAACTCATCATGACAAGGAGTCCTAATGTTTAGGGCTCTTTGTCGCTTTCCGCCTGATCTTCTGAGCAGTGCAGGTGACGAAGGTGGAGAACCATCCTTGTGACGAATGGCTAACGCTCGAAAAGTCAGCTTTCAATCTCTTCACGGTGGCTCAATTTACCTTATCAACTCAGTTGATAAATACAAAGTTTTGTGTTTCGCTTCTCCACCGATGCAGCACCACAGTTTCTCTAGAAACTAACCCCTTATTTGTCAAGAGAAAGTTGGTTGTGCGATTTTTCTCCGTCTTCTCACGGTTGAGGAGAACGAGCTCGGTTTCGCTTAGAGCACTGCTATGGACCAGTAGACCATCAGATGACAGGGCCTTAGTTTTCAGCGCAGATATTGGTCTTAATGGGTCCCACGCCATATGCTCTTCATACACGGACGGATTCCTTCTTTAGAAAACTGTATATTCACACCATCGATCTTCCAAGTGGCAACTAAACGGCTTGCAATGGACGCGCACCGGATGACACTTAAGGATGGTTCTCAACCGGGATCTTGATATCGTGTCCGGAGTTTAGGAGGACAAATGTATCCGACTTAGTCTCCGCCGGCCTTGCGGTTGCAGGCTCCCTTCCCTCCATGGGGAGAGAAGGGAGCCAAGAGTTTGAACACCACGCCCAGCTCTGCTCCTAGTACTCCCGCGCAAACTATGGTGGCCCTGTAGGCCCTGCAGTGGTAGCAGCCAGCGCTGTCTTGCCGGAAGCGGACTGTCGTCAGGGCTGGTATGGTAGTGTTAATCTGCTTAATGACGTCGGCCATCACAGCGAGGAATGCACGAAAGGGGGTATGAGAAAAAAGAGTACTTACCAGAGTCCACTGGAGGGAAGACACCGATGTGTTGCAAAATAGCTTTGGACTCCGACTTGCCATTTCCACGGTCTGCTTTTCTCACTATTTTTGTTCGAGGCATACTTAGACAGCCCTGGTAGAAGTCAACATGGCCAACGTCGATTAGTTCCCTCTGCGCTATTCCCAGACAAGAGCGATGGGCTGGGCAAATGGTCCATGTTAGGAATACTAATTAAAAATACTTTTGCGCGTGCTAAAAGAAAATCAACGAAGCTCGACTTCTGAGTGGATATCGCTGATTCCAATACTGCAAGTGTGACCCGAAAAGTCTTTTTTTGCAACTGGAATAGCAACTGCTTGTTCATATCGCTTGTAAGAGGCGTAAACGCCTGCAACTAGTTTCTGAAAAGAATAAGTGACCTCTATTCGCAGCCAAGGGAGATAATGGTTTGATTGGCTATTGTACTCGGTGACAGGGGTCCTGACTGCGAGAACTCCAAAGAACCTATCCTTTTACAATGGCGCGATATAGAGGAAGTGCTCTACAACTGCTTCGTGTGAAATCTGGCGTTTTCCCTTTTGTTTTTCTTTTTTTTTCAACGAAGATTATCAGTTTTTGAACATTTACTCAAAGCCGATCCGCACTTAAGACACTTTGTCTAGTTTCCAATAATGCCTCACCTGAAATTTTCACACGCCTGATTTCCAACAAGAAACTTATTTCCGCAAATGGCAGCTTCTCGAGGCGCCTTCCTCGACGCAACACTGGTGGCTTACAAATAATATTGAAATCCTTCAACGTGAAATTAATTAGACTTGAAAAGTCGAACTCTTGAACAGTCGAACTCTGCATAAGATGTAAAAAAACATATCGATGTTTGCTATTTTAGACTATTGGAAGCTAATACTTTCTGCTTCTAGTGAACACGTGTCTATTTTTTCCTCTCGCCAGAGCGTCACAAAATGTACATCTATGTAATCTGCAGCTTGTTTTGCACAGGTCAGAATTGTGTGGTGAATAGTCCCGTCATATGTAGTATCACTCTATTTTACTAGTCAAAAGATATTTCAGGCATAACTTCGGCGGTGTAACATGACACCAAACAGGAGCCAAGTGCTACGCATTGAAAACTTACGATTATAGAGAAAAGTGAGCTTAAAATTTTCAGGAAACTTGGAAAAAACAAATGGATGCCTTCTTTGTTAGCCTTCGATATGCTTTAGTTTAAATCGTGGAAAAAAATTCAGCTATCTCTGCGGTTTGTTTTTACGTTGAGGTAGTCCGGCATCATCTGTCATTCCGGTCGAGTTGCTGAAACAAACGCCATCACTATTTACATCGCCTTGTATCTTGTATAATTTTTTTCATAGCTTTGAAGCTGGCATGAATTCGCCAAACTTGCCCTGGCACGTAAACATTACATCCCTGAAACACAAAAGGCGATTCGGGGAAGTCCCTCGCTTTCGCCAAGTTGAATAATTCAACAGTAAAAATGCAAGCATTTTTTTGGCAGTTTTGCTTTGCTTCACCAAAATCTTTAGGGAAAGTTGTGTAGAAAAGTACGAGAAATTCAATGGAGTTGACTTCTGGAGTTGACTTCACGCCATGGTCAAAACTATTTCGTCACGTTCTTCTTCGCGAGTGCTAGAACAGTTTATTCCCCAGAATTTTCATGAAAGTTGGTGTAGAAAATTACCGGCGATTTAATGGCATGAAAATTCCTTCGATGAAAGCAAGAACGAAGGTGCTAGCGAGCTTTGAAGCTGGCATGAATTTGCCAAACCTGCCCTGGCACGTAAACATTACATCACTGAAACACAAAAGGTGATCCGGGGAAGTCCCTTGCTTTCGCCAAGTTGAAAAATTCAACAGTGAAATGCAAGCATATTTTTGGCAGTTTTGCTTTGCTTCGCCAAAATCTTTAGGGAAAGTTGTGTAGAAAAGTACAAGAAATTCAATGGAGTTGACTTCTCTTCAATGAGAGCAAGGACGAAGGTGCTAGCGAGCTTTGAAAGCCAATGATTCATGCTACGTGCCGTAGCACATAAACATTACGTCATTGAAACACAGAAGCCGTTTCGGAGAAGTAAATTTGCTTGCGCCAAATCACTCATCGAATCACGGCCTAAAATAGACTTTTACGGTTTTTCATAGCTACCAGTTTTCTTTAGATTTTAGAATGAGTTTTTTATCAAGAAATCTATTTAAATTTCCGTGCCCTTGCTATTTAGAATTACGCTGACATGTCAGTTCGTTTATTTTAAAAAAACGTGACTTAACTGAGTCACGCTATGGTCAAAATATTTCGTCACGTTCTTCTTCGCGAAAGCTAGGACAAGTGGATGACCAAGGAATGAGGGATGGGGTTCATACTATCAGGGATTCATGTTACCACAGGGAGAAGGGTACGGAGCAGACGCATAAGGGGAAATGGCAGCAAACACAGGTACGATAAATCATCAACTTTAAAATTTACACCACTTGAGCTCGGATCTTGAGTGACCGTAATATATTTTGCTCCCTGGGAGGAGGAGAAAAACGGCGGGTCCAATGAAGGTAGGAACGAAGATGCTAGCGAGCTTTGAAGCTGGAATGAATTCGCCTAACTTGCCGTGGCACGTAAACATTACATCACTGAAACACAGAAGCCGATTCGGGGAAGTCCTTGCTTTCGCCAAGTTGAATAATTCAACAGTCAAATGCAAGCATTTTTTTGGCAGTTTTGCTTTCCTTCGCCAAAATCTTTAGGGAAAGTTCTGTAGAAAAGTACAAGGAATTCAATGGAATTAACATTTCTTCGACGAGAGCAAGGACGAATGTACTAGGGAGCTTAAGTTTGAAAGCTGGCATGAACTCGCGATCGCTATGAACTTAGTAATTATGATGTAAAGTATGTATGTATGAGTGCCAAGAAGTGAGTAATACTGCCCTCCATAATTTCCCCCCGACCACAGGCCTTAAAAGTAAGAAATTAGAAATGAGAACCAAGATAAAAGAAAAATCTTTGACCCTGGCGGGATTTGAACAAACGACCTCCGGATTAGAACACCGTCGCTCAACCAACTGGGCTAGAGGCCAGGCTGAGTCACGCTGTGATCAAAATAATAATTTCATCACCCTCTTCGTCACGCACGCTAAAACAGAGTGATTAGGCAAGTCGTGTCTTGATTTATATTATCATCGCAAGCACGTAAAAGATACGATAAATCACCAACTTTTACCTGGCCGTAATATATTTTGGACCCCAAGGGCAGAGAGAACAACGGCGGGGTTAATGCCCCCTGAGGCTTTTCTTGTTTTTTTTTGGTGGTCACTTGCCCCAGACCTCCGGTTTTCACTCGGCCAAAGAAATACTCGTCGTGTCTTTCGCTACACAGCCAAGGGCTTTTATCTTGAGTGACCGTAACATATTTTACACCCCCGGGAGGGGGGGGGGTGAGAACAACGGCGGGGTCTAATGCCCCTGGGGCTTTTCTTGTTTCCCATTTTTGCAATCCCATCACCAAAACCTATCCTGTGACTTTACCAGAACCCGTTGCGTGACAGACAAATTCAGTTAAATCAGACCGTAATAACAGTGCGGTTTCTGAGATGAATGTGGAGATCACTGCAAAGTTATTTAGTTTCTTCAGGGAATTAACACTGGGAGATTTTAAACATTCATTTGCCATTCGTTAAGGGATGTGAATGTGTTGGCGGAGTCGTTATTCATTAGTTGAAAGTCAATCTGGAGATACCAGGAGATAACCGTCGATTCCACGCGTCAAGATGGCCCTTGGACAGTACACCTAAAACTTGACAAAACCTGGCATTTAGACAAAATTTTATTCAAGGTAAGCTAGATATGACCTTTATCCTGTACTTTTCATCCAAATACCAAAGGAAACAAGGAAAAAATTCCAAGTTATCGGCTATTCGGTCGGAGGCACGAGCCTATTGTTTGTACTGGTTGACAGGTTAATGTTGTGATTATCAGGATTTTGAGAGCGTTTGTACTCAGCGCTGATAAAAAGCCCGAAACTAATTTTTAAACCTGATTTTAGAATGGTATTTCGTCTTTCAAGAATTCTGAATTTCAAGTGATTTGGTATTTTACCGGGGAGAAAAACTTTCTCTTGAAAAACTGTGCCAAATTGAGAATTCAAAGCAAGCGAATTTTAGTGATTTTCAGCAGCTCGCCATGACCTTGAAAATTAATTCACAGATCTAAAACAGGACTCAATTACTCCCTACACACTTTAAAAGCAAACTTCCACGCTTAAAATGGGGGTTTTCTGGGGTACAAATCAAACAGAGCGAAGTTTACGAGAAGGTATGATACATGTTTATTTCGCGTGTTTACAGGACGCGTGTGGCGTAAACATGTTAATTTTTTTTCCGGCTTAAAAAAATTTTTCAAGAAAAAAATGCCACCATGTTTCTTAGATTGCCAAAGGGTATCCGTGGAAAATTTATGAGGGAATTTTATTTTTCATCATGTGCCGCCACTCGCTCAATATTAGTGGACATCCCCTCTTAAAAACCACCAGTCATCGATTTAAAAAAAAACTGAAAAAAATACTTGATTTGGCTGCACTATAAAAAACTTGATGAAACCATTGCTAGATTACGTGGGAAAAATCTGCAAAGCATTTAGCGAACGCATAGACGCGTAGCCACAAGAAAATCATTCGTCCCCAGTCCCTTATCCTGTAGCCAATCCTTTCATACCCAGTGCTTGCTCCGACGGTGTAGCCATTTTCGGTGGCTGCGCCGAACAGCTTGAATTGCAGGGTATTCCGCAATCTAGCCGGGGGTTCTCCCACATTTAACCTATATGTGTATGTGCTGCTGTAAAGGGTATTGTTTTTAAACAGCACATACAATGTAGTCTGGGTTGGAGCCCCATAGAGATCAGGAAGTCTGGTCTATAGTAGGGTGTCATTTATTGGGAATTTGATCAGTGGTATGGAGAATTTAGTCTAGAATAGTAATTGACTCTCGGGTGATAAGGTGGGATTTTTGTGCATTTGAGCTTGATCTACAATCAGTGTCACTTTTTTGGATCACTGTCTCCCTTCTTCTCCCACTAGGCAATGATGTAAAAAGGTTTCAACTGACTGAATGAAGACAAGCGTTCACAACACTCCCATTGAACAGGGGTAGGAGGGGAGGTGTCCTAATGACCTGTGTCACTGATTTTAGTGTAGGGTAAGGATTTCAAAGTTCCAGTGACACACCCTCACTAAAACAATTCCTGGAGTCCCCCACCCCCTTCCACAGATGAAACATGGGCCATAAATTCAACAGCAAATTGCCTTGTGGTAAACTTTATCATTGTGCATTTTTATATAGTAAAACAGCATGACAGGAAATGCTCAAAGGAAGCATTGGTAACAGCACAGGCAAGACTTCCAGAAAGACAAATGACAGAAATCTTAGCAGAGGAAGAAGGTAAATCTGCCAGAGAATGATTTGCCTCAAGCAATGCAAAATGCTACAAGTAAAGATCATACACTTGGAGCTTTCACGTACATTAGTCTGATAAGTATGAGCGTGCATTAAATTGCCATAACAAGGCTATACTGGGAGGATTTGGTTAAAAAAATATTCCTTATCTCTATAATTCGTTAGAATGGTCATTCATGTGTTCTTAATCTCTATAATTACACTTGTAACGGGGAAGACTATTACACCAAAAATGTTTCTTCTTTTGAAAGTAATCTTGCCTCTGTAGTAGTATCTACTCATCAAAAAATGTCAGCATCATGATAACAGCTTATAAAAATTAATTTTTTCTGCAGGTGAACCAGAAAATAAAAGTGTTGCCAGTCTATATTATTAACTGATTTATTGAGACACAACATAATATTAGAAGGTGCTAAAATTATGTCATTTCCCGTAAATCCATGTATTTCAAATTATTCCATGAGTTAAATCCTTTATCTAAAACCCCTAACAGTGCTTTAATACCTCTAACCAGGATATTCTCTCCCTTTTTATTACGAATTTGTCAATCATGTACTTTTTTAATTATATAATTATTATCTCTAATAGTGCATGTACGTACGCTGTAATAAGTAACTCTTATGGATATCGTCTTGTTTAGTAACTGGCATGATATTACGAAGTGATGTCTTTGTGGACAGCATTAGTACAATTGAAATCTTGACTACCACCCGGGAGTTGTTGCTTGGGGAACCTCCAGAAGTTTGCCATATCCAGGCTTTTGACACTGAAGGTAGGAATAAGCCCAAAGCAAAGCCCAAACAGACATAAATGTTTTTCAAACTGTTTCCTGTACACAGAACATTTAAACTCTCTCTTAATTGTCACAGTTTCTATTTAGCAGGGCTTTCATTATGTTTTGAGTCATGGGTTGCCTTGATCTTCACACAGTAACCAACTTGTTGCTTTGCGAATAAATTAACAAGAGGCCAAGTTTACCTGTACATGTACATTACGGTTTTGCACCCCATGAAACACGTCGATCGAACATGCAAATTAGCTTGTAAAAAAATATACAGGGCATGCATAACAAGATGCAAAACTGACAATCATTTAAGTCCTGAGTGTATATCAATGTTGTAACCATTGTTTCTGCTCTTCACCAAAAACTCAAATTATCAAAACCTTACATGCGAACACGTAAAGAAAATTCTTTGTTTAAACAGACAAGAGCAGATGGCTCTGTAGATTTCCATGGCTCGTGTAAGCTTAAGTGTATTCCCATGCGGCAGTCACTCGAAGTTTTCTTTTAACGAAATATTTTTCGCACGTTTCTGGTTGAGCAATTTTCATTTCCTCTACAGCCAGCATTAATCTAAAGTGAGAGCATTTTCCGCACATTTCCACAATAGCAATTACTCCTATTGACTTTTCACGGATGGGAAGGACAGCCGTATAAATCCTTTTTGGGAACTTTTCTGTATTGAACTCAAAGAGACCCGAAATGGTGGCATGCTTTGTGAGCACGCACAGCATCATGGATACCCCACATTTTTCGGGCAACACATTTCATGGGGCGCGAAACCGTAATGTAACATTGAGGCCCTGCCAAGCATGCTCAGGCACAACAAATGTTGTGGGTTACAGTATAGCCCTTAACGAAAACTTTTAAAAACCATAAATCTTGTTATACTAAGACTACAGTAAATCAGTGAAGGTGTTAGTGGTTTACATGTAAGGTATAATGTCTTTAACCCTTTGAGCCCAACAGTGAAGAAAATGAATTTTTTCCTTACATTCAAGTGATGAGACTAAAGGAAACAATCACTCAGGATAAGATGTCTTGATATTTAGACAAATTCTTACAAGTTCCATACAAATGTATAGAGAACAGTAAAGAGAATATGAATTTTCATATCAGGGCTTCAAGGGTTAATTACTGTGTCCCTAGTGTAAGGTGAAACACATTCCTGGAGCTACCCTTCAACAGATAGCTGAAAGAATGACAGAAAAAGGGCCTTTAACAATGCCTTGGCAGGAAACAATTGCTTGACCTATGAAGCTGCTATAGCTGTGAGAACAGACAGCTGAAAGAATGGCAGAAAAAGGGCTTTTAACAGTGCCTTCGCAGAGAAAAATTGCTTGACCTATGAAGATGCTATAGCCGTGAGACAGTGTAAATTGCCAGTTGTGTATTTAATCCTACTAAATGTTGGTCATTGCAGGGTTGTCCACAACTTTTCAAGTAGCCAGCAAAAAATTTCTAAGTGGCCGGTTAGTGATTATCAAGCGCCGAAGGTGATCCCTTCTAGGGGGGTCTGGGGGCATGCCCCGCCAGGAAATTTTTACATTTTAAGTCCCCAGAAACAGAATTTCCTTGATTCTGAGCACAAATCTCCAATAATGTCAGTTCCAAAAGTAATCGTAACTTTTCAATTTTATTGGTATTAGCTCATGCTTTCAGTGGTTTTCTACATGTAATTCCCAGAACTGAATGTAATGAACTAATAATCGTGTATCTGTATGCCAACCATATTATTTTTAAGTCAATAAACTGCAATGGCAAATATGTTTCATTTTCATATATCTGCTCCAGTAGAGGAACAAATTACTAGTCTTTAAAAAAATAACATATACCACAAAAGTAGCCGGCACAAACTACCCAAGTAGCTGGTTAATTGTGCCCGCTGCCAGCTGTTCGGGACAACCCTGTCATTGTTACTGTTTTTGTTGTTTTTCACAGGTAATGTGTTTTCAAGTTTGGAAGGTATTGAGTTTATTTGGGAGCTTAAGACTGTGGAAGGAGTTGGGTCTGTTAAAGCACAGTCTGTCTTGAGGTGAGCTAAATTTCAGGTGTTATTTTGCTTGGTTTTGGTTGTTTTGCTTAGTTTACTTACATGTACATGTAGTATACAACTTCTTTGCCACCTTTCAAAAACGTTATTATTTGGTTCATAAGATTTTTGGTTAATAAGTTGCTGGGTTAACACCACATTGTATCTTTGGACAAGAAAGCCCATTGGGCATTTTAACCGGCCATTCTGACCCTCCCCACCCCTAGGTTTCACAAATGTTAGCGCGATCCTCTATTTATACGAACCGGCGTGACGAAAAGTGTGATTGTGTGTCACAATATTTTGACTATAACGTTACTGGATGACGTAATGTTTAAACTCTGATGACTCAGCTTATCCTTCTTATCGCTTTTATTTGTGCTGAAAAACGCAAATTCACTCAAACGTTGAATGTCGATATAAATTCATCCACAACTGAGAATGCTCACACCGGGACGACAAAGTATTTACTGTTGTGCCTAGACCTTAAATACAAACAGTGAACATAGCAGTAGAATCAAAATATAACGTTTGATAAACACGAGCTCGAGCAGATCGTCAGAGTATGGGGCACGTCAAGGCATATCTCATGACGTGATGTTTAAATCCGGTTTGCTAACCCGGGAATCCCCTTGCAAAAGTAAACAAGCGAGCGGGGACGAAAGTCGCCCATGTCTTTGAAAGCTAACGTGCCTGTCGAGCTGCAATCGATTTCGCGCTCACTCGCTTGTTTTTCTTTTCCTTCACTATCTCTGAACGGAAAGAGAGACTGCTCGTAGCTTTTAGCGTACACCACACGCAAACCACACAAATCCGTCGATAATATTCAGATATTTTCGTTCTTCCAATGCAAAAAAACTCGTAAATTGATCTCCTTATTAATGACAATTCCTTCGTATCAACTTCTCGCCTCAAATAAACACTCATCTCTCTCCATTCACAAGTCAGAACTATCATGTACTGATGGTGCAATCCGCTAATATTGCATCATCATACTAGTAACAATTCCTTCTCTTCCTAGCCCACGCCAGCAAAATGCAACTGTCCTTTTTGTCCGCTGCGAAATACAAGTTAGCCAATCAGAAACCTTACAATCCACTTCACAAACCACCCCCCCCCCATAAAACGCAGCACAATGTTACACCGCTCCTATACAAAACGCAACTTTCAAAGCAAATCACATTCACAGAAGCGTGATATACTCCTGACATTCACAAATCCTTCTGACTCCCACATTTTTACACCCTCAAAATGTCAATCCCAATAAAAAAAACTCCCGCACTAAAAAAATTTTCACCATAACGACTAACTAGATCAGACAACACAGCCAATTTCGCATTGCATCCTATTAGCTGCCTTACCCAATTGCGCATGCGTTTTGCAAGACAAATACAAAAAACCCCAAACTTAACAAACCTTCGTCGTTGATATCTTAAATACTGTAAATTAAAAGAAAAGAACACACGAAGGTAACATTCAGCAGACTAATACAGTACAACCCAAAATTAATGCACGCGCAAGAAGTGGTGCAAGAAGTTCTTGCGCCGCAAGAACACGCAAGCCGGCGGAAGAAGTGAAAGTGCTATGTTTTTACGGTTTACCCGCAAGAACATTCGAAGCGCAAGAAGTTGAAAATCTAGCCGCAAGAAGCCGCAAGAAGTTACTAATGTTGCCGCAAGCCGCAAGAAGGCGCAAGAAGTACTGCGGGTCCAGCCGAAGAAACTTGTAGTGCTCGTGTTAGTGTGAGGTAATTTGCAAAAGTAATGAGAGCGAATGTCGCGCTCTATTCTCTTTGAAATATTGCCGAGCTTTCGAGCGATTTTTCGCCGCGTTGGCGCGACAATTCGCCAAGTCAAACGAAAGTTCGCAAGGCTAATCAAAAACTCAAGGAAGCAAATGTTCGAACAACCGAAGTATCGAAGAAAATTCACGTCACGAAATGGAATATCCGCCAGCTTTCCGACTGCAAGATAAAACAACCGGTAAACATGATCTCCGGCACATGACAAAACATGAACAATTTTTTTTAGGGTGTCTGATACGGTAATACGGGGTCAACTCAGAACTGACTCAATTCAGTTTTTTATTCCATCAAAGAAATAGAAACAAAAAAGTCCAAAAGCTATAATTGTGGCAAACTGCGCAAACTCTTCTTTGACAGGCAGACAAGACAAGACTTCCACGTGCAGGAAGTCATGCCATCTCGTGGGTGAACTCGTCAAGAATCCCTACATCTTTACCACTTTAATTTCCGAGCAAAAATGGAATACTCGAAGAAATAGCATAGACATATGATTTCCACACCACATTCGCCTTTCGACACAGCTTGCTGCCCGGGGCTTGCTGTTTTGACGGCTTAGAGAACTGCTCATGCATTGCATTAGTCCACCCTTTATTTTTTTCGTTTCTATTAGGAGCTATCGATTAGCATATTCCTAAGTTCTTTTTTGAATTTCGAGTTTAACAAAAGTCTAACACTTGATCTCGTCCAAGCGTAGCTTTAACAGTTTGATTATTCACACTGGCTACGTTTTTCATCTCGTTTTCTTTGTTTTGTTATGTATGTTATTCTGTGTTTATTCACTATGCAATTAACAAAATCGGGAATGCGTTAATTGATCTGGTAACAGTGACCCTTCTGGGAATAACAGCTACTGTTTTTGACCTTTTTCGATATGTATGCAAATTTCAATGGATTCTAACAACCTAAAGTTTAAAACTCTTTCGCTGAACGTTCGGGGTATCCGTGCGTTTGAGAAACGTAAGTCCATTTTTAACTGGCTAACTAGGCAAAATTCAGACATCTGCTTTCTACAAGAAACTTACAGCACTAAAGAGATTGAAAATCAATGGAAAAAGCAGTGGTCTGGAGACATTTACTTCGCTCATGGCTCTAACCATAGTCGTGGGGTTGCCATCCTTATACGTAATTCCCTTGACTTTAAATTGAAATCAATTCGAGCGGATGAGGAAGGGAGGTACCTTATTCTAGAGACAACAATTCAAGATGTTTCATTCCTTCTGGTGAATATTTACGCGCCCAATACCACCACTAAACAATCATTGTTCTTCCAAACATTGTCTGAGCTTATCTGCGATGAGTTAACTGACTCAATGCGTGAAATGTGTGAGGGCCAATTGACATATTCCGAATGTTTCAAGGTGCTGTCTACCTTTAGTAACAATAAAACTCCTGGAAACGATGGGCTCACTATAGAATTTTACAAGTTCTTCTGGTCAGAAATTGGGACGCTTCTAGTGGACTCATTAAATTATGCGTATTTTCATGGAGAATTATCAAATTCGCAAAAGCAAGCCGTAATAACCTTAATTGAGAAAAAAGACAAGGACAGAAGATGGATAAAAAACTGGAGACCCATTTCTCTCGTAAATGTTGATGTTAAAATCGGCTCAAAAGCTATTGCCAAAAGGCTTGAGAACGTCTTACCACATATTATTCATTATGATCAGAATGCCTTTGTGAAAGGACGAACCATTTTTGATGCAACTCGTACGATAAGTGACGTTATGGAATTTACAAAAATGCGAGACTACCAAAGTATAATGACTGCAATTGATTTTGAGAAAGCCTTCGATTCTTTAAATTGGAACTTCCTTCACAAATCACTAGAATTCTTTGGCTTCGGAGAATCCTTCTTGGGGTGGATAAAAACGTTTTATAAGAATATATCAAGTTGTGTTACCAATAATGGTTTTTCCACTCCCTCTTTTAATCTCAAACGGGGTGTTCGCCAGGGTGACCCACTTTCACCTTCTCTTTTCATAATAGTACTTGAATTATTGGCACTATCCATACGTAACAACGATCAAATTAAGGGCATTACAGTGGATGGTTCTGAAATCAAATTAGTTATATTCGCTGATGATATGACATCATTTGTTAGGGACAAACTCTCGCACCACACTCTTTTTGATACTATCGATCTGTTTAGTACATACTCTGGATTGAAGCTTAATCGCGACAAAACGGAAATTCTTCTACTAGGAAATATGGAAGCAAGCAGCTCAGAACTAGGTGTAAATGAAATAAGTAAGGTCATAAAAATTTTAGGGGTTAACTTTACCTTTAATCACTCACTGTTTTATAAGCTAAACTTTGAATCAATCGAGAAATCTTTGAGAGGATTGTTGAAGAGCTGGAGCTGGAGAGGACTTACACTACTTGGAAAAATCCAAGTGATCAAATCTTTCGCCATACCAAAGATCTTATACAGGGTTGTTCTCATTTCAAACAAAAAAGAGTTTATCAAAAAAATAAATACTTTATTATATTCTTT
Source organism: Siderastrea radians (assembly GCA_964017195.1). Classification (NCBI taxonomy): domain Eukaryota; kingdom Metazoa; phylum Cnidaria; class Anthozoa; order Scleractinia; family Rhizangiidae; genus Siderastrea; species Siderastrea radians. The sequence goes on along the minus strand of OZ024890.1, from coordinate 47,696,092 downwards.
TGTTTGGAAGGGAAAAGATAAAGTAAAGCGCACAGCATTTATTAACCCTATTGATAAAGGAGGCTTGAAAATGCCCAACATTGAGTCAATGATTTCTGCCCAAAGAGTAATTTGTATCAAAAGATATCTTTCCACTGATCCCGCTAGCTGGAAGTTTTTTCTGGATTTTTATCTTAAAAAAGTAGGGGGGAAATTCTTGTTTCATTGCAATTTTAATTACACTAAACTACCGATAACTCTTCCAGAGTTTTACAAAGAATGCACTGCGACATGGGCCCTTTTAAACGAGGACAACCCCTCCGCATTCTCAGAAATAGCAAATCAAGTCATATGGAACAACCAGTTCATTTGCATTGAATCCAAGTCAATTTATAACAGTAGGCTAATTGATCTTGGAATCGTAAGAATTGGAGACCTCTACGACATACGGGGAGAGTTCAAGTCGAACAAGGAACCATTATATTCAACTCTCTCACCAGTTGAACATTTTCTACTTTTCAGTCTCTTCAATGCTTTTCCAGAAGAATGGCGCAAAATATTGAAAAAAAAATAAAAACTCTATCCCCTCAGAAACTTATGATCTAATCCAAACTGATTTCAATTTACGTATTCAAGGGAAAAAAGTCAATTTGCAAAATCTTAAATCGAAGTCATTATATGACAGTTTTGTTTCCAAGATATCCAGTATACCAACAGCGCAAAAGAAATATAACGAAGCTTTCAGCACGCACGCATCCCAGTTAGACTGGGAAAAGATATATCTACTGCCCTTCAAAACAACATTGGATACTAAATTAAGAGAATTCCAATATAAAATATTAAACAGGATCTTATACACAAACAAGATGCTGTTTAAGTTTAAAAAAGTAGATTCTCCCTTATGCGATTTTTGTGAAAAGGAGTTGGAGACCATAGAACATCTTTTTTTCCATTGTCCGAAAGTGTGTGTGTTTTGGGATGATTTAAAGGTATTACTTAATTCTGTAAATATAACTGTTAGGTTTGATATTAAGGATGTTCTTTTTGGGATTTTAGATAAAGATAATATAAGCATTCTAGTCAACTACATCCTTCTTGAAAGTAAATATTTCATTTATCGTTGCAAGTTAAATAAGAGCTCCTTATGTATAAGATTGCTAGTTGATAAATTTAAAAAGACGTTTCAAACCGAACGTTTTATCGCGAAAAAAAACAACAAAATCCATTTCCATGACAAAAAATGGAAACCTTTACTCCCATTAATACAACAGTAGCTGTTATCTTATCTCATCCTCGTTTTTCTAGGATTCCCGAAATCACTCTTTAATTTTAAGTTTAAGTTGAATATGTAATTCTTGTATAGTGTAGTGCAGTGTTGTTCTTTTTCCTTTCTTTGTAGTTTGTAAGTAAGGTAATTGTTGTAATTTTTTTCCCGTATGTTTCTTGATCTATACCTGTAATAAGAAAAAAAGAAATAAAATACAAAAAAAAAAACCCTGTGGAGAATCTTTGGAGCATAATGGATGAAGTTGTCTACAAAGACCCAACTCCTAAGACCATCAAGGATCTGAAAAGACGGCTCAAACAAGCCTGGAAGAATATCCCGCTCTCCACGCTATATGACTGCCGCAAAGGCTGCAAAATGTGATAAAAAACAAAGGGGGCATGCCGGATATTGAACTTCTGAGTACAGGTACTCGATAGCGTAACAAACATCTTTTAGAAAGTTCAGGCAAAAATAAACTTTCGATCAAAAGTTCTGGTGTATGAAAAAAGAGGAACGAACTTTTGGGACACCCTGTAATAACAGTCATACGCACAGATCTCTAGTTAAAAGGCGACAAAAGACAGCATGCATCGTAGCGTGACCTCGAACACGGCCAAGGAATGTGTGACTTCTTTGGCATTTTAGGATGTCGTCATGTTTATTCATAATTCTTGACTTTCTGGGCAAGTTCCCTTGTACTGAAAAACGCTTAGTCCAAAACAAACGCTATTCTCCTGACTTTTACAGTTCAACATGCAGCATTATTGGGCTCAGACAAAGGTAAGTCATATCCACAAACCCTTTAAGATAGGCAAATGTAATGTCCAGCGAGAAATCATGGAAAATCATCGAATGTTTCCTTTCATACGGCAAATTATTCTCATCAGAGCGCCTGGGTTCAGCTTCGTTTTGACAAATTTAGCATCAAATACGGTATAACATATGCTACCTTTTATTTCACCTCTCTAAGATTATAGGCCGAGTTTTTAAAATATGGCAATGAAAGCAAAAGCTATTTATTCAAATGGCTTATACTGACAATGTGCTGAAGATCGAAATTAAAAATATTAGTTGCATTTCTACGATAAACTTGGATAAGTTTAGATTCACGTCTCGCAAGTACAGTTAAATTGCCATGATCTACGTGGATGTCGAATAACATGTTGTCCGTGATGGTCACTTTTTTGTTTCTCTTCGTTGCTCTATGGGGCTACTTGTTAATATTTATTAGAAGTTTACGTCCATGATTTGGAAAAAAATTGCTTGTCAACGCCGCTACAGAAACTGGTGCCAAGGCGGAAGTAAAGAGGAAGTTGTTCAAAAACTGTACATGTGAATTTTTACATGTAAGCACAGATAAAATAACATTTTGACTCGTCAAATGCCTTTGTAAAATTATTCTACATTCTTTCGACTAGAAAACGACCTTAAATCGGCAAAAACAGAAATAGCTGAGCGCATTGCCGTGAAATTTCGATTTCAATCAGTTGTTTACATGAACCGCTAAGCGTCACGTCAAGGGGCCAAGTGTCAAGGAGTATTTTCATGATACGAGTACGACTTTCATAACAGTGCAAGTTCATTACAGTTCTCTCTTGTGGCCGTGTATTCACTGAGTGTAAAGTATTGATGAATCAAATGAGTCAATGAGTGAGATCTGAAAAAATAAAATTTCGGGAGGAACAATAAAATTAAGCATCACTTTATTTATTTTGTCTACTTGCTTAATAGTATGGATTGTCTGATGGTTTAAATGGTCCTTAAAGGGTGACTGAGAAGGCTATTCTTCGGGGAATGCAAGTAGTTTGACAAAAATAAACAAAAACATATACATTCTAAAAAGCTTCGTTATCAAGTGACGAAGAGGAGCAACTAGAGGCAAAATATTATGGTAGCCTTCTAGTGCGGAGTTTAAGGGGTTTACAACCCTCCCCACTCACCCAACACACCCTTCTCTCCTTGAAGAGGCCTCTTTCGAGTAGGAAAAGGGATAAAATGAGGAGGCTAGACTAGACACTAGAGTGAGCAAAAAATAAGGAGAGTAATTGGAAAGGGGAAACCCTAACCCCAAATACCTCTTTCTCGCCCTTCCCACTGTCCCACACGCCACTTCTTTCTCATATCCAGCTTTAGTAGTTTTGGCCACTTTTGTCTCCCATCGACCGAGATTTCCCCATTATTAGGAAGAACACTGCTTTTGTATTCACTGTCTATTTGTATTTGCGGGTACATTTAAGTGTTAATATGCTTTGTACAGATACAGGGTCATTTCAGTTTTTCAGCCAAAGGAAAGGTATTAATAATCAACAGTAACTTAATAATGTTACTATTCAGGTCTATCAATCTGTTGGACACTTTCTTTTTTTTCTGTCTTTGCAACTGACTGACCGACCTACTCTTCGATACTCTCACAATTGAGAACAATGGATGTCCTATAAAGTACAGTGTGAGTGCACAAAAATGGGTAGAAAAGAAACATAGCATGCACCTTGTGAATATTTGGATATGAAACCCTGAACCTTGATTTATATCCAGAAAACGTGAGCAACATTGACAAAGTCCTCAAATGTCAAGCAAACAACTGCTCCAGTTTAAAATGTGATGTAGTGAGTTAAGTTGGCACACCAATAAGAAAATTTTGAAAGTGCAACGTTTGCTTCCAAAACAAAGAAACATAGTTAACAACCGTGAAACAAACCTTTCCAATTCAGGCATTTAAAACCATATTTAAAGATTCATTAACCTGACCCTTGCCATTTAACTAGACAGCACAAAGCTGGCAAGCAGAACTATGGAGGGTCTATAGGTTGATCGTGTCTAAAAGTACACGCGAGTGACCACGAGTGACCACAAATGACAACGAATGACCACGAGTGACCACGAGTAGACCACGAGTGACCACGAGTGACCACAGGTGACTACGAATGACTAGGAGTGACCACGAGTGAGATTGCATCAAAATATTTTGCTGATGTCATGATGATGTCATCATTACATTATTTTATCAAATAATCACTATTTCACTACAAACTGACCGTTCCTTGAAACCTTAATACCTGGATTCGACATTTCTGCCATTTCTGACTGAATTGGGGAGGGGCTAGGGGACAGACAGGGAGGGGGGATGGGGGGTACAAACTTCCCGCCAGCTGCACCCTTTAATCTCGCTTCCTGCCACTTTTCTTAAATTTTTCTTCCCGCTCTTTTTTCCGCCTCCTGTACACCTCCCTCCCTCTTTTCTACCTGGAGTCCCAAATTCTGTCCACCTCCCTCCCTACCCCCCTCCCCCGACCCTCGAAGGCTACCAGTGACCAAGGGCGAAAAAAAGAAAGAAAGAAAGTGAAAATGACAAATATAAAAAATTAACAAAAAGGTTTTCTGTGAAAGTACGTGATTTAAGGAAATATTTTAACGAGAACATTTCCACTAAAACCAAGCCAGGGGAAAACCACAGAATTGACAGGTAGTGAATGACATTTTCAACAATCTTTAATGCTTTATGATTCTTAGATGTGAGATCTAAATTCCCCTGTTATATGACATAATTATAGTGGTTTACGCTATAAATGTTTTCATATCAGCAAAATAGTACAATCAAACCACTTTGTTACCTACAACAGTCTAGAAAGAGGAAATCAAAGTAATTATTTATCTTAGATTTCTTTGAACATTATTAAGATGGAATCCATCAGGAAATTGAGTAACCAGTGGACAAAAACCTTGTACCAGAATAATTTAAAGTTTATCACATTCTTTTTTACACTTTTTGAGAGCTATAGACGTAATTAGTTATCTGTAATAACACCAAAGACAATTTCTTAGGGGAGCCCGTGAAATTAAATTTCAAACTTCACAGGAATTGTGTAAACACGGGTAAAATAGGTAAATTTTTATGCGTAAGATTTCGTTTTGTGAAATTTGAAATTTATTTTCTCGGGCTCACATAAGAAATTGTCTTTGGGGTTATTACAGATAACAAATTACATCCATAGCTCTCAAAAAATGTAAAAAAGAATGCGATATACTTTTAATTATTCTGGTACAAGGTTTTTGTCCACTGAAAATTAAAATTACTCAATTTCCTAATGGATTCTGTCTTAATAACTTTTCACAGCCAATAATGTAGCTGTGAGTACGTCCAAATCGTTTGCAAGTCGCGCAAATCCCGCACGACGCTAAAAACATACTGGTAGAATGACAAGGGTGCAGGTGGCGGGAAGTTTGTACCCCCCTCATCCCCCCTCCCTGTCCGTCCCCTAGCCCCTCCCCCATTCAGTCCGAAATGGCGAAAATGTCGAGTCCAAGTATTAAGAGCCAGTGTCTGTAAATATCGAAAACCCGGCGCCAGTTGTGAAATTTTCAATTTCTTCATATTTTGCCTAAATAAACCCTTTAGTGAGTTATTTTCGAAAATGCAATTAAAAGTTCCTAAAGCGCTTTAGTTTTTTCAAAATCGAGGAAAGTCTGAAAATCGCCACTTTGGCTTCCCGCCGCCATCAAAAAAAGGGTAAAATGGTGCATTTTCGTTTCGCTCGTACAGCTAAACGCGGTAATGTTTACCGATGTACGTTTAGCAAATCATAACACCATTCCTGCTCTTTCCAAAACTGTAGTTTATTTGGGAAAAGCTGTTAAATTTTGTATCTTTCTAGCTGTTTTATCTACCCCGCTCTAAGCGATTCAGCGGATAAGCAAATTTTAGCTAATTTCTAAACCATAGAAAGCCCACTGGTACATTGAATTTCAAGCCGAAACTACGATGGTCGTTAAGCTTATACCTCATATTATGCTGTGTGAAAATGTCTTCCGCGGCCCGACAAAATGTCCCGTTGAGAGACGAAAACGATGAGTCAATTTTGGCAACGCGACCAATTTGTACTACAAACAAACGTCACTATAAATAAACCCAACATCAATCAAACATCAGCTCAGAAAACCTTCTACAGTTCAATATCAGACATCAGACACATTGTAACTTAAAATACTTTTTATTTTGCTGAAAAAACATCCTACCTTTGGGTATTCGTCGTAAAATAGATGCTAAAAGAAGAAGCTTTCATTCTAGCTTTCGTTATCCGACACCGAATAAATTACATCTCAACCACAGGTCGAAAAGTCAATGCAATCATCTGTTCGTCACACAAGGGTCGTATTTGAGTATTTCCCTCCTTGTACTGCAAAATAACATGTTTTATAGCAAGGAAATTAACTTATTATCTTGAAAAGTTAACATTTCTGGTACTTAAAACGTTCTTAAAAACAAACATCTGTTTCCACTCCCTTACATTTGCGTGACAAGAATTCGCTTGCTGCTAAAGCGGCAAACTGTATCGAAAAGATAAAATGCAGTTTTAAATAGATTAAAACTGCTCATCGTAGGGAATTTATTGCAGAATTTGCGTTGACTAGTTACTGGCAGCGAGGAGGACTTAAAGTCCTAAAAATAAAACAGTGACAGACTAGTGAAAGCCAGTCATTTGAAATTAATTTCCAGGCAGTCTGTCCAACTGAAATACTCTTGGTCTGAGAAAACACAACAAAGTCTAACATGGTTAAACTTACCAAGGTGGTTGAAGGATGATCAACTTGACTGTTAGTATTCTGGTAAAATAATAGGAATGTTTCTCGCCTAGCTAGTACTAAAAGTTTTAAGACGGCCATGTCAAAGAGCCTGTCGTGACAGAATTTGTTTTAGCGTGATTGGGGATTGGGGCGAACGCCGGGGAGTGGGTGGGGGTAAGGGGAAGGTAGGGCTTTCGGAGAGAAAAATATGCAGGTGTTACACACTAAAGGCTACATTACTGAAATGATATGAATAAAGAAAGCTACAAGGCACATTGATATTTTTGTCTGCATTCCCGTTGTTATTTTTATAATAACGTTAATCGACAATGATCCCTTAACCAGTGATATAAACAAAATTTATATTTTAAAAATCTATTTGTATACATATACTCTGCCAGACTAATTGTTTTACTGTAACCTGAATCGAAAGTGAGAAATAATTGTATAAAATCATTTCTCTTCCGTAAAACCCTTCCTGTTGCGGTAATATTTGTTTTTCGGCCCACGGCATGAGCTTTAGAAATCAATCTTGCAGTGTTATTGTGTGGTCTTGTTAAATTTACTCCACAGAGCAACTACAACAATCTACTAATTCTTGAAGAAGAGAAATGTAGGGTACATTCCTCCGTACTGGCGGGGTTGGTGCTTGAAGTTCCAAGGCAACCCCACCTTTAACTTTTCTATTTCCTCAAGAGAAAATAAGGAAACAGAGAGGGACACTGAGGGCGTTGGTTGGGATATGTCAATTCCACAAAAGTTATTTATAGACTGGCTTTTCAACGGGTCTGTTTCCCGAAACATCCGCATAAATACCATTTCCCTTGTTTTTCGAAGTCGTTTTCATCGACAAAACGTAACACCACTTGGTCCGCCATTACAAACAATATTTTGAATGGAGCTTCAAACGCCAGATCGAGGGTGCCTTTATGCGGACGTCCGGAAAACAGACTTCCGTTCCAAATGGCCATCTAAAAATAACTTTACCGAACTTGACAAATCCCAAAGCCTAGTATGACAGTGTCCCTCTCTGCTCCCCTATTTTCTCTTGATTTCCTGCTTAAAACTAAGGCACACAGATCGTACTGATCTACAACAATAGGGTGGGTGATATGAGGGGAGAAAAGCACGGTGTCTCTGGCTGTAGAGAAGTTCACTTGCTCTTCTACGGCAAGCACATCTTGCTCCGTCCCCTGCACCTCTTGCTGACACGCTTTCGCTGCCAAACGAGAGAAGAAGGATGAAATTTGCTGGGTAAACAACCTCTCACCATTTGGGCCCTAGAGCTCGACGCATGCCTTTGGCGACAACATCGGGGTCACCCTAACACCCTAACAGGTACTACTGTTAGGGTGGCTTTACTCGACTTCAGGAAAGCCTTCGACCTTGTCGACCACAATCTCCTTATTGCAAAGCTTTTCAGCTACGGGATTAAGCCTCATGTTGTTAATTGATTAACAGATTTCCTACGTGGTCGATCCCAAAGGGTAAAAATCAACAAGGAGTAATGTTCAGCCTTTCTCCAAGTTCCTGCCGGGATTCCACAGGGGACCAAGATCGGGCCGTGGCTTTTCCTTTTGATGATCAATGACCTGAGTATAGCCGGTCTCATCTCCAGTAGAATGTGGAAATTTGCTGACGACACCACTCTCTGCGAGGTTGTCCCTAGGGACGGCATCAGCAAACTACAGGACATGGTCCAACAGGTAGCGGATTGGTCGAGTAACAACATGTTTCAGCTAAATGCCACAAAGTGTAAAGAACTAAGGATAAATTTTTCAAAGCAAAAGAGTGATGTAGACCTTGTGATAGCAAATGAGCAATTTTTTGAGCTTGTAACCTCAGCAAAAATACTAGATGTAACAGTAACTGACGATCTCAAATGGAATGCGCATGTTAACAACGTAGTATTAAAAGCTTCCAAGCGTCTTTATTTATTAAGGCTGCTTAAGCGCGCTGATCTAGATGTGAAATCTTTAATCCAGTTTTATTGCACATGTATAAGGTCCATCTTAGAATACGCTTGCCAGACTTTCCACTCAAGCCTACCACAGTATTTGTCCGATGATATCGAGAGGATCCAAAAACGTGCCCTGAGAATCATCTTCCCAGATCTACACTATAATGAAGCATTAGAGAGCGCACGGCTAACAACCCTTTGTGCGAGGAGAGAGGAACTGTGTATGAAGCTGTTTAGCTCAATAGAGGAAGATAGTCAACACAAACTTTGCCACCTTTTACCGGAACCTAATACATCCTGCTACAATTTTAGAACAGCTAGAAAATATCAGCTTCCTCAGATCAATACCAAAAGGTATCTCAAATCGTTCATACCGTTTTGCGCGGCACAGGCAACGTTGTAGTTGCCTACTACATTTTATACCTTTTTAAAGCTTTGTACTATAGTGATATATTTTAATGGTTATGTATATAGTTCTTTTTTTTTTTCAATATTTATATTCTATGGTTAGAAACATTGTTACTATTATCCTTTTAAAATTAGACTTATGTCTATTAATATTATCGTACTCTTATAGATCTTTTTTATTGACTTGTAAATAATTACGTAATTCAGCCTAGCGGCTGCGATGTAATTTTTAATAAACTATCTATCTAAATCTAAATCTAGTTTCTTCCCGGTGCCTTGACCGATGTCAAACTTCGCTTTTAGGTAAGACGCAGGTAAAACGTTGCCTGACTTTGAATTTATTATTCCTTGGAATAATCAATTGCACAATTTCGAGTTTGGCGATGGGGAACTAAATGTGGTATGGCGAGCGTATGGCATTGTTTCAGGAAAGCGTTTTGTGGTGGACAAAAATACAGGTCAGTCGCTTTACGTTTGTTATTTTATGATTTTAGAAAAGTAGTGTGTTGGTATTAAAGGGCTCTATAACTGTTTTATCTACGAGAAAACGAATTTTGAGATGAAATTTCATACAGAAACGTCTTTATAAATTCAAAGTCAAGCAACGTTTTATCCTAGGGTGTACAAGGGAAGGGGCCCTGGATGGCACTCCAATGACATTTCAATTATTATTGTTATTTAAATTACTTATTCTTTACCATTGGTACAGTAATTTAACCTAAAGTTGTTATTTTATCTTAGATGTAAACTAAAGTTGGTTCTCCGCTCCGTTTTCAAACGGTCATTTTAAAACGATATCCACGGTCAGGCAGCCTAGGCAATCCAGCACAGAAACAATCGATGTTCCTCAAGTTCGTAGGGCTCCTGCTTTGCCCAGTACTGGAGATTTCTTCTCGTGTCCACAAGAGGGCTGTGTACGTGTGTTCCAACGACTCTACTTTTGAACGGTACCTTTCCCTGGAAGCCTGCGAGCTGTCTCCTGAAAAGTATTGCATCTTAGACCTTGCAAAACAGGAGTACGCCTCTCACCTTCAGGAAGGTACAGGCCTTGTGCCTTCGTTACAAGTCCCAGCCTCGTATGTGTCAGCCGACAACGACCAAGGCTACAAGGACGACTGGGCCTGAGGCTGAAAGATTTAGGGACGCGCAGAAGTCTTAAGTGGCACCGGGAAGAAAGTAGACCCGATGCTGCGCCAAAGAAATGCGTCGAGGTCGCGGTCCAAATGGTGAGAAGCTGTTTGCCGTAACGGAAATTCTATCCGCCCAGCAAATTTCATCCTTCTTCTCTCGTTTGGCAGCAAAAGGTTGTCAGCAAGAAGTGCAGGTGACGGAGCAAGATGTGCTCGCGGTAGAAGAGCAAGTTAACTTCTCTACACCCAGAGACACCTTCCCTCATATCACCCACCCTATTGTTGTCGATCAGTACGATCTGTGTGCCTTAGTTAAAAGCAAGGAAATATAAAAGCTAAAGGTGGGGTTGCCTTGGAACTTCAAGCACCAACCCCGCCGGTACGGAGGAATGTACCCTACATTTCTCTTCTTCAAGAATTAGTAGATTGTTGTAGTTGATCTGTGGAGTAAATTTAACAAGACCACACAATAACACTGCAAGATTGATTTCTAAAGCTCTTGCCGTGGGCCAAAACACAAATATTACCGCAACAGGAAGAGTTTTACGAAAGAGAAATGATTTTATACAAATTATTTCTTACTTTCGATTCAGGTTACAGTAAAACAATTAGTCTGGCAGAGTATACAGCTATTTCAATTAACGTTGTCGGAAAGTCTACGAGATAAGGCCGCTAGGTAATGTAGGTAATTAATGAATAAATTTACCAAATTTAGCAATGGCTCACCCCTACAGAAAATAAATCACATTGATAAGTTCACCTATCCTATAGCAGTGACAGCAGTGAAATTACAGCCAAGTCACAAAAACATCTACAGCTACCCATACTACCTTTCGGTTAGGTCGCGTAAGCTCCAGCCTTTAAAATCCGACAACCTTAATTGAAATAGCTGTATGTAGACAAATAGATTTTTTAAAATATAAATTTTGTTTATATCACTGGTTAAGGGATCATTGTCGATTAACGTTATTATAAAAATAACAACGGGAATGCAGACAAAAATATCAATGTGCCTTGTAACTTTCTTTATTCATATCATTTCAGTAATGTAGCCTTTAGTGTGTAACACCTGCATATTTTTCTCTCCGAAAGCCCTACCTTCCCCTTACCCCCCACTCCCCGGCGTTCGCCCCAATCCCCAATCACGCTAAAACAAATTCTGTCACGACAGGCTCTTTGACATGGCCGTCTTGAAACTTTTAGTACTAGCTAGGCGAGAAACACATTCCTATTATTTTACCAGAATACTAACAGTCAAGTTGATCATCCTTCAACCACCTTGGTAAGTTTAACCATGTTAGACTTTGTTGTGTTTTCTCAGACCAAGAGTATTTCAGTTGGACAGACTGCCTGGAAATTAATTTCAAATGACTGGCTTTCACTAGTCTGTCACTGTTTTATTTTTAGGACTTTAAGTCCTCCTCGCTGCCAGTAACTAGTCAACGCAAATTCTGCAATAAATTCCCTACGATGAGCAGTTTTAATCTATTTAAAACTGCATTTTATCTTTTCGATACAGTTTGCCGCTTTAGCAGCAAGCGAATTCTTGTCACGCAAATGTAAGGGAGTGGAAACAGATGTTTGTTTTTAAGAACGTTTTAAGTACCAGAAATGTTAACTTTTCAAGATAATAAGTTAATTTCCTTGCTATAAAACATGTTATTTTGCAGTACAAGGAGGGAAATACTCAAATACGACCCTTGTGTGACGAACAGATGATTGCATTGACTTTTCGACCTGTGGTTGAGATGTAATTTATTCGGTGTCGGATAACGAAAGCTAGAATGAAAGCTTCTTCTTTTAGCATCTATTTTACGACGAATACCCAAAGGTAGGATGTTTTTTCAGCAAAATAAAAAGTATTTTAAGTTACAATGTGTCTGATGTCTGATATTGAACTGTAGAAGGTTTTCTGAGCTGATGTTTGATTGATGTTGGGTTTATTTATAGTGACGTTTGTTTGTAGTACAAATTGGTCGCGTTGCCAAAATTGACTCATCGTTTCCGTCTCTCAACGGGACACTTTTGTCGGGCCGCGGAAGACATTTTCACAGAGCATAATATGAAGTATAAGCTTAACGACCATCGTAGTTTCGGCTTGAAATTCAATGTACCAGTGGGCTTTCTATGGTTTAGAAATTAGCTAAAATTTGCTTATCCGCTGAAGCGCTTAGAGCGGGGTAGATAAAACGGCTAGAAAGATATAAAATTTAACAGCTTTTCCCAAATAAACTACAGTTTTGGAAAGAGCAGGAATGGTGTTATGATTTGCTAAAAGTACATCGGTAAACATTACCGCGTTTAGCTGTACGAGCGAAACGAAAATGCACCATTTTACCCTTTTTTTTTATGGCGGCGGGAAGCCAAAATGGCGATTTTCAGACTTTCCTCGATTTTGAAAAAACTAAAGCGCTTTAGGAACTTTTAATTGCATTTTCGAAAATAACTCACTAAAGGGTTTATTTAGGCAAAATATGAAGAAATTGAAAATTTTACAACTGGCGCCGGGTTTTCGATATTTACAGACACTGGCTCTTAAGGTCTCAAGAAACGGTCAGTTTCCCGTGAAATAGTGATTATTTGATAAACTGATGTAATGATGACGTCATCATGACATCAGCAAAATATTTCGTGGTCACTCGTGGTCTACTCGTGGTCACTTGTGGTCATTCGTGGTCACTCGTGGTCGCTGGTGGTCACTCCTGTGTACTTTTAGACACGATCCTATAGGTTACCCTTCATATGATGATGTAAGTTGTCAGTGTAACTTATTCCCAAATTGTACTTGATGGCGAGACCCTTATTAACCTTGAAACTGGAATATGATTTTAATTGGAGCTGGTGTATCTCATCTTGTTGGAAAGGAAGGAAAGGAGAGAGCAGGCGGAGAATTGCAAATTTCTCATCAATTAGCATTTGTTCTCAGCAAAACCTTTGCCATATATCATTTCCGAATAGAAGAACGTTGACGTGTTCACTGGGCAATGTAGATAATTTCGCACATAGGCTTAAAAACCAGATTCGAATTCCTTTAAAGAAAGTCTTTTCAAGTGTCAACAATACAAAGCTATTGTGCTTCCTTTTGTGAAGTCTTTTGTGTTGTTTCAAATGCAAATTACTTGGCAGTATTATTAGCGAATGAAATGTGTTACTGCAATTAAAATCCATACCACAAAACATTGCCTAAAGAGGATTTCATTTGACTGGAAGACCAGGAAAATCCGATAAAGCAATGCCCCGACTTAAAATCTATACGTCAGAAAAGCCTTTGGGCATAAAATAAGCATGTCTAAGCAGATGGACAAGGATTTCACTTACCTTACGCTTCGCTGATTTGTCCGCTTTTTTGGGTTGGAAGACAGATATCAGATCTTTTTATGAAAAACCTCATGACTCGACTCATGACTCATTGACTCATTTGACTCACAAAACATCCGCTCTCGTATTCTATATTCACTTACTGCTGAATTTACTGCAGTGGACTTTTCAACAGGGTGGTAACGAGGTATGCGGGATCAGGGATCAAATGGTTGGGGTCAGGGATCAGAAGGGTTGGATCCGGGATCACGGCCCCGGGATCAGGGAACACAGACCATGGGATCGGGATCAGCAGTTTTTTCGGGATCATGGATCAGGCTGTTCCCCTTTTGGAATCAGAGATCAGAAATTTGCGTGCAAAAATGGGATCAGCGATGGAAAAACATACTTCGTTACCACCCTGTTTTCAAGCATGATTCGCCCGCAGAATTCCAGCGGTAGAAATTTCAGTACCCATGAGTCTCTCCTGGCGACCGCCTACTGACCCAGAAGCCTGACGACCTGGGTACGAGGTTGATTTATATGGATGGGAAGGGTTAAACCTCTACCATCCCCCCCCGACCATTTTATTCGCCACTGTAGACACTCACTTTAGACGACTCAACTCTGCGCAAGTCAGGCCTCCAGATTTATCAACCTCTTCCTACCGGAAGTGGATATCAAACGCTTAAATCCTTAAATAAAATTACTGATAAACGCAAGCAGACGAAAAACAAAACTACCATGCATGTATGCCTCCTTCTAAGCATCAGATGAGCAATGGAGACGCTAATAAACGCAACAAACGAAAAAAAAATGCCGTTCTCGCAGTCTCGCGCGAGATGATCTTCGATGAGACGGGCGGTCCACTGCCTTAGTAGACCCGATTCAGTTCGGGTGTATTGGACAACCCTCACTTTAGAAACGAGTAGGGGGTAAATTCCGACAAAACTGTTCATCGCATGAAAGAGCATGTCAGAGTTAGCAGCCTTGCTAAGTTTAAAAACGTTTTGGGCGAAACGTCACGAAACTACAATTTTTCAAATAAAGATAAAACCCCATACATTTACGCTCTGTAAATGGTCCGAATTTTGGAAGCCATTTATTATGTTTCTTATTTCCAAACGTGGCAACACTGCTAATTTTCAGGTGCCTTTCTTAATCTTAGTCAACCGATTAATTAGGAAAAACTCGTTTCCAGTCCTTTCGTTTCTATAGTGGCGACAGAAACAAACGACAATGCAGAGACCAACCTAGGCTGATTTCTTCTTGAGCCACCGTCCCTTCGATCTTTTGATCGAATCTCAGATTCAAGTGTTATTCAGTAGCAAATTGTTGTTGTGTACACTCGTTTGTTAGGAATTTGGATACTGATGGTAGCAACACCAATCTGCATACCAAACAACTGTTCGTGGGATGAATCATCCGGGCACTTCCACCGTCACCATAAGCAACCTCGTACGGGGCTTCAATTAGTAGATGATTCACTGCGCAAGCTCAGGTCCATTCATGGGCCAGTGTGTGTCGTGTCAATTGCAGGGCCATGCAGGAGGGGAAAATCATACATTTTGAGCAGGGTGTTTGACCAAGGGGACGTGTTTCCCTTGGGGCATACGTTTGAGCCCGAGACCATGGGGATCTGGATGTGGGTGGTTCCAGAGAAATACCGGGATGATCATGGTCGAGAATGCACTGTCGTGTTGCTGGATTCCGAGGGGATTGATGCCGTGGGAGCTGAAGGTATCAATGACCACGCGATTTTCACTCTGAGTGTTCTACTAAGTTCAGTGTTGATCTACAACTCTGTCGGAGTTCCCACCAGAACAGATTTGGAGGTACTTGAGTATCCTTATTGTCTTGCTTTAGTTCAGCTAATCCCACACCAGATCGTCTGATAATGGTACAAAAATAAACAAGAAATCTTACGGACCACCATACGAGTCTAACAATCTATTGAAACAGGTTAGAAGGTGTCCCGGCAAAATATCGAAATTCCGGTTAACTAAATTCTCCGTTATATTGCCAAGTGCCACCAATGTTTGGGAAAAAAGCCATGATTACAGTTATGGAAGTCGATTACACCTCGTTAAAGCTTGATTGTGACAATATGTAACTTTTGACGATTTTTTCTCCTGTTTCAATATACTGATCAGGGCCGTAGCTAGGTTTTTTTTACAGGTGGGGCACTTTCGCGAGTGGCGAAGGCACGAGCCACGTTGGGGGGGGGGGGTCTGGGGGTATCCTCCCCCAGAAAATTTTCAAATTTGGAGGCTCCGAAACGCTATTTTCAGCACTTGTCATGAGATATGTAAGTGTGAAAAGGCAGGTGTTTTCAGTGCTTACAGCATTATTTCCGAGGTCCTGTTAATTTGAAACACACCGTATATCCCAGCACTAGTACACTAAACATTTCACAATACCGCATGATGTTTGGCTAACTAACCTATAAAAGATGTCTCCAGTTTGATTTTCGTTCATAAATATCCTTTGGCGTTGTTGATTCCACGATGAATAAGCATCATTGCGAGGCCCCTAAGGTGCTCTTCTGTCATTAATTAAAGAACGCATCGATAGCTTCAGACGACGCAGAGCAGAGAAGGATCTTTTACAAGGAACACTACCAAGATTGAACCATGCAAATGGTACACGCCAATCTCAATAGGGGTTTTGCTTCGTTTTGCTTACCATTTGCACACACCGTGGACCAACCGATTTCCCGGCCATGAAAATGACAAACAACTGCAAGTCGCTACCATAAAAATAATTGAGTCTAAAGAAAACAAATCCTTTGAATAATGAAAATCCTCAATCCACAGACTTGATTTGTCTGGCTCAACTGGTCCAGGGAAGGGGGGGGCAGCTGCCCCCTTGCCCCCCCCCCCCCGCTAGCTACGGCCCTGCTGATAAAGCACGATATCCCAGACGAGATACCGTCCCAGTTTAACTGGTATCATTCAGTCTTATACGTACTTTTAGAACAAGATGTACTTTTAGAACCATTGAAGACACTTTTGTATCTATTAGGGGGGTGTGTGATTTCAGTAAGTTGATTTCAGTAAGTTGAGGGTGGGGAGAAAGGGCTTAAGGGAAGACTGTAAATCAAAGAGGCGTACATTGTAAAGATCTCTGTAGATTTCTTGACAAGCTGTAGTCACATCGTAAACATTTGTGTACGGATCCAAGTAATCGCTGGACAAACGATAGATGACGAGACGTCACGAAAGGTGTTCCCTTCGTTTGTGTGGCTGTTGAGGGATGTCGTCTTGAGTCTGCCCAAGGACGTGGAAAACCTGAAGAAGTATTTCCTTGAGAAGGTAAGCGCATGGGGAGGTGTTACGCGATGGGAATTTTTTGGCTGATTCTGATTAAGTGCAGCTATAATTCATTCTTTTCTAAGCTGAGGTGATTATGTTTGGGCAACAAATAAATCTTTATCGTCAGTTATAACAAATTTAATTTTGCAAGTTTAATTATTGTGTTTATTTTTTATCTGCAAAGGTATTCAAGGCCGGCGGGCGGCCAAGTGAAAAATCACAAAGAGTTGTCGACAACATCCTCAAGTATTTTCCTGACTTTGATGCCTTTTCCCTCTCTCCACCATCTTCGGATGCTGAAGTCATGCGGCACTTATCCGAGGAGGGGAGACAGAAGGAAATAAGCTCGTCTTTCCTGAAAGGCGTTGAGGATTTTAAGCAGTTGCTGAGGTCAAAGCTAAGTCCTAAACAGAGTTTTAGTGGGCCAGGGCTTGTTACAGGACAAGGTTAGCAACAGTTTCGTTGTTGCCGTTGCTAATTTGTCGGTCAAACAGATACCGGCTTTTTCAGTTACTCTTAGCGGAAAAGCGAATGACTAACTGCTGTTCCACAAAATTAAGTCGTAGATGAACTCCTTAGCGAAAGAGGCGAGAACCGCAGTGTGGACTTGGAGTTCAATTATCACAAGATTAAGTAAAATAATTTTTTTTATATTGTACTTAACCACATAATAAGATGCCAATTACCCGAAAAAAAAAATGAAGGAAAACTGAATGGCTGTCCTCTGGCAGTCTCCATTAGTCAGTTTTTTACTTATCTTATTACTTACTTATCTTATAATTTCAGCATTAGCAACACTTTTTGAGGAATATGTCCGTTCGATCAACTCTCCTGGAGCGGTACCTATAGTTCAGAGGGCATGGGACGTTTATACGAAAACCAAGTGTACCGAATTTCTTGAAATTGCCAAAGAAGTTTACGAGTAAGTGTTCCATACGCAAGATTTTAAGATAGCCGGAATTCTCAACCCATAATGTGTTCAACCTGGTGCTTAGAGATCAGTGGTCTACACGTGAGGCTCCGCCAAAAAGGGTTTTTTGCGCTTGCATGTAGAAAAACTGGTTATTTAGTATTTTAAAGGGTCGCCACAAAACACCTTTAAAATGAGCTTTAAGGCGTAATACCAGAATGGTTGCAAAATTTTGGCAGAAACATGACAAACAATGTACGAAAGCATGGTGCCTTAGTTCGACTAAAAGTCCGCGATGATCAACCTTTTTTACCTTTGAGGTATAAAAAGTATCATTTTTGCTAGGGTATATCGAAGCAGTACCATTTGATAAAATTACGCGAGGGTTTGAATATGGGAAGGGAGCCTCTCCGTACTGAGTAACCCCTCCCCCTTCCCCTCGGTAGTAGGTTGTCTATTCAATTCGTTAAATCTTTCGAAGGAGGCAGTGAGCTTGTTAAGAATCAAATCAAATATTAATATAAAACTGACAAGAAATAGCATATCTGCACGCTCTGTACGGTACAGTATATTTATATCCAAATCAAATGTTAGGTATCCAAACACATTATTTAATTTTCCTTCCATTATTTCTCAGAGGAGGAATGAAAGAATTCATAGCACGAGATTGCCTTCCTTGTGATGACAGGAAAATTCGCCGATGGCACGAGGATCATTTGCTTCAAGCTTTGACTTTCTTTGAAAGCTCAACAGAGGACATTGACGTGACCGCTAGGTGGATTTTTATCGAGGAGTTGGCGGTAGGGTTATAGTTTGTGATAAATTTCTGTCTGGGTAAGAGAGTTGTCTGTTGTTCAAACCTGCCCCCTCTTCTCGAACAAAACAGGGAAACAGGAAACATTTTCTGAAAAGCGGGAACTGGAGTAGCCTGCGCCCAAATTTCTTCTATCCGTTGCTGGGACGAAGTATGAGCTAGGCTAGACGTCTGTATACTTGCCCCCCACCCTCGGGGGGGGGAGGGGGCTGCTCAATAAAGTTTTGTACGGGGAGGCTCCACCCAGAGGTTCAAACCCTTACCGTTAAATATACTAATTTTTACCAAAATGGTACCCCTTTCATATACCTACAGCAAAATTGCACCCCTTTCTTATACCTCAAGTATAAGCCAAAACAATAGAATTTCCTTTCATCGCCACGTTTTTCCTGGGTTTTCAGTCGTTCTGATTGAGTTGCGTAGTCATTTCGGCCAAAATGTGGCACCCCTTGATATACTTCGCTTTAGCCACCATTTCTTCCACTTTGCAGCTGATTTTGTGACCCTTTCCTATACTAAAATGGCAATTTTTCTTACCCTTTTATATACTGCGAGTTTAAAAAAGGCATCCCTTTCGGGCGGAGCCTCCCCATATAGGCCACTGTAGAGAGTACTCGCCCCCCGGGATACATGCAGGAATTCGGGACTGGTAGCTAGTTACAAATTACTGCCCAACAGTATCCAAGAGAATCAGATATCTGTTCAAGAAAGAAGAGAGTCACCAATAGAAACTGTATCAAGAAGTTAATTTGAGATAGCCGGTAGAAAGTTACTGTACAACCGTATCCAATAAAAAGGCTCTCTGTTGAGTGAGCGAGAGGTTAGTTTGAGATGGCCAGTAGAATGAACGTTACTGTACCACAATATCCAATAAAAATGGGTATCTCTTGAGTAGCGAGAGGTTAATTTGAGATTGTCAGTAAACTGAACGTTAAACTGTCCAACAATATCCAATACAAACGGCCCTCTGTTGAGTAGGGAGAGGTTAACTTGAGATGGCCGTAGAAAGTTATTGTACAACGCGGTATCCAATAGAAACGGCTCTCTGTTGAGTAGCAAGAGGTTAATTTGAGATAGTCAATAGAAGGTTACATACCTCTCAGTTGAATTTGCCGTTTATAAATACCTTGCATAATCATTTGTCTAGAACTATGCAGACCAGGCGGAGAGTGCATGGCTAAGAGAGAATAACGGTCAAACTGAGCAGGAATGTAGTAATCTGATGAAAACTTTGCGTACGATGTGGTTAGAACCCGTGCTGATGGACCTCCGTGACCCTGAAAACACTGACTTTTCAGTTCTGGAGGTGCGACTGAGGTCAGCGTATCAGAAACTTGACAGTGACTTTAGAATGAAAGCACCAGGAACCAAGAGTTTGTGCTCCAACTTGGCCTACATCTATGAACTGGTAGGGGGAACACATGTAATCATTTTTGGTTAAAATTCTGCGTTTTCGCAATTTCCTTGCTACTTCATGATCAGTATTTAAAGGGGCTATTTCGCCAATTTTAATTATTAAATTAAAGGCCAAAATGCTTGCTTGTATAGATGAGAACTCAATTCGGTCCAGTTGTGTTTAAAACTAGTCCCCCAGTGTACTGTAAATAAGTGCCTTAAGCCACGGATGATCAGGATGAAAATGGATTGCAACTTGAAAAACATCGGATCCCTTTTAGTCCATGGGCCCGATCAGATTTTCTTACCACTTTGAGGGAGAAATTGTGACAGGTGTCAATGTGAAGAGTATCCCAAGTTGTTTTAAAATTTTGATGATAGCAATTTTGAATGGGCAGCTTTATGATATATTTTTGGATTTAAAAAAGTGAAAAATATTGCCCTAGCATGAAAACGAGGCTAAATAGAACAAAGCTCTAGAAAAGAAACAATAAACATCAAACACTTCTTCTCAAAGAAATACAAAGATAAAATATATATTTATTTGATGTTACCGATTAAAAGCGAAAGAAACCTTTAAAACGTTGTTTTGTAGCGAATATATTTTAATCTGCCTTTGCAATGCGTTATGGGTAATCCAAGATGGCGGACAATCTCTCAGGTAAGTTGTTGGCCGCGTTTCCTGGCTTTTTATGGCGGATTTCCTTCATTTTAATAAAAAATATAAACATATACAATATACAACAGCTATATGAAAGTAATTGGGAGTAAATTAAAGGATATTTAAGACGATTTTCGGTAAAAAATATCTATATCTGAATGTACCAAAAACTTACAGGGCTCCGAGATGTAAACTCGATTTTAAAAGTCTTCTTATAAGTCGAGTCTGTCTTTGCCGGTTTACATCGTTGTCAAAACAGATAAATGACAAATAATTGGATATATATGTCATCGGAAGTGTATTTAAGAGAAGGTGACTAGTGCTATGAGAGGATTTAGAAGAAATGCTTGAGATTTGTTTAAGTCAAATTTGAAGATGCACAGTACCAGAAGCCGAATATTGAGTGTTTTGTTTTGGTACAAGTCTACTTCTAGGAACGACTTCACGAATGTAGCCGTTTTATATCTATTTTCTAGGAAATAAACGTAAGAGGAATATAAATAAAGAATCGGATGGACCCACCAAGAAACGTCTTTGTGTCGAAATAAGAGATGACTGTATAATACACTGTACTGAAGCTTCTAGTGATCTATCATCATTGCAAGATACCCAATCATGGAAAACTCTTTTAAGGGCTGCGGAAATTCGGCAGTATACACCGATTTTAGATCTCGCCAAAACAGTGAAAGGAGAAGAACATCCGTACATTATGTATCACCGTAAATGCCGCAGCATTTTTACTATGAAAAGAGATCTTGATAACATATGTAAAGGGAAGAATCAAAGCAACGAGTCCATCACAACAGAAAGAAGATCGTCTGGTCGAGAACCTCCGACAAAAAGCACAACGTACAAACGTGTATGCATTTTTTGCAACAAAGTTAGTAAGTACGTTAAAGGCAACGATGCGCGAGAGAAACTGATCCAATGCATTGATCTGCGTGCAGACGGAAATATCAGGAAGACTGCGTTAGCTAAGAATGACGGCAAGATGTTAGCTATAGTGTCCCGAGATTTGGTAGCAGCTGAGGCCTGCTACCACGGAACTTGCTACAGAGAATACACCCGGCCAAAGCGAGAAACAAGCACCACTTCGACTTCATCATTTATACCTTCAGATGACGAATATGCTCACATTGAATCAGCAGCATATGAGAAGCTTTTCGATTACATCAGGAACGATATACTGGAGACGCCTAGACTAATAAGGCTCACTGATCTAACTCTAACGATGACCTCCTACATGAAAGATTTGAGCGTGACGGAAACTAAAGAGTCCACAAAAACGCACCTTCGCAGGAAACTTGAGGCAGAATTTGGGAGTTTATTACAGTTTGAAGACCTGCTCGGTAACAACAGAGTGTTTGTCATCCCTGAGAATTTGTCACGGTTTCAGTTAGCTAAAGAGGTGGCGCAATTACAGCAACAGCAGTGCGAATGCCAAGCATCAACGACGGATGACATCCGACGTGTTGCTCTAGAACTTCGGAAAGCCATATGTCGTAACGAAAACGAGATGTCGTGGCCCCCTGAGCCTTCACAGCTTACTGAAGATGGAATAAATCTCCCTAATGAAGTTAGAGTGTTTCTAGCTACCTTGTTAACCGGAAGTCCAAAGTACCCAGAAGAACCGTGCTCATCAAAAGTCCAGCGCCTTGTCAACTCAGTTGGGTAGGACATGGTCTTCGGAGTGACCGGCGGCCGAAATAAGCCTCCAAAACACATATTACTTCCCTACGCTGTTAAGACATTGACAAATAATGTAGAACTAATTCAGATTCTGAATCGATGTGGACATGGGGTAGCCTACTCACAAATTGAGGAACTGAACACAGCATTGTGTCTTCAGAAAATGGCAATGAACCCGGAAAACGCCGTCCCGCTGCCTGACAACATCAAGCCTTACATAAGTACATCGCTCGCCTGGGACAACATCGACAGATTAGAGGAAACTCTCTCGGGCGGGGGCACGTCACATAGAGTAAATGGCATCGCCATACAGGCTCGACAGTTTGGCCCCAATCTTCCTCCAACCCAGGCGATCCCTGGAATAACAAAGTCCAAACAAAGAAGCCTTGAAGTAGTAAGCGAATGTGAACTTCCCATCTACAATGCAGGAGAGCGCTTTGGTCCTCCTCCGAGATCCTATGTTGAAGTATCCTCATCAGAGATACAAAGGAATGCTTCTAAGAAAAACCTATTGTGGATTCTTGTTCGGCTCCATGCTGCCGAAAAGCAGAAAGTTTGTGGGTGGACGGGGTTTAATATCCTGGTGCGGGATGAGACGGACGTGAACAAAGACAACATAGGATATTTGCCGACTATAGACGCACCCGCAACGAACATGTCAACCGTATTCGAGGTCTTGAATCAGTCACCAAAGATTAAGGACACCCTCAAGCTTCAAGCCATAGTTGTCGTGTTCGACCAAGCGTTATATGCTAAGGCCACCGAGATAAAATGGAAGCACAGTGAGAAGTTTGAGAGTATCGTTTTAAGGATGGGGGCATTTCACACGATATGTACTTTCCTGGGAATCATCGGCAAGAGATTTCAGGATGCCGGACTAAAGGATATTTGCATAGAATCAGGAGTTGTTACGGAGGGTTCCGTATCTGGAGTGTTAGAAGGACGGAGATACAACAGAGCTGTGAGGTTCCACAAACTCATGTATGAAGCCTTGATGCGAGCGGCATGGTCAGGATTTGAGACTTGGTTGACGGAAAACCGAGAAAATAAGAAGAGAGCTGTCGATGATGCCTTTAATGGACTTACGAGTTTGTGTGAAAATATCTGTAAGGCCGAGTTTCAAGACAAGCTAAGAAATCAATCTTTCTCCGAGTTAACTCAGCTCTTCGACCAGTACATGAGCTATCTTCGCCATGAGAACGGGAAATTGCCACAGTTCTGGATTTCCTACCTGGACATGGTCGAGATATTGCTGGGACTGCTGAGAGCGTCAAGAGAAGGCGACTGGAAGCTACATTTGTCATGCATAAGGAAGATGGTACCTTGGTGTTTCGCATACGACAATCTTAACTACGCCAGGTATTTCTTTGCTCGTTTGTTTATGTATGTACAAAGCTGAAGAGAGAATACGTAGATTTGGAAGTCGCTCGGTTTACGGATTTCAGACGGCCGCACTTTCAAAATTCAAAGTTTAATGACAGCTATACAGGTTCATTTGATATATTCTGTAGTTACCAAAATATTCATAAATCATGAAAACGACAAAACAAAAAGCAAATACTTAATACTATTGCACTTCATTGCAGGTATCTATCGTCCTACCTATCAGACATGGCGCACCTTGAAGGTGAACATCCCGATGTACTCGAGTATTTGGAGTCAGGCGGATTTGCGGTGCAGATAGGGGAAGGTAACCCTTTTGGACAAATACCTGTAGACCAAGCATGTGAGGAAACCGTCAACAGAGACACAAAAACTCCTGGAGGCACTAAAGGATTCAGTCTGAAACCCAAGGCTGTCAGCAAGTATTACTTAGTAGCTGAATATAGAAGCATTTTTATGCGAAACTTAAAGGACATGCTTCAACTAAATACATCAAGCTGTCTGCACAATGATCTCCAGAAGAGCAGGATCTCCAGAGATGAAAGTGATGTGAAGTCACTACTATCGACATTGGATAGTTGGATAAATCCATTTGAAATCGAACAGCAAGATCTTGTTTGTTTATCGACCGGAAAGGTGGCAACCGAACAGATTGAAAAAGATCTTCTTCAGGCTCAAGATATTGGAGAAAGAGCTTACCGTTGCTTCAGCGAGCAAAGGCTAGAGTCGAATCCACCAAAGGTGAAGTTTTTTGACACGATGAAGAAAGCAAATCTCAAGACCTTCTCTCACCTCAGCAAGAAAATGGAGGTCCAAAAGGGAACAACCAACGAAATCATAGTGAGAGCTGACAAAAGATTATTTGCACAGATGATCGTGATAGCTGAAACGAGAAAGCTTACTATGAGTTCAGTGCTGTCTCACCCTCTGGGGCCTCTTTCCTGGGCATTGGCCTCTCCTGATGGCTCGTTAAGGAAAACAAACAAGTCGTCACTAGCGAAAGAACTCCAGAAAGATGTACCAGCGATTGAAGCTATCCCACAACCATCAGCATGCATTATTGATGGCATGGCCATGGTCCAGAGGCTCAAAGGAGACCATAAGACATTTGCTGAAATAGCAGATGCATTAATGGCTATCACTGCATGAAATAACAAATATAAGGTGGTATAATGCGTCCGTATACATAACGTATACGGAGAGAGATACTGAAGTATAAGGACATCGATGTATAAGGACTGTGCAATGAACAGTATACGCTTGATTCCTTACACTAGTGTATACTACAGCTTACACATAACCGTACACTAAGTGTTAGGGCATCGTATATTCGTTGTTTTACCAAGTGTCTAAACCTTTTAATTTACCAGTCTACTATTGATAAATATAATTTAGACGTGGTAAATTAGTGAATGGTATTTTTCGCTATAACTTTTGTGATTGTTTTGTCCGGACACAAGGGCATACTGTTTCGTACACCCTTGTATCCTGCAAATTCCCTCCTTTGACAGGCATTATAATGCAGGAAATTTACGGCGAATCTGGGGCTACTGAACATATTTTTACCCTTAAACGCAACCGAAGCCTATTTTTTTTCTGTAGCATTTTTGACAATTCTGTCCGGTCACAAGTGTATACCAGAGTATTTACGCACCTTTAACGTTCTTTACGCATCTTTACCCACAGCTCTTTGTGTTCTTTACGATTATTTATTCTTCTTTAGATATTATAATTTCCACTGAATAAATTGTTTGCGGAAGAACAAAAAGAAATAAAACATTTCCGCCCTTATGCTCGTCAACGATTTTCCTGCTGTATTTTGACCGACTTTGCTGTGAACATCTAGAGTAACTTTACGCCTCTTTATATCTGTTTACGCGTCTTTACGCACCTCTCTGTACGTTCTTTACGATTCGTTAACGTTATTTACGTGTAATTTATCTTCTAACGTACAAATCATCAAGAAAAGCTTTGATTTTATTTGCAAATGCAAGCCGTACGTACTGTAGTTCATGCGCTGCCTTTTCTTTTCTTGTTTACACAGGTAAATTTGCGTTTGTATCCACTCAGAAAGTACTTTTATCCGAGCCGCTATCCTTCCTGTTGAAAAGTATTCAGGGCTTTTTGTGTGTGCAAGTATTAAACTAGTCAGGGTGAAAGTGAGTTCCTTTGAGTCTGTGCGTAAACGCCTTGAACTGCGCGTAATGGCAAAAAAATGCGTTGAATCTTTAAAAAAAGTACAGCGGAACCTCGATTTAACGAAGTGCCATGGGACTCGGGAAATTGGTTCGGTATATCGAGATTTTGTTATATCGAGGTTCTTTTCCATACATTACACTATTACTGGGCTGAAAAATATCGTTTATACCGAGTACTTCGTTACAGGTTCCACTGTATGCTTTGTTCCATTCCCCACAGCGCGGCTTCATGGGAACTGGAAACGAGGTGACACGGTGGATTTGATCAGCGGTTTCCGTGTTAGCGTCAATTGTGGCGTCCATTTTGAAATTACGCGAATGTGTGATATTTCTCCAACGTCCTCAAAAGGTAACAGGAATTTTCTCCATTTTATATCTGAACTATTGCGCTAGATGGCCTTCGAAGACAACAAAAAGTTTCTTTCCAAAATATTGGTGATCTTCGAACTGTTATTGATGGCACAAAGCTTCGTAGAAGGACTATGGCTCAGGCAAAATGAAATCCACATGACGCCGTGATGTGGTGACTATGAGAATTCATGGAATGAAAAGGCGGGATATTTGAACTTGAAGACGCTTCAATGGGGCTGGCAAAGCTTTTCTGTCCTATGTTGAGTTGGATTTCCTCGCTGGCTGAAAGTAAATACAGATTACCGAGGTAGGCCGTCTTTGTTTCAAACTAAATCAGTAAATGGAGAACCATGATGTGTCACTGGCTTGGAAGGTTTCAGTTTTGTCAACGAACTTCACCCAACCCCTTTACTCCCAAAAGTACGCAGATTTTAAACTGAGAAGGTTTTCGAAGTTCCATTTTGCAATCAAGTATTTAAAATCGGGCTAATTATATCTATAAATGTACCTAGCTCAAAATAAGACTCTGCTAGCTAGAGAAAGGTTCACGGTGAAACTAAGAAAACCGCGAACGGTTTCACTGTGTTTTGCCCAACCACCTGTGTACGGTGGCCCACAACTGTCACATCAAAACAAAATGCTCACATCAAATTCAAATCACTCACAGCAAATTAAAAATCACTCACAGCAAATTCAAATTGCTCACAGCAAATTACAAATCACTCACAGCAAATTACAAATCACTCACAGCAAATTACAAATCGTTCACATCAAATACAAATCGTTCACATCAAATACAAATCGTTCACATCAAATACAAATCGCTCACAGCAAATACAAATACGGTCAGTGAAAAATGAGGACTGCGGACTGTGGACTTAGGAATGCAGACTGCAGACTAAGGGTAAAATTCAGAATGGAGACCGCAGACTAGGGATAAAATGCAGAATGAAGTCTGCAGACTGCAGACCAGGGGGAAAATGAGAGAAAAGACAACCAGAAAAATGTCTGCGCTCGTAGAAGTTCGTAGCAATCTACTTAAATCTATTTAATATGGTCAAAATGTTTGCATTTTTTTCGTGTTGTAATGGGAAAGTTTGTTTACTAATTGAGGAGTAATTTCAGTTTTTACACCAAGGACCTGCTGGAATACGTTGCTCATGAAAGAGTTTTGCTTCAACTTCAAGCCGTAGATTGTTCAGAATTTGATCGGACAAGGCAAAACAACCTGTGTGTGATAAACGAATAAGTTTGGACGGGAGTAAATGTAGAGCTAATTATTTCATTAAGCGAAACCTGTAGTGTTCCAAAGGATCGCTTTTTACGAATGAACTTTATTTGTGAACTAGCTGAGGTCGCCAGCTACATGTAGTTCCTGGTCGGTCACCCATCCAAGTACAACTTCGCTCGTCGTAAGGAAGAAGAACTTATGGTACCTTGATCATGGACTGGTATCTAAGAATTCAATTAGTTAAAATGTTTACCTCTTGCTTTCCACTTTCATCTTTTTCCTGATTTTTTAAAATGCATATTGTACTGAAAAAAAATTTGTGTGGGAGATAACGGAGGGAAACATCTACCATAATCAAAACATTCTCTCAACAGAATTAGTGCTTAGATGGGTGACCACCCTACCCTGGGTGCCAGAGGCTTTTCTTGCGCGGTTCCCGGTTGTAGCTTATGTTCTCTATTGTGACCCGCGCGAGACATCTGCTGTGAT
Organism: Siderastrea radians; assembly: GCA_964017195.1. Taxonomy (NCBI): domain Eukaryota; kingdom Metazoa; phylum Cnidaria; class Anthozoa; order Scleractinia; family Rhizangiidae; genus Siderastrea; species Siderastrea radians. Next base: position 47,668,054 of record OZ024890.1, on the reverse strand, counting down.
TGGTTTAAACGTAATAGGATAAAAAAAGATCAAAGTTCAACGAGAACAGTAAATCAAAGTCTACTAGCGCAGACGTATTTCCGGCTGTCTTTTCTTTCATTTTCCCCCTGGTCTGCAGTCTGCAGTCTGCAGACTTCATTCTGCACTTTACCCCTAGTCTGTGGTCTCCATTCTGAATTTTACCCTTAGTCTGCAGTCTGCCTTTTACCCTCAGTCTGCTTTTTCCCCTGCTCCGCAGTCCGCAGTCCGCAGTCTGCAGTCCTCGTTTTACACTGACCGTATTTGTGTTTGCTGTAAGCGATTTGTATTTGATGTGAACAATTTGTATTTGATGTAAATGATTTGTAATTTGCTGTGAGCAATTTGAATTTACTGTGAGTGATTTTTAATTTGCTGTGAGTGATTTGAATTTGATGTGAGTGATTTGAATTTGCTGTGAGTGATTTTTAATTTGCTATGAGTGAATGGAATTTGATGTGAGTGATTTGAATTTGATGTGGGCATTTTGTTTTGTAGTGACAGTTGTGGGCCACCGTGCCTGTGAGATCTTGAAGCTGCAGAAAATGAATGGTTTTCTATCAGTCAAAGAACAACTGCTTTGTGGCTCGTTTTTTAAACACATTCATCACACAAGCAAACAAATGCTCGTGAGATTACATGTATGTAGTTCCACAAAAATATCCATAGCCACCCCGTGGATGGTCACTGGAAATTCTGGGGGGGGTGTCAAAAGCCAAACTTTTAAAGTTAAAGTGGAATTTCCTGAAGAGTGGGGGGTCGAACCGAAAAACCCTCTGTGAAAAGGGTGTGGATATTTTCTGGAACCACACTTTTCACGTGTGCTTGTAGTTGTTGTATTTATGTCAAGTGAAATTATAAGCTGCTGGACTACAGTGAAACCTGTATTTAGCATACCCCATATTAAGCGGACACCCTGTATTAAGCAGACATGAGCGTCAGTGTAAAAGAAACCTGTATTTAGCGGACATCTCTATTAAGCGGACACTAGCGAGAGTCCTGTTGGTGTCCGCTTCATACAGGTTTCACTGTAATTCAACCATGTGGAACCATCAAGTTGTCTTCCAGATTAATTTTATTCTCTTTACTTGTTCAAACCTTTTTTCACTTCTGTGGTATATGTGACTCTGAAATAGGAAGTAATGGCAATGGAACCACACTTTTACGTGTGCTTGTAGTTGTTGTATTTATGTCAAGTGAAATTATAAGCTGCTGGACTACAGTGAAACCTGTATTTAGCGTACCTGATATTAAGCGGACAGCCCACATTAAGCAGACATGAGCGTCAGTGTAAAACAAACCTATATTCAGGGGACACCTCTATTAAGCAGACACTAGCGAGAGTCCTGTTGGTGTCCGCCTCATACAGGTTTCACTGTAATTCAACCTTGTCGAACCATCAAGTTGTCTTCTTTATTAATTTTATTCTCTTTAATTGCTCAAACCTATCTTACACTTGTGTGGTATATGTGACTCGGAAATAGGAAGTAATGGCAATTTGTTTAAAAAATGTCATTGAGATAAAAATAAGCAGATACAGAACAGGAACCAGAGTTATTCTGTAACTGATACAATGCAATACAATACTTTATTGACACTCCCCAGGTGGGGCTTTTCAGTGACAATATAAGATAAAAGAAGTCTAATTTAAAAACAGTTAACAATTCATTTAAAAATGTGAAAATGATGAAACCGTTAATTTACTGCAGTTTCAAGATTGGCCACCATAAAGAGATTGAAAGCTAACATTCCGAGCGTTAGCCCTTCGTCAGAGCGAATCGATTCGCTCTGACGAAGGGCTAACGCTTGAAACGTCAGCTTTCAATCTCTGTAAGGTGACCAATCTACCTTATCAACTTCAGTTGATAAATCCAAAATTTTGTGTTTCACGTCCCCACCGACGCAGCACCACAGTTTCTTTAGAAACTAACCCCCTTGTTTGTTTGTCTTTTTAGAAAGCCTCTACCCTTGCAGCAATGTTCTGAATCAATCAATGAGGAATCTTTCTTAAGGGACAGTAACTGTTGCTTCAGGATTATTAAAATCCTAAAAGTAGGTAAGTTTGCATTGAGTCAATCAAAATTTCCAAAGAGTTGAATCATATCCATAAATACCTTTTTTCTTGTTGCACTTAGTCATGGACTGTTTGGTTCTACAATAATGTGAAATTGACCGAGGCGCAGAGAAACTTTTAAGATTTCAATATTTATTGTTTCGTGTGAATTATAGGGGTTTGGGGGGGGGGGGAACTTGTTAATAATTTATTCATCAAATTCTGCCTGGTATTTTCACCTGGGTTACAGTATGTTAAACTTCAGTTTCAAAAACTTTATGACAGGGCAGTTGGAGAGGGAAAAATAAAAATGATGTGAAAAACCACATATGGAATGCAATGTTAGTTCATTTAGGCCATTTTATATTTCAATTTGTCTCAAGACTGGGTTTAACATGTGCTTTAAGTGACCAATTAAAGATCCATGTAAACCTACAGATGTAATTTCTTTGCTATGGCACGACACTTACACATCACCCATCACACTGCGCACTTGGGCTTCCTATGGTATGCATTGCGCGATTGTACTTCATTTCTCCTGGTTTATACAACACTTAAAGCAAAAAGACCCAAAGACCTGAGAAATCCAATGTTATTCAGCCTTGCTCTGGTCAAAACCTTAATGGAACCCATGCATACTACAACTTTGCATAATAAAGACTTGGTGGTAACTGGATATCTGACTAAATTTTTGTGGTTAACGTTAAGTCCTGTGGTGCGGCTGAGTCATACTGGTGTGATTCACTTACATACCAATCTGTCACTGGTTTGACTCATAAAGGTCTCATGCAGTAACTGTGCATTTTGACTGTTACATGGGTTAATGTCTGTAAAGGAATACATTGCCCAAGAACACTGCAAGAGGCAAGAGTTTACATGTATTTACTACTGTCCTATAATTCAATTCAACAGATTATGCACATCTCTGTGTTATCTTGAGTGGAAGTACAAACAAGTTCAATCCCCATCCAAGAGAGGCTTAAAGGACATCTCATCACAGACCAGAAACTCTACAGCCACCTCGTTTTTTTTTTTGCTTATGAATCATATATTTCTCCCTGAAGGAAACATGAAGATGCAGTGCTGGAGCTTCAGGGAGCCACTGTGACTTAAGTGACTTGTAGTAAAATTAATTTTAGTTTGATAATCATTGTATACATGCACAATTCAATTCTCTTACAATTAGTTTGTACCTTTTCAAGAATTCATACTTTAATTTTTTCTGTGTCACTATATACAGTGTAGTGCAAAGATTGTTCTTAATGATAAAAAAATGTATACATGTTACCTGTATATGCCCTGAAAGAGCTTCGCAAGTTACTGAGTAACAGGAGTAAATAAACAATCATTTGCCAAAAAAATCTGCTATTCTACGTAATATTCTGTAAGCCACCACTTTCATACAGTATTCATGTTACAATGTATACTGGTACGTAACCCAAAATTTTTATGGAAAATCCTGCCATTGATGTAAGAATCCGTATACCTGCCCTTCACACAATATCAGTACACTTCATACTTCGTGCAGTATACATAATAAATACGGACAAGTGTACTGACGAATAACGATGAATAACCATTAACGAGTGTAAGAATCCATATACCTGGCTTCCGCACCATATCCCTACACTTCATGCTTCATGCAGAACACATGAAAAATACGGACAAATATAATGACGAATAAGAAATCCCACCACAAGTGTAAGAGTCCGTATACCTACCTTCCATGCAACAACAGTATACCTCATGTTACCAGCAGTATACATGATGTATACTGACACGTGTACTGACGTATAAGGAATCCTGATACAAGTGTATACGATCCTGCTATTTTCTGGGCATAGCCTGACGTATACTGATCCTTATACGGTACCTTATACATCATGCCACGTCCTTATATCCCCCGTATACATCTATGTATACTGACCGTATAACAGCTAAATAAGGGACCGTATTCGGATTATTTCATGCAGTGTATGACCTTGTGAGAAGGCGCAACAAGTAAGCGTATCGACGTCGTCTTTGATGTTTATAGAGAAACATCGATAAAGAACACGGAGAGAGAGAAGAGAGGGGGCTACTCGGGAGCGGAGTACAGAAATATACAGCCAGACCACAGAATACAACAATGGAGAAAGTTTTTATCGAACCCTCAAAATAAGAAGCAATTGGTTAGAGTTGTCACCGAAGAATGGCAGAAGGAGAGGCTAAGGCAAAGACTAACAGGGAAAACACTTTTTACCACGACCGAGGAAAGGTGTGTTGAGATTTCACCAGACCATGTCAGGCTAAGAGAAGACCTCAGGTCAACTCAAGAGGAAGCGGACACCAGGCTTCTACTTCACGCATCTCATGCAGCAAGGAATGGCTACAGGGCTGTTGTGATATCATCAGAAGATACCGATGTTTTTGTACTTTGTCTGGCATTCGAGGACTTTGTTCCCGCTACTATATATTTGAAATGTGGTACACAGACTCGTACAATGTATATAAGCATTACAAATGTTGTCCAACGTCATGGTTCTGGGATTTGCAAATGTCTTCCTGGACTGCATGCTTTCACTGGGTGTGATAGTGTCAGCGCCTTTTCAGGAAAAGGAAAACTGACTGCGTTAAAGCTAGCAAAGCGAAGTCCTGCATTCCAAGAGTTATTCCAACAGCTTGGCGTGGAGTGGGAATTATCACATGAGCTGTTTATGAGTCTTCAAGAGTTCACGTGCCTGATATACTCCTCAAACCCTGGAACTAAGGATGTCAATGAATTGCGTTACCGTCTCTTCTGTGCCAGAAAAGGAGAGTTAGAATCAAACCAGCTTCCGCCGTGCCAGGACACTCTACAAAAGCATTGTGAGCGAGCAAACTATCAGTCAGCAGTGTGGCGCAGGAGTCTTGAAAGCTCTCCCCCAATCCCCTCGCCAATTGGATCTGGTTGGAGTCAAGAGGATGGCAAGCTGGCCATCGACTGGATGACGGGGGAACCGGCACCCATGGCTGTACTTGAGCTCCTATCCTGCCAGTGCAAGAGAGTCTGCCGGTTGCCGAGCTGTACCTGTCTCGCTAACGGATTGCGATGCACTAACATGTGTCAGTTACAAGAGTGTACAAACCAGCCCGAGGAAGGCACAGAGGATTCACCTACAGATGACTCTGATGACGAATGTGAAGATGATTGAGTTATAGCACTCCAAAGGCTCTCGGTGCCTTGATATAACCTCTTAGTGTTGTAGAGTAATGGACAAAGTTACTCGCAAAATACCAGACAAGAAAGTGAAAACGTTTTAGGTGTTTAGGTATTGTGCAATGTTACTACGTGTCGTTAAAGAAACTAAAACTCAAAAATTGGTTTGCCGCTCTTAGTATTTTTAGTGTCAGTGGTGATGCAGCTGGAGCGTTGATTATATGGGGAATTAAACACCTCAGTCCATTAGGGTCAAGTACTCTACGCGTATGAAATAAACCAGATGAAAGTTGCTAAGAATGCATTGTTTTTCAGTTTGCGTTTTCACAATTTTAACCATTAGTTGCTATGGCAACCAACCTACATAAATTCTCGTTAATTTGCTTAGTCCAATATTATCATATTGCAGCCTTGCGTCTTGTTTAAATTGACAGTAAAGCTCAAAATATGCACGAAAACAGTGCCTTCATGAATCTATCTTGGACATCTGGCTCGTTTCTTGTGACAGCGATTACGTCACTTGATCACGTGATTTAAATATTAAAGCTGCCCATATAGCATTGCTATCATACATCAAATTGAAGTATGGGAACTAAGGTTCAAGAAAATGTATGATAGCACTGCTCCCTTTAAGTGGTAAGAAATTTCAAATTTCTGGGTCTTGGCCCATGGACCATGTCTAGCAGAAACCATTATAAACTGACGTGTTCTGTCCTCCCTTCAAGAATTCCCTTGAGTTCTTTCTCTTGTAGTTCTACGACCATTTTATGTATGAGAAAATGTCCTTTGTTTTGATGTAACCAAAATTTTCACCTCAAGACATTAAGGACGGTGCCTCCTTTTGTTACTGCGCATCCGTGTCTACTAATACAAAGTTATTTTTGCACGGTTTATGACCATGTCGAAAAAGCAGATGATCTTAAGCAAGGGCTATCAAAATCCAAAACAGAAAGTAGGGGGTAACCAGGGAATTGTCAGAGGTAATCAAGGTTAAAGTTGGAAAGAAAAATGCCATACATTCTTTCTGCCTTAAAGCTTTTTTAGAATTATGCTTTCTTAATTGCTTGATTGCTTAATTGCTTGCTTAGTGGGGGCCTTATGCGCAACATGGCGTAAAGAGGCCTAAGTAAGTAAGTAAGTAAGTAAGTAAGTAATTAACTTTGACGAATGCGTCGATACCCATATATTTTTCTTTTTAGCCTCTATTACCCTTGATAAGATCTACTTTTTCCCCATAAGTCATAACGGCTTCACAAAAATACCTCTGCATTAGGACGCACCGTCCTTATGACATATCCCCATGTAAGGTGGAAGTAATGACAGATGCAAAAAGCTTTCTTTTCATAATGTATCTTTAATGCTTTTAAACAACTTAGCTACCTGTAACGATGGACCATCAATTTTTGGCGTATTGATGTTTAATGACTTTAATTTGTCAATCATCCTTGCTTTGATCATGTAGCAACACAACGACGAGATGAGAGAACATCTATCTCAGCTCAAGACAAGGAGGAAGTATTTTGAAGAAATCGCCTCCGAGAGGGCAGCCAGAGAAGCCGAGGCCGAGGAGACGGAGAAAATTCGGGTAAGCTTGAAGATTAGTTTTAGTGTAAACCCTAGTCAAGCATATGGGTAATGGCGGCACACACACTGGAATATTCAACAACCTGGAGAATTTTTTTAAGCAACCACTGACGTATGTAGCGTCAAACTGCCAATCGACACTGCAATGCGCTGAACACCATAGTGGGAAGTATAGATCAGTTAGAGCTTCAAGTATTGGAAGAAATGTTTAAGAATAGGGAAACTGAGGAGGCTATCGCTTCTTGGACCGCGGGCATTGAAACCCAGGTCGCCGAAGTTGATACGAAGGTCACACATCTAAACAAGCAGTTAAATTAAGTCAAAGCCGAAGTCCATCAAGCTAAAGAGTTTGAGAAAATCCTTAAAACAAAAGAGCGAGAAGAACAGCTAGAATTCGAACGGACACAGCTCAAGAAGAAAATTGAGTTCGAGTTGAAAATAAAAGAATGTAAGAAGAATCACGCAGCAAAAGGGAGCGACGTTAAAACCAGCGAAGCACAGCACAGGAAGCTTCCTAAGTTAATAATCACCAAATTCAAGGGTTCTCACACGGATTGGCTCCCTTTCTGGAACATTTTCGAAGCTGAAATAGACAAGTGTAGTGACTTGAAAGATCTAGTGGAGCCGAAAGTAAGAGGGAGTTTCGAGTTAATGAATATCCTGTATTTTACACGACCCCACAAGCATTTTGCTTTAAAATTTTTTGTCGTGTTTAAATAAGGGATATGATAATGATGAAGGGTATGAGCGCGCTAAAAACGTCATAAGTAGCAAGTATGGAAAAATATCAGAGGTAGTGAATGCATATGTACAGAACATAATGGCATTACCCATTACCAGTGGTACAAATCCAGGAAAGATTCATCAGTTTTATGAGAAATTGTTGTTTAGCGTACGAGCACTAAAAACGCTAGGAAAATTGAAAGACGTCAATGGCTACGTAAGAATGTCCATAGAAAAGCTAGAGGGAATTCGGGGAGATCTCGTGACAACAGACGACGACTGGCGAGAATGGGACTTGACCAAGTTTGTAGATGCCCTTAGAAAGTGAACCGAAAGAAATCCCCTACCTATTAAATCGACTGCCAGGACAACCATCTATCCAGACGAACCTCGCGTTACCCAATCTACAACAACCAACAAGGAGACATACGTATGCGTGGATGTGTTTATTGTGAAAGCGCTGACCACAGGACACATGAGTGCAATAAGATCGCCGTGCCGACTCAAAGAAGGAAGTGTTTATCCAAAAACGCCTCTTCTTTATCTGCACAGGGGCCGATCACAAGGTGACGGAATGTAAGAATAGGAGAAGGTGCGTAAACTGCAAAAGAAGACCTCGCACATCTAACTGTGACAGCCAAGCCATGGAAAACTCAACGACGGCTGTGCAAGTCTGTGATGGTCGGGTAGTTTATCCAGTGGTTGTAGTGGAAGTCGCAGGAGTCAAATGTCGTGCCCTACGAGATTGCGGCGCGGGAAGTTCGTACGCCTCTGCTGCACTGCTCAAGAAAAGTTGGAGCCAAAACTTTTCACATTCTGGTATGCGATGATGTTGGGTCTAGTCAATCAAACGATGAAATCGTAAATGGAAACTTTGAGATGGAAGCAGACGTAACCAAGGTAGAAAAACCGTAACTCGTGATGTTGGAGAACAGTACTCCACCGCTACAAAATAAACTGTGGAGCATATTGGTTCGAAGACATTTCAACCCAGCTGCCCTCACTGGAGACATCAACTGACAAGAAAGCCTTCTTACAGGTGCGAATCAGATCCATAGAGATGCTCTCAGATTCCACCGGCTGAAGGATGTAGAGACAAAAGAAGTAGAAACACTACTATTTACAAGAGTCTTGTTTGGTTTGGCTGCCTCACCCTTCTTGTTGGGAGGTTCATTGAACAACACTTGAATACCTGGAGCCACAAACGTCCAGAAATTGTTAGCGAGATCAAGAAGGACCTGTATGTGGATGACCTGATCAACGGAGAAAGAACAACATCTAGGGCGCTTTCCATTTAACCAAAATTTCCGGAAATTTCGGTCCGAAGCTGAATGAAACGGTTCTGTCTAACCGGAAAATTTTCGGAAAAAAAGGACCACCTTTAGAGGTAGACCGCTTTTTTCGGTTGGACCATTCTGATCGGAAACTACTCTTCCATTCGAAAAATTTCGGTTTCCAGTACCCCTCTGTCGTAAATCTCTGGAAATTTCCCTCCGAACTAAGTGGAACGGTTCGGTCCAACCGGGCGGGTGTAACCAACCGGAAATTTTCCGGATTTACTGTTCCGTTTGACACGTGTATTAAATTTTCGAAATTTCAAAGCGGAATTTTTGGTCGAATGGAAAGCGCCCTTAGCGCCAGAGAAATGAAGACTGCAGCCAAAGAGATCTTTGCTGGCGGTACCTTTGAGATCCAAAAGTGGCATTCCAGCGTCCCTGAGTTGGAGTCTCCCGAAACCAGTCAGAGTGGAGGGGACGAAACATTCGCCAAACAACAGCTGGGGAGGCGGTGCGCTCCTCGGTTTGAAATCGGACAAGCTCAAAGATACCACAAGTGTAGCACGGAATTCTAGCCAAAATATCGAGGAGCTATCACCCCCTCGGAGTAGCGTCGCTTCTTACATTATGTGGGAAGTTACCGTGATGCTTGTGGGATGGGACGAACAGCTACCCCCGGACTTGCTAAACGGTGGACAAAATGGGAGCTGGGGCTGCCAGAAAGAATCACGTTCGCGAGGGCGCTAGTACGGTACCATGTCTTTGGGGATGCAAGTGGACAGGGCGTAGCGGCGGCGGCGTATAGGGTGGTATCACAACCCTCTGGTTTTGCACAAGGCATTGTGGCAGCTAAAGGCCATTTGGCCAAACAGGGCCTTACTATTCCGCACCTGGAGCTGGTTGTGAGTCACATGACTACCAATCTGGCCACAAACCCAGTCGATGGAGTTCTGCTGTTGGTCCGAGAGCACAGTGGCACTCCAGTGGATAAGGGGATAAGGACAATATAAGCAATTTGTGCAAAACCGAGCGCACAAAATACAAAAGAAGGAGTGGATAAGTGTCCACTAAAGAAAGCAAGGAGGCTTGGTAGAACAAAACAACGACCTCTGGTGGCATGGTCCGAAATGGTTGTCAGAGCCAAGCGCATGGCCAGCAGACATTACCACCACCACGACAACTGAAACGTTAGCAAGAGGTTGGTTGTACTTTACCAGTACAGCCTTTGGCGTACTCTGCGTATTACCGCGTGGGTAGCAAGATTTGTACGTGACACAAGGAGTCCGTCACTTCAAAGGAAAAGAGGTCCCCTAACAAGAGAAGATCTAAACGTTCAACGAAGATTCTGGGAGAAAAGAGCCTAACAGGAAGGCTTACAATCAGAGCAGTTTGAGAAAGATCGCCTACAGCTCATCTTGCATCTAAGTGACCAGCAGCTCTTAGAGTGTAGGGGGCGAATACAAGGCGCTTGCCCGCTGTATCTCCCAGATTCAGCAGTCTACACAATGACGTTCGTGTAGGAGGCCCATGAAGCTACGCTACACAGCGGGTTGCGGTGAGATGGCTAAGGTACGGGAACAGCACTGGATCCGCCGTCTAAGACGCCTGGCGAAGTGCATCATTAAAAGTTGCCCACAGCTCGCCTTGAAAAAAGGTTGATACAAGACAGGCTCTTGGTCGGTTTGGCCTTTCATGAGAAGCCTACACCTACTGGAATTGTGATAGTTTCGCTCAAGCCAGAATTGAAATCTCGTTTCCCGGGTTGATACACCCACAGTCGATTAAAACACCAGACCAATATAGAATCATTCCTTCTTTATTCCTATCCCTGTAGCCTCGGGACGTTCTTATATGGAAGCGGTGAACTGAAATCATTACATTGAGAAATTACCTAAATATCGCTGCGTTCATAGCACATGGTAATTGAATAACTCTCGCCGTAGAAGCACAAACGTATGCATCATCATGATTAAAACCATAAGTAAGTTGTTGCTTACCAGCGTTCGCGGGTCCAGATTATTAACTTATCGAGAATTTCGCTCTCGACTTGTCTCAGTTCTACTTTAGCTTGTATGTTCTTGGGACGTTCGTAACATTTTTGCCTTTCTCGGCACCCAGCATCAACGTCCTTATTGAAAAATGTCTTACTTGAAAGGGATCGATGAGACGAGGAAGTGGAGTCCTTGGCATTGGTACTACAGAAATCATGTCACAGTTCTTCCGAAAGGGGGTCAACCTGAAGACTTTCTGGACACTACCGCTCCATCTCGCTCTGCATCTCGACCTACAGGAGAGTTTTTCGTGCAAAAATTGTGAACATTTCGTGAAAATTTCTTTGATTGTTAAAGGAGCTACGTCACGAATAACGCAACTTGATAAAGCTGGCAAGTTTTTTCAAGTTTGTCATTCGTAATCCGTCTTAATCTCCCGCAGTCGTAACCATCCTTGTTTAGTTTTGGTTAATTATTACTTCTTTGGTGTTTTTCTAACTTAGGAAACTATTATTTTGAGGTTTCCGTTAATGAGAAAATAATTTTGTCAGATCAGAAAAATGAATGAAAACGCCGTGACATAGTTCCTTTAAGAAGATGATCGTTTTGAGAAATGTGACGTCACCAGTGCGCGCTGTAGCCAATTGTGTATATGGCGAATTGATTTGGCAATAAAAAATATCCAGTCATACTATTTCTCATGTTTGCTTATCGTGATAATAGAACATTTTTAAATTTTCTGATGAACTGTTTCAGTTGTGTCGTCTTGATTTTATTTTAGCATGAAAACACACTTTTGGAAGAAGACAAAGAGGATATTGAGCGAATGGTAAGTAATGATAACCTTATGTGTGATTGTCTGTGTATTGTCAAAGAACAAAGATGTAATGCATATCATTACAATAAGAGGCTACACCAGTCCGCAAACAGCAATCGCTAATCGGGACAGGTAGACTAGTGTTTACATCACTGAAACATACATGTATACGAAAGAAGTCCAGCAGATAAAAAAAAATTAAATAAAATGAATATATGTTTAGAATAAATCAGAAATAAATAAAGATGCATGGGTCGAAGGAAATAAGCCTATGCTTGCTTGATATACAACGTTGAATTACATTAAACAGTTACTTAGCAACGACTGAATGAAAGCTTGATTATTTTGTATTAAGGTATGGATATCGATGTAAGTTCCCTCGTGTTCTAAAAGTTGCAGTAATGTTTGCTGAAAACAATTTTTCAAGGAGGTTTTACTTTTTGGTTGGAGATGTTCCGGGAGTACATTCCATATTTTACATCCAATGCGTGAAAAGGAGTGGCTCTGTTGTCTGTGTTCCCCAGCTGATGCAGATCTAGTATTATAGGAATGAACATAACCTGCGCGTGTTAAAAGATCTAGCAAGTTCGGAGGTGCGAATTTACAGTTAACATCATGCATGAAGGCTCCGCAAAAGTATTGACATTTCACTTTCATTTCCGCGTTACATAGTAGATGGCCACGAAATAGACATCCAAAATGGATAAAAGATTCTAAAGAACAAACCAAAACAAGTATTTTAGAGGTAAAGGGCAGGATTACAAGGATGAAATTACAGTTCAACAAATTAGATTTCGTGACAGGCGGTACAGAAATCAAAATTGTCATTTGGATAGTACTTGAAATTTTTCAGCCGCTTGTTTATTTCTTAAGTTTATAATTCTTTGCATTTATCACGTTTGGCGATTTTTTGTTACTATATTAAAAGAAAATACAGCTTGCGTAAAGCACCTACGAGCCATACTTAAGAAAATACGATATATATCAATCTCTGAAAGGTGCAGTGATACAACTCATGCTACATATATCACGTGTCTTTTTTCTTTCAGATCATTGAGCTGGAAAAGAAACACATCGAGGAGGAGAAACAGCTTAATTCCCTGATGAAGGAGCAAATGCGATCGCAAAGAGAGCAGGCAGAAGCCGCCATTTCTCGAGCCAGAGAAGAGTCAGCAGCAGAGAGGGAACGATACAGACAACAACAAAGAGACCTACAAGCTCAGATAGAGGCAGCTAGACAGAGACAACAGGAACAAGAGGGAACCATAAACAATCTGCGAGACCAACTGCGGAGAATGTAGCAGACAAAATGCACAATAATCGTGTGCTAAATAATATTACGTTTAAAGGGACACTGTCACGGGGATTTTTACGTTTTGGGGTGAAAAATGTGCTGAAATGTAAATTAAATGTTTTTTTCCCGCACACAGAATGCTCCTAGAATGTCAAGAAAAGGAAATCAAATGATTTTCTCAAAGGAAGAACAAACCATAGTCAGTTACTGGCGATTTTTCCATGAAACAAAGGAAAAACTTGAAAACATCAGCCTGATGTTTTCAAGTTGCAACCATATCCATCCTAGCGGTCCGCGACAAAACACACTCAATTATAGCCTTAGAGAACTGGTAGAGTAATTTTAAATGAAATTCAACCAGTATTTTTGGATTTCCGCTGATTAGAATATGTTCCTTTGCTTTTCAAAGTTATCTAGATATTGGTGACAGTGTCCCTTTAAGTTAATGATCTATGTCGGAATACCACAAACTAACAAACCCGTGAAAATGAGACGTTACTAAATCCAAGGCAATTCCAGGAAAATATAGACGTCTTTAATGAGATTTTGTAACCTTTTCTGTAATTTCGTACCCCTTAATGGAATTATGATGTGATATTAATACGCAGTCGACGGCACAGGAAATTTGGGAAATTTGGGCCATATGGAAAAGGTGGGGAGGGCGGCACATTTTCGTTATGAAGTTTATTGCACGTGCATCTTTGCATCTTAGACAATGATATAGTTCATTGTTCGTTGGAGACGCCAAGATGAAGGAAACATAAATAAGGATGTGCATTAAGTTTTAATGTTACATGCAATTAGGAACCCTTTTAATCTTTCCAAAAAATTGCGTTTACTCTATCATCAGGTTTCCTTAACATTAGAAGGTTCCACTTACACCTATGATTCGGTCACGTTAGATTTGATACCTTGTAAAGATGGGCTGACAACACGTCAGTAAACTAGAAAATTAATCAACGTATAAAATCCTCTTGAAAAACGAAAGAATTGAAGAAAAACCGAAAAGGGGTGGCATCCAGCCTTCCTTGTAGGCTTGAGTGTTAACATTGCTATAATGAGTGTGAATGATCAACTGTGAACTTCCTCCGGTGAAAATCTTGGAAGGATCATTTAGAGATCCTGGAAAATCTGACTTTAAAGATCTCCACCTATAGTCCCCCAAAACCTTCAAGGATCTTGCATGATCTTGCAAAGACCTTTGAGTTCCTGCAACGATCCTTAAGGATCATGTAACATCCTTGAGGTACCTGCAATGTTCTTTAAGGCCGTTGCAACGATCATCAAGGATCCCTATGCAAAATCGTGTGCAAGATCCTAAAAGATTATACAGGGCCACTGGGTAGGTTCCTACGAAACATGACTACGATTTTAGCTATTTGGGATTCTGGGTAGGAAATATTACAGGTTCTTAAATCCTCTAGGATCCTGTATAGGGTTTTTACAAGGGTTCAAACGGATGCTGTGCGTACCTTAAAAGCGGCCACTTTTGTCCAGAAATCTAGTTCTCTTTTTAAATATTTAATTTGGCCTCTCCCAAAATTTTTCGTGGCGTAGTGTATGAAGCTGTGTGTGGGCCGGGGTAGTATATGAAGCTGTGATGATTCTGCTTCTCTGTGAGTATTTCATTTTACTCATCGTAAAATTTTACTCATCTGAAATTCCAAAGGTCTACTCGGTTGAAATAGAAACAAATTCAACTCAAGATTTGGTGAAGATTATCCCGTCTTGAGACCAGGCCTTGATGAAAGGTCAAACCGGGGATTCTGGACATACCACAGTGACAAACGCGCATGATGTTCATCAAAAGTTCCTCTTATTCTTTGTTTTCGATCCGACGATGCATGTGTGTTTTCCATTGTATGTGAGGAAGTTTCCCTCTTGCACGGCCTCGTTGTTCTGCTCTCGTTTCATGAAAGCAATGGCAGCGTTCATGAAATGCACGGCGTCCAAGACGGAGTCGAGGTCTTTGAGATTGTTCACCAGGGATGCGAAACTTCCTGTACGTAGTCGATCTTCTGTTCCTCCTCCTTCGCTTGGGACCGTTTGGTTGCCAAGTCATACTGAAGATGTATTTCTCTTTTTCACCATGTCATAAATATTCTCCTTGAAATCGGGTAGGGAAATGCTTTTCAATCCTACTTTTCATCCACTGTTAGGGAGTCGGAACGGGTGAGGGAGTGGAATCTTGAAGGCATTGACTTGGTTGCTAGGAAACTCGGCCTTGTTGGTACGACTCCGTGACGTCACGTAGAAAGAACTCATAGCGGTGGGAATCCAACTGTGACCAACACTTATCCCTCTTTTCGCTTAAGTACCTTGTCGTGGTACGACTCTTCGGGGAACGATGCACTACAAACACTTCTGCGATCAAACCCAGTTAGAGGTAAACGTGGCGGTTACGTTATCATCACTCGATGTGCATCGTTTCGTCGTGAAAAAATTTCAATGAACGACTGCTATGAGACGGAAATACAAATTAATCACGATAACCTGATTCATGCTCTACATTAAGCCAGAGTTTGGGTGGGAGAATATTTTCCTTTTGTATGATCATCGAGCAAAATTCGAACGCTAACAAGCTGATCTCGTGAAAATGATCTGACTGCGAGAGAATTTGATGCCAAGCTTTCATGTTGACGAGTCTCAAAATCGAGGCAAAACTTGGACATCGTCGAAATTAGCCAATTTCACAGAGTTCTATGCATTTCATTAAGGTTAGGAAGCAAGGTTTCTTTCTGTGATGACATTTCTATGGTACCTACTTTTCAGCTGTGTTGGTTTGGTTGAAATAGCCCTCCCTACTTTACCAAACATACTGTTTGAAATCGGGGTGTTTGATTACGCTGAGCGATGTACGTGTCGTTTGTCTCACGGTGGCTGAACTTAACTCAACGATCACAAGAGTCGCTTTAGTGAGTTAAAACGACTTATTGCATCTGGCTGCGGTATTTGTTTTGAGAAGGGGTTTGTAAGTTTTTGTTAAATGGATCTAGCTTATACCAGTCTTTTGGAGGGTATGAAAGATGATGTTCTTTAGTCATTTTAATTGCACGTGTAAGGGCAAATTGGAGACCCTGAAGTTGCTCCAAAGTTACAGGATCAACCTTTTTTCAACTCTATTGCATAGAAGACCTAAAGGCATCTAGAGCCATGGCCTGGATGAGCTTTTAATCTTTATCTGCTGCTTTAATCTCAGCAATCACATTTCAAAAAAAGTCTTCAGGAATCTTTCTGTCGAATGTTGGTCATGATTTTCTGGTGGACTCTAATGACTGACTCAGTTTAGTGCTTTCTTCCCATCATGAAAAACTTGCAATAGCAAAGAAATAGCATCCCTCATCTTCGGTGTCATCTGAAGCGCGAGGACTTTCCACACTTGGCCTTTTGGCTTGTGGCTTACTCGAGGAATCCAAAGCTGCCGTTAGGTTAACGGTTTGGGCAGAAGTTTGTGTTCGAAATTACGGCCTTACCGTTCAACACCGAGCCCTCAGACCGTTCGGTGGCCGACGTTTGCATGACTAAGCTTTTGACGAGTAATGGGACATCTGCCTTAGAAATAGATTCAATAAATGTCGCATTGGCAAAACATGTGGACAGTACGTTGTGAAGCTTCAGATGGCTCGATCCTGAGCGAAGAGTGGGCAGATTTATCTCCACCAATCGCCTAATTCGCCATCTTTCACGAGTGAGCGAAACAAGAGGTGAAAAGTGCAGTAGCTACGATACGTTGATGTGCGTGGAACCCCCGTTGTTTCTTCCCGTTGTTTTCCGTTGTTTCTCCGGTCGACCGCCGGTGTATAAATTGGGCTCGGTTTTTATCCCGCCGTCAGGACGGGGCATACCCATTTTTCGTGGTCACTTGCTCCAGACTCCCGGTTTTCGCTCGGCCAAACATATATTCGTCGCTACATCACTTCGACTCATTTTTTGAGTGACCGTTATATATTTTGCTCCCTGAGGGGAAGGAGAACAACTGCGGGGTCTAATACCCCTGGGGCTTTTCTTGTTTTTTTTCTAAGTCGCTTGCCTTAGTCATCCAGTTTTGTCTCGAGCAACACACTCTCTGCAAACTTCCGGCTTTCTCTTAGCGGTTGCTTTAAACTTGCGGTTCCGGTTATGACGTCAATGCAATCGTGGCGTCATGGTAAGGTTAACAAAACTTAACCATGTCACATCACAATTACAACGTCACTACCTATGGTCGTCAACGTTCCATGCTTATATGACACAGACAAACCCTGTTAACCTTGTGGTAGCGGTTAAGGTAGTAGCCTCCCACGCAATCGTTTTTGGGGGAGTCGTATTACCCTCCTCCCCACAAACGCCTGCTTACCGGAGTTCAACATTCCTTTCCCATTGTTTTACTTGCTAGGCAATCTAACCAATCATCCTTTAGGTATTGTCCGATAATGACCAATCAAATTAATCGTTATAATGTACACTTCTATATTTCCTGTGTAAGACGGTCGATGAAGACTTCAGCGCTTCCCAAACTGCTGGAGCCAGTGAAATGCCGAGGGATATAAGAGACTTCTACGTCTTGAAAAGACAAAGAGTAAGACGAGAAAGGACCGAGCGAGATGATAAACCGATAAATGAGATGAAAATATCACACATAGCACAACAACCACGTGCGTTTCAGCAGAAATCTCAGAAATCTCTCCACTGGCATATCTATTAACGCCGGTTTCTGTTATCTCGCATCGAAGGGCGAAGGAGGTTACTAGAACGCGCATTCGCATGTTCTTCTCGCATTCTCGTATGACATTCCCCAGGCCCTAAGCAGAAGGGAGTGCTAGTCGTAGTTTATAACGTGTAGTCTAGTTTACAACCACTGCACTATTTGTGATGACACATAACTTATCTCTTACGTTGAATTTATCAGTTTTCAAATCTGTTCCCAGATTTCTAAGTTTAATACACTCTTTTATTTATAAGAACCATTTTTGTAAGAACGCTGAGGCTGAGATTTGCCCCAAAATTTAAGAAAATGTATGGGCTAAAATAAGAACATCCTGAGGCTCAGTGAATTTTACGCGTTCTTATAAAAAAGAGTGTATTACATTTGAAAGCTTATAGAGTATAGATATCCCTGTATTTCTAAGTTAAATATACCATTTGAAAGCTCAGAGAATGTAGTTATAATTATCCCTGCATTTAATGCTTTTGGATAAATTTAGTTTCATAAAGTGCCGCGCGGGTTAAAACGCGATATCATAAATTTTATGGCTAAACAGAGTTTATCGCGCACATAAATAAATTTATTTCTCCAAAATTTAAGCACGTATTTTGGAGTTTAACGTGCCATTTGAGAGCTTAGGAAGCTTAGTTATTCCTGTATTCAAGAACGATTTTGAGGTTACATTGTACTTTACATTTTAAAATTTATGCTGCGCGTCCCTGCATGTGTTTCCGGGAAAGCGTCCTGCGATCAAGGTCAACCTTCCAGCCATAAGTAGGTACAATGGGATTGGTTAAGCGGAGGAAAGGAATGTTGAACTTCGGTAAGGAGGCGTTTGTGGGGAGGAGGGTAATACGACTCCCCTAAAAACGACTACGTGGCAGGCTATTCAGGTAGCGGTACATGTCTTACATTTAACGCATGCGCAAGTGAGTTCGACTCAATGGTACCTGATACATTTGATTCTGTCTAAAGCAAAATACAAATTAATATTTCACGGCGTGATAAAGACGGACTCGTCACATTGTGACCCGAAGAGAAACGAGTTTAATTTTGACACATTTGACACATTTGTTTCAATGAATGTTTCACCGCTTTATAACGGCGAAATTGTCATATCACAAAAAAGAGAAATGAACACTACTAATTTCGCCAATTCTCACAACATGTTTACTTTGTTTCGTACTACTTCTGCATTTCCAAAGCTAATTGTTCGTTTTTAGAAACGATTTTTCGAAAATCGTTGCAAATTCCGAGTCAACTTGTTTGCCTTTTGTAAGGGGATTGCTGGGTTAGGAAACCGGATTTAAACATCATGTCGACGTCATGAGATATGCCTTAACGTGTTTGAGTGTGGAGTGACAATTTCGTTTTCCCTGACGATCTTCTCGTGTTTATCAAGCTTTATATTTTGATTTTACTGCTATGCTCACTGTTTGTATTCACGCTCTAGGCCCAGCAATAAATATTCTGTCGTCTCTGTGTAAACATTCTCAGTTGTGGGCAAATTTATCCCGACATTTAACGTTTCAGTTGAATTTGTTTTTAGCAGGATAAATATAAAGCGATTCGAAAGATAAGCTGAGTTTTCAGAGTTTTAAAACATTACGTCATCCAGTAACGCAATAGTCAAAATATTGTGGCACACGGTCACAATTTTCATCACGTTGGTGTGTATTTTGAGCGACGTAAAAATATGGAATCGTTAACCCAGGGAGGGCTCCTAAATTAATACGTTTGAATACATCGTCTTGACAAAGTTTCTTCGTTTAAAAGAAAAATAGAAGTTTGTTTATAGTTCGGAGTTGCTGTAAGATTTTAAAGCGAAATTTCGATTTCCTGAGATATAGTTTCAGTGGGATTCGTTTTAACGGCAAAATGGAGATGCGAAGATTGTGACTGAACATAACTAAAGCTTGCACCACGAAGTTCAAGAACCGTTATGGTGTGGTGATTTAAAAAGTATTGGTGAAACTACCAAAAACATTTCTTCGTTGGCTATGATTGTGCTTTCTAGTCACAATTCAAAAATTGCCGAGCAAGAAATGTTTCTGTTTCAAACTGTCACAGTACAGCCAGCATAAACATTAATAGCGGAGCCAGCGGAGCCAGCGGAGCTCCATTCCTAAGCAAATTTGGTAACCTGTCGATCCGAGAAATTTTGGTTGTGACGTCAGCGTACGCGGCCCGCCCGAACAGACTCTGGGGGAGGGGGAGGGGAGTCCCAAGACAACCCGAGGGGGGATGGCTACTGCCATCTTTTCTTGGCAGGAAATCGCGCGGTGCTTTTGGGCAACCGGCGTTTTTCTTGGCGGGAAATCGCATGACCATCGTCGCTTTTGAAAAAGAGGTTTCTTTAAAAGCTTAAGTTTATTTAGCAAAACGATTGTTCTACAGTACTGTAGTTTTAAACTTGAGGAAAAAAACATCTAAAAGCTTTAAATGGAAAGAAAAAGTTCAAAAGAATACTGGTAGAAGGCGAAAAGTTCAAGTTACGAAAGCTGCCTTTAAAGGACTTCATTGCTTTGTTTTCTTCACGGCGGAGAGCTTGCCCTGTTCTGAAACACAACCGAGTAAGTGAAGTTTTTAAAGGGTTTAAGGTGCATGATTTTGAGTATTACGGTCAAAGAAATTACATTTTGAAATTGAAATTTAATTTAAGTCATTAGAAGTGTGTCATTTACTTTTGACTTTAAAAAATTATAAGAAAACGCGCTCAGATTTGTGACAGATGTAGTCTTGAATATTTTGCCTTGCACAGCCGATTTCACTCGCGTGGACAGACCCACGATGCTGGAAGTGTAACGCGAATTGCATTTAAGTATAAACTTACGCGTTTTCGAAAAAACTTTTTCAAAATTGATTTCTCTGTTTATTATTTTGTGTTTGTTTATTCATAACAGTAGGTCAAAGTACAGTCGCAATGCAACTGCACAAGCATCACTTCAATGAGATTACGGCAAATAATTGCTTAATTCAATTTTGATTGTCGATTTTTTGTCCTAGAAGTTTTCAATAGTAATAATCTTTTAAGCGAAGCAGTTTTCGGTTTAAAGCTATTTTATCAGAAAAGCTTCCGAAAAAAGTTTCTGCGTTCCTCAAAGCGCCTAACTTTATATAGGCTTACTTCGCATCCGCAAAACTTATGCCATAATTTAAAGCATGTTTGGCGTTTGTTTGTTTTCAATCTTGATGGTATAAATTTTTTACCAGACTAATAGTAGCAGTTCATGTTATCTGTTAGCTGAACATCCGAACGCGATGAAGATAACCCATTTACTTCCAAATAAGTTTTATTTTGTTGTTGTAAATGAGCGCCGTTTCAAGTTCATTCAAGTGAACAGCCAATAATTCAAGGAGATTTGACAAGCCTTGACAGTTAATGACAGGACATGGAAACATTGCAAAAACCAAGGAAGACGGCTCGTGGGTAAAATATGTGTTCAGTATGATGCCCGAAAAAAAATATATAATCAAGCTGTGCTGACAGCCTCTAGAATGACCTTTCGAGCTTGGTTTTACAGAACAGATCATCAAAATATTGGAGGACAATTCGGAACACTTTCGGGCTTTTTGAGAAACGCTTTTCGAAAGCAAACGAGCCAAAGAAAACCCCGAAATATATTTCAGACCAAAAAGTTTCAGGACTATTTTTGAGAAATGACAACCAGTTTATTCCTTGGCGGCTCCGATTTTAGGCTTGGCTAAATCTATATATTAGTCTTGTTTCTTTGCCACGAAGTTCGTTAGGGGGTGTTATATCGTGTGTGTGTTTTGGTTTTTGTGGTAGGTGGCATGGCTGCACTAACAACCGCCTTAACTTGGTGCCAAAAGCTTTAATATATTTAAGGCCAAAACCTCGTTGTTGCGTAAATTACATTTGTTCAAAAGAACTAACAAGTTCTGTTGATTTATGAGATTTTAATAAATTAACGACCTTGGCCAAGATGTTTTGTTAGACGTAAGTGCTGTAAGACATGCGAGGCTCTTACAAAAATCTATTGTAAATATTATTCTTTTGGCTTCCTAGTGCGTGATGCCATTCGAATAAAATGGATTTCTCAGAAACCAATGGTAAATGTCAAAAAAGCCTCAGACTCTTTGTTGGCCTATTGTCGCCTGAGTGATGAGAATTCTAAAACGTACTTCTCGAGATAAAACCGTTTAATAACAATAAAATCCGTGGTACTGGCCTAGGCAGAGACCTTATCAACAGACTGAAAGCGCCAGGACGACACGAGAAGTGAATGGAGCACTAACCTGAACAACCGTGCGACACTGAACTCATGCATTCTAAATGTATTGAAGTGCTAATAGTTTAAATAAAAAATACTCGAATGATGACGTTTGAACGAGTGTTATGTTACGCAATAAGCTCCTTTTTCATCCTTAGTCCAGATTGTTTCAGTGTTCAATCTAGGCCGCGTCTTTGCGTCATTGACGCGGTAAATTATATCCTGGCGCAAAATGAAATTATCGTGGTGTTATACTTACGCAAGAAAACAAGTTACCTCACATAGAAGTAATTACAAAGTAGCGGGCATTTGGCAATAAATAAAAGTAAAAACGCGCGCTTACGAGTACTTTTTGTGTCAGGCGTTCCACACAATTCCGAGAGAGACTAGAGCCCCGTAATTTCGACGTTTTGCAAGCGTTGCTTGGGCCATCGACGTTTTTCACGGTTCGGTTGTTCTTCTTTGTAAAATTAACATGAAACGACTACAAAAGCTAACATTTTTTATCGAAAAGAGAACGGCCGTTGAACCTCTTGAGAACGATGAAGAAGGACCGGAGAAGGATGGTGAAAGATAGGAAGAGAGTTCGATAAGTATCACTACTAGTCAACTTCACAAGCCAACAGCTTCAGCAACTACCACAACTGTTCATGACCCAGACCATTTTTAAAATGACCCAATTTAAAATAACATGTGGGACATATGACCCACTTTGACTAATTTCTGGATTGAACACTGTTTGTTTGGGTGTTCACAATAACGCGAATTCTGGTAACTGCCAGTAACGGAAACTCCGTCAGTTTTGTGTTTGAAGGCTCGTTTGAGCTTACCAAAACAAAAACGATTACAAAAATAGCTTTCAGCAAAATATAGCTTTTTTTTAGTATCTTTAGAGGATTGCACTTGTCTAGAGCTTCTAAATGGTCATATTTTTTGAAAGCATCCAAACACCTGAAAAATAAACGAGGCCCCTTCTTAAAAGTTTACTAATCAACTGTG
This sequence comes from Siderastrea radians, assembly GCA_964017195.1. Lineage (NCBI taxonomy): Eukaryota > Metazoa > Cnidaria > Anthozoa > Scleractinia > Rhizangiidae > Siderastrea > Siderastrea radians. The sequence goes on along the minus strand of OZ024890.1, from coordinate 47,645,201 downwards.
TCTCTTAGTGAAACGATTTCCCAAATTTAACTTAACGTTTAGTACGACTGGTCGTTTTTCTTATTCAGTCGAACGTTCTAGCGATTAAGAGTTAATTGGCTCAGCCAATTCCAGATGCACCTGTTAGTCTAAGCAGAGTTGTCAAGTTAAAACAGGGCCTTGGGGCCGTTTACATGGGAGACTTTTAACGCAATTTTGGTGTCGATTTTTGTAGCGATCTGAAGTGCTATTTGAGTGTGAGCCCACAGACAACATTAGTTTGAATAACTTGCTCACACTTCCGTGTTCCTTCTTAAACGTTTACTTATCAGTCGTGTCTCTTAGTGAAACGATTTCCTAAGGGGCCGTTTACATGATACCGGAATGACTTTCATTCCAGAACGAGTTCATTCCATTCCCATATATTTCTCTGTATCTGTTTACATGATACCGAGACGAAATTTCGTCCCCGCACAAGTCATTCCGGTATGAGTTCATTCCGGTTTTCAATCCGAATGAAATTCTCGTTCTGGTATGATATTTCATTCTGAGTATCATGTAAACTGAAAACGAACTCCATTTCGAGATGAAAACGCAAACCGTGTAGTCTGGGGCGAGTGGCGCATGCGTATCGTTTTCAAAATGGAGGACAAAACGGTCGTTTTCAAGATGGCTGAGCCGGTCGATTTTGTCATGTGAATGCGAAAAGAACTTCATTCCGGCACGAAATTCATTCCGGAATAAAACTCATTCTGGTATCCTGTGAACAGCCCCTAACTTTAACTGAACGTTTAGTATTATAGGTCGTTTTTTTTTTAATACAATCGAACGTTTTACCGATAGCGGGTGAATTGGCTCAACCAATTCCAGACGCACCTGTTTGTCTAAACATAGTTGTCAATTTAAAACCTGGCCTTGGGACCGTTAACATGGGAGACCTTTAATGCAAATTTGCTGTCGATTTTTGTGGCGATCTGAACTGCTATTTGAGTGTGAGCCCACAGACAACATTAGTTTGAATAGCTTGATCATAGTTCCGTATGCTGTATTGCACTGCTTATCAGATGACAATAAGCAGGTGCTATTTAGTAGAATTAAGTTCTTAATAAAACTTTCAGTTTATTTTTTTTCCAACATAAACAAATGTCAAAATACATGCTTGCTACAGTGATGAAAAGAAAAACAACCACCTTAAAGGCCTTAATTACTATAATTACACCAGGCTTTTGGGCGCTTTATTTTCGGCAAACTAACGTGTTTTTGCGATCAACTATCAAGCTATCGTCCGTAAGGTAAGCTATGTAAAGAAAGTTAAGCGAAAAACATAAGGTAGAGAAGCAGAGAACCATTTATTTGCAGCCAGTATAGGGTAACTCATGTTAAACGTGAAATAAGAAGTTTTTTCTTTTAAAACCAAAATAAAGTCAGTCGACTGAATGCAACTTCCATAAGAAATAACGTTAGTAAACGAAGCACGATTTGAGGTATTTCAAATTTCTATCACACCACCCGAAATGGAAAAGGGAAATAAGTCGAATAAACTCTTTGCAGAAAAAAGTCCTATGCCGGGGCTTCACTCAGTCCGAAAGACACCGATCTTGACAAAGTCAGGGCCGGTAGTACCCATTTTTAAATCCCGTATTTTAGAACGGGTAAACTTTCAGCCATTTCCGGAAACTCGACTGAAGAATCTAACAAAAATATCTTAGGATAACAGGCATTTCTGTGAAAATGTCTTCTTCTTGAATGAAATGGTGTCATTTTCCATACACCAAAATGTTTTTTTTTTCTATTATGACTTCAAACAAGCTGGCAAATATTTAAGGTTTACAAGTCACGATAATACCAACCAAACGAGCCCTTTCTTAACTGTGCCATAATAAATGTTCTACTCATCTGTCTGTGACAACTGCCCCATAAATGTGTTACCTAAACTGATCCAGTGCACGCAATTTTGGAGGTTGATCGATGTTTAGGTAGAAGCCAAAACGATCGGAGACTTCAAATCTTAGCAATCAAGGTAGTCGATTAGTTCTATGTTGGGTGATTGAAAATCAAACAAGTAACAATTTTTCAACTTGGCAAAACTATTGTTGATTTGTTTTGGATGATTTTGAAACAGGAGCTGTTAAAATCAGTTACTTTCATCATATTTAAGATAAACGTTTTTTATTATGATTTTTTAAAATGTCATTGCAATAGAGTAAAATCGCACAAATTTGGAGTAGATTTTAGCGACGATCTGAAGTGCTATTTTAGTGTGCGCCCAAAGACAACACTAGTTTAAACAACTTGATCATAAATGTGCATGATGTATTGCATTGCTTATCAGATAAAGACAAGCAGGTGCTATTTATTGGTTTCCAGCATAAACAAATGTCGAAACTCATGCTTAGTACAGTGATGAAAAGGAAAACAACTAGCCTTGAAGGCTCTAATTAGTATAATTACATCAGGCTTTCCTCTTATATTTCGGCAAACTAACGTGTTTTTGCACCAAAAAAAGTGCACGTCTAATAGTTGGCTATAATGTTTATGTTTGATATATTATCAAAACGTACTTGTTCACCTCTTGTGCCAAATAAACCGGTGTTAATCATCTTCTATCCGGTGATATTGCGCAAACCGTTTTGTCAACTTCAAGGGCTATGGAGGGTTCAGCTTTTTCTTTTTCTCGGAAATTCACGCACGCAGTTTCGAGCATAACAATAATTTTATAGGAAATACTTTTTTTCTGCTAGAGAAGCATCGAAACACTAACGCGCGCCAGTTTTCATAGATGCAAAACAGTGCGGAAGCGAGAGTGATCTATCCCTCAATAAAGCCGACTTAATCAGACCTACGCTACCTGCTGAAGATGTTGTCGAACTACCTTAGTCGTTTCGCATTGAAAAAAAAAAGATTGGTTTCATCTGTTTTTGGCAAAAAATAGCCATTTTCACAGTTAACTTTCTCATTTGTATTACAATGTATTTGAACGTGGATGTAAGACAATTTCGGGCAATTTTGGAGTTTCTGCCCGAAACTGCTCAAACTTCCCATTTTCAAATACATTGTGACAAAAATGAGGAAAGTTAACTGTGGAAAGGGCTATTAGAGAAGATTTTTTATTGATAATAAAAAACATTGAAACTTTTTACAGAAGAACGCCGAATTTAGAGTTTACAACCCCACACCCGTGTTATTATACTCAAAGAATATTTGAAACACGAACATTCAATTTTTTTTTATAAAACTTAAGTGATAGAAACGTTGTTTAATGTAGAACTCCCTCAGAAAAATAATTGAGATCACGGTGGTGTTAAGCATAGCATATACGATCAAAACGTTGTTTAACAAAAGACTTCCAAAGCCATCTTTGCATCTCTACATACATAACTCTAGCTTAAAGACAGTACTCACGGGAAACACATTTGAAGTTAATAAACTAAGGCAGGTATACCATTGAACAAGGTAGTTGGTGAAACTATGAAGCAATGAAACTATTTATTTGCAGCCAGTATAGGATAACTCGTCCGTTCAGGCAATTATGCCAAACTGCCAATTCACAAGTTGGAAATTAACTTTAACACTGCTAAAAAACATTTTCTGCTGGTTCTAGCGAGGTTTTCGTCATTTTTCTTTCAAACATTTTGGAGCAGAAACTATATTTTAAAATATTTTCCGGTTGCATTCTGCTGTGTTTGTTTTGTAAACATTTGCAATAAAATTAAACGCCGTGTCGATTTAGTCAACTCATCACTCACTATGCTGCTAATAATTCCTTTTCTCAATACCCTCTGAAATGATTGCAATAGTAACAGAGTTGATATTCTTGGGCGTACATATGTTTTTGCCCTTCTCAGAACTCATTTTAACAATAATAATAAAAAAGGAGGCCCGTTCTTAAAAGTTTACTTATCAGCTGTGTCTCTTAGTGAAACGATTTCCCAAGTTTAACTAAATGTTTAGTATTATAGGTCGTTTTTTTTATACAATCGAACGTTTTAGCGATAGAGGGTTAATTAGCTCAACCAATTCCAATTTAAAACATGGCCTTGGGGCCTTTTACATGGGAGACTTTTAACGCAAATTTGTTGTCAATTTTTGTGGCGATCTGAAGTGCTATTTGAGTGTGAGCCCACAGACAACATTAGTTTGAATAGCTTGATCATAGTTCCGTATGCTGAATTGCACTGCTTATCAGATGACGATAAGCAAGTGCTATTTAGTAGAATTAAGTTTTTAATAAACCTTTCAGTTTATTTTTTTTCCAACATAAACAAATGTCAAAATACATGCTTGCTACAGTGATGAAAAGAAAAACAACCACCTTAAAGGTCTTAATTATTATAATTACACCAGGCTTTTGGGCGCTGTATTTTCGGCAAACTAACGTGTTTTTGCGATCAACTATCAAGCTATCGTCCGTAAGGTAAGCTATGTAAAGAAAGTTAAGCGAAAAACATAAGGTAGAGAAGCAGTGAACCATTTATTTGCAGCCAGTATAGGGTAACTCATGTTAAACTTGAAAAAAGAAGTTTTTTCTTTTAAAACCAAAATAAAGTCAGTCGACTGAATGCAACTTCCATAAGAAATAACGTTAGTAAACGAAGCGCGATTTGAGGTATTTCAAATTTCTATCACACCACCGGAAATGGAAAAGTGAAATAAGTCGAATAAACTCTTTGCAGAAAAAAGTCCTATGCCGGTGCTTCACTCAGTCCGAAAGACACCGATCTTGACAAAGTAACAGGGAGAAAGACCATTCGGCTTTCAATTTTTATGTTAGCATTTATCAGGGCCGGTAGTACCCATTTTTAAATCCCGTATTTTAGAACGGGTGAACTTTCAGCCATTTCCGGAAATTCGAAGAATCTAACAAAAATATCTTAGGATAATAGGCATTTCTATGAAATGTCTTCTTCTTGAATGAAATGGTGTCTTTTTCTATACACCAAAATGTTTTTTCTTTCTATTATGACCTCAAACAAGCTGGCAAACATTTAAGGTTTACAAGTCAAGATAATACCAACCAAACGAGCCCTTTCTTAACTGTGCCATAATAAATGTTCTACTCATCTGTCTGTGACAACTGCCCCATAAATGTGTTACCTATACTGATCCAGTGCACGCAATTTTGGAGGTTGATGTTTAGGTAGAAGCCAAAACGATCGGAGACTTCAAATCTTAGCAATCAAGGTAGTCGATTAGTTCTATGATGGGTGATTGAAAATCAAACAAGTAACAATTTTTCAACTTAGTAAAACTATTGTTGATTTGTTTTGGATGATTTTGAAACAGGAGCTGTGAAAATCAATTACTTTCATCATATTTAAGATAAAATGTCATTGCAATAGAGTAAAATCGCACAAATTTGGGGTAGATTTTAGCGGCGATCTGAAGTGCTATTTTAGTGTGCGCCCAAAGACAACACTAGTTTAAACAACTTGATCATAAATGTGCATGATGTATTGCATTGCTTATCAGATACTTAAAGACAAGCAGGTGCTATTTATTGGTTTCCAGCATAAACAAATGTCGAAACTCATGCTTAGTACAGTGATGAAAAGGAAAACAACTAGCCTTGAAGGCTCTAATTAGTATAATTACATCAGGCTTTCCTCTTATATTTCGGCAAACTAACGTGTTTTTGCACCAAAAAAAGTGCACGTCTAATAGTTGGCTATAATGTTTATGTTTGATATATTATCAAAACGTACTTGTTCACCTCTTGTGCCAAATAAACCGGTGTTAATCATCTTCTATCCGGTGATATTGCGCAAACCGTTTTGTCAACTTCAAGGGCTATGGAGGATTCAGCTTTTTTTTTTTCTCGGAAATTCACGCACGCAGTTTCGAGCATAACAATAATTTTATAGGAAATACTTTTTTTCTGCTAGAGAAGCATCGAAACACTAACGCGCGCCAGTTTTCATAGATGCAAAGCAGTGCGGAAGCGAGAGTGATCTATCCCTCAATAAAGCCGACTTAATCAGACCTACGCTACCTGCTGAAGATGTTGTAGAACTACCTTAGTCGTTTCGCATTGAAAAAAAAAGATTGGTTTCATCTGTTTTTGGCAAAAAATAGCCATTTTCACAGTTAACTTTCTCATTTGTATTACAATGTATTTAAACGTGGATGTAAGACAATTTCGGGCAATTTTGGAGTTTCTGCCCGAAACTGCTCAAACTTCCCATTTCCAAATACATTGTGACAAAAATGAGGAAAGTTAACTGTGGAAAGGGCTATTAGAGAAGATTTTTTATTGATAATAAAAACATTGAAACTTTTTACAGAAGAACGCCGAATTTAGAGTTTAGAACCCCAAACCCATGTTATTATACTCAAAGAATATTTGAAACACGAACATTCAATTTTTTTTTTATAAAACTTAAGTGATAGAAACGTTGTTTAATGTAGAACTCCCTCAGAAAAATAATTGAGATCACGGTGGTGTTAAGCATAGCATATACGATCAAAACGTTGTTTAACAAAAGACTTCCAAAGCCATCTTTGCATCTCTACATACATAACTCTAGCTTAAAGACAGTACTCACGGGAAACACATTTGAACTTAATAAACTAAGGCAGGTATACCATTGAACAAGGTGGTTGGTGAAACTATGAAGCAATGAAACTATTTATTTGCAGCCAGTATAGGATAACTCGTCCGTTCAGGCAATTATGCCAAACTGCCAATTCACAAGTTGGAAATTAACTTTAACACTGCTAAGAAACATTTTCTGCTGGTTCTAGCGAGGTTTTCGTCATTTTTCTTTCAAACATTTTGGAGCAGAAACTATATTTTAAAATATTTTCCGGTTGCATTCTGCTGTGTTTGTTTTGTAAACATTTGCAATAAAATTAAACGCCGTGTCGATTTAGTCAACTCATCACTCACTATGCTGCTAATAATTCCTTTTCTCAATACCCTCTGAAATGATTGCAAAAGTAACAGAGTTGATATTCTTGGGCGTACATATGTTTTTGCCCTTCTCAGAACTCATTTTAACAATAATAATAAAAAAGGAGGCCCCTTCTTAAAAGTTTACTTATCAGCTGTGTCTCTTAGTGAAACGATTTCCCAAGTTTAACTAAATGTTTAGTATTATAGGTCGTTTTTCTTATACAATCGAACGTTTTAGCGATAGAGGGTTAATTAGCTCAACCAATTCCAATTTAAAACATGGCCTTGGGGCCGTTTACATGGGAGACTTCTAACGCAAATTTGTTGTCAATTTTTGTGGCGATCTGAAGTGCTATTTGAGTGTGAGCCCACAGACAACATTAGTTTGAATAGCTTGATCATAGTTCCGTATGCTGAATTGCACTGCTTATCAGATGACGATAAGCAAGTGCTATTTAGTAGAATTAAGTTCTTAATAAACCTTTCAGTTTATTTTTTTTCCAACATAAACAAATGTCAAAATACATGCTTGCTACAGTGTTGAAAAGAAAAACAACCACCTTAAAGGCCTTAATTATTATAATTACACCAGGCTTTTGGGCGCTGTATTTTCGGCAAACTAACGTGTTTTTGCGATCAACTATCAAGCTATCGTCCGTTAGGTAAGCTATGTAAAGAAAGTTAAGCGAAAACCATAAGGTAGAGAAGCAGTGAACCATTTATTTGCAGCCAGTATAGGGTAACTCATGTTAAACGTGAAATAAGAAGTTTTTTCTTTTAAAACCAAAATAAAGTCAGTCGACTGAATGCAACTTCCATAAGAAATAACGTTAGTAAACGAAGCGCGATTTGAGGTATTTCAAATTTCTATCACACCACCGGAAATGGAAAAGGGAAATAAGTCGAATAAACTCTTTGCAGAAAAAAGTCCTATGCCGGTGCTTCACTCAGTCCGAAAGTCACCGATCTTGACAAAGTAACAGGGAGAAAGACCATTCGGCTTTCAATTTTTATGTTAGCATTTATCAGGGCCGGTAGTACCCATTTTTAAATCCCGTATTTTAGAACGGGTGAACTTTCAGCCATTTCCGGAAATTCGAAGAATCTAACAAAAATATCTTAGGATAATAGGCATTTCTATGAAATGTCTTCTTCTTGAATGAAATGGTGTCATTTTCCATACACCAAAATGTTTTTTTTTCTATTATGACCTCAAACAAGCTGGCAAACATTTAAGGTTTACTCGCACAAGTCAAGATAATAGATAGATTTAGGGCCTGTTCACATGGAGGTGGGGCCCTGGGGAGGTGAGGTACCCCGCCTATCCGTGGTCCAAAAAAGCTACCCTTCACATGCAATCCCAGGACGCTGGGGTGAGGTTAAAAATGCGTTTCTTATAGTTCTCATATTCCTCACTGTTCTTTTTGTTTAACGGCTTTTCAGAGTGAGTGGTGCTTTTAGACCCAAATTCATAGCTAAGCATCGGCGTATATCTGTGTACATCGCCGACAGGTCCTGCTCAGAATCCTTTTCATTAAGGCCGCATGTAACTTTGTGTTCTTTTAGATATTTCCGTAGTTCAGCTTCATTACTGGACTCCATGCTTAGATCGTCGCTGGCACCGTCAACTTCTTCAGTATTTCCTTTGCTAAAACTGTTTTTCTCGACGTTTTGAAAATGAGATCGTCGGAAAAGCTCGCCAGGTTTGTAGTGACCTGCAGCCATGTTGATAAATGCCCGGATGGACATCACCCCAGTTAGGCGGGTTACCCCACCTTCGGCTTTCACATGGAGAAAACTCACCCCAGCTAAGCGGGTTACCCGGCCCTGCTGCCCGGGCAACCTGCCTCGGTGGGGTACCCCACCTCTCATGTGAAAGCGATCAAGAAAAAAAGAAAGTTTGTATGGAGAGATTGGTTACCCCACCGAGGCAGGGTACCTCACCTTCCTGGGGTCCCCCACCTCCATGTGAAGAGGCCCTTATCCAAGCCTAAAAGCGGAACCGCCAAGGAATAAACTGGTGTTCGTTTCTCAAAAATAGTCCTGAAACTTTTGAAATATATTTCGGGGCTTTTTTTGGCTCGTTCGCTTTCGAAAAGTGTTTCTCAAAAAGCCCGAAACTGCTTCAAATTGTCCTCCAGTATTTTGGGGATCTGAGGGGCCCGTTTCTCGAAACTCCCGATAACTTTCCGGGCTCGGTAAGTAATTTTTCGAGCTCATTTATTTATCGCCAAATGGTAACTATAGGCGCAAACTTAGCAATGCACGGTGGCCCACAAGTGCACTCCGAATTCCAAATGACACTTCAAATTTCTAAACATACTCTCAATTCTTAAACCTCACTCCCAATTCTAAAACGTCACTCCCAATTCTAAAACTTCACTCCCAATTCCAAAAACTCACTCCGAATTCAAAAACTTCACTCCGAATTCTGAAAACTCACTCCCAATTCTAAAACTTCACTCCGAATTCTGAAAAATCACTCCGAATTCTGAAAATCAGTCCCAATTCTAAAACTCACTCTTAATTCTAAAAATTCACTCGGAATTCTAAAACTTTACCCCGAAATTTTCAAATCCTCACAATTCGCTAGCATAGACCGCTGGATATCTTGAGCTAGAGTCGCCAGAGACTGGGCCAAGTTTTGTCGAAATGTATCACGGGATATTAGCTACATTTTCAAGATGGCGGTGGCAAACTCCACAACATCACTGAAATGTGAAGTTTGCACAGCAACATTGTCGCTTTACAACAAATTTTGTGCCACCTGTGGTGCTGAACTTGATGAAGAAACGCTAGCATTAAAACATTATTTCAACGAAGGATACGAGTATGAGGTTATTCTGTGCTTTTTGCTGAAATACCACGGAATAGGAATGAGCCTGCGAACGCTCAAGGAGAGATTCAAGTCACTTGGCCTTCGACGACGAAACCTGTTGGATTCATATAACCAGGATGTCAGAGCTAGAATACAGGAAGAGTTAGATGGGCCTGGCTGTTTATCGGGCTACAGGAGCATGTGGCATAGTTTACGCCGTGAGGGTTATCAGGTGTCGAGGCAAGCAGTGGCGACATGCTTACAAGAAATGGATCCTGAGGGATGCGAAAGAAGACGAAGGCGGAAGCTTAAGAGAAGAGTTTACACTAATCCAGGGCCAAACTACTGTTGGCATATTGATGGGTATGAAAAAATTAAACCTGACGGTTTCGCGATCCATGGCTGTATATGACGGTTACAGCCGCAAGGTAATATGGTTAAGATTGGATACAACAAACAATAACCCTTAGTGATCGGGAGATATTATATTGATGCTGTGAAGGAATACGGAGGATGCCCCCTGAAGGTTAGAACTGACTGTGGCACTGAGAACGGCCTCGTAGCAGCAGCACAATGCTATTTCATTGGCAACGATCTGGCACATATTTATGGAACCTCACCTCATAACCAACGAATAGAAGGGTGGTGGTCGTACCTAAGACAACACAGAACTACTTGGTGGATCAACTTTTTCAAGGACTTAATGGAACAACAAGTCTTACTACTGGTAATGAACTACAGATGGAGTGCTTGTGGTTCTGTTTTTCCGGACTGATTCAGCAAGATTTGGACAGGGTAAAAGAACACTGGAACAGCCACTACATCAGAGGGTCGCGCTATGACACGGTAAAAGGAAGACCCAATGAGTTGTTTTACTTACATGAACTGCACAATACTGAAGATTTTCGTGCTCCTGTCAGTGCACAGCAGTGTGACTATATCACAGAGAATTACCTTGCCCTTGCAGAGAACACCAATGAATACCAGGAGTATTTTCAGCATGCCTTTCAAGCTGCAGGACTTTCAAACCCCCAAAACTGGCGAGAAGCCTTGGATTTGTACCATAATCTTTATTCCTATGCATCTTGTTGACTTTTTCAGTGTCAGACCCACCTGCCCTAACTCAGATTAATTTGAATTGTATTGAAGATCAGAGACCAAGTTTGTTTTCAGATGATACACTCCTAGTGTATGTGGGGCAAACGTGTCTGATTGGCCAGTTGGAAACTAGGATACTTGAATGGTTTTCCTACACTGTCAGACAACCAAACTTAGGTAATGTTTTAAAGGAGGCAAGGGGGGGATGCAACCACATGCATGACATCATCAAAAGTTAGAAGAGAACCCTGCTAGACAATCAAGTAAAGGTGTCTTTGGGGGGGGGGGGGGTGGGCTGCAGCCGCATAGCAACATTTTATGAAATCAGCGATGGCGTCATCAAAAATAGAAAAACTCACAGCTCAAGAAGGGAACACTGCCAACCAACCAAACTTGTGTTAAGTGTCTTGGGGTCAAGGGGGGTGCAACCAGATATTCATGCGGTATGTCATCATTAAAACTAGAAATCATTCCCACATTGAAATGTTACCGTCATGTGCCATTTCCTGGTGATAATATTAAACAGAGCAATCAGTGTGTTACGTTAATTTCATCTTATAGGTAAAATAGTTTTATTCTTGCGGGCCAACTTTTAACATCAAATGCAGTTTTAGATACAGAATCTGGTTCACAAAAATGGGCCAATAATTCTATATTATACTAACGGAATAGCTACAAACTAACGATTCATTTGCGTAACAGAACATACTTGTCTTTTTTTACATTATGCAACCTCTCTTTTTTCTCCCCAAGAGAAAAAAAGCAAGCTTAAGATGAATTAAAATTTCATTAGCAAATATGACCAGCTGTTTTGTTTTTGGAAAATCAAAAATAAGGAAATTTTTTTCCATACTAATACACCACAAAGATTGCCGTATAAACTTAGTACAAACACTGACCTTTTCTGCTTCAACATTCCCTCTCTCTCTCTCTCGTTTTGCATAATGGCAACCATTACTTGCTATTACAAAAACTCTGTAACCTAACTATAACTATACAAAACCTCATTACTGAATTGCAACATGAACTCTTTGAATGCTTCCTTAAGTTCTCTGGCGTTTGAGAAGTAACTGAAACTGAACTATAACTATACAAAACCTCGTTACTGAATTGCAACATGAAACTGTTTCAATGCTTCCTTAACCGCTCTGGTGTTTGAGAAGACAAAGTCGAAATTGGAATGAACAGCACAAATACAAAGTAATGATACCTAGTTGGATAAAACCATCCCACCTCCCTGATGAAACTTTAGCCTGAAAGTTCACAATCCTTTGTAATCAATTGTGCAATTTCCTGCCTTTGAAAATGCACCACCTTTGCAAAGAGCCAGAAGGAAAATGTGTTCAAACTCTTTCCTGTCAGTCATGTGTGCCACAGGGAATGTAATTTCCCTACTACACGCTCCAACTTGAGGAAAGCAGATGGTGTGCTTGGGATTTCTCTCCACGCAATCGTGGTCGAAATGTGCCCTTATGGTCAGTTGTTCTCCATTTACAGGGCGATGTTGCTGGCCTGTTAACCAACCAAGTACTCCGGCTGGACTCACGTCCACAGCCTGATACTTTTCAGCTTCCAGAACGCCATTTTCATCTGTAATGTCATTCTTCTCCTTCCAAGCCAGTGCTTCTGTGTAGCCCGTGATGTTCTTATCTTCCACAGTTGATAAGAAATCTTGAAAATTGTCCATGACTTCCTCCTCCAGCTTCCGTCTTGATGTTCCTTCTGCTGAATAATATGGTGAAACCAGTGAAAGGACATATCTGAATCCACAGAACCACTTGTATTTGGCACAAACAGGTCTTTGCAGAGGGCAGCATAATCTTTAACAAGTGCATAAACATGAAACAGTTTGAGACCCTCACAGAATTCTCTCAAGTAAAGTAAGCGCTTGTTCATAATGCTCACTTGAATGGTTCCAATAATGTCATCTTGATGGTTCTTGTCTAATGGGCCAGTGTATCCATGGTCTAAAATTAAGTTGCTTAAGCTATCATCAAATGAATCACAGTTTCTTATTTGTCCAAAGAGTTCCTTGTCCTTAGGAGTGAAATGTGTTTCAGCATCAAGTTGGTCAAGCTTGACTTCAAGCGTTAGCATCAATTCATACACAGGCTCAGCTAAAAACGACGAAGAAGGACCACCCTGTGCTAATGAAGCTGCAACAATTTCGCCACATGTTTTAAAGCTTTTATTTTGAACATTGCAGATGGAGTTAACGGGTGCTCCATCAGGGAACATTGATTTCCAATGTCCAAAACAACACTTGAGAAAAATTCTTGGGGCAATGCCCCTGTATCAATACCGTTTTCCCCACAATATTGTATTCTTAGGACATTTTCTGGACTTTAGTTGCTTTGGCGTTGCCGAAGGGAAATTACTCTTGGAAGTGGTGCTCCTCGTCGAGTAACGATGTAAAAGTCACGATCTTGCTTGACGTTCTTTTGTATTGCACGCACTACACTTGCACTATCCTCATGGGCTATGGTGGTTTTCTGTAGACTGTGAGAATCAATTGTGGGAACGGTAAGATCTTCATCACTTTCCTCATCAAACTTCTTTTGAAATTCCATAGCCATGGCTTCATCTGATTCATATGTAGTGATACCTCTTCAAATGCCACAGTTGGTTCTGTTTTTCTCTTTTTGGCTGTTGAGCTTTCATGAAAAAGATCTTGTTCTTCCTTTTCATCTTCTTCATCATCGTCTGTGTTAATTATGAAGTCATTCATACGACACAAATAAAGGACAATCTTGGCATAATCCTTTCCCAGGTCCTCTTTATACGTCTTTATATGTCTAGTGGTCTGTGAAGCAGATCTTTATCCACACCCCACACCTTGGAAACAATTGTTTCCGTTTTTGTGCAGATAATTGCAAGAATAAAGTTTGAAACACAAGTCTGTATTGCTCTGTTGTGTCAATGCAAAGATGAAACAAAAAATTAATCGCCATTTTTGGCATTTGCAAAATCACATCGCTCCTATGCTCAAAACATTAAACACTGCATGCTTTGGCTTATTTATACATGATATGGAGTGATGGTGTGATTTCTAACCTTTTTTGGGCAAATAAACAAAGTCAATTTACAAACACAGCTTTTTGTTGTCATGTTGAAATGACAGAAGAATGCTATACATTTCATAGAAAGACTCACTGTCTCAGTTGCTCTTCTTGAAGGACCCCATGTGTTTTAAAATGAAAAAAAAAAGGTACAAGATTGCATATCGAGAATTATGAAGTGGGGTTGATCTTGTGCATGACTGTGAAAACACTTTTTTACCAAGGGAGGTCTAAGAGTGAAACTCTACGGAAAGAGGGTGTGGGGGTGAGCGCGGTGTGTGGATATATTATGGAAACACGTTAACCCATAATAATGTACCTTGTGTACTTGTACAAGGACCAGATTGGTTGGGACTGAAGTGTGCCGCTGTGTGGGAAAAAATACAAAACTAATTATAATATTCTGTCTATTGTTTTTACTAGAAGCATTTGTATGTGGCTGCTAACCAGGCAAGGGTAATGTACTTAACACGCTTTATTCTTGTTATAGAATAGAAACTACATGTAATCGCATGGTCATGTGCTGGAATGTTTTTCTTGCCCTTAACTGCAGAATACCCTGCCACTAATGTGAATAAGTTAATAACAACAGATTCCTTTGTTTGATTAAGCCTTGCTCTATATGTACCCGCCACCTACGCAGGATTTTTAAATTTGTGCCCCCCCCCCCCACTATAACAACACCGCCCCCCTCTGCGATGTGATAAACGATCGGTACCTCACCTGGGGCTGTTTATGTAGAGGGACCAGGGTTAATGTTAAGAAAGCTGTGTTGTGGCCTCACATACTGCTGTGCTGTTGATCGTTGAAAACAAATAAAAGTAAAATAAAGCTAAGTCAAGTTTACATCAACGTCTACAGCTTGGGCAAATTAAGGTAGAATTTTGAAGCCGCTTAAACTACAGCAAAAAGCCCGCCAAAACTCAATAGCTGATGTCGGACTGAAACTCAATTTTCTCGATGATCTGATCAATTGTGGATACAAAAGTACTGAAAAATAAGACCTACATACCTTTGCCAAAATTTGTGACGATGTTTTGCCCACACTTGGAGCAAACTTGCCATTATCTTCGCATTTATTCCACAGCTTGAACAAAACATGTTGCTTCGTCTGAACAAGATGGCGGGAGGACTCAACTGTACCCATGATGCATTTCGGGAAAGCTCAATCCAGTCCCTTGCGACTTTAACTGCAAGTTAAACGGAATGAATGGAATGTTTAGTTGAACGGAATGAAAATGTTTGGGGCGAGGTGAATTATTCGGAAGGTAAGATTATAAAATTTGGAGTAAAGTTTTAGAATTGGGAGTGAGATTTAGAATTGGGAGTGAGTTTTCAGAATTCGGAGTGAAGTTTTAGAATTCGAAGTGAGTTTTCAGAATTCGGAGTGAAGTTTTTGAATTCGAAATGAGTTTTTGGAATTGGGAGTGAGCTTTTTGAATTGGGAGTGAAGTTTTAGAATTGGGAGTGAGGTTTAAGAATTGGGAGTGTGTTTAGAAATTTGGAGTGTCATTTGGAATTCGGAGTGCACTCATGGGCCACCGTAGCGATGTGCTTCACGAAATTATAAAGATTAAAATGTAGCTTTCAAAATCAATAAAAATTGTATAGCTATCGGAGCATAATGCACACCTAAAATAGTTTTCGGGCCCGGAAAGTTATCGGGAGTTTCGAGAAACGGCCCCCAGTTCTGTAAAACCAAGCTCGAAAGGTCATTTTAGAGGCTGAGCACAGCTTGATTTTTTTTTCGGGCATCAAACTGAACACATATTTTACTCACGAGCCGTCTTCCTTGGTGTTTGCAATGTTTTCCTATCCTGTCACTAACTGTCAAGGCTTGTTAAATCTCCTTGGATTATTGGCTGTTCGCTTGAATGAACTTGAAACGGCGCTCATTTAGACATTTACAACAACAAAATTTAAATGGGTTATCTTCATCGCGTTTGGATGTTAACAAATGACATGAACTGCCACTATTAGTGTGGTCAAAAATTTATACTGGCATTACACTGGCATTTTACTGGGATTATCCGAAAGAAAGGATTTGGGGAGCTTCGAAGCACTTGTAGTAAACTTATCAAAGAAATGTCGCGTAGGCTTTTATAGCAGCCGAGAAAAAAATTCGAGCGTTTTGAGGGGCACTCTTTAATTACCGGATAAAATAGCTTCAAACTCAAAACTGCTTCGCTTATAGTTACTTATAAGTAACCCTTATATTTCGTTCTCTAACTTGAGATCATCGAGATTGAAAACAAACAAACACCCTGAAACATGCTTATCCCTCTATAGCATAAGTTTTGCGGCTGCACATTGTTTGAAATGTGAGCGCTTTTAGAAAGCCAAAAGTAAATGACACATTTCTAATGACATAGATTAAATTCCCATTTCAAAACGTAATTTTTTTTACCGTAATAATCAAAATCATGTACCTTAGCCCTTTTAAAAACTTCATTTACTCGGTTATGTTTCAAACAGGGCAAGCTCTCCGCCGTGAAGAAAACAAAGCAAAGAAGTCCTTCGAAGGCAGCTTTTGTAACTTGAACTTTTCGCCTTCTACCAGTATTCTTTTGAACTTTTTCTGTCCATTTATAGATATTACATGTTTTTTTGTCGAGTATAAAACTTCACTGAGTACTCTCGTACAATCTTTTTGCTAAAGAAGCTTAAGCCTTTAAAGAAACCTCTTTTTCAAAAGCGACGATGGTCATGCGTTTTCCCGCCAAGAAAAAAAAGCCGGTTGCCCAAAATCACCGCGCGATTTCCCGCCAAGAAAAGATGGCATTCTCTACTCCCCTGTCGGGTTGTCTTGGGACTCCTCTCCCCCTCCGCAGAGTCTGTGCCGACGGACGTAAGTACGGACGGACGGTCACGTGACTATTACGTCACAACCAAAATTTTTCGGATCGATAGGATACCAAATTTGCTTAGCAATGGAGCTCCGCTGGCGGGCTTTGCCCACAGGCTCCGCTAATACCGACCAAACGACCCATTTCTTAACTGTGCCATAATAAATGTTCTACTCGTCTGTCTGTCTCAACTGCCCCATAAATGTGTTTCTTATACTGATCCAGTACACGCTAGTTTGGAGGCTGATGTTTGGGTAGAAGCCGAAGCGATCGGAGACTTCAAATCTTAGCACTCAAGGTAGTCGGTTAGTTCTATGTCGAATGATTGAAAATCAAACAAGTAACAATTTTTCAACTTCTCAAAACTTTGTTGATTTGTTTTGGATGATTTTGAAACAGAAGCTGTGAAAATCAATTACTTTCATCATATTTAAGATAAACTTTTTTGTTATATTTTTCAAAATGTCATTGCAATAGAGTAAAATCTCACAAATTTGGAGTAGATTTTAGCGGCGATCTGAAGTGCTATTTGAGTGTGCGCCCAAAGATAACATTGGCTTAAACAATATGATCAGAAACGCGCATGATGTAACGCATTGCTTGTAGGTAAGAAAGTGCTATTTAGCACAATTAAGTACTCAATAAAACTTTCAATTCATTGGTTTCCAGCATAAACAAATGTCGAAACTAATGCTAAGCACATGTGATGAAAAGAAAAGCAACTAACTTTGAAGGCTCTAATTATTATAATTACATCAGGCTTTTCCTTTTGTATTTTGGCAAACTAACGTGTTTATGCGCAAAAAAAACCTCGCCTAGTAGTTGTTTATTGTTTTATGTTTGAGATATTATCAACATGTACTTGTTCATCTCTCGTGCCAAATAAGCCGGTGTTAATCATCTTCTATCCGGTGATATTGTGAAAACAGTTTTGTCACCTTCAAGAGATATGGAGGACTCATCTCTTTCTTTTCCTCGACAGCTATAGAAACTCACGCTCACAGTTTCGAGCATAACAATAACTTTAAGGAAATACTCTTTTATGCTAGAAAAGCATCGAAAAACTAACACGAGATTTCACAAATGCGAAACAGTGTAGAAGCGAGAGTGATCTATCCACTCAATCAGACCTACGCTCTCACGGATAGATTACTGCAATAGCCTCTTGGTTGGTGTTCCAGCCGTCCAGCTAAGTAGGCTACACCGTTTACAAAATGCAGCAGCTCGCCTTGTTAGCAATGTTGCAAAGTATGATCGCATTACTCCTACACTTTTTAAGCTACATTGGCTCCCAGTACGGTTTAGGGTCATTTTTAAGACAGCAATGCTTGCTCATAAGTGTATCTATGGCAATGCGCCTGAATACCTTAGGGGACTAGTCAAAGTTTAAAGAGGACATCCAGATATAATCTTAGATCGAAGGGGGGTATGTTACTAGAGGACTATAGTGCACGGATCAAAGAAGACACTAAGAGACAGGGCTTTTAAAACAGCAGCACCCAAAATCTGGAACATTTTACCAGAGGACATTAGAATGCAGGACAATTATAGTATTTTTAAGGGACAGTTAAAGACTCACTATTTTAGACTTGCATATAATTTTAACTCTATTTAGGTGTACATAAAGTTTACTCTCTTTTAATTAATTTTAATGACAGAAACATATAATTTCCTTTTCGTTATATTTGTAATGCGCATTTGATCATGCATGTATGTTAATTTGCGCAATATTAAGTAATAAATATTACTATTATTATTATTATTATTATTATTATTATTATTTTTATTATTATTATTATTATTATTATTATTGTTATTGAAGATGTCGTCAAACTATCTTGGTCGGTCCGGATTAAAAAAAATACATTGGTTCCATTTGTTTTTGGCAAAGAAAGCCCTTTCCATAGTTAACTTTTCTCATTTGCATTACAATGTATTTGAACGTGGATGTGAGGTAATTTCCGGCAATTTTGGAGTTTCTGCCTGAGGTTGCCTCAAACTTTCCATGTTCAAATACATTGCAATGGAAAGGAGAAAAGTTAACTGACAGGGGCGTTCCTGCCTTTACGCAAAATACGCAAGTGCGTACCAGAATTTCCCGACCTTAATGTGATATTCCTTTACTTCGTGGTTTATAATACAGAAGAAAAGAAAATTAAGAACTCATGTAGAAAAGGCGATAAGGTAAAAGCTGTGCAATTTCAATATTGGCATTTTCTTCAACATAGTTGCGGAAGAGTGCGTCTGAGGGTGTTGTATTCTCTCTTCCAGTCCCAAGAAACCATTAAAAGCGCGACTTATTTTCTTGGAAATGTATTCCAGTACTTATTTTCTTTGCAATGGATTTTAGTCAGTTGTAGACTTGTTGTTAGTGAAAACTGAGTCATTAGGTAGCGATTAGGAATTCAAAATCACAAAAATTTCCGCTATTGGGATAACTGCAACAACCGTATCTGCACCAACAGTTACTAGTATCTCCAGAAAAATCTTCAGCAACAAAACACAATGAAACCTTGCAGCAGACGCAAACTATACAAGAAGGAGGCGTTCGGTGCTCGTTTCAAACGCTACAAAACTGACAGCTGATCTCTTATCCATGCTTTTCACTTTCATCTTTTACCTGTTTCTTGACTATTAATCCGCCGGGGGATTATTTTGTACCCAAATGCAACAATAGCTCTCACTATTCTTCTTAAAATGCCTGAGTCTACGGTTACGACAGAGTGGCCCCCCAGTTTAGCACCTTGCGCAGGGTCTTGAAAGCCTACACGCGGGAGCTCAAGCGATCAGAACTGAACGGCTCTCTTCTCTGGTGCTTACGCAGGCCTATAGAGACACTCCGATTGACACCGAAAGTGTAGTGCGAGAATTTTGCGCTAGGAATAGTAGGTTAGCTTTTAAATTGTAGTTTTCGTATGTCCAATTGTCTCGAATTAATTTTCATTTACCTAGGAAATAAATACTATTGCGTTACGGAAAAGACTGTTGTAGACCAAACATCAGAATAATGTCTTTATCACAGTGCTAGAGTCTTCAAAGTAGTGAGTTCTTGCATCCACGCCCAGACATTACAAGATAATACATGATTTCATAGTCCAATCAGAAGTAACATTTAAGTGCCTAACGTTTACTAGTATATTTCATGCAAAACTGTAGACTGTTGTGCTTGCAATTGTATTAGAAAAGAAATCCGAACACTGCTGGAATTAGCGCAATTAGCTGAAGTTAATATGTGAGAACTAGAATACAACTGAAATAACAAATTGTATTTCTGACTGTAATCAAATGTGTAGCTATGTTTGTCTCCCTTCGGCTAAGTATCAGCCTGACTTTATGCGTACTCCCAAAAACTGTCTGGGAACGCCCCAGACTGTGGAAAGGGCTATTTACTGAAGAGTTTTTATTGATAATAGGAACATTCAACTTTTTCACACAAGAACGCCGAATTTAGAATTTAGAGCCCAAAATTTAAACCCGTGTCATCATCCTCAAAGTATTATCGAAACGAAAACTTTCAAACTTTCATTAGATGTAAATGATAGAAACTTTTTTTAATGTAGAACTTCCTCAGGAAAATAATTTGGATCATTGTGCTATTACACATAATATATACGACCGAAGCTTTGTTCAACAAAAAAACTTGCAAAGCCATATTTGTATCTTCAAACAGGTTAAAGACAGTCTTCACGGGAAAGACATTTGAAATAAATAAACAAAATAAGTAATAAGTAAACAATGGTTTGCATAACAGGAGAAAGTCAGATGTCCCGTTGAACAAGGGAATTAGGTTCTCGGTGGGGAAGTTAACTCAAGGTGTCCCGTTGAGTTGCAGGCGGTAAAACAAGCTCTAGCGTTTATTTATAGTTTTTCGTGTCTTGCCTTGGTAGATAATTCTTGGCTGGTTTAGATTTACAAAGAATTTCCATTTTAAGGATTAAAGGGTAAGTTTAAAGACTAACTAGCTATGTTTGTTTAAACTGCAAACTGTTTAAAGTTCATTCTGCTGACAAGTAAGAATGCACACACGAATACTCTGAAACTTAAATAGCTATTAATTCATTCGCACGCATGGCCTTTACATATATATTATTTTCTTTTGTACGACGTTAACTAAAACTGACTCAAATTTTAACCGTTATTAAATACCAGTAAGAGCAAAAGACATTAAAAACGTTTATTATTTACCAGATGCCCACTGACTACGACCATACAAAGAAATTAATTCTTACGAAACTCATCTTTTCAGAACTAAAACAATTGGTACAGTTTTCGTCTTGGTTTGTTCCTTTTTGAGACCCTCAACAACCATAGAGGGTTCAGCTGTTTCTTTTTGCAGACAGGTACTAAATTTAACGCGCACAATGTCGAGCGTACCAAGTATCTTACAGTGGAACCTCGATTTAACGAAGAGCATGCGATTTGAGAATCTGTAGTGCACATGAAAACGCGGTACCTGATTGGCCGAGCCAAATCATACTATAAGAGAGGACTACTTGTAGGAAGTTGCCAACGAGCGGAAGTGGACGGTTTTATTATCCCTCTACCAGGATTAAAGAAAATGGTTATTACATTAACTTGCGTATAAATTGGCTAAGAAAATGAAAGCAATATCATTTTTTATAACACGGACCAAACAAGCTATAGTTCAATAATTGTTCTATTATTGTGGCTTTTTTTCACAAATTTGTTGATAGTATGTATGTATAACTACCTACAAACACACTTCTTTTCTTGCCACTTTCGCAGTATTGTTTTAAAGTTGCATGCCAGGCACGTGAAATGGGTTCCTACTCAATAAAACTGTATTAATTAGGAAATTGTTTATCGAAAAACGTATTTATACTTTTAATAACCCTTTGACCCCTGAATTTTCTGAGAAAAACCTTCAGAGAATAGGCCGTGACCACAAAAATGTTATTGCAGGCTGTTACTTTAATATAGATATAGCTATTCATACATTTTTGAAAAGTATAATCATAGTGGACCTCACTCAGTTCTTTCCAGTTGATTTCTCGAACTATTCTATGCCATTGTAGCCTTTAATTTTGATTTTCCATTGCCACACGATTTTCAGAAGCTGACAGTCTTTGGTTTTCACCAGAAATGTCGTCAAAATCCTGGTTCTGAGCATCTTTGGCTTTAGATAGATGAAACATTTTATAAACTTTCATCTCACCTTTCCCGGCGTTGAAGTTATCGGTAAATATCCTCAGGAGTTTCGAAGCAAATACGGCAAAATTCATCAACATCTGTATAAAAGTTCGCCATGTTTAAATCCCCTTGTCAACAAATCGTTAACTCAGCGAGGAAAACTCGAAAAAACTGCGAAGAAATATCCCAAATCCGCTTCATATCGCCGCCATTTTGAAGCACGTTGTTTATGGTCTTATTTGAGGGGGACTGGGAACTAAAAAGAGCCTTGATGTGCCTTTTTGGGGCCAAAATATACACCACATTTAAAGAGCGCGCTTATATGCGCGCTTCGGGGTGAAAGGGATAACTGATTGAAAGAAAATGTTTAAGCCGAGTTGTACATATGGAAACTAAATAAACTGCCAAAATTTTGAAAACAAAACGATAACATGACAGCCTCAGCAATAACTACGGGCAGTCCCTTTACAGCACTTTCTACAGCAGGCACATTATTGCTTCGTCTTGCATTGTTAGGCCAGACTCTGGCTATACTGTTGCTACTGTGCTCGTTGCTGTTGCATTGTATGTAGCAGGATTTTCTGCTGATTGGACATAATCTCAAACTGGCTATTTTTCTCTTGCTGTTCTTTC
This sequence comes from Siderastrea radians, assembly GCA_964017195.1. NCBI lineage: Eukaryota > Metazoa > Cnidaria > Anthozoa > Scleractinia > Rhizangiidae > Siderastrea > Siderastrea radians. The sequence continues at coordinate 47,622,725 of OZ024890.1, read as the reverse complement.
TAGTTTACCTCACTTTCCTTCTCATAGAGTGCTTCTTCTCTTGCAAAGTTTCCTTTGAGGAACTCCACAGCATCACTAGCACTCCTCCTCTTCCTCTTTTTCTTCCTCACATCTCCTTCCCTTTTCTGGTTTTTGTGTGTCTGTCCCAACCTTTCCATTATATGTCTTTGCATAGTTTCATAGTTTCCTCGGTAGTAGCTTGCTCCTGTTCTTTCTACTAGCATCCTCGTGTTAACTCGTCAGCGTTTTCTCTCTCCGTAATCAGCACGGCACGTATCTACTCTCTTTCTTTCTCTTTGTACTTGGGCAGAAGGAGGTCACATCTCTCGCGACAAGCTCTCCTTGAAAGACTCTGCTTGACCCTTATCTGCTGGCAATTCTTCATATATTGAGCTATGCCAGTCCACATTTTCGTATCTTCGTTGCTCCCCTTTTTGTGCTCGTAAGACTCAAGAGCTAACATCTCTCTTATGCTGGCAGGACATCGTGGTCCATTGCAAGCTGATCATCTAATAATCTTCACTCACAACAAACTGCGACTATTTTGTCTGTAATTTCAATGAAAAAATGCTGCTTTCCGTTTTATTTATCATTGCATAGACAGTGTATAGCTAACGAGGGGGGTGGTTTTTAAAGGAACTGTGGTGCTGCGTCGGTGGGGAAGTGAAATACAAAACTTTGGATTTATCAACTGAGTTGATAAGGTAGATTGGCCACCGTAAAGTGGTTAAAAGCTGACGTTTCGAGTGTTAGTTCTTCGTCAGAGGGAATCAAGGAATTGTGGTTTGCACTTGGTTTATATATAGAGAGTGGTGGAGCTAAGCTATTGGTAGGAACATGGCAACGAGAAAAACAAGAATAAATCAGTTGAATGAAGAGCGTTTGTTGATACCGTTGGGATTAAGTCTGCAGATTTGTAAAATGAATTTTTGTTCATGATTTTTACGGTCTTCCGTGTTACCATGGTGTAGGAAAAGGCCACAGATTGTCATGTGTTGGTTAGAATGATTAGGGAAATTGAAATGTCGGGCGACTGGCTTGGATGCGTCCTTGTCATTTATTTCAACGTCTCGTAGGTGTTCGTGGAAGGGAGGAGACTAGACGACCGCTTCTGCGAACACCTAAGAAACTTTAAAAGAAATGACAAGGACGCATCGAAACCAGTCGCCCGACATTTCAATCTCCCTATTCATTCTAGCCAACCCATGACGATCTGTGGCCTTTCCGGAATTCCAGCTTTTGAATTGAATTCTCAATTTGAAGAGCCGATCGAAACCGGTTGCCCACGTTTATTCAGCACAAGCTGCACAGCTTCAGTCAGCTGTGATCATACCGCAACCAGTTCAACATGTATGTGTGACTAATTATCAAGTTCCTCGACCGGAAAAATAGCTTTAAACCTGAAGAATGGCCCCGTAGAATTAGACGCTTCGGAAATTTCGCAAAGCGACTGGGCTTGATCAATAGGACGATGAAAATCAGGTAAACACCCTCATTGATTCTATAGGCGAAGAGGCCGATGACATTGTCATCTCATCTGGGCGTACCAGCACAAAGGCGAAGCAGTATCACGTGGTAAAAGAAAGGTTCGAAGGTCATTTTGTAGTGAAGAGAAACGTTATATTTGAAAGAGCCAAACTAAATCTTAGAACCCAAAATGAAGACGAGCATGGATAGCTTCATCACAGATTTTTATTGTCTAGCTGAATATTGCGAATTGGGTACTCTAAAGGACGATCTCATCCGAGTAAGAATCGTGTTTGGCCTCAGAGACAGGAAGCTTTCTGAGCAACTACAACTACATTCACAGCTCACATTAGAAACAGCTGTTACAAAAGCCAGGCAGTCGGAGACAGTTAAGAAACAATATTCAATGCCAATCAATGTGAACCACCTATCAAAAGGGAAAGTAAAAGTAAAAGATGCCAAAGAGCACCCAAACCAAAGAAGGCAACCTCAGAAGTCTGCTGATCAATGCAACGTATTCCAGATGCCTTCGCCCTTCGTACCGTAAAAGGGAATATCCTGCAAGAAAATCAAAATGGATTAGCTGTCCAAAGTGAGTCATTGGGCACAGATTTGGAGATCTCGGTCAGACAAGATAGTGGGTAACGTGAAAGTCGCCGAGACACTGTTTTAAGGATAATTCTTCTTAGGTGAAGTCACAAGAGCTAGCTGCTGTTCAAGGAGATGCAGGAGAAATTAAACGGGTAAGTAGCAGAATTTAAAGTGGATGCAGGAGAAGATGTTACAGTAATTCTCGTAATCCTCTACCACAGCCTGAAACCAAAACCGTCACTTAGCAAGAGCTCTGATGGGTCCGTGCAAACAAAAATTGAGTCACCTTAAAACATTTACGGTAGAATTACAAGTAAGTGAAAAGGTGGCTAAGGAGCAGGTCTATAGGATAGTTGATTGCGAGCCTTGCTAGGAAGAGGACCAGCTGAACGACTGAAGCTGACAAGCAAACTCCATAACCTGATATGAGTGGTGATAGTACAAAAGTAAAGTGGCAGACAAGTGCCCCAAGCTGTTTAAAGGACTTGGCATAATGAAGGACAGTTCCATTATCACATTCAAAAAAGGTGCTTGACAAAAAAATGCGTGGCGCAGTTACACTATCACACTCAAAAAAGGTGCGTGTCCCTTTCAAGTGTCCATGCCAAGGAAGGTACCCCTGCTTCTGCTGGAATCAGGTGTCATACCCAATGTCCACCAACCCACCAAATGGTGTTCACCCATGGTTGAAACTCCCAAAAGCTAGGGAAAAGTTAGGATCTGTGTGGATCTCAGCAAGTTAAACGAGTATGTCAAGAGAGAGAACCCTCCACTCCCAGCCGTAGACACAACCTTGGGTAGACTGGCAGTTCCCAGAAACTTGGCGCTAACTCTGGCTTTTGGCAGATAAAGCTGAGATGGGAGTTAAGACCATTAACCATATCCATCACTCCATGGGGACGTTTCTGGAGGACCAATTCTGGAGGCAGAAATTTCCAGAAGGACAGAAGCCAAATCCTAGAGGGACCGGAGGGCTTAGAATGCAACATAGATGACGTCTTGGTACATGGCAAAGACCAAGTAGAGCGCGATGAAAGGCTAGAAGCATTCCTTACACGCCTAGTTAAAGCTGATGTCACACTCAACCTCGCGATCGACAAGTACGAATTTAGTAAGACAGGGTCACGTTCCTTGGACACATCATAATCTCCAATGGAATCGAGGCTGATCCTGGAGAGCTGCAAGCAATCGCTGACCTGCAACCGCCAAAGAACGTTCAAGGAGTGAGAACATTTTTAAGCTTGGTGAATCAATTAAGAAAGTTTTCTGAACACATTGCTGAACACAGAGCATCAGAGACCTTCAGAAAAGAAACCAGTGGACGTGGGATAGCGAACAGCAGTGAGCATTCGAGCATGTCAAAGCTGATCTCACACGGTACTGGCCCTGTATAATCCAAATAAAGAAACTAAAGTAGCAGCTGATGCCTCATCCTATTGGCTGCATGGGAGGAGCAGTCCTTCAGCTTCAACCGGATAACGTCTGGAAGCCAGTTTCATTCATCTCGAGAGCGAATACTACCATGGAATCCAGATATGTACAGAAAGAGAAAGAAACTCTTGAACTCACAAGGGCTTGTGAGCAACCGTAGAAATGCATAATGGAAAAGTCGATCACAGTAGAAACTGACCACAAACCCCTGGTTCCACTTCTGAGTACTCACACACTAGATCAACTCCCGATAACGATCCAGAAATTCAGGATGCGACTAATGAGATTCCATTTCAAGGAAATAAAACATGTTTCTAAGAAGAAGATTCACATAGCCGAAGAACTTTCCAGAGTACAAATTCAAGGTCAAAGGGGTTCAACCACATTAGACAATGACAAGGTGACCGCATGTCGCACACGTCGAGAGTGTGATTTCTTTACTGCCCCCTCAGACATACGTTTAGATCTGATCAGAGATGTTCAAGAAGAGGATCCAGTCTACAGACAGATCAAAATGTACTGCCTTAAGGGGTGGCCAGACAAGTATTCGTTAAATGATGCCATGAAACCCTGCCGGTCGAGCAGGGGTGAACTGTCTCGGTCCTACGAAGTCAAAACACCCTCCAGTACAACCAGAAGGAACCGCGTACACCTTACAACACTGCCAGAGCAGCTGCAGCTGCAGCAGCAACCGCTGCCACAACAGCCACAGCAGCGACTGATCTCACCAGGGAACAAAGCCACAACACCTATCCTGATGGACATTATTGACATCAAGATGAATTTAGAAGTACCCCCCTGTAACACCAACTCTTAAAACTTCAATTCTTAAGAATTATATAACCATCGCTCAAAGTTAAGGAAAATCTAGGTTTCGCGTAACCTGACTTATGTTATAGATTTTGATAGATTAATTGTTATAGTGACTTTACAGAGCTTGTTTATATTTTGAGACTTTACCAAGAGGGGGAGATGTAGTGTTAGCTTACATAAAGTGTGTATCTGTCTTTTGCTGGCAAGGAATTTTGGGTTATTTAAGATGGTGCTTGTTGAACAGCACGCCTGGCTTGTTAAAGACTACTTTTTTTAAGTCCTGTAACAGTTGAGCAACAACTACCCAAAAACCACGACGCAACAACTATGTTGGCACTAACTTTCGCGGTTTAGTAATGCATCTTTGAAGTGATGGAAACGAAACAGTTGAATGTGTGTTTAAAAGGCGGAAAAGTACAGAACATACTCTCGTAGTCAACAGTACGAGAAATCATGCTCTTTGACCGTAGCAGACAAGGAGGCTACAGCGAGTAGTACTAATCCGCACATTTCGATGTTGCCGGAAGTAATTTTACTTCCTATCGCCTTACTTTGGTCTCGCCGTGCACATTTCAAAGACACTTTTAAGATAGAGGATGCAGAGGCTTCTAGAACGCTGAGGTCTCAACTTCGGCTCGCAGGATTGGGCAACTGCTGATCAGATGAAGGCACATGAGGCGTCCACTGCCACATCACTGGTGGCAAAACTTCATGATGCTTATATGAACTGAATAACTAACCTTAATTTGAGTGGGTACCGACGTCGTTGAAACAATGTAGTTACATTCTAGTGTGTACTTACTCTTTTCGTGCTCACGTAAAAAAATTACACGTAGTCGTGCTTTCAATAATCCACATCTTGGATTCATCTTTCCATGTTGTCCATTAAACCGATCAATCAAGTCCAAATTTATTATGATAAAGAAAGGAAAACGTTAAAAGACGGGTTGAATAAAAACTAGCAATTACACAGGAAAAAAGGAGATAAAGGCAGTGTTTGGGTGAAGGTGTCTGTTCGAAAATATCACCATTAAGTTTACAATTTTGACTGTTATGAATAAACTATAAACTTTGGTGGGCTTTGTTTTAGTGGTTTTGTAGCTAGCAAATTTTAAAGTCTGAACGAGCACTTTTAAAATTATTATACAAAACAAACGCCCTACGCATATACTACACATTCATTTTAATTTATTATTTTACAGAGTTTTGGTTGCCTTTTGAATGATTTCAATGAAGCGTAAAAAGCCAAAAGAGTTAAAAATGGTCAAGTGGATTTACGGAATGACTCTTATTGTGCTCGCCTACTTTAAAGGTAAGTGTTATAATCATTGGTTTTGCATTTTCTTTCACTATTTTTTTTTAAATTTTGGTATTATTTAATTCGAACAATCATGTCTTCATCGTGGTTTTAAACTGAGATTTCAGCTGAGCAATAGTGTTGATATTAGTTCATAATCACAGCCCAGTATGTACGTAATGCATATCAGTTGTTTGTTTGTCATTTTTTAAACATAAACCATCCTACCTTTCATTTGCAGTTGTCTATTCTACGACATCAAGCCTTTGTAACATTACGGGGATCACCAGTGGAAGTGCAACAAAAGACGGTGAGCTCTAATCTGTATGAAGGTCTTCCAATAAAGACACGAAAGTCATGAAATTTGAGGAAATTAAAACATCTCAAGATCTGCCTACTAAAGGCTTTGAAGGTTTAATTTCCCTTTAATTATTTGTGGTAGATTTGATTAGAAGAAAATAATAACAGAGCAAGCTTCAGAACTACTGCGATGTCATTATACATGAATGATGGTTTGCAACCAATCTGTAGAGATTCAAAAGACAATGGGGTGGCAGCCATGATGGACGACACGTGCAAACCTTGTCATATAACCACACGCTCGACATGTCACCGTATCTAAAATAATATATAGATTTAGCCAAGCCTAAAAGTGGAGCTCCACATTTTTTTCCGCTTGCACTTATTCATTTCTGAAAATACTCTCATTGAGGTCGTTTAAGAAGACAATCTTCCCACCCTGAGAATCGAACCCTGGACCACTGGCTTCGCGGGTAAGCACGATTCACACTCGGCCACGCTTGTTATGTCACCAAATTCAGGGTTAATTTTAATACTTATCCAGCTATTTACCGATCGCAGCTCGATCTAGATACACATGCGGGTGCTTTTCCTGGGAAAATATGTTCTGAGCGCTGCAAAAACCATGGTTGTGGACAAAAAACAAAACAAAAAAACAAAAGAAAAACAGAATCACTAGCTCTGCTATATTTGGCGTCGGGACCGTGGCCAAGTGCTGCAAGCTCAAGTGATGTGCCGACCGCGTTCGTAGCAGAACACAACAAAGATGAAGTCCTCGGAGGCAATTTCGTAACTTGAACTTTTCGCCTTCTACCAAAAAGACAACTGAGTATTTATTTGAAATTTTTCTTTCCAATTACGGATATTAAATATTTTTTCTCATGTGTAAAACTTCAACACTGTCGAACAATCGTCTTGCTAAATAAGCATATTTAAGCTTTTTAAGGAAACCTCTTTTTCAAAACGACGATGGTCATGCGATTTCCCGCCAAGAAAAAGGCTGGTTCCCAATAGTATCGCACGCTTTCCCCCAAAGAAAAGATGGCAGTCTCCTGCCCCGTCGGATTGCCTTGGGACTCCCTTCCCCCTTCCCCAGAGTCTGTACGGACGGACGTTTGGTGGACGTACCCTGACGTCACAACCACAATTTCTTGCATCGATTGGTTACCAGATTTGCTTACTCATAGTGCTCCGCTAATAAAATTTCACATATACGAGCTTAAGGTACCAATAATGTCAGTAAAACGACCAAAAACTGGCCATAACTCAGTCTTTCCTGGTTTCTCCTGCTGTGGAAATACAAATTATTTTTTTCTCATTATCTTTTATTATAACTTTTTATGATTAATTAATATGTATTTTACTTTTTTAGTTCATTATCCTCTATTTGCAGATAAGCCAACAATAACGATTCCTCTCCCAGAGGTTCGAACTGTACCAGAACATTATGTGTGGTGTTTTGCACAAGGGACACCTCCCATCAACATATCTTTGGTCAACGCATCAAACTGTACGCCCTTGGCTAGCGGGATCGGAAAAGTAGGGAGCACAATTAAACAGGACGGCAACTACACTTGTGTGGCAAAGAATGAAGCTGGATTTGACACCAGAGATTTTACAGTTGCTGTTATTGGTAATCAGTAGCTTACATTCAAAATGTTATTTTATTTATTTATTTTTTGCATTTAATATAATAATAATAATAATAATAATAATTAATCTTTAAAGAGGATACTCCCATCACGTTGAATGGTTTTCAGGGAGGTCCTCTATAACAAAAGAATAAAATAAAACTAAACATTGTAATAGATACAAGCTAAAACTAAAAATATAAAAAGTACAAATATGGTAAAAATAGATCAAAGGTCCTTAAAATATAAATACATATTTTGCTAAAACTATTGAATCATATAATTTGATTTGATAAAAAGATGTTCAAGAGCCTTTTAAATGTATTGCATGGCATGGGCCTCCTCAAGTCCATGGGAAGAGCCATCCAGTCGTTAAAGGCTTGGAATGAGGTGACGCGTCTACCCCAATCAGACTTAACTTTAGGTAATCTGGGCAAATAGCCATTCCTGGTATTATAGCCGTGAGAAGAGTTGAGTGGCGATCGAAAGTTGTCAAAATGTTCAGGGATATTTCCCTTAATAGCATTTTGAACTAATTTACAACGATGCCCACGTCGACGACATTCCAGTGGCAACCACTTTAGAGTTTTTAAAGCTTCTCTGGAAGAAACGTTCTTCCTTAAAACCTTTTTGGCAAACTTATTTTGAAAGCCCTGTAATTGGTCCATCTCAGATTTCAACCCAGGCTGGTCCCCCCAGACTATATCTGCATAGTCTAAATATGGCAGGACCAAACCATTGTAATATGCCAGGCGAGACTTTTGATCGAGCAAATGTAAGATACGATTAAAAACACTAATTCGATGTCCCAATTTCTTAACTAAGTTCCTTATATGAGGTTTCCAGCTCCATTTTTCATCGGTTGTCACTCCCAGATAATTAAAAGATTTCACGCGATCAATAACCACACTGTCAGATATAAATTCAAAACTCTCAAATGCAGTTAATGTGTTCTTACTTCCAGACAACATCAGTTTAGTTTTCTTGACGTTCAATGATAGCTTGTTCTCACAATACCAAGTACAGATCTGTGTAAAACCAATATCAAGGGACTCTTTGAGTTCAGCTGCAGTTGATGCCGCACATAGCAATACAGCATCATCGGCGTAGAGAATCATCTTGACATCATTAATAGCGTTGGGCAAACTGTTGATGTAGATGTTAAATAGTAGCGGCCCCAAGATACTACCCTGGGGAACACCTAGTTGGATGGAACGTGGATCTGAAACCGAGCCATTGATAACAACACTTTGCTTACGTTCTGAAAGATACGATTTGAACCAGCGTAGTGATTGACTAGATACCCCTAGAGAATCTAGCTTACCAAGCAATATCTTATGATTTAACGAGTCAAAAGCTTTGGATATGTCCACAAACAACGACCCAACAACTTTGCCTTGATCCATATACTGTAAAGTCCAATTATTGAGCTGAGCTACTGCTTGAACAGTACTATGACCACGTCTAAACCCATACTGGTGATGATATAGGAATTTATTGTGATTTAAATGCTGACTTAGCTGAGCGTGAACTACTTTTTCAATAATTTTACTAAGTATAGGTAAGATAGAGATTGGACGATAGTTCTCAACTTTGTGTGTATCATCTCCTTTGTGCAATGGTGTAACACGTGCCATTTTCCACGGCGCCGGAAATTTTCCATCCTTAATCGATTTATTTACCAAGTAGGTTATTGAACGAGTGAGTTCCATTTCAGCGTCACGAATCAGTCTTGCTGGAATTTTATCTAGACCGGTAGCTTTGTTGGGTTTTAGCAAATGGATGATATCGAATATTGATTTATGATCTACTGGACGCAAATCCAAAGGGTCATGTACTGTATGGTTATTTTCGTATTTTTCCCAGGCATTCGATGCAACATTTCGAAGCTTACCAGCAACGTTACTACCAATAGAAGCAAAAAATTTGTTAAATTTAGAAGCAATCTTTTTATTTTCTGTTATCAATTGTTTTCCATCCTTAATATGAAGCACTGATGATCCATGATTTTTATTGCCCACTACTGAGGACAGGGATTGCCATAGTTGCTTTGGATTGGAAGCAGAATTAATAAGATCTTTGTAATGTTCAGCTTCAGAAGATCTCACTTTGTTATTAACCAACTTCTTGAGGCTACGATAGTTATTCCAGTCTTCATGATTTCCAGATCGTTTAGCTCGTTTAAAAATGTTATCTCTTTTGGCCATTAATTCTTTAAGTTCATTTGTGATCCAAGGCTTTGTTGTGCATCTAGTTTTAATATTTCGCAACGGAGCATGCCGATTTGCTACATCAATAAAAAGTTTATTCCAAGCATCAACTGCATCATCTATATCCTCAAACGACTCAATTACACTCTAAGGAACCCGAGCAATATCCTGACGAAAACTTTCCTTATTATAATTCTTGTACGATCTTATTTCACGAATTTCAGCAGGGCCTTTGGGAATACCAGCTTTCTTTGTAACAAAAACAATACAATGATCACTAATACCAGATTCTTGCACACCATGCGTAACAATACGATGACAATTATTAACAAACATAAGATCTATTGTAGTGCTTGTATGCTCAGTTACCCTCGTGGGATTTTTGATAAGTTGAGTTAAGCCATGAAGACGAGTAATTTGCATAAGTTTCCTTGTGTATTTATTTGGTTTCAATGCACCAACATCTGCATTGAAATCGCCAGTAATTATAATGTCCTTGTTCGTTTCGTTTTCCAATTTTGCCAAAATATCTTGAAAACTCGTAACAAATTTGTCAGAATCCATTATTGGTGGTTAGTAAGTGGTAATAAATAAAGTATTCCTGGCTTTCTCAGGGCATATTTCGACACATACCATTTACAGACAACTAGATTCCAAATCGCCCCGTCGCTTGCTTGGCCATTTATTCTTCACAAAAACAGCACAGCCCCCACCTTTACGATTTCTATCTTTCCGATAGCAAACACAATTTGATGGACATATTTTGCTATCAGCAATAGTCGAATCCAATCGTGATTCCGAGAAGGCCATTACATCGATGCTGGATTTCTTTAAAACAACATCAACATCAGCACTATGAGAATGCAAGGACGCTACATTTAAATGACCAAACTTCATTCCCCGCTTCTTGAGATTTGGGTTCAAAAAATCGTTAACATCACAAGAATCCGTTATAACATTTCTTGAGTGAGGCCGAGTTTCAGTCACCACTTGGGGAAAAAGACAAGAATTGCAGCTGCAATTTGAGTTAGAATTCTGTACGTGATAGTTGTCTTCAGTAGAAGACATTCATCACATTGGATGGCTTTTTGATTTTTGCGACACCCTTTTAGGCATTCACAACATGGATCAATTTGAGGGCCAGGGTTAAGATTTATATCCCCAGCAAGAAGAGCCAAAATACTGGATGACAATGCGATATGAGTCAAATGAAGTCCAACACGAGCTTTCCAATATGTCGGCGGAGCAGGAGAGCAACATCTATGACTGGCTAAAATCCTAGTAGGAAATGATTTCCTGTGCATATCACCAATACGGAAAAGACTTCTCGGCGTTTCAACATCATATCTAGCATTCAATTGCGTCCTAAGGACCGTGAAGAGAAACAACATCAAAACTAAGGAGGAGCCTTTACAAACACGTCTTGACGCCATCTTGACATGCATATGTGCCAAAACCAAAACAGACGGTAGGTCATTTACCCACCTATCATAGAAGATGGCATCAGAAGCGGAGACACTGATAAGAACAACAAACCTAGCTAGCTTTTTTTTATAGCGAAAACGTCTTTTCAGAGAGCTGCAGGAACGAGCACTGTTGGCACCTGGAATTTCTTTCCTCATCCCTTCGTCCAAAAAAAAATCATCCTAAGGGATAATTCCAAACCAAACTTGATTTGTCGATTTTATTATTGTTGTTATTATTTTTTGACGGTCGGTCCGTGACAAAGGAGCTCCGAGAGCTTGCATAGGTAGATCACTAGGCAGCCGCTGATAATGAAAATCTGTTCCCTCAATCCGCCCTGCACTTTCGGCCTGCATGCCAACAGGCATGGCAACATTTCGTTCCGTTTGAGTATTTTTTTTGGCTTTCCCGTACTTTCTGTGGTAATATTACTTTGGTTTCTCCTTTCTATCAAACACATATTTTCTTTCTAGAACAAGATTATCATCGAAGCAACTGGTTACCAGTATTGCCAGGAAGACAGTGTTTAAAGTGCTACTATGACCAAAAAATCACTTTTATTTTTTCTTCGGATTTCGAAACTATGTTTATTAAACACTCCGCAAGCGAAATTATAAGCCTTAATTTTGAGAAGAAGACCGTTAATTTAAACTGCAATTTTCCGTTTTAATGGTCCGCCATTATTACACCAGAAAGGATACAATGACATCATTCACACACGAGTTTTAGAATGCAGTGTGTGTGAAAGTGCCTTATTTAGTATGCAGCACGGGAGTTTTGAGCTTTCACACTCTCAAACTCGTGTTTTGCATAATTTGTAAGCCGCGTTCACACACTACATTTTACAGCTCTTGCGCGTATGACGTCATTGTATCCCTTCTGGTGTAATAATGGCGGACCATTAAACCGGAAAATTGTAGTTTAAATTAACGGTCTTCTTCTCAAAATTAAGGCTTATAATTTCGCTTGGGGAGTGTTTAATAAACATAGTTTCGAAATCCGAAGAAAAAATAAAAGTGATTTTTTGATCATAGTAGCACTTTAAAACTGTATGTCGTCTTTTCAGAGGGCACAAAATTAAATTCAAAAGAAGAAATCATGCTTCTTCTAATTTCTGTTTGTGACAGTTGAGGTGGTTTTTAAAAATGTCCACTGGAGTCTAACGATATCGCAAAAAATAGTTTACCACCGAAAACATCAGTATCTCCAGATCGCAGAAATTAGTTCCCACATAACACAAAAGACCGCCAAATGAAATTGCCAGATGAAAGTCTCATAAGCATTTCTTGCGTCACGGTATGTTTCATTTTTTAACTCTTGTAATTAACTGGATAAAATCGTCGTTGTTTTTAATACAGTGAATTGAACTGTTTACGGATCCCTTTTGTACATGAACATGGAATTTTAGCAAGGCAAAATGGTCACCTGGCGTATCGCAAAGAGCGCGACGTAAATATCATAATTTCTAAGGAAATAATTTAAAATTGCCTAACTTGTAACTTCCACGTCAAGAAAAATTTTTTGTAAGAATCAAAAAAAGTGGAAAATGAAAAATGTTGACCCCCAACTTAAATTTGTAGGGGGGGGGGAGTTCAGAAATTGCCATTTTTGAGGTCGTAACCTAATTGCTGCCATGGTAACAGTGAATGTTTGTTGACGCCCGAGAACCTAATTTTGAACTCAAAAACCTGTTATGAAAACTGCAACATTTAAAACGTAATTTCTCAAGTCTGTTAGATTACTACAACTCAAGACAAAACCACAATTGTAGTTTCCTTCCATGCATCTGGCTTTTCAGTAAATATATAAATAAATAAGGATGGAATTAGCTACACAGTGTCCCGGCCATTTTAATTCGTCAGCAAAACAAGCAGCACATCATTTTCTTCTATCTATAATCTCCAGAAGTACATAAGTTCTATAATTGATACTACATGTACATGGATGGATAGCTTACAACAGAAATTGCAGTTACGAAATAAGAAAAAATTTTCAGCAAGGCGGGATTATTTTGTTTTCAGGGCAACCAACAAAGAGACCATAAAAAATGAGATTTCTTAAATTTTGTCAAAATTAACATTCAGTGAATTTGCTTGAAAACTTGGAAGAAAACTGAGACGCACTGAGATTTAAAGAATGTTGTATGTTAAGTAGTCCTCTGGAAACAACCCTTCATAAACCGTATTTTTGGAAACAATTTGAACCGAAGTAAAGCTTACTTGACGATTTTGTTCATGTCTCCACTTTGCGACTTACGTTGGGCGAGCTGGTTTACAAATCCAGCGTTCTAAACCTCTTCTTTCAGCTGGTTGTGCTATTTATCCCAGTGTTCAGAAATCGCTTCAACTTTTCTACTTGAAATCTAATGAGAAGAATATTTTGCGACATATTTTACGTCGGTCGCTTTATTTCAGCCCTTTCGGAAGCTGGGATGGCATCGAGACCTGCTTGGTATTGCTTAACCATTTTCTCAAGGTGAACCCTCCGAACTTCGAAGTCTGGTGCCTTCACTCTCTGTATCGGCAGTGTTTAGTGAATCATCCACATAAAGGTTTCGTCTGATGGCTGCTGTTTCCTCAGGGTACTTGTCACGATGCTCTTCCGCGTTAATCATTACCACGTGATTGGCGCATAAATGAATGCTGTCCGAATGACCTCCTTAGACATTGATGAACATCTGGTTCCTAATCTCGTGATTCTCTATACAAGAAACGCATAGCAGGCATATCAGTTTGTTAACTCGTAACTGAAGAAAAATGTCCTTAAAGCCCGAGCATAGCACATTACGTCCCTGACGAAAGCAAAGCAACACAGTGAAAAGTGAAGTTGGGAGATCAGGGCCGGCTAGGATGAAGTCATTTAAACTCTTCCCATTGAACTTGGCTGCTGCGTTGTACACCCTACGGAGTTTTTCTGGTTTCTTGGGGTGACAAACAGGATGATGGTTGAGACAGTTCACTCTTTGACTCACAGTTCCACTGACCTCCTAGGGAGTCATCTTTCTAATGTAGCTCTTCTGAACATCAATTGCTTTCGAGGCTTTGAACGACTGTTTTAGCGCAGCGTCACATTCGGGGCAGAGCAGTAAGGTGCGCAACTAAGCCTCAGCGGCTTTCCTGTTGTTAGGGAGAACGGGATTGCATCTTTCCATAGGATTCCGGATTCAAAGGCGTTTTCGTTTTGAGTTCTTTTAGTTGTGCTATTTTCAGTCCCGTAACGCTTTCTCATCTTCCACTGGCCGTACAGTGCTTTTAGTTCGTTGAGACAGTTTGTTGAGACAGACGTTCGTAAGGACAGTTTCCATGTCGATCCACTGTTGAATTTGGCGTTGAAGACAAGAGTCGCCTTGAGACTGCAAGGTTTGCTTCTATTCGACACATGTGAATGTTATCTTCCTCTGATCCAGGAAGATGATACTCGGTGTAGACACGACAGTGGGTGATAATCGATGATAATCGGTGTAGACGCGTACAGGCAGCATGGGAAAAGAGATTTGGTCCTCCTGGAACTCCGATAGAAGTAAGAACGCGTTTAGGGTGGTTAGCCTTCACCACAGTTTATTTTCTGCTTGCATTTCGTTCTGAGATGCCTGAAAAAGGAAATTTAAGCATAGTCCCTTTTCCGCTAGTAATTTCTTTCTTTCCGGCTGTGTCGAGACCTTTAAACAATCTGCAATCTTAAACGGGATGCTTTCCATTCGTGCGAAACGGGCAAAACGCAGTACTCGCGTGGACAGAGAATGTGGATCTTTGGTATAGCAGTTTGGTTTCTGAGGTCGGTTTGTTTTGATAAGGCGTCAAGTCCAGGAGGACACTTTTCCCACACTCTAGCCTGCTTTTCCAGCCATTTTTGCATCGACTCCAAATCAACACTTTTAGGATTTTCATTTGCGTGACTCGGCCATGCGATTTTCAGTGTAGGTGGAGGTCGAACGTGAAACGTGGCCCTCAACTCATGTTCTTGTCGTAATGATTCGTACCTTGCTACAAGAATAGAAACAGTATCTGAAAGAGATATTAGCTGTTAAACATTTCTCTCATTGACTTTTGGATGTTTTCTGAAGGACGTATCGTGCGCCAACAGAATTCCAATGGGTTCCCTCGAATCGCTCCTGAAGTATTTCTCACGCCTTTCGGCACTTGCCGCTACCAGGCAAAATCCCTTGAGGAGCCTTCTCCCCTTTGCCTGTAACTTGAGTTAGCAGGTCCAAGAGCTCGTCCTCAGAGTGGATGTTTTCTCTTTCGTACTTGTTGAATGAAGCCTTGAATGCGAAATAGTTCTTCACGTCTCCCTTAAGGAGGCTCGAAACAGTTTTGCTGGGCGCGCGCAGACTGGGTTCCAATTTTCCCGTGAGACTCAAAAACTAAAACAAACAAGCAAAAATGGCGTCGCGCTCTCGTCTGGATTTAATATTTTGCGCAGGTCTTTTAAAAGCTTCGTGTAGGTAAGGTTGAAAACGACTGGAATTTAGGTGACATTTCACTTGAATCATGTCCTTTTCAATGTTATCAACGCGATCGTCAACTCAGCCGCATATGAAGCGCAGTGAGCTTATATTCAAAGGCTGTGCAACTGAACTGTGCTAGAGAGGACGGTGACTTCAAAGCTCTCTCATCTCCAGTGAAATCGTTTAAAGGCCCTAGAATAGTCGCCTTTTTACCATTAGTTTCTTTCACTGGCTCTTTTGACCACGGAAGCCTTTTCTACGTCCAGGTCGCAGGAAAAAAGTCTGGCACCGTTTCCGTGCCAGGGCAAATTTTTCGCGAACTCCGATTCGTATTTCTGAGAATACATTCCCATTTAGAATATAAGACAAAAAAAACAGGCACACACACGTTTACGGTGTTGTTAGCAAAAACAATGTAGACTACAGTAAAAGCTTTTTATTGTCTTCACATCATGAAATAACAGGGCAAGAATTTAAAACTAAAAGAAAAATTTAGCGTAACAAAATTAAACTTCCAGTGAGCGAAAAAAAATACCTTGTGAAACAGACAGATTTTGACTCAATAAAGAGACTTATTCATGTCGAAATGTTGACAAACCAGCCGCTACAAAGAAAATATTACAAACAATGAGGTGAAAGATTCGCTTTCCATTTTGCTGAAGTGGTAGTTTCAATATCAGTTTCACCGTAAATCTGTTTACTTGCGAAACAAAATTAAAAAGCGTACAAGAGAATTTCAAAACAATTCATCGCGCGCTGTATTTTTATCAGCAGTCGGCTCGCTAAAAACAAGTTAGTTTTTTCAAGTTAGTTTTCTGGGAAATACTCCACATTTTTGGATAAAAGAAGTGCTCTCTTATTTGCTTAATTAAGTGATAGTGCGATAGTTTGGTGGTAATACGTTTTTTTTCCGTAATGCAATAAGAAAAACCGACCTGTAGAATAATTTCAAAACATTACCGCGTGCTATCTTTGTAAATTCGTTTGGTACGAAATACTCCAAATGTTCGGATAAAAGAAATGGTTTCTATCTTGCCGAACTGGTAATATTGATAATTTGACTGTTACTGGTTTTTCCTGGGGCGAAAACAATTCTTCAAACCTTCAAAGCGGCTCTTTTTAAATTGAGTTTTGATCAATCAATCGAACAAGTTTCATCAACAGAGAATTCTTGACAACATTGACACTTATCAAAGATCATCAAAGGTAGTTTTGTCCTCGTTTCAATACATACCTCTACATACGGGACTTCTTCTTCGGAAATGTTGTCTTTTTGTTAATTCTGTCCTTGTGCTCCTTTAAGACATATAATCCCGAAGTGGTGTCCATGTACGCGTTGCTCAATCCTGAACTCCTTTTGAAGGACAACCTCGCCTGATTGCAGTATTTTCGAAACTCCGTTGTTTTTAAGAGTTTCAAGCACATTCCACTTTGGTAGAAGTACTTGCTCTCCATCGCATACGTTTCCAATCCTCGTTTAGGTTAAGAATCGTTGACATGTAAATAATTGTACAGTGGTATAAACAGTAAGCTAAAGTCCACCACCGCTTTCGAAAACATGATATTTGTGAGCGAACGCTGCGAACGTTTGCAAACATTTAGAGATGAGTTCAGTTTTCACGGAGTTCAAATAGCTCTTCAGGCAGACGATAAATCAAAACAAGTACAGAAAGCAGCCTATCTTTGGAGGATTAACACAATCTTTGTTCCCAAGGTGTAAAAGAAGCATTAGTCGCCATTCTGAGCGAAGTGCCGATGAATTCACTTGAGATAGAATCAATCTGCACGAGGAGGAAAACATTCCGCTATATTTGGTGCCAATGATACAATGATTTGAAAACAAAAAAAACAAACGATGTAATGTTTTTCGACAAGCACTGATCCCGAGTCCACCCAAAACGTCACCTTTTCAAACGTAAAGAAAGTCATCAGGGCGAAAGAAATGCCCAACGAAATAAACCTGGAATAAACAGACTTGAAACCGCGTGCTGAGAGTGGCGTGACAATTTCTGCGCATGCGCAATTGCCTATCTTGTCGTGTCGAAATTTTCAACATTTTGTAACTTAGGAAGAACATAATTTCGCTTCCGCTCGGTAAACTTCTTTGATTTTTTGCATGTTAACTCTTATATGCCCAAAGAGCTTTTCAAGTGAGATTAAAAAAATTCTGTCGTACGGGAGAAAAGTTAAAGGTAAATTCGTAAAAAAGTGTTTTTTGCTGAAAGTTTTCGACAGAATTTTCTTTAACTTAATCCTTAGATAGCTTACTAGAATCAAAGGCCGTATGCAAAAGTAAAAGAAATTTCACCGTCAAATTTTCAAGGAAACTCAGGATATCTCTATTTTATGGTCATACTTCGAAACCCAACTGCGTTGCCATTGCAACAAATTTCTTAAGGAATCTACACAAAATTGACACTTTGATATTATCGTTATTTTGTGGCAAAATTTAATCATGATTGGTCAACTCTAACCTAAATATTTCAACTCCCAAATATAATGCATCGAAAAAAAACAAGAACCCTTTCGAGCCACCTTAAAGGACTTTATTCTGGGGTCAAGTGTCCTCAAGATAGCCTCAGCTAACTTGATTGATGAATATTCCGCGAATACTAACAGCTGTCACTACAGGTGTTGAATTTCGCTACTTCACTGGGATTGAAATCGGTCATTCGAGCGAAGTAACGATCGAATATGTCTTTCTTACTCTCCCGGGTAGTACCTGAAGGTTCCCCTGGGGTAGTGCCTGAAATTTGTCCTCTAAAGTCTCATTATCACTCGGGTCCGATGATTTCTTTCGGGCACGTGGTTCGGCATTCGCAATCTTGAGTCTACTCTTAGCATCCTCGAGTTCTAACTGAGTTTCCGCCTAAATTTGAAGTTTCCTTCGCTCCTGCTGTAAGCTTAGCTCCTTTTCCTCTAGCTTTTTCCGTTTCTCCTCCAAGCTTAAGATCCCCTATTTGTTGCGCTAGGTCCACTTCTATTTGCGATTTTACTGCCATGAAAGATGCTCGACTTCTTAAGCTTTCATAGAATGATTGAGCGTTTGGTTGTGATTGAAGGCGTGAATGTCCACCAGACGGAGGTGGCTCAGATGAACGCTGAGTTGGAACAGAACTTTGAGGATCACCTTCCCTGGATTTTCAATATTCATACGGCTCTTTGTAGGGCTTGAAACACGTCTTCTTCAATGGAACGCGCCCAACGTTTCAACGCAAGCATTTCTCTGTCATCTGGAACTTCAATAAGCTGGTTATTGCTACTCATCGGGTCTTCACATAATTTTTTGGTACTATCCATTAAGTACTTTACCAGAGTCCTGCTCCCTTTGTCCTTTATTAGCTGATTCAGATTTCCGAGTTCGTCACACAATTCATCATTTTGCCGGCGTCTAAGCAAGCGAACCCTCGTGCTGTTGACGTGTGTCCATCGGTAGGGTTCAATGATTGTTCTCCAGTGTCCACTCTACTCATTGTAAATGAATGGCGGGTGATAAAATCGACCAATAGAAATTTCAGAGGAGACCCCGAGCGGCGGACGCTCGATTCAGCAAAAACACTAAAGTAAGGAAGAGATGAGGTAAAGCCCAAGCGAAACCATAAGCAGCAAGCTCGCTGATAGTCCAAGGACGGTAACGTCCAATCCAGCAAAGTGAATTCAAATACACAATTAGCAGCGTTTCAATAATCCAAGGACGAAGGCGTCCAACCCGGCGAAGCGGTTCCAAAATAAACAGTGAACAGCGGCGTTCAATTCAGAAATAAGCAACTTGAATATCCCTTGTTAGCTGTGCTTACATCCGGTTCGAAGGGCCAAAATTTGTTCATAAATCCCTTCAAACTTTTCCAATTGGACTCCAAGGAAGATTTTTTTTAAGACATGGTTACAAGTTAGTGTGCGTCGCGAAGAATCTTGCCAAAGCACGCTTTTTTTCTTACTTGGCATAATCCCTAGACGATCACTTAATGTTCATGCGTGATGCTAAGAAAACGAAAAGGCCTAATTAACCCGTTTCTACAGAGTGCTCGTTGTTGCTAATTAATCTAGAAATGTCTACATTCAACTTCTTTGATGCACAAGCGGTAGTCCATTTCCTCAGTTCAGCCCACTGAAATCAGGTTTGACAGTATTGCAATGTTCAGTGTATAGGTACATTTCCACCATAGCTTTTCGCTCTACTTCTCCATCAGACATCATAATTCCCTCCAAGAGATGAAAAAAAGGCATCCTTTAGAGTGGCATTTCATTTAGCAAAACATTTTACTTTAACTTGTGGAGGCAAAACTGCAGAGAGCAACTTTATTGGAAGTGGAAGCGACAATAACATAAGCCGTGGGAAGTTACCGGTCAACGGTGTTTACTTAAAGAACTTTCCCTTTATGATTTACTCAACACCGCGTTAGACGCGCAATTTTCTTAAATTAGGTTCTGTTTCTCTACTTGCTGCTCTATATTCTTGCTCCATTTACAGTAGGATTAACAGTCTCTGATATAAGAATTGTATAGTACGTTTTCTAGCGCTCACTTCATTTTCGCCGCCAAAATGAGACTGCTAACACAACTCGACAATTAACATTACATCTGTAAGCTGAAAAAAAAATGACTATTGCTATTTCCCATTCTATTCAACTAGCGCGCCTTTCTGCTTTCAGTTCAATGGAGGCCTCAATCTTGATTAATAAAGACCCTTCGTTATAGACCATTCGTACTTTCGTACAATTTCCCCCAGCTTTATATTTACAACTTTCTAAACAAAAAAACAAAACAAAAAAAACAAGGTCCAAGGTCCCGCGAGAGCGGAGCTCTTAATAGTTATAGAAACCATGTGACTCAAACCATGTGAAAAAAAAACCATGTGACTTAACTTTTGGGTCATGACGTCATTCATGCCCGTACGTCCGTCCCAACATATTTCATGCAGTATGTTTGAAGTGTCTTTGAGTGATCACGTAGAAAGTGTAGGCTGGTATAGCAAATTCGTGTTCCTTGTGGAATACCTGAACTTATTTGGTTGCCATTTTCTCCATGTAAAATAGTAAATTTGCCGTCGAGAAGTTATCCATGCACGAAAGTCGCTTCTCTGTGTCACGCACAGTAACGCAACCTGTCGACTTCAATTCTCTCATTTCAGTCTGTTTTTATGGCCTATAACGTTATTTTAGATTCTAAAGGATTGAAAACAACACCGACAAGTCAAATGAAACCGTTCGACTAGTTTGAAATGACTTTGTGTTGTAATTATTAAATAATACACCACTGGCTCACCTGAAATCTGTCGGGGGAGGGGTGGGGTAGGAACGACATCAATAGCTGCAAAACGTTTATGTGCCAGATCTGCGGCAGTGAAATGATTCAAACGATAACCGTGTACTTTGTTAGCTTTTATTTTACCTTTTGACAGATTTCATGTATTTGTTAAGTGTTAAAAGCTGATTTAACGTGACCCACTTGTCCCTCAGCAGATATGTCTATTTTAGGAAAATGTCAATTTTGCATAGCCTATACAGTAGAAACCCGCGTATGAGAACCTAGATTTTTCCAACGTAGCCTAAATAGGTTCTTACAGAAATGGTATTTAGTGGGATTTTAGGCTACTTAGGTTCTTAAATAGGTTTTTATTTTGATAGGGGCACTAGCGATCAGCACAGAAAACTACAGGGCATATGTGATATGAAATATATTGCTGTATTATAAAATAATTATCTAGAATACAGTTTAGATGATAACCATACAGTAAATTTATCTTTCCAAAGTACTAACATGCATGTCTTTCATGCTGCAGTGTCCATAAAATGCTGTGTCACATTTTGGGATGCCCCCATTTTTGTAAAATAAGAACCTATTGAAAATTTTAGGCTAAATAGGTTCTTATGAAAAGGGCGTTTAAAAAGAAAATTTTAGCCTAACAGGTTCTTAAATTTTAGGTTCTTGTACGCGGGTTTTTACTGTATTGAACCTTAAAAGTGAATTGCCCGCAAAGATTTTTCAAGAATGGTTAAGTACAATCCTTTGGCTCTTTTAGAAAATGCAGATCAACCACAGAGTTTGTCTACTACATAGGAATAACTTCCTTTGAAATTTGGCAAAGTTGACACTTTTTCAAATCTGGCAAATCACCCTCTCTGTTGAAAATTTTTGCTCAGCTTATAAGAAGAGTCTGAAAGAAATATTAATATTTTTATGAAGATGAAGGTCAGTTTAGTAAAGAAACATCATTTGAATTATTATTGGCTAACTTTTCTTTTAACAAGAGACATGCAAAGTTGGTAAATATTAGAAATTTTTTGAGCCAAAATTGCTCCCAGGGGGTAAAATTTAAATTGCCTGTCACGTGCCCAATTAGTATTAGAAGATAAAATAATGTCGATTTGATACTTGCTCATAACTAGCTTTCAGCAGGCAAAGTTTGAGATAGGGTTGTTCCTGACCATTTCCAAAAATCTTTGAACCTCTCGTGGACTGGCTCTCGAGTAAAGAGGACGTGCTCTCATGGACCTCCATTAAGACTGATGCTATAACGGGGTAAAGAGCAATATATCCTACACTGGGCACTGACAAGTAGCAGAATTCGGATGGCCTATTATCACGGCAGAATTTTGATCTCAAGTCAACAACATGGCCGCTGGCTTCATTCCTTGGAATGAAGATATTTCTTTTAAAAGCTTCACATGAACAGGAAAAGACCTGAAGAATATTCAACGGCGCGTATAGAAGAAATACTGGAGAGCTTAAAGGGATAAAATTCTTGCTCGAGGACAGACTTGTTTTTTTCACTTTCGGCTTTTTGGCACCGAAATATCCAATATTTTCACAATGTTTTCAGGTATTTTAGTCAGGTACAAGTCTTACAAGACAGTTGAATTATTCCAATTCTGTTTTCCGTGCAAGTTTCATGTGGCCTACCAAACCTCGTTTTCATGCAGTCGCAACCAGGCCACTCCACCGCCATTTATGAATACGGCATCCGAGAAATAGTCCAATCCGTTAAGGGAAAGATCGTGACAAATTGCGCAAAAGCATCAAATTTGGCACACTTATTCTTGAGACCATATCAAACAAATTGAGAAGGAGTGCCACGAGATCCGAGCATCCGGGGGGCCGTGGAACGCAAATCTATTGTCAATGACTTGGTCACAGGACAACCAGGCTTACTAACAAATCACTAATAGCAAAATAGAATTGTCGTGGGGAACTTTTTAACTGATGTCATCAGCGAACGGAACAAATGATAATAAACAGTCATTAGAGTTACCTGCCACATCAAATCCACATACTGTATATATATATTTGTCTACCAAGAGATCTGCTCATGAGCCTGGGTATCCTGTGGTCAAATAGATTAATGGCCTTGACTAGTGGACAACAAACATAAGCCGGACTAATGGAAAATAAGCTTATCCCAAACGGGTTAAGCAGCTTATCTAAGTCTTAGTTCAAGCTTTCTTTTGACAAAGACATATCTGGGAGAGAAATTTCTTTCCTAATTAACAGAATGTTACAAATAAACCAACACACTCAATAATTCATTTTGTGATCACTCAGCCACGCATACTGTAGATCTCGAGATCGATCGTTATAAGAGATAAAGGCCAACAAAGCATGACAACAAAAACATCAGAAGGCATCAGTTAGTTAGAATGACCTGGCGAACTTCAGAATTTTTTCACCAAACTGGAGAAGGGGATTTTTATGGGTTAATCTGGCATTCTCTCTGGTGTAAACAGGAGCCTGCGCGTCTATAGCTCCAAGGAAGCTACAACTTAAATTTCTTGACGAAAAGGGTCTATAGATCACACTCCGTGATGTGAAACACAAAATATAAATCACCTGAGATTTTCGGATTTAATTGCAGAGAAAGCTAGAGATTTCTTTAGCGAAACATCACGTCGGACTTTCTCCGACAAGAGGACTTATTAGATAAGTTCTTATTGTTTTCGGAGGGAAAAATTGTCGTTTAGAGTGCAAAATAAAGTCAGCTAGCATTTTCGGAGAGCCATCAGCAGCTCGAAAATTCGCGGATAGAATTCTGTTTCCTAACATTTTCTGCGGCCTAAATATTCAGCAAAATTCGAACCGATCAATCTGTATTAGCTTACACAAATATGCCTTTAAAAACCTCTGAAACAATCTTAGAAAGAGGAAATGACATTTCAAGTAATTTGCTAAAATTTTTCGTTGGATGCCCCTGATTATACACAAAGATTTAACAGAGCGTGTTGCGAAACACAAAATCCTGCAATAAGCCTTGCCCGGCGATACAAACATCAGCAGGGAAACTCGTCACGCTGCAGTGAATATTTCACATCCTTAACTGTCGCAAATATAAACATTAGAGGCAGAAAAACCTATAAACTTCCTAAACAAGCCAAATTCATCGTACCTATTATGCCAAGAGCGGCATAAAAACCACATTAAGTCGCTGAAGAAACGATCAGAAGCCAAACCAACGGAGAATAAAAAACGACGAAAGCCACAAGAATCACCAGTTATGACCTCGATATGACCTCGAGAATGCGACGCCTACCAGTAAGTTGTAACAACTCAATTCAGTCAAAATTTTAAAATCCTCCAAACTAAACCCGCTACGAAAACACAAGAAGCAAAATTGGTCAAAAGATCAAGATAAGGCACGGCGTACAAATACGTGAAGTAGAAGTCGTGCAGGCCTTCCAACCCATCTTATGGCTGTGTCGGTCGAATACAGACGCTATCCCTTCAGTCGTTTCCATGTCTCGTGGATTGCTTTCTTGATAGATATCGATATTCTGCTATGCTGGTTCCATTTCTGCTATTTCCTTTTGCGATTTTCTGAGCTTTTATGAAAAGTGGCGGGGGAAAGAAACCTTCGACCGGCACTATAGCGCTTCCCTCCTCCCGGTCCTCCATCCAAAGGCATTGAAAACAATGCCAAAAAATCCCGATTTCACACAAATTGCAGCTTAATTAATCTATAGTTCTGCGAAGGTTGCGGCAATATCGGACTTAACTGAGCACGATGCAAACGGATTTAAAAGGTTCGATATACTGAACTTATCGCGTCTTTTAAATTTGCGACATCCTGTCGGAAAATCAAAGTTTCGAACATGCGCAGCAACCGGATTGTGTTCCTTTAAACTCTTTGCCGAATAGTACTTTGCTGTCTTGTGCCATTTTCCCTCGATACTTTACCTTTTTCGGGCACTTTTTGCCAGTAAACTGCCTGATGCTTGGGCAATGTTACTTAATTCATTTTAGCAAAGTTGTTTGATGGTTGACAGAACTAAACAGCCAGCGGGATGCATGCGAATCAGTGAGAAATGCGTATTCACATTGAAAAGTCTGTCAAGGGGTCGTTACCGGGAGCAACTTAAGAGAAGTCTTAAGAGGCTCTGACTGTAAATATCGAGAATCGGCGGACAAGCTCAAAAAATCGAAAATCCTGATAACGTGCCAGAAGAACACTTTTGGGGAGCTATCTTCGAAAATATTACTTAAACGCAATAAATAAGTAAGTAAATAAGTTTTTTTCTATTATCCAAATTATGCACATTTTGGCAACACTGGTTCGCGAACTCGTGTTTTTGTCAGCGCGAGCCTGAATTGCCCAGATTTTTTATTTCATATTATAATAGAAGTAGGGCCAAACTTTATCACAGTGTTTATTTCAATTCGATATTAGACGTACCAAGACCCATTTTAAGCCTCTAAAGTTTACCAATTTTTGCCTTTTTCCGAAGTGCGCAAAATGGCTTTGTTTCAAAGAACCACCAAACCATAGAAATCAAGCAAAAGTCCATGCAATTCCTATTGATAGAAAGTAGAAGAGTATTGCTATCATTTAAAATTAAAATTGTTTTCTGGCGTTGCAAATTGTTTAAAAGCAAGCGCTTTCAATTTGTTTAATTTTAAGCCTGATTATTGCGTAATAAATTAAGCAAAACCGTTTTTCCGAATTTCCCGAAAACAACAGAATTCCAGAAGGTTTAAGTAATATTTTCGAAGATAGCTCCCCAAAAGTGTTCTTCTGGCAAGTTATCAGGATTTTCGATTTTTTGAGCTTGTCCGCCGATTCTCGATATTTACAGTCAGAGCCTCTTAAGTAGGTTTATTAGAGCAACTGTAGTTTCAAGAGTACTCTTCTTGAACTTTAAATTAGCTTTCTGAAGAATGCTGCAAGGAGAGCTGCCGATGAATCGACGGAGAAAGTCTTGCTGTAGTCTTCTTTTTCAAGAAAAATGAAATGTGCTGTGTTTTATAAGTTGACAAGAATTTCACCTTTACAATCCACAAATTGACTCCAATTTGTTTTTAATTTAAGAGTGCTTTGTAGCACGATCAGGATAAAAACGTAGAGCAATTCACGAGTAGAAAAATAAGTTTTATGATAGCACGACCTTCCTCTCTCTTTTAGAATGCTGGCTTGTAAAATGAAAGTCATAAGAAGACACCGTATGTAGGACAAAGTTGACGCAAACTACCTGTTTCACATTTAAACAATGTCTCACCTAACGCGAAAATGACAGTTTCAGTCAGACACTTACGAGCAGTATAATTTGTGCGTTCCTCAAAGCGCCTACTTTTATATAGGCTTACTTCGCATCCGCAAAACTTATGCCGGCGTAATTTAAAGCGTGTTTGGTGTTTGTTTGTTTGTTTGTTTTAAATCTTGATGGTCTCTAGTTAGAGAACGAAATATAATAGTTATTTAAAAAACTATGAGCGAAACAGTTGTCGGTTTAAACCTATTATACCCGAAAAGCTTCCAAAAACAGTTCTGTGCATTTCTAAAAGCGCTCGCATTTCAAACAATTTGCAGCTGCAAAACTTATGCTATAGAGTTAAGAATGTTTGGACGGTGTTTGTTTTTTACAATCTCGATTGTCTCAAGTTAGAGAACGAAATATAAGGGTTACTTAAGTAACTATAAGCGAAGCAGTTTTGAGTTTAAAGCTATTTTATCCGGTAAGTAATGAGTGTTCCTCAAAGTGCTCGATTTTTTCGCGGCTGCTAAAACCTACGCGACATTTCTTCGATAAGTTTATTACAAGTGCTTCGAGGCTCCCCATATCCTTTCTTTCTGGTAATCCCAGTAAAATGCCGGTGAAATGCTAGTATAAATTTATGACCAGACTAATAGTGGCAGTTCATGTTATTTGTTAAAATCCGAACGCGATGAAGATAACCCATTTAAACAGTCGTGAATAAGTTTTTTTTTGTTGTTGTTGTAAATGAGCGCCGTTTCAAGCGAACAGCCAATAATCCAAGGAGATTTGACAAGCCTTGACAGTTAATGACAGGATATGGAAACATTGCAACACCGAGCAAGACGGCTCGTGAGTAAAATATGTGTTCAGTTTGATGCCCGAAAAAAAATAATCAGGCTGTCCTCAGCCTCTAGAATGACCTTTCGAGCTTGGTTTTAAAGAACAGATCCCCAAAATATTGGAGGACAATTCGGAACACTTTCGGGCTTTTTGAAAAACACTTTTCGAAAGCGAACAAGCCAAAAAAGCCCCGAAATATATTTCAGACCGAAAAGTTTCAGGACTATTTTTGAGAAACGAACACCAGTTTATTGCTTGGCGGCTCCGCTTTTGGGCTTGGCTAAATCTATATATTAGAATTCCTGTGATGTGCTCTACAAGATGAGGTACATATAATGGGTTGCCGCGCTGCTGGAGGCATGTGACGTCCCCTAATATGGCTGTTATGTTTGGCGCCATCTTGGATTTTACCAAATATTAGAAATTGTCCAAAAACGTTAAAAATTGGAAATGTTTGTTGCTGGATATGTAGAGTGTGACATAGTTAAACATTTTGCTGGTTTTTGTTGATATTTTTTTGCATTTTTTCACCTCAAAAGGGCAAAAAAACACGCAAAT
This sequence comes from Siderastrea radians, assembly GCA_964017195.1. Lineage (NCBI taxonomy): Eukaryota > Metazoa > Cnidaria > Anthozoa > Scleractinia > Rhizangiidae > Siderastrea > Siderastrea radians. The sequence goes on along the minus strand of OZ024890.1, from coordinate 47,595,213 downwards.
TTCTTCAAAAATGGCTAACCACCTGCTACTTATGACGTCATATCCCGCAACCATAGAAGCCAATTCTCACCATACGTGTGTCACAATGTATCTAGGGGATATGTGCACAGCTACTGATAACGGCAGGTCTAGATAATAATTCGTCTTTGAATAATTCAAGGAAAACCTTATGGAGGTGGTGTCCACCCCGCCTTGTACACCCGGGTAAAACTTGGTTAGTGGGAAAATTTGAAGCGCGTTTTCGCATCAGCGTTGTCTCTCGACCATCTTCTTCTTGATCCATTGTTTTAGACATTTTAAAAGTGGAGGATGTTGTTTTCGTAACTGCAGAAATATATGGCCCATCGCAAAACAATTGTGTTGTCATTTTTCTTATTACTAAAAATAATAAAATTACAAAAGTACGATTACGTAACTTCACAAACACAAAGATCTAGATTTTTCTTTCTTTTCAAATAATATGGTGGCGTATTAATTCACAAACTTCTGCACATTCGTTCTTGTTTCTTTTTGGTTGTGCAACCAAATTGAATTATCTGCACGATGATTGCAAGGTGATGATGATGTCTGTTTTCGGGGTTATATGTAATTATTTTCTCTAAATAACAAAGCTCCCAAGGAAGTTTATTCAATATGTCCGGTTTGTTCTTATATTGGTGCTAATTGCAAAATAGTTGGAACATGTACAAAACCGCTAAAATTACAGTTCATTCGTACGAACTCTGTCGTACTCATTCAGAGACTTTCGCATGGATCGTTTCCTACATTACAACCGTATTGACTACATTGCAGAAAATCGCGAATGGATTGAGCGGAACCATAATGGAGAAGAGCTTGAGTGTTTAGAGAAAAAGAAATTCCAGTTAACAGTTTTAACTGATGAGAAGTGTTTTTAAAGATTTTACGAACTTCTTTCTTATGTTTACGATGACCTAAAACACTGCACAAAAAGAAACCATGTGCTTTTAGCATTCCAGCCGCTACTGACAGGATTTCGGTTTTTTGCTTGTGGCTCATTTCAGCAAGTTATTGGGAATACCACGAAGATCGATAAAAGCACCGTTTGCCGCACAATAATTCGAGTAACCAAAGCGCTACTCAAACTAAGAAACAAAACGATTTACTGGCCAAGTGAAGAAGAATGTGCGAAAATTGCTACTGGATTACGTGAATCTCATAATTTCCCATGTGTCGAGGAAATTATAGACGGAACACACATCAAGGTGTCGAGGCTAAAAGAACACGAATCGTCGTAAAAAATTGTGAAGAAATTGAATGAAATTACTTTAGAAAGAAGAATAATATAACAGACGTATAAACTTACGGGACCTCCGGAGGTCCTGTAACTTTGCGGGGAAAATTGGGGGTTAAGAGTGTTTTATGCAACACCCGTAGATTCTGTTGCATAAACACCACTAAAGTGGTCACTTACGACAATCTTAATATTCCACACTTAAGTGCAATTCTTAAGTAGTCACTTAAGTCTCTTTACGCAACACCTCAAATTTACGGGGACATTTAAGTACGCACTTACGCGTTACGGGTGTTTTATGCTACCGTGCCCAGGCTGCAGGTGCGATGCATTCAAAATTTTTTTAGCACACGATAGTTTTTCGAGCTTTTCATTAGGAAAGTTAAAGTGAAGCAGCTTGTAAATGTTATGGGGACATTATTCGTTTGAGGATTTCCAACTCCAGCAACACAGAGAGGATTGGAAATGCTACAATGCCGCCGTATACGGATTATTTCCACCGGGACTTTTATTTAAATACAAACACCGCGAATTCAGCACATGAGAATTGCATGTAAGGGTATCAACCGGCCTGAGAATACTCTTCATGTGGTTCCAATGTCCGAAAATCTCTTGACAGACAGAATTTAGAGTTTGCATAAACCAGCATGTCGGTAACATTTGCGAGAAAGTGATGGTTTTTTTGTTGGAGTGTTTTTGATTTTTCAGTATGCGTGGCAAGTTGTCTTCGGTAAGTTAAGTTTATAAGCTTACTGCCTAGCTTCGAAAGATCCCAAAACATAAAAAGTGTAGGTTAAATTTATGATTTTGCAATAGACTTGTTTTTAGTGAATAAATGGAATTTGTGATGGTGCTGTTTCGTTTAATAAAAATTGAAGATTAGGGGTAAAAGGCCAGAAGGTTAACCATTTCACGTCGTTTGTTTGCTAGTTTAACCGTCAAAACTGTTGAGTAGTAAAGTGCGAAATGCATGTTTACCCAAGGTGTCAATGTGTCTCTAGCTTCCCAAGCGACAGCGCTAAAGAAAAGGGTAGTCACTGGAACAAAAACGGGTTTTAGAAAACAAAAGATTACTGGGCGGAAACTTTTTCCAATAGTATACCGGCCAGCCTCTGCTGACTTGTTTTTAAATGCGTATACATATGTTCTTAAAAGCAGTAGTTTACTTTGTCCAGAACGTTTTCATTTACCTCTTTTATTTTTTTCTCGTTCTTTTGAATTCTAAAAAGGCCATTCGACCATAATATACTTATCTTAACACAACTTTTAATACTGGCATATGAAGAAAAGCATTACATGGCCGGCGAAAAATTAAAAAAAAGAAGGCAAAGCATCTGTTTTTGAGCCACAAGAAACGCCTTTCAAAATTTTTTTGTTATTAACAGTTTTTTATGCTAACAAAACAGTGCCGTAAAAAAATACTTATTGAAAGATCGACCGCTTTAGGTGAAGAACGCATTTAAACGTGGATGTGAGGCAATTTCGGGAATAAACCGCAAAATTGGCCGAAATTGCCTCACATCCACGTTTAAATGCATTGTAATGCAAATCAGAAAAGCTAACTGTGAAAAGAGCTATTCTCATGTCACCAAAATAATACAATTACATGACCACAAATTCTCCATTGCAACGGCTCAGAAAAATAGATCAGTGGGCCCTTACTGCCAGCCCATATACAACAAGGAGAAGTGAGGGTCACCGCTTGCGCTTGAACGCAGGAAAGTTGTTTAGCTTGGCCTGGTTCTAAATGCTGCGCATAACTCAACTTTGCTCTGTCCTGGAGGGCGACTTTAAACAAAGCCCTGTACTCACAGCATTTTTCTGGTGCAGAATATCGTACAAACGACGTCGTGGATCTTTCTTCCAAAATACGCTATTTGAGGTCAGAAAAAACATTACGACATCTCTAGAAAACAAGTCCCTCAGGTATCTATTACTGCGAAATGACAAAAGAAAACTGCATTACTTTAAGCCATCCAACCCCACGCTAAGAGTGTCGTATTTTTTGACAGGTGCTGCAGCTTTTGTTTTTGTTTGTTTGTTTGTTTGTTTGTTTGCTTGGTTTTTAAAATAAGTTATATATGGCTGGAAGAATTAACGAATGAATGCTGGATACCTTTGTTTAAGTGTCAGAGTGTTTATCTTAACTACCAATAGTACGAAAGGTTTATCATAAGTAGGATTCAGGCATCTATTGAATTAAGAGCAGAAAGTCCTTACTTAGTTTACCCATGTAATGTTAGTTGACAATTTGTGTTAGCGGTCTCATGATGTTGCAGCGAAAATGGTATGAGCGCTGGAAAATGCATTGTACATTTGTTCTATCAGAGACTGTTAATCCTACACTGTGACTGGACCAGGAGCTGGATCAGGCGGGAAGGGCTAAACGAAAAATAGAGCCTGATACAACTTTCTACGGAACGTCCACCGCCCACTTTTTGGATTGATTGACATTCAACAAACCAGCCAATCAAAATTTCTCCTGTTTGCACGATCCTCATTATGCAAATTTCTCATGACAGGCAATTCGCAGAAAGTCCCATAAATGTCGGCAAAATTAAGAAAATCACAGGCTACGATATATCATCTAGGCACTCGTGAGCGCTCAAATTTACACGATTACTAACTTTAAGGTACTCTTTCCGGTATTGTTCATAGTTGCTCTGTCTGAGCCGAAACTGAATGAAAATTCAGAACACGACGAGGTGGTCATGTACCAAAATATGCCGCATGCTTGAATCCCTTCTCATTTCAGGTGGTATCCGGAAATATTCTCTTCGCATCTGTCACCGATTTTCTGCGTAAAAAACCTCGGGAAATAAAGAGAATTACCTTCAGTTTCATTGTTTAGAATAAAGATACAATTAAAACCGTTTATAAACAAATGAGTATTTTGTAATTTAAATTAGTTCCAGAAGGGATAAATAATTGAGATCAGCAGCGAATTTTATCTCTACAGAGCAGTGAATTTTAAAACGAAGAACATTTATTATAAAATTAGTAAGATACTTTGATAACAACACCAAAACGACATTACTAACACTGAAGGAATAAACTGAAAATCTTTATTACTTAGGTAAAAACAAATAAAGCATTTCGCTGATTGCGGCTCTCGCTAAACATCAGTTTACCGTTATTATTGGTTGACTTGTTGATCATTCTTGGCGAAAGATACTAGTCCCTCTGCTGTTCGTTTTGTTTCGTAAAACGTGGAAACAACCACTACTCTGTTTATATTTTCAATACTAGCTGAAAGCATTCAAATGAAAATTTCGAGACACGATGCGATAAAACGGGATACATACTTCACTGTTGCCGTACTTCTCTGCTCCAAATGAGAGACAGCTTGCGTCAAACCGAACGCCATTCTCAGGAGGGAAAGAAATGATGACATTTCCCTGGCCTAGAACGACGATAATATCTTAAAACGACACATTTACCTCGGCAGACTTGTTCCCTGGCAATGGCGGTCGGATCGAAATTGTGAGCTAGTCTCGTAAACAATTTACTCCGTTGACAGCGCTATCGTTAAAGGGCCAATCAGATTGCGAGATTCACGTGGCCAAAGTTTGGCCGCCGGCACAAGGTCCTGTGAGGGATTGTATCAGGCCCAATTTTAGCGAGCGACCAACGTAAGAGAATAGAAAAGAATTGCTAACATTTGACCTGATCGCAGGTTAGACTAGAGAGCAAGTGGAAAGAACAAAAGCTAATAAAAGGAAGTCTCTGGCTTTTTAAAATGCTTTGAATGCCACGTCAACAACATACAAAGGACACGGTGTTGAGAAAATTACAAATGGAAGGGTGTTTAGAATTATGTGTAGATCATCGCAGTCAAGGTGTTTCAACCTAAGCGGTTGAAAAGAAGAAACCTGAAAAAATTCAGGCTTGAACAGGAATCGAACCCATGACCTCTGCGATACCGGTGCAGCGCTCTAACCAACTGAGCTATCAAGACAACTCGGAGCTGGTCAATTGAGAGTTCGTATTTATCCCGTATAGATGGAGAATGAATGAATATTAATATATGAAATTCATATATTTGAACTGCGGATAAAGATAGAATTATGTGTAGATCATCGCAGGGAAGGTGTTTCAACATAAGCGGTTGAGAAGAAGAAACCTGAAAAAATTCAGGCTTGAACGGGAACCGAACCCATGACCTCTGCGATACCGGTGCAGCACTCTAACCAACTGAGCTATCAAGCCAACTGGGAGCTGGTCAATTGAGAGTTTGTATTTATCCCGTATAGAAAAGGTGTTTATTATAAGCAAGAGAAAATAACGGGACAGAGAGGGACACTGCCAGCCCAGGCTTTGGGATATGTCAAGTTCGGTAAAGTTATTTTTAGACGGCCATTTGAGGCGGAATTCTGTTTTCCGGACGTCCGCATAAAGGCAACCTCGATCTGGCGCTTGAAGAACCATTCAAAATTTTGCTTGTAATGGCGGACCAAATGGTGTTACGTTTTGTCGATGAAAACGACTTCGAAAAACAAGGGAAATGGTATTTATGCGGACGTTTCGGGAAACAGACTTCCGTTGAAAAGCCAGTCTATAAATAACTTTTGTGGAATTGACATATCCCAGCCAACGCCCTCAGAGTCCCTCTCTGTCCCCTTATTTTCTCTTGTTATAAGTAATCACCGTTGACCGTTGTTACCCCTTCGACTTCCAAGGAAGGTGTTGTCTGCAGTTTTTTCTCCTTAAGTTAGGGTAACAGGAAGTGGAATGAAGGGAAACACAATTTTCCGTACACTACAACATATATACGAGATGATCCTTTCAAACGAACGTTTCGTGAACATTTGAGCTTTCGCTGGAAATATTTAATTTTTTTGTTTCTTTGATTGTTTGTTTTTCCTAAATAAAGCTAAATGGGTCAAGAGTCGGAAAGAAAACTCCAAGGAAACTAACGAAATTCAACTGAGAAAGGGAGGTCAAAAGACTAATTTGCAGTTTAGCCATGCTACGCGAATGGCGGGTCAACAGAAAAGAAAAACTACAACTCGAAGAAAAGCAGACCCGCAAGGTTTTGCTAACAAAATCACTTGAATACTCGCCTTTTTAGACAATAACCAGGCCTTGCATTCTGTTGAACAATAAAAATACAGACATCGGGAAATTCACACTTATATTTATTTATTTGTATGGTATATTGGGATATTTAATTTGGTTTTGGGAAGTTATAAGGAAATACCGATTGTATTAACAATCTTATGGAAATATTTTATTGTTATGAGATACAACTTGTGTTTTTGGTTTGGGTTATTCATGTTTGTATTCCAAATGCGCAGAACCAAGTAGTGATTGTCTGGTGCTCAGTGATTTACGCGGGCAACACCTACGCCACTGAGTACCCGCTTACACCTGTTTTCTTAGCCACTTCTGCTTTTGTTCATTGCTAAATCGTCTTTTTATTTAGGTAGATTATCCTTAAAATTCTTCCCCTCCAGTGCGTTTTCACGCCTCCGAAAACGGCTCTCCCTTCTACCTAATTGATTATGCACCTCCTTATCCAGTGGAATTTTGGAACGCTTATTAAATTATTACTGAGATTTTGCTGAGTCCTATATGACATCTCTAACTGGTTCTGCTGCACGAGTTTCACACTTTAGGTTCTTTGGTGAGATGAGTTGTCGATGTTGTAATTAGATTAGATACTTTCCGTTCTCTTGAGCTTGTAAAAGTAAGTGTATGAAAACTTAGAGATGAGCTGTAAATTTAGCTGTGAGCTGTGCAGAGCTGAAAACCAAAAGCTATTAAACAGTAAGAGAACGGAGCTGAGAGTCCCACTTGAAGTGCCGCCCTCTTAAGTTAAGCCCAATGTACGCTTAACAATTCCATTGTTGTTTTTTCCCTTCCCTTCACCGTTCTTATTGAACAAAAAGATCCATGTTAAAAGGAAAAAAGAAAAACGTTACCTTGCGATGGAGTAAAATGATTTTACTTCAAGTTTCCCGCTGATTCCGGACCGGGCTACCCTGTTCGGATAGGAAAAAGCTGGATCGGTTACGCACGCGTAATAAGCTAATCAATATTAAAGATTTAGGATTCCGGGCCACTGTGATTTAGAAAAAAAAGTAAATAAATATCAAACAAAGTTGAAGGCTAGCAAAGTACAGGAATCTTCGTTTGCTGCATTATAGCTTTTTTTTGTCGGCCATTCCTGTAAGGTTACAAGAATATCTAGCTTTCTTATTTTGTTTGCGTCTTTTCGTTTGTTGTCAGTTCATCTGTTAGAGTTGGGATACTAGTTCTCCCAGTGCTTATTTTTTTATTATTATTATTATTTTTTTATTTTGTTTCAAGGCACAAACAACTGAGAGTGCTTATATTCCTACTGCTGTAGCTATTGTAATGTTAGCCGTTTCTTTGTTTGATTTACACATTTTCGCTGCTTTTTGCCCAGGAAATGTGGCTAAAGCGACAGTTACCTGCGTATGTGGCAAAAAAGTCATAAACTGATGGCGTCAAGATTAACTAACCAAGTGTGTTTACTGTCATTCGCTCATCACATTCACCAAACGCGTTCTCTAAATGCGATGCAAGTACACAAGTCTTCGCTTTTTCCTATGCAAGTATGCTGTAAATAAATTAAGGCCAAGTATATGGCTTCACGATTGCACCCAACAACCCATTCTATCCCATCCCGTTCACACTCTTGTGATATTAAAAAAAAATCATAAGATCTTGTGTTTGTGCTTTAGTTTAAAAAATAATAACAACAAGATCTGGTGTTTGTGCTTTAATTTTGCAGATTGTGGACCTTTTTGTAATTGCTCAGGTTCAGGTTATTATGTTCAAAACCTATATGACTGTGACGACTGGAGTGTTACGCCACCAGAATTGTTTCGGAAACGCATTCCATCGACAACGACTCACTTGTGAGTATATATATTTGCTGCTTTCAAACTGGTAGTCTGAATAAAGAGCAGACTAGATATATATAATGTTCCCAAAGAAACTAAGAGCATTTTCGTAGTTTTTGGACTAAATCAATTCGTTAGTTTTATGGTTCTTAAGGGGGCAATATACGTAGATACATTTTCCCCTAATGTTTTGGCCTTTTTTCTCAATTATCTCCACGAGATTTCATTCGATCCAAAAAAGCTGTCATAGGATCATAGTGCGAGCTCCCATAAAGCTGAGAGAATGTTTCCGGAACGTAAAGAAGGAATTAAAGGTGAGTTAAAGTTAAAATACGAGGTTGAATCGATAATGAGTCAGACAAATGATTCAAATTAACAAAAAAAAACCGCATTTTATGTATTTTGCATTATTTTCGGCACAACGCGTTCGACGGTTAAACTGGGCCTAAGCGCTATCAAGGAAGACCCTTTGCAATTTGAGAGTCAGGTAGTCAAACACCCAGTTGTGCAGCAATCTGTTGATGCCAGTAAGGACGCAGTGCAGCGTTCCTTTGATGCCAAATAAGGACAACTTGGGAAAGATTCTGCGAAGGGGACCAAGTCTATACATCGCTGATGGTAGTCTAAGATGGCTGATTTTAAACACAGAAATAATGTTCGCACGCTTCAAGTCCATTGGTAGATTGTCTAAAATAAAAATGACTTGTGAAGAGCGCACAGAATGAATTGGTAACGCTGAGATACAGATCATCTTATCCCGTGTATGTAAACAAAAAATGAAATTGGTTCGCGGATTAAACATTTTGTTTTCGCCAAGAGCACGTCAATTAACTCTTTCGTTTTGATGTTATTTAAAACCCACACTTCAATGCAAGTTTGGTAAAGGTAGCTTTAATATTGGGCGGCAACCCGTTTAAGCCTCATTAAAAATAACAATAAAAATAGTTTTTGCTGCCAGTGTAAGTACGTCTAATAGGGCTTTTGGTGTAAAAAATATCAGCTAGTATTGAGAACGCTTTTAGTGCTTGATGACAAACGTCTTTCCTACATATTTATTCAAGTAAAATCCCTTGGTAGCACAGGTGTCCGTTAAGGGTTGCGCCATTACAGGCTAATTTACTCATCACGAAGTTTGCTAACCTTAGGAATCCACACGGTAATGAAATGGTAGAACTCCCAGAAAGAGTATTCGCCCAGCTGACGAACCTAAAATACTTGTTAGTTTATTGGCATCTAATAAGTATCAATCAGACAACCAGCACTGTTTAAGTTGTTTAGTCATGAACTTCCTATTAACTTCCCCTTTAGGTGCATGTGCTGTGTTCAATATTATTGTGACAGCTTAGGTCAAGAAATTTTCAAACCGGGTGATTTCAGATTATTTCCTGTCAGTACTCATTTTGATTACGCGAAGTACATGTAGAAATGTGTTTTAAGAGGCAGTTTTTGTCTTTACATGTAGCTCTGATGTTAGGCGCACATTTTAAAGCCATTTTCCCGCCATATAAGCAAAAGAATGAAAATAATGAAAATGGTAGGTTCTGAAGGCCTTGGCAGTGAGGGTAGGATCTGTTAGTCTTTGTTCCAATAACATTCTGAACTTCGTACCGTTTGGTTGTGTAGGCGTCTTGACATACGTGTTATCTATTGCCACCAAAAGCTAAATACTGATTGTAATTTTTGTCAGTTTGCGGACTTTTTCAGAAAACCATATAGTGAACTATTCTTACCGATATTACCTGCACTTCTATAATGAGAATGGGAACCCTGACGTCCTTCTGAAAACACGTCATAACGACGCCAGAGAACCCAACAGTAGTCAAATCCCAATCGCCTAAGTAAAATGCCCGTACTTAGAACCAAATCCTTACACTCAAAAACAAGGACTCGAAGCTTAGACCCCTTATTCACACTTTTACGGGATAACAGAAAGATCGCTTTACGCCTGAGGGACAAGGGGCGAAAGTACAGGTAAAATTTTTGAGGGCGTCTATAGAAGCATATTCACTTAAAGAACTAGAGGGCTGTTTAGAGCTAGACGAAGGCAAATGAGAGGTAGCGCCTTGGCGGATAACCTGCGTTAACTTCATGTAGTATAGAGCGGTTAACCGTTTTTCCATCCGACATGAGACATGACATCCACCAAAGGAGCCCCAGAAAAAGCGAGAGTAATGGCATGACCAGAACGCAAGCTATGGAGCGTCTTCCCCTCGTCGAGGTAGAGCTTGAGCCGTTGCTGAGCAGTAGAACTTAATAGAGGCTTGTCGATTGCATTTCCATGTGGAGTGGTGGCCCTAAAAAGGTAACCCTTGGAGAGATCAATGGCCAATTCATCACATATTGCAACGCAGTTTTCCATGGCCGTGACCTGACAAATAAGAGAGTTAGGGTGCCGAGGAATGTCAAAAACATTTGAGGAGCCGTCACGAAGAGTCTTGCCCCTGATGTGATTGAAGTGAAAGCCATCATCCGACGGAAAGCGTCGGAGCAAATCAGAACACCGATCACCACTGAAAAATAGGGTGTTAAGGACCGCTTGATCCCTGGCAAGAATGAGGTGAAAAACCAAGGGAGCTCATTTTACCATTCAACAAGGGCGCCAAAGAATGTAGGTTGGGTGCAAACTAGGGAACTGCTTGCTTGACCATCAATCTAGTCTGCAACTGCTCCTCGTCAAAAGCCTTGAGGCGGGATTTTACCTGCAAGGTGGATGTGGGGTTTGCAAGCTGCAAAGGGCTTCCCCACTCAGCCTGGCGCTTAACACTACTAAAAATGGGGCAAAGCTTGCCTCTAAAAGAATCAACGGTATGATACGATACGCGAACCAGGCAAGTGTAAGGGTGAATACCATGCTTGCCAAGGTAGGGACAGCTGTTGCAATGAGCAACGTGAGTATTTTCACTTCTGTCATTCCACACATCTCGAGGTGAAGCGGACAGAAGGGTTTTTACTTCCCGGAAAAGGCGAAGAAGAATCTAGTTCGTCTTTGAGTGTCTGCTTCTGTTTCTCACGTGGAGTAGCTAGGGACGCGCAGGAAAGCAAATCTAGGCGTGCGTCTATCTGTGGAACATCGACCTGGAGTGAACGGGTGGAAGGTGACTTAAGGACCCTGCGCTTATAACCATCCATCTGGCAAAAGTTAGTATCGTTGAGGTGGAGACAAATGAGACAGCTAACAGCAGTAACAAGGAGACGAGCAACCTGTGGAAGCTCCTATGAAAAAACAAATAATGTACTTTATTCTCATGCAAAAAGGAATACAAACTTATGAGAACTTACAAAAGACGGATGACGCACTCAAAATAGACTTAACCCCTTATGAAAAAACACTGAGGGAAAGGGAAAAGGGGAGAAGAGCTCAATTCTAAAAACCCCTTAGGTCCGAAGGCAAAAAGAGCTGAGGAACATAGCCCTTTTAGAGGGAACACTTAAAGCCACCGGTTCGCCCTTGGAGGCAAAGAGACAACACTGGATAGCAGAGGCCCGAAGTAGAGGCCACCAAAAAAAGCTATTGGATGAAAATCAGGGATAACCAAAGAGCGAAGGAAAAGAAACAAATGGGCTATTAGGGCAAAAGGAAGAAAAGCGTAAGGATTACGGAATAAGCTGGGAGGATGTAACGATAGATTCTGGGCGAAAACATTAACGGCCGCGCAGCCAGGAGTCGGATAAGGGGAAAGAAAGGAAAAGGTTGTCCAAAAAGGTCACACTGAACATTCGACGGAAGAGCCATCGGTAGAAGGAATGGCCATTGACTCCCCCAAAACATGCGCTGCAATTGAGCCCAGGCAACTGGAGAAAGAGGAGCGTCGGATAGGCGATGCGATGGTAAACCTGCGGGGTGGAACGAGGAAGGAATATAAGGGAGGCTGATGAAAACGTTGGATGGCAAAGCCTGAGCAAAAGCATGCTTAAGGGCATTAATTAAACCACGGGCGGAGTCAGGAACCCTGACCAACCCAAGCTGAAATAAGAGCCATGCTATCAACCTGGACGTCAACCCAGGCGTTATCAGTAATCGAGGACGCAAAAGACTGAGGAACATCAGCCAAACTGTTCAAGAAGCGTGGCTATCCTGATTCTTTTTTCGACACGGCTAAACACCGTGCGTAACAGATTGACCAACAGTCAGCACTGCAAACGTCACAGAAGGAAAAGAATAAGAGAATTCCATTTACGATTACTTATCATCCCATACCCCGCAGCCAAAAACATCATTTCAATATGACAATGAAACAGTTAGAATCTTTCACAATTTCCACTGATTTCATTTAAACGGGGGAAAAAACATAAGGAACTTTCTAGTTGGAAGTGTACTTATATCTGATGATGAGCCCCATACTTTCAAATGCGCGCGCAAACGATGCAAAAAATGTCTTTTCATTCGCAATCCGGGCAAAATAACAGAACCTAGGCGATCGATTAAAACAACGAATTGCTTCACATGCACCTCCGCAAATGTTATCCATTGCATAACATGATCGTTTTGCAAAAAGATACACATTGGCGAAACAGTGAGGAGACTAGGCCACCGTTTCCTGGAACACCTACGAGACGTTGAAAAAAATGACAAGGACGCATCTAAACCAGTTGCTCGACAGTTAAATCTCCCTGATCATTCTAGCCAACTCATGACGATCTGCGGGCTTTCCCTACACTAGGACAACACGGTAAGCCAACAAAACCCTAAAACAAAAGTTCGTTTTTCAAATCGGAACACCCAATCCCCACGGTATCAACGAACGCTTTTCATTCAACAAATTTATTCCTGTTTTGCACGCTGCCATGTTTCTACCGATAGCGTAGATCAACCGCTGTCCATATAAACCAAGTTCCACCCACAATGACTTTGTTCGCTCTGGCGAAGGGCTTACACTTGAAACGTCAGCTTTTAATCTCTTTACGTTTTTTGTTTCACTTTCCCACGGACGCAGCACCACAGAGTCTTTAGTAACTAGCCCCCTTGTTTGCCAAAGCAAGAGCCTCTTTAGTGGACATGTCACAATTGAGATGGGAAGGGGGCCAGTAGTCCGACGTAGTCATGGAAACAGTCTCCAGGTCCCAATACACCTGCCCAGGCAAAAGAGAAAGTATCTGAGCAAAGCTGAACATGATGATGGCGTCCTGATCGCCAAGGGAGAAAACCCTTCCTAACTATCCAGAAATAACCAATGCTCTATCTCGGCCCGAAGAGCAGGGAAAAGCTTAACAGGCTTAGAGGAGCGAGAAGCTTTAGAAATGGCCATGTGACAAGCTTTACAGTCTCTTGTGATAGGATGTCTTGCAAAAAGGCAATAAATTTAGCCTTTTTGGCGGGAATGCGGGTAAAGGCCTGAAGACAAGAGTCAAAAATAAAACCCAAATAAGGAACCTGTTGCTGCGGCACCAGAAGAGACCGACATACCAAGGCAATGGCCCAAGGAAGAAAAAAATAGCAAACATTAAAATCGGCCTCCTTAGCATGCAGAATCTCGGAGCCAGGCGGAGCGACTGGAAACGAACCAGACTTGGGATCAGGGCGACTAGCAAGCTGCCCAATATGACGGTCATCTATGTATAACGAGCATGGTATACCATTTGAACGGAAATAATGCTAAACCAAGGTTCCAGTGGTATGATAAACAAAAGCGGAAAGTTTCCAACCAAAGGGGATCGTGTTGCTAACAAAAAACCAGCCCCCCACTGGAAACCAAACAAGATACTACTATTACGGGAACAGAGGATATGGTCGTAACCTGACTTGTCATCTGTGATAGAGTGAGAGGAGTCTTTGCGGACGTAACGGGGAAACCCCGGGAGAAGATTTAGCTTGCAAGGCTTATCGATGTTCCATAAATTAGTAAAGCGATCATCAGTGCAAAGACGAGGCTTAGATGGCTCGACAGTCAAGGGCATTACAAGATGAGGAAGCCATACTTCCCCCACCCTAGCCCAGACCGAAAGAGTACCTGTTGTTAAATGTTCTAGAATGGTATGAGAAATATAACATGCAAACGGTTTACATGAAATATTGTTCTAAAAAAACTTACAAGAAGGCAAGTCAGGGTCAAAGCTCTCTCCTTAGAAAAGGCAGCGAAAATGCTGGAAGTACTGTAAAGCATTAACTCCATCGTCAATCCAACGCAAAATCTTTTTGGCTATAACGCAATCAGACTGGGAGGCAATAGCAAACTAGGGATCGTAGAATTTGTGAAGTTGCCCAGCTACAAAATAGTCTGGATTCAAAAAGGCAAGAATGGAAGAGTCTGCCTGTGCCTTACCGGTGGGAAGATCTTGGACAAAAACGGATGACAAGCGCCGATAGTAGGCTTTCAATTTCGGGACCTACAGAGGACGAAAACCGTGTCTATCTCCCAGGAAGGAAACTGAACAGCAGGGTCCAAAATTGAAGAGAGGACTTAGGGCGAAGGAAAAGGAGGAAATAACGCGAGAAAAAAAAACACGAAAAAGGACGAGTAGGAAAAGCAAAACACAACGAATATATAGATTTAGCAGATTTATTGTGCACAATGACCAATTACAAGACAAAAGAGCTCAACGTAAAGGAGGTTTAGAACCCGTTCCCGAAGACTCGAGATTACGGAGCACATGAGGTGGATATGGCTGAAATCGACAACAGTTTTCGTAATGCCTCACACAACCGCAACGGAAACAAGGGCGGGAGGCAGAACCCGGCAAGGTGCGTACTTGAGGCTAACACAACGAATTATCAACTTTGGCCATAAACTCCAATAATTTGCCATACTCGTGGTCTGAGAAGGGAGCCAAAAAGTATGCCTCGAATTGATTTTTAGGCTTATCTAGGCGGAGGCATTTCTCTTGAAGCACAACAGAAAAAAACGTGCGCTTTTGGTGGTGCACCTCCGAGGTGCCAGCAACCAACCGCTGCAGGGCTTCAAACGGAAGACCTTGAACAAACACAAAAGAAAAAAGGGGGGTCTAAATTTAAGAAAAAACAGCCTAAGGTAACATTAGCCAGTGATTGGCTAGTGCGCGGTAGAACTGGAACTGAGTTATGTGTACCCCTTTAGGAACCTCAATTGAGACATTACCAGGGCCTACTGTGAACCTGCAAAAAAGAAGAATAATTCAGCGGGACCGCGGAAAATAGAAACAATTTAGCGGGGACGTCTGTTAACCCGCAAAAAACAGAAGCAATTTAGAACCGACTTCCGTTACCCGCAGAAACAGACTGAAATACTTGACAAAATAGAAACAATTTAGCGGAGCCTAAAGCGAAAAAGCCATGTGGCATATATGCTAATTAAACTCATCGCCAGAGATGAGCTTGGGCTTAGGTGCCGCATGGTGGGGGGCGCAAGCAGGTAGCCAGAGTCGAAAACAGTGACACGGAGGTAACCATGGCAACCCAGACACAGCCCACTACCCCGGCACCTGTCACACTGAGCTTTGAGGGCTCAGTGGAAGACCTTTATACTTACCATTCACCTACTAACCCATAGGGAGAGAGGGGCCGGGGCGCAAATTCCAGCAGGCTAAACAAGCAAAGCGAGCAAAATGTAAGCAGGCTAGCAATAGCAGGCAAAACAGCGATCCCTGAATTTTGAAACTTGCGAAGAAAAATAGGGAAAAACCCAAGGGAAAAAACGCGAAAAAACAAAAGAGGGTCGAACGAATAAAGAAAATAGTAAAAACTATGACATGCAAAAACTTTTGGAAAACAAGCGCTACGCCAAAATGGGAGCAAGGACGAAAAAAAGAAACAAACAACGAGAAAAATAAAAACCGAGATGGCAAGACAAAAACACTAGCTAAGAGAAAAGGTCTACCCGAGCCTGGGGCGGGCGGAGGAGGATTAGACTGGTTTGGTTGGGCTGCTGGCTCGGCCGGAGAAGCTGGAACTTGTTGAATAGCTGCCTGGGCGGTCTGAACCGCGTCTCCGCCTTCTCAGACTCCAACAGATGCGAGAGTGACAGCAATCGCTTGCGGAGACGAAGAGCAATGTGTTCAGGACACGGGTGTGCGAGAAAGAAGCTGAATACAGAATGGATTCTCCTTTTATTCGTTCCAATGAGACCGCTGACAATAGTTAAACTCCCGAAACTAGTATTCGCCCAGCTGATCTTGATATCTTTCAAGTTTTATCAATTATAAGATCAGCGCTGCTTAGGTTATGTAATTACGTTAACTCTCATATAAACTAAATATTCTCGTGATTTATGGCGTCAGGTGAATGTGCTTTATGATACAGCATTCCTCTCAACTCAAATTTTCTGGTGCATAAGACTCTTTTTAGGTTGCAGGCTACTAAATGGCTTGCTGAGTTTATATTTTTCACTTCTTTGCAGGTATTTGGATGAGAATGAGATTCAGATTATACCTCCTGGTGCATTTCTCAATCTGTCACAGTTGAAAGAGTTGTAAGTTTGACTCATAATTGTTTGTTTGTTCTTAGAAATGATGAAATCGTCGTGAGCTAATTGCTTTAGTGTCAGCCATGAATTGTCCGCTGTTTAGTTTCTTGTTCTGTCCAAAACATTAAAATCACGATTAGTTTAGAATTCAGGAAGGGATAATTGTCTGGGGTGTATCTTTTATCGGGCTTTCATATCCCACAATTTTGTTCCCCTAATCAGAATTCCTTGATGTCATTTGATGCTTTCCGTCTTTCGAAATATTAAAGTAAACTCGTCTGGAAATATAACGAGGGGAAACCCTTGGCTTTGCTTTAAGAGTAGAGCAGTCTATTCCGGACCTTTCACTGACGCCTTATCGGGTAAACCACCTACCATAATTTTGCTTCCTTCGATTGAAAATACTTTCCCTCAGGACAGTATTGTTCCATGCTTAAAAAAGCTGTTGTTTATAAAGAAGAAAAACAGTTTAACTTGGTCAAAATGCCGACAGACCAGATACTATAACCAATATCGAAGCTTCGTCTTGTGCAGACATTGTTTTTTTGTAAGGTTCACATGTTAAGAAAAAAACAACCAAACAGACAAACAGAAAGAAAAACACTTGTCCGCCTCCTTTTTTAAAATACTGAGCCTTTCATTTACAACTGTATATGATCGTATGGCAGAAATAAAGTACAATAGCAATTTTTTCACCTTATGTTCCTTTAAGCTTAGAAAAAAGCTATTGCCTTCGTCTGTGTTTCAGTATTATAAGTCTTTTAAATGCTTATTTTATCAGTAGTAACATATGTATGAAAATGATAGCACCATATAAATAACAATTTTCAGTCCCCATCGCTCCAACTACAACGCATCAAAATTTCATAACTCCATTTTTAACCTCCTCTGACAATTTTAATTTTATCGTCATTTTTTTCCACTTTTAGTAAGCGATGGGGTCTAAAAAACTATTTTGTGGTTGTATCATTTTCATGCATATATTACTATTTGGTATATGAAGGTCGACCACCAGGCTGGCCGCCGGGGTGGCCGTCTCTTGATGCTGCCGGTTAAGCATTTCGTTGGCCACCCATTCACGGGTGGCTGTCGGGGGGCTGGCGCGTACGGCAAGGCGCGGAGAAAACATTGGGCTATCCTTGCAGCTATCATTGTGCTAACAAAAGGTGGCCTATGTTTGTTTTCTGATTGGGAAAAATTATTTAATTTTTTTTGTAGAAAAATATATATGCTTATGCATATCATTTGATCTTTGTTAAAATTCTTCTTTAGATATGGCAAAAACTTACAACGTCAGCTACATTTTGAAAGCACGAAAAGTTAAATCGCTATTTAGGAGTGCTTAATCGCGATTTAACTAAATTTCGTGTGCGACCCTAAAAAATGTACATTTCGAGATCTCGACATATCCCGATGTAACTGATACCAAAAGCAGTGGACTTCAAAGATCTAAATCTCCATCTAAAGCATCTAAAAAAGTAGGATTTGTCTCGAGCTTTATCCAAAGCTCGATATCTGAGCCAATCATGCGCGAGCACATGACAAAACCATTAACACCATTTAGGCTGGTATAGTATTTCTTAATAATTTGGTGGTCCAGCCAGACTTTTCTACCCGCATAAAGTACGGAAAAATATGTCTGACAGACCGCTGCATTACTCGTTTTGCTCGTTTTGCTGCCGCTGAATTGTGCACGAGAGATGCTAAAACAGAACGAAACCTGCATTGTCTGCTCAACAAGAGCATTCTTAGTCTTTTGAGGCGACAACAACGCGCTTTCCCAATTGCTTTTCGAAACAGCAAAAAGGCGAAAAGGGCAAGAATAATTTTGATTTCTACAGCCATCGTCGAGTAAGATAGCTTAGCAGAAAAAAAATAAGAAAATGATAAAAGACCCGTCCGTCAAGCCTAGACAAACAGTGACCAAAATATCTCAAGGTGTGGTCCTGTGATGACAGCTTTGATATGGCCCATGATGAAATATTTGCTTAACTCATTAGTAGCTCGCTTAATCGCTATTTCAAAAAACCGTTCGTTGAAGCGTGATTAACAGGCCATAATCACGACTTAGCTCTCTAGTGCGGCCACAGCCATTGTAAAACATTCTTTCTCCAATATTACCAATTTTTGAGCTCTATCCCAAATCATTTGTTAAGAGCCAGTCTACCTTAGATCCCCATATCCATTTCTGTTCGAGAAATAGATTTTGCTCGTAATTCCTCCCTCAACTTCCCTTGGCAAGTAAGTTACAAATATGGAATTTGATCGATTAAATTTTTCTTCTTAATAACATTATGGCACAACCTTTCCGAACATTTAAATGGCTTCGAAAATCAGCGCCAGATGGTGAATTTTGGCAACCTTGCAGCTATTTGTTCTGGACAAAACAGCTCGTTCTAAACATTCAAATTCGCTGGTAATAAACATTGACCCTTTACCTTAATAAAAACGTAGATTGTATTCATAATCAGTCATCAGTGTAAGAAAACTGAGGATACAAAGTTTATCTACTCTTGACACCTTTTACTCAAATTCAGGCGAATAAATCACAAAAGTGGTTCGTACTCACAGGCTTTCCTGCATATCAGTGGAAAGTCCTACCTGCCAGCTACTTAAATCTGTTAAAAAATTTGGCCGTCATCCAGTTATCATCCGCAAGAGACAGCTGAAAGTTGTGCAACTCAGCTAAAACCGCCATATTTCCATCGTAAATGCTGCGATCTAATGTCGCTAACAAAACACGAAACCAAAATGACGCATCACTCCATAATTGCTCCAGCAACGAAGATCAGATTTCTCAACCAATGTCAAGTGAAAGGAATCCATGGAGGAGTTTCATTAGAGAAGTCATGAAGCACGATATATCAGTGAAGGAAGTTCGCTGTCTGTCATGTTTTTCCAAACCGCTGACCGAACTGTTTACTGGCTCACAAATGGTCTAACGTCTGCCGTAAGAACACTCAGCGATCATTGACGCAGGTTTTTCTACGAGTACATGTTTCTGTCTTTGGACTTAAAAGAAATTTCAAAATGTTTGCAAACTGATTTGAGGATTTCAACAATAAAAGAACTGAGCTTTTCTTTCCGGTACAAATCGCAGAGATTATAAGCATCGTAGTAAATTGCATGCTGGACTGATAGGTTTTTGGCAAACTTCATCTACTTGTTGTAACCACTCTTTTTCTTGTACATCCTCTATGTCAACGGCATCAACGACTTCAGTTGCTTGGCCAGAGAATGGCGTAGTGGTTTGTTTTTTCTTCAAGACAGAGAGCCTCGAAAAGTAGGACTCAATCTGGTTTCTTGACAGCCAGTCTTCTCTTGAGAACAATCGTTTGTTCTCTTCTTTTCGGGCATTTCTCATGTCGACCGCAACTTGCTGAGGATCAGCTTTCATCCCAGATTCTTCACCTGCATTAAATCGTGCTTTCAGATAATCCTTCACTTGAGGAGAGTACCTTGTTCATCCTGCTCTTGGTTTTTACAGTGCCCAACCATTATCAGCTCTTCAAAATTAGACCACCTGCAAATCAGAGTATCAATCTCAGGGAGTGAATATATACAAACACTAACCTACATGTATGCTCTCCCACCCCTCCCCCACTGTCTGGCATTTGCCTGAGGTATCAACTCACTGGCGCGGCAACGACTAACAGCTCCTGCAAAAAGGAGCTATTCATTTGATTGCAAAAAAGCTTAGCAAGCGGTTCAGAATTAATTCAGTGTGATTGACTTGCAAGAATAATAACAATCGGTAGAGATTAAACTAAAGGCTCAAGTTTTGACCATATTGTTAGTATTCATAGTCCGAGAACTGGTGACAGTAGGAATGCACCGAAATGGGAAGGTGGCTGTTCCACTACCATCTACCCCCCCCCCCCCCCCCTTAACTTCTCCCCAGGTCGGGCTCTAGTGGCCAATTTTCCCCCACCAAGAAACCTGTTCTCATGCTAATAGGCACCGGAAAATGACCTTTCCTCCGTTTTCGTATTGATGAAAGTAGCCTGAATTTACAGTTGAATGCGTAAATCTGAAGGAAAAAACACGATAAGCACTATAAACAAAAGTACTTACCCTCATATACAAAGACAGGCGCTATAAGTAGAATAGTCTGGAAATGAAAAATGTAAACTCAATCCGCTATTCCAATAAAAATGCTGTAAATTGAATCTAATAGTAAAACTGTCACATAAATATACTTTAAGAAACAAGAAAAATATTTCCTTGGGTTTCCGTGTCATAATTTCCATGCCCTTAATTGAGTTAAAACACTGTAAATTAAATTAACTCACTCTAAATAAATCCATAACCAAGTGATACAAGTTAGTTACATCGGCGGACAAGTTAACACGATATCCAACTCTTAAAAAGGCTATCTTTCCACTTGTGTTCCTTCTAAAGAACTTCCTTAATGGTGTTAATCTTATTCTTCTCACAAAACTTCAGTAAAAAAAAAGAAAAAAGATTTACCAATACACCAACAGGTGTATTGGGAACCCATTACGTGCCTTGACATTCTTGACTATTGCTGAAAAAGAAATTGGTTAACATGACAAAATATTTCATGCAGCTCGTATTTTAACATGGATGTTCGTTTTCTTTTTCGCTTTTTGTTGTGAAAGCTGCTTTCATGACCAGGTGACAAAAAGAAAAAAATACTTACGCGACCCAACTTGCACAAGTGTAATAAACACCGTCCTTCGTAATTAGGGTACTGACACGTCTTTAGTGGTCTCCAGTATCGCCCTAGGTTATGACGGTATTTCAGACAAATTGTTAACTTTTTTTATCTCGTCCAATGGAAGATTAAACTTCCCCACCCTGGCCAATATCAATTCATACTTCTTTACTTTTGCGCGCGACAGGTGACAACTTTTTAAATGATTCCTAACATCAGCAACGCACTCGGCAAGGGGTATCAGTTCTTCTTTTCCTCGTGATTCTCCACAAATTATCCTTCCTTTTCCAATAAATTAAACAAACATGCGGCCGGTCTTATCACTGCTCTTGCCATGGCTATTGTCCGTGAGGCAATATTTACATTGACAGTATGCTGTTCTGCGATGTACGTGGTCAGCGGCGTTAAAGGAACATCTCGCGATTTTCAACGGATGACAACCTGCTCGTTTTCCATCAAAATTCGAGACAAATTGCCCTGCTTTTTCGTCAACTAAGCAAAATCTAGTTATATTGGTTGTTTCTTGATCAACTAATGGCATTTTGAGGTCGTACAAAAGACGATACCATGGCTTTGTTACCGACACTAGATCACAGCATTTACGATGGAAATATGGCGGTTTTAGCTGAGTTGCACAACTTTCAGCTGTCTCTTGCGGACGAAAACTGGATGATGGCGAAACCTTTTAACAGAATTAAGTAGCTGGCATATAGGACTTTCCACTGATATGCAGGAAAGCCTGTGAGGACGTGACTTTTGTGATTTATTCGCCTGAATTTGGGTAAAATCGCATGTTGCGATAAGTGTCGAGGTAGATAAACTTTGTATCCTCAGTTTTCCTATTCTAATAAAAGATTATGAATACAATCTACGCTGTTATTAAGGAAAAGGGTCATTGTTTATAACTAGCAAAATTGAATGTTTCAAACGAGCTGTTTTGTCCAGAACAAGAAGGTGCAAGTGAGTTTCGAGGCCAGCGAGAGTTTTTAAAAGATTGTGCCAGAATTTTTTTAAGAAGAATAATTTCTTCCATCTAATTCCATATTTGTTACTTACTTGCCAAGGGAAGCTAAAAGAATAATTATGAGCGAATTTTATCTCTCGAACAAAAATGGATATGATCGAGGATCTAAGGGACACCGGCTCTTAAATAAAGCGAGAGACGCAGGCAATACACCAGGGGCAAGTTATATCGAAGTTGCTACATTAATTATTTCGACTAGGTAGGGACACCGAGAAAGACCTGGCGAAATTAAAATCAAAGGATTTCTATCACCTATCAAATAGCAAATTACATTGCTCGTCTCCAACTAGCACAAAAAAATTGAGCAAAACATGTCCATCGGTTAAATTGGTTAAATCCAAAGAAAATAAGCTAAGAGAATTTCAATTCAAGTTCCTCGACCGAGTTGTAGTCACTAAAAAAGGAATTGTGTAGGTATGGCATCAAAAGTGATAGTGATTGCTCATACTGCGGAGAACTAGACTCCATAGAACATACCTTCATCGACTGCAAATTCACTAATTCCTTTGTAAGCCAAGCCGTGGAGTGGTTTAATTTTTCTGATGGCACTAGATTTCACCCCGAGATCGACAAAACTCTGTTTGGTCTACCGAAGCAATACTCCGCTGCGAGGGTTACGAGAAAATTCAACTACACTCTCCTATTCATGAAGTATTACATCTACTCAAGCAAGCGAAACGATAGTTCCATTTGCAATGTAAAGTTTGATTATGCTTTAGATAAGACCTGTCCAGATAGTTGTTTTCTTTGCAGTACTTAAGATATATTTTATATATAATATTTAACATTCTTATGATAAATAAATTATTATAATTCTTTCTAATTTGTTATTATTTATCTACGCAAAAGTGTAGTGTATTTTGTCGGAAAGCAGCAGCAGCCTTTTTAATGTATATAGTATTTCTACATAACAATATAGTATTAAAATAGTATTTCTATAATATAGTTTTAATTTAGGTTGTAGGTTACTAAGTAGCCTGTCTAGTTAATGTTTTTAACTTTCTTGCAGGTGGTTGGATGGGAATAGGATCGAGATTCTACCTCCTGACATATTCATCAATCTGTCAAAGTTAGAAGTGTTGTAAGTTGGACTTTTGTTTATTATGAGAAATAAGACGAGGTTATCGTATAAGCTAGTGTCAACCATAAGAATTCCCGAGGTGGGTTTTTACGTCTCATTTCAAGAACAAACAATGAAATAACGAAAATTAAGGTAGCTTAATAGTAACCTAAATACCAAGTTGTTGAGTTTCTTATTTTGTCCTAAAAATTAAAATCTCCGTGTTTTTTTAGTTCTGGGTGATAATATTGCCTCACTTGTGCCTCACCTTTTTCCATGAAGTCGTTTACATTCACTCACTCAATCAACGACTCTATTTAACAAGTGTGACACCTAAGAGCAGGACTCGTTTAATGATTCGTTATTGATGGGAGCGGATTTTCGTTACGCCACCTTCTTAAAACCTCGTGAATACAATACTCGGGTTACCTGTTACAATTTGTTTAAGCATTTCATATGCTTCATTTCCAGTAGCGTAAAGTTCTGGTTGAGTTCCGCGCGACAAATATTGCAGCGAAACACCTGGCAAAGACACAGCATCTTTGAACATGTCTATTCCACGTTCGAAATAAAAATATCATTTTTTTTTCTAAAGCTTCTGAAAATAGCGCAACGAATGTGGAAACGTTTTCGTTTCTCTTAATTGTAAAGTTTCTTCTCGCAATTCTTTATGTTCAATAAGAAAACCGTTTCTTTTGCTTGGAGTACTGGTCTGGATAATCCGGCAAACCTGGGAAATCAAGCTTGTCCAAACTTTCGAACCATTCCTACGGAAACCAAGATTTGGTTTATATGCAACCATAAGCAAGCACCCTTTTTTCATAGCTTGTGCCAGAGGCTAAAAAAAAATTCGTCACATTTAGGAACCTTAATTGCGAAATGGTGATATGATAAGTCTGATTTTCCTTTTAACCTACTTCTCAGTAACATTTTGACAAGAATCAGCTAACTGCCTATCAAGTGAATTTTAATGAAGTTTCAATCACATCTTCCTAAATTAAACGCCTAAACTGCCACTTGATCACACACTCTTCCATGAAAAGGCGCTGCTTTTTCAGAAGTAAATGAATGTCTTTAGGTATAAAAGAATTTCTTACAGGTTAACGAGTTTGATTTGCTCTTGCTTGCAAAGAATTCACAAAAAACATCTATAACAATTTTTTTGGATCCTCGTTACAAAAAAATGCTTAGGTTCTCCATCCAACGTGTCACCACTATATACAGAAATAGGAACATGAACATTTTCTTCTATTAGAGCTAAATCATTTGTCGGACAACCTTTTTTTCGATTTCTCAAGTATGCTTTAAAATCAAAAACAATAGCGTTCGGATATATTACATTTTATTACCTCAAGGAAAGCATTTTCTTCAGGGCATTCAGTGCACCCATATAACAACGAGATTTAAACCAGCGTCACTAATTTTAGCTTCTCTATCAAGATTATTTTTGTATGCTTTTAGTATGTAATATTTTCGCGAACAATAGTTTTTCGTTGTCTTGCACCTGTAAAACAAACGATACAATCATGCCAATGACACCCGTGATGTTGGTATACAGTTTTTGTTTCTGGATCGAATCCAACCACGGCACCATCTGCTATCCAACGTTGACCTCCATGGTCACAGAACTGATGACAAATGTCTGTATTTTTTTTTTTGCTCGTGATTCATACTCAAGTCAGCGAATTGCATTAGCATAGGCTTTATGATTAGGACAAAAAGCTTTCATATGCTGACTGCGATTTTTCTATACGATTTTCACAACACAAAACTTCTGTTTCTCCTTTGGAACAAAGGCTAATATGAAGGGTTTAACTATTTGGTTGAGTGAAACGATGATTACACTGCCCTCACACATAAAGATTAACCAGCTTTTCAAGATCTGATATAAGAAAAGCATGATAAGCAGTCTGTCAAAATAAAGAAGTTTGACTTATTATTATTATTATTATTATTATTATTATTATTATTTATTTTATTTTTTTAATGTTTGTCATGGAAGTAATGAAATCCTCATAAGCTAATTACTGCAGTGTCAGCCTTCGAAATTTTCCCGGTGGATTTTTTTGCATCACATTTCCAGCATAAACATCACAATAATGAAATAACAAAAGTTCGATACTGATTGCAAATTAAACTTTGTCTTTTTTAGGAGACTTTCAGATAACCAACTAATTAATCTTGCGGAACGAGTATTTGCCCAGCTGACCAACGTAAGAGAGTTGTAAGTTCACTGATAACTTACAAGTAGTACTATAAAAGGTCTTTAGTTAGGTTTACGATTTTATTGACATCTTTTCCAAGGTCGCCTGGATTTCAACAGACCTCAACCTCACCCTCCCCCTTACCATTTGGAAAGGCTAATACTTCAGCGTCAACGTATGAACTTCCCATTTAGGTTATACGGAACTGGGTACTAGTAAAAATATCACTTATTTTCGCAAATAGTGACAAATGCCAAAAAATGTCCACGGACAGAAAAAAATTCTATAGCCCTTGTGACCTGTCTAATACCCATAATTCTAAGTTAGGTTTAAAATAAAATGTTCCCATTTTTGCTTTAAGGTTTTCCGGGAGTTTGCCGCCGAGTCAAGTCACGTGACCTAATTTGCATGAGTTCCGCATGCCAAATTGATAGACTTTGCATACTTTAAATAATATTTTGCTAAAGTTTGATTTTGTTAGTGTCAAAGCCTCAGGAGATACACCACCCCCCTCCCTTTTGTACGAAATTACCGGAGACCCATGTCTTAATTCACTTGAGTTTGATACCGTGGAAACATGTGCGTGCAGAAGCATTACGTTGTCCTTAACTTTTAAGTTTAAACTTGGACACCGATATTTCGATGTCATATTTCCAGCATAAATAATGGCATTATTAAAATGGCAAAAGATAGGTTTAAGCCAAGGCAGCCCAAGCTCAAGATGAGAGAAGATCGACGATCGAGTAGCGAAACATGACCTTTGCTATCAGGCGTGTTGTGTTGCAAGGCTCTCGATTTATAGACTTTGTATGGGAAATTCACTTTCGTTATCAAAATGCTAAAATAAAGTTATGAATGTGGAAATGGAACTTCACTTAACTCGACATGGGGCTGTTTTTGTGTCTTGTGTGCAATTTGGGTGCAATTCGTGGACGTTTTAGGCAAGTTTTTTGGTTCGGTGTTGTCCGCGGTGTCGTTACAACGTATAAACGGAAGGAAGCTCCTCTTGCTCTTGCTTGCAAAGAATTCACAAAAACATCGATGACTTTTTTCGGATCCTCGTTACAAAAAATGCTAATATACACAGAAATAGGAACATGAAGATTTTCTTCTATTAGAGTTAAATCATTTGTCGGACAACGTTTTCTTCAATTTCTCAAGTATGCTTCATAATTGAAAACAATGCCGAACGGATATATTACGTTCTTTTTACCTTAATGAACGCATTTTCTTTAGGGCATTTATGCACCCATATAACAACAAAATTAAAACCAGCGTCACTAATTTTAACTTTGATTTCAAGATTATTTGTACATGCTTTTAATATGTCACATTTTTGAGAACAATATATTTCCGTTGTCATGCACCTGTAAAACAAACGATACAATCATGCCAATGACACCCGTGATGCTGGTATACAGTTTTTGTTTCTGGATCGAATCCAACCACGGCACCATCTGCTATCCAGCGTTGACCTCCATGGTCACAGAACTGATGATAAATGTCTGTATTTTTTTTTTTTTTGCTCGTGATTCATACTCAAGTCAGCGAATTGCCTCAGTGTAGGTTTTATGATTAGGTTAAAAAGCTCTCTGATACGCTGACTGTGATTTTTTTATACGATTTTCATGGCAAAAAAAATATTGTTTTTCCTTTGGAACAAAGGCTAATATGAGGGGTTTAACTAACGATGATTACACTGCCCTCACACATAAAGGTTAACCAGCCTTTTAAGATCTAATATAAGAAAAGCGAGATTAGCAATCTGTCAAGATTAAAGAGGTTGTACGTTTGACTTACTTCAATTTATTTATTTATTTATTTATTTATTTATTTTTTGCTTGTTATGAGAAATAATGAAATCCTCATAAGCTAATCACTGTAGTGTCAACCATCAAAATTTTATTTCCAGCATAAACAATGAAATAAGGAAAATAGCAAACGTTCAATACTGATTGCAAACTCTGTTTTTTTTTAGGAGACTTTCAAAGAACCAACTAATTAAACTCCCAGAACGAGTATTTGCCCAGCTGTCCAGCCTAAGACAGTTGTAAGTTCATTGATATCTTATAAGTGGTATCATAAAAGTTCTTGGTAAGGTTTACGATTGCATTAATCTTTTCTAAAGGTCGCTTGGATTTTAACAGACCTCAACCCCCCCCCCCCCCCTTACCATTTGGAAAAGCTGATACTTCAGTGTCAACGTATTAACGTTCCGTTTAGGTGCATGAGTCGTGGTCAATGAAATTGATTGAAAAAAGTGAAGAAATTTTCAACCTGTTTGATAACAGATTTTTAACTTTTTATACACTACCCTGAGTGCCTTTCCATTACCTCTTACATTTGTCAGGAGATTTAAGGCCTGAGGCCTCAATTCATGTCTCGAGAAAGCGAGGGGTAGTCTAACTTTCATAGCATTTAACACAACACGAGATAACTTTAGGAACTACCAAAAGGCAATAAGTTGTGCAAGCTGGCCATGGTCTGTTTATTGTGGTCAAATAATGCCACAAAATGGGAAACCTTTTTCCTATTTGTTTAAAGGCTGCTACCAGTTTCTTAATTTAAAAGCTAATAATTTTAACATTGTTTAAAATAACAGTATGAAAAACGAAACCACTTTTATAGGGGACAGGGTACTAGTAAAAAAATACCACTTATTTTCGCAAATGGCGACAAATGCCAAAAAATTCCCAAGAACAGAAAATGTTTTATTGCCCTTGTGACCTGACTAATACCCATAAAGCTAAGTCTAATAATATACAGTGTTCTCATTTTTGCTTAAAGGTTTTCCGGGATTTTGTGGCCGAGCCAAGTCATGTGACCTAATTTGCAGAAGTTCGGCATGCCAAAATGATAGAATTTGCATACTTATTACTTTGTTAAAGTTTGATTTTGTTAGTGTCAAAGCCTCAGGAGATAGACCACCCCCTTACTTTTTGTACAAAATTACCTGAGTTTGACGCTGTGGAAACATGTGCGTGCAGACGCATTGCGTTGTCTTAAGATGTAACTTTAAACTTGGACACTAACATTTTGATGTCATATTTCCAGCATACAAAATGGCGTCATTAAAATAACAAAAGATAGAGGTCAAGATAGGTTTTTCTGTTAATAATTAATTGCGTGTCAATGGTACGTGGACCTGCTAGTCTTTGCAGAAGCTTTTTGTTCTTGATGATTAACATGTTTCCCATGTATGTTTTCAAATTAACACCTTAACTTTTAACGGTTATCATTTGTTACCAGCTGTAGCGGTCGGCAATCAAAGCTATTTTGACGACTAACTTGGCTCGAGTTTTGACACACCAGAACCTATCGTAATACTGAAATTTTAAAACAATACAAAGGAAAAATTAAGTGAAACATAAAATTAGGAAAAATCAGCGATTAGTGATGTGCGTTCGAATTTTGACGTCAAAAAAGTGGAGGAGTTTGCACGATCCCGTGCACTATGAGGATGAGTTTAATCAAGGAGTTGGGTTTGAAAGAGCGGGGTTTTTTTTTAATAACAAGACCCAAGTATCGAAAGTATCTTGATTTTACATATTTGTTAATCACTAACAAGCATTTGCTGTAGTAAAGTTGCGTGACAACCTTGTTTTGATTTACGGGACAGATAATCAGTTGTTTCAAACGTTTCATAAGTAATGAAATTGTCCCCGTGACCAAGTTGCAATGTAACGAAAGAGCTGTTAAAATGGTTTATAAATATAAAAGGATTTAAAGCAATCGAACATTTTCAGATATGAAATAAATCTTAAAACAAAAATTTGCGTAAAACATGTTAATAATCAGGGGACATAACATTTATTTACGTGACCAATTGTATGTACTCATCGAAAGTTTCACATGTAAATACAGAAATAAACTGAAAAGTTACAACTAAGCCCGTTTAACCCTTTACCTTTGATAACCTAGAAAAAAAATATTCGTGCAGTGGTCCTCTCGACCTCTTTCAGTTCGTGGCTTCCTTTACGTTTTTTGGCCGTCGATTTCTGAATGGTTTTCGATGTTCCCAGACAAAGCGAAATGATATAAATGCGATACTACGTATCGTCAAGTGCATTAAAATGCCGTTTTTCTCTCACGGACATAATTTGAGTGTTGTATGCCGAGTGGTTGTTCACTGAAGGCGAGAAAGGTTGCCAACTAAACGGTGAACTGCAGCTTGCACTTGATATATGCACCAAGGAGTCGTACACTTTTCTATGATTTCGATGAAGAAATTATTTTAACATTCAAATCATTCCAAATAGCGAGCCCCAAAGGGATTTTAGGATACTGTCATGTCTTGACAAGAGATCTATGAACGCACCAGGACAACATGGCGGATCACTGCAAACACATTTTATTAAATCCATGCGTGCGCATGTAATTACTATATATGGTAAACGCACAGGGAGACCATAACATTTCCTCCACACAAAAATGATCTGTCCCTAGTTTGTAGACTGAGCCTAAGATACAATCTCAAGGAAACAACTAAATCGACTAACAGTGTCCGGCAACCTACAGTTTCTAAGAAAAACAGAAAACAAAGAAAAAGAAAAACAGTTCAGAGATCGAGTCTCTGTGGTACCCTGCGCACTCTCTGGGGGTACCGCCGCTCACGGACTGTAGGACTGACTGGAGTCACTTCAGGAGGGTCGGTGGCTACAGGTGAGGGAACAGAAACCATCTCCGGTTGATCTGCCACGGGATCCTCTGGAACTGTACCAACCACATCGGGTGGTGCACTCTGTTGGGTTGGCGCTGGTGGTAGGCTGACCACTTCTGCTTGGCTGACCTCAACAGTGTCGGGCCCAACCGCCGTTGGCTTCAGCTGGTCGATATGTCGACGCCAAATAATCCCAGGTGCCACCTGCACCTCGTACATCAGCGGACCTGTCTTCTTGAGAATCAGCCCTGAACGCCACTTCAGATCCCCCGATAATCTTGTGACATCACAGAATCACCAACCTCTAACTGACGACACTGTCTACCCTTCTCATTCGCGGCCCTAAAGCTCTGCTGATGCTGTTGGTTAACCATCTTACGGTTCAAGTTAGGTTTCACCAAATCTAGGCGAGTGCGCAACGGTCTTCCAAGGAGTAACTATGCAGGGCTCACAGCGGTAGTGGAGTGAGGAGTGTTCCTATAAGCTATGAGAAACTTTGCCAACTTCTCCTTCACCGGCTTTGGACATTGATGCATGGAACGTAACGCTTGCTTGAAAGTTTGTACAGCCCTCTCAGCTAGACCGTTTGTAGCCGGATGGTATGGTGCTGACGTTAAATGGCGGATACCATTGGACCTGACAAACGCCTGGAACTCCTCAGAAACGAATTGTGTACCGTTGTCACTAACGATCTGTTCAGGAATTCCAAATCTGGCAAATAAATCGCGTAGGACTTCGATGGTCGAACTTGAAGTGGTGGAACTAACAGGAACCACTTCCGGCCACTTGCTGTGTGCATCGACAACTACTAAGAACATCGAGTTCTGGAATGGGCCGGCATAGTCGATGTGTATGCGATGCCATGGTGTAGTGGCCCACTCCCACGGATGCAATGGTG
This sequence comes from Siderastrea radians, assembly GCA_964017195.1. Classification (NCBI taxonomy): domain Eukaryota; kingdom Metazoa; phylum Cnidaria; class Anthozoa; order Scleractinia; family Rhizangiidae; genus Siderastrea; species Siderastrea radians. The sequence goes on along the minus strand of OZ024890.1, from coordinate 47,564,190 downwards.
CTTTAGTAGGCATCTTCTGGTTGTGCTGACACCCACTGCAGGCTTTCGCTAGCTCTTCCAGTTGGCCACTGATATTAGGCCACCAGACGTAGCTCCTCGCTAGTGCTTTCATTTTTACCACACCCAGATGCCCGTCGTGCAGCTCCTCCAACACTCTGCCTTGGAGCTAATTGGGGATTACCACTCTCATTTCCCATAGAATGCAACCTTGGTGAACCGTCAGTTCATTGCGCCGCTCGTAGTAAGGCTTGTCTCCACCTATACGAGCAGACCATCCTTTCACGATGGACTCGTACACCCTTGCTAGGACTGGGTCGCGACGTGTTTCTCTAGCAACTGCTTCACTGGTTACAGGTAATGGCTCAAACTGGGTTGCATGGAACACCTCTGACGAATCCACTTCCATCTCCTCCCTCTCTTTCTGCTGAAGGGGGAGCCGAGACAGCCCATCAGCATTGCAGTGCTTGGTCGTGCTCTTATACTCTATCTTGTAATCGAAACCAGCCAGGAACATAGCATAGCGCTGGAGTCTCGCACCGGTCATGGCAGGAACTCCCTTCTCTGGGTGGAAAATGGCAGTGAGGGGCTTGTGGTCTGTAATGAGCCTGAATCGCCTCCCATAGAGGTACACATGGAACCGTTTCACCCCCCATACGATGGACAATGCCTCCTTGTCAATCTGGGCGTGCTTGCGTTCTGTATTGGTCAACGATCGGGACGCAAAAGCTACTGGCCTTTCGCTGCCATCAGGCATGACGTGTGAAAGAACCGCACCAATGCCGGTTGGTGAAGCATCGCATGCATGCCTAACTGGTAACGCTGGATCATAATGCGTTAGCACCTGCTCAGATGTAATCAGGCGCTTAGCCTCTGTGAAGGCTTGCTCGCACTGTTCAGTCCACTGCCATTCGCTGTTTTGCTCTAACAACTGGTGAAGTGGGTGGAGAACTGTGGATGCATTAGGCAAGAAGCGGTTGTAATAGTTAACGAGCCCTAAAAATGAGCGAAGCTGCGACACATTCTCAGGTCTTGGCGCGCTAACTACTGCCTCAATCTTCTCTTGTGTCTTGTGGAGACCTTCTCTGTCGATCTCATGCCCACAGAACTGAACTCGATCCCTGAAGAACTCGCACTCCTCTTTGTTGGCCTTCAGACCCGCGTCTTGCAGTCGCTTAAACACGCTCTCTAAATTCTCCAAATGCTCTTCATCGGTTTTGCCCGAGACGATCATGTCATCGAGGATACACTGGGTGCCAGGTATTCCCTGTAATACCTGGTCTATGGCACGTTGCCAAATCGCTGGACTTGAAGTAACGCCAAAAACTAACCGATTGTATTGAAAAAGACCCTTGTGCGTATTGATCGTGAGGTATTTCTTGGATTCCTCTGTTACTTCCATCTGGTGATAAGCTTGGCGTAGATCAAGTTTGCTAAAATGTTTTCCCCCAGCCAAATTCGCAAAAATATCCTCTATGCGCGGCAGAGGATACTGTTCTGCAAGAAGAACTGGATTGACCGAGACCTTGAAATCGCCACAGACGCGCACTGATCCATTTCGCTTAACTACCGGGACAATCGGGGTAGCCCATTCACTGTATTCTACCTTAGACAGAATACCGTCCTCCTCTAAACGTGTCAATTCTGCTTCTACCCTTGGGCGAAGTACATATGGAACTTGACGTGGCTTATGAAAGCTAGGCTGGCAGCCCTCCTCAACTTTTAAATCAGCCTTGTGGCCTTTAAGTGTGCCTACGCCCTCGGAAAATACAGACTCGTACTTCTGCAACAACGGATCCACTTTGTGCTGCATGACCCCTTCCGGCGTCTGGCTAAGCTTAAGGGCTTTGATTTCACCCCAGTCCAGCTGAATTTTGGAGAGCCAGTCACGCCCAAACAATGCTGGCCCTGGTGTCTCAACCACTTGTAGGGTTAACTCCTTTTCTTGGCCCTTAAACTTAACAATACACTTCATCTCTCCCTTAGGTGTGATTCTCTGCCCAGTGTAGGTTTTAAGTGTGACATGGCTCTTTGCTAGTTTCACGTGACCAAAATGTTCCTTATACTGTTTGTATGGGAGTACAGACACAGCTGAACCTGTGTCTAGTTCCATCTTGACCACCCTTCCCTGTACTTCGGGGCTGACCCATATCACATGATCCTTGTCACTCACGTTATTAACCTCAAGGGATCCTAAGTAGTCATCGCTGTCTCCGTCATTACTGTCCACATAATTTACTGGAGGTCGGGCAGCTTGTGTCTCCCTTTTCTTGGATTTACAAGCCCTCACAATATGGCCGGTCTTGTTACAGTGGTGACATTTTTCCCTTTTGTACGGACAACTTTTATGATCATGATTTCCCAAACAACGGTAGCAACTTTGATCACCTGGCTCTCTAGGGGATGGGGAACTCTTTTTCTCTGAAGGTCTAGCTTCCTTCCTAGGTTTAGGCTTCTTGTTTGGCCTCGACTTGGATAACAAATCAACTGGGTTTGACTCTTTACCCCCCTGGAGAGCTTCAACATCCTTGTAAGATTGCTCAATAGCGATGCATTTCGCTACAGCAATGTCAAATGTCAGTTCCTCGAGTTTGAGTTTCAAAAGCTCTGACATCATTCTCTTATCTCGAGTACCCGAAACCAATCTATCTCTGAACCTTTCCACTCGCATGGCATCACTAAACTTGCAATCAGTAGCTAGATGCTTTAGAACAGCAACATACTGACTCACCGTTTCTCCTGCGTTTCGCGCTCGGTTGTCAAACTCATACCTGGCGACTAGAGCAGATTTCTGGGGCTTCAATTGCTTCTGGAGACGCTCTACGATCGTGTCATACGTGAGAGAATCTTCTCTTAACAAAGTCGGGGCCACCAAATCTTTCGCCAGCTGGTACGTTTCGGTGGGAAGATTAGTTAACAGGACGGCTTTCTTCTGTTTCGAGTCGGTCACCCCATTGGCTACGAAGAAGAATTCTAGCTGTTCTGCATACGCTTCGAAGTCGGTTCCCACTGCGAACTTCTGAACTTTTCCGATGTTCCGAACCGGATTTTGTGCCGCATCAGTCTCGGTTGGCATCTTGAGACGTCGTGTGGATCTTGTTTAGGAATTTCTTTCACTTTTTCCGCAGTAAAATAACCCTAAGATCCCGTTCTCGTCGCCAAAATTGTCATGTCTTGACAAGAGATCTATGAACGCACCAGGACAACATGGCGGATCACTACAAACACATTTTATTAAATCCATGCGTGCGCATGTAATTACTATATATGGTAAACGCACAGGGAGACCATAACAGATACAAAATCAACATATAATCAAGGTATCACATGGCTAGAAAATTTTTTTATCAGACATCGTCATATTAAACCTAGAAACGAACGAAGCGTGTATAATCACATAAGGCTCGTTTTCACTAACGACGGAGTCGGAGTCGGAGTCGTGATCAGAAGCGTAGAGCGTTATGATCTCGTGAAAACCAAACAACAAAGTCGTAAGCAGACTTTCCTATTACGCTTACGCTTCCGTCGCTTACGATCTTGTGAAAACCAGTTTGTCGTAGTAGCGACGAAATCGTAAGCGGAGTCGGAAGAAAGTGGAAACGTCCTGATTCTTCCGACTCCGATTTCGTCGAGCTTATGACTCCGCTTACGACTCCGATTTTTGATTTTCACTAGGTCATTAACGCTCTTACAACTCTGCTTACGACTCCGGCTCCGACTCCGACGCCGTCGCTAGTGACGGAGTCGGAGTCTTATTATGAGAAATAATTAGAGGTTGTCGTAAGCTAGTGTCAGCCATAAGAATTTCCAAGTTGGGTTTTACGTCTCATTTCCAGAATAAACAATGAAATAACGAAACTTAAGGTAGCTAAATAGTAACCTAAATACCAAGTTGTTGAGTATCTTATTTGGTCATAAGACAGTAAAATCTCCGTGATTTTAGAGTTCTGGGTGGAGAATATTGCCTCGCTTGTGCCTCATCTTTTTCCATAAAGTCGTTCCCATTCACTCAATCAATAAACAACTCCATTTTATAAGCGTGACGTCACAAACTCTTTGTGAGACTGAACAAAAATGTATCCCAGAGAAGAACTAATACTGGTTTTCTTCTTAATTTCATGTGGGAGGCTATTCCAAAATTTTACTTTGCTAATTAAATGTGAAAGATTTTCCGCCTTCTTTCATATAATTAAACTTTGGACTCGACATATTATGCCGACTATGACGGATCTGTCTTCTGTGAATTGACTTGTCTGTCTTGTATTTTTCCAGTCACGGACAAAACCTTTCCCAAGCAGCTAGCAATCAGCAATCAAAGCGATTCTAGCATACAAAGTCAACATCAACTTATCACATGACTAGAAAATCAGCTCGTCAGAAAACAATATATTTCGCTTAGAAACGAAGCGTGAGTGTTCAACACACACAAAAAAAAGGCACCGAAAACTGATAAGGGTTGTAAGTTACTAAGTAGTCTGCCTAGTTAATGTTTTTACCTTTCTTGCGGGTGGTTGAATGGGAATAAGATTGAGATTCTAACTCCTGACATATTCTTCAATCTGTCAAAGTTAAACTGGCTGTAAGTTTGACTTACAATTTGTTTCTGTTTATTATGAGAACTAATATTGTAGTCAGAGGCTAATTACTTTAGTGTCAACCATCGAAATTTCCGCAGTGAAGTTTCTTTTTTTGTCAGAAAACGCTAGAATCACGGCTATTTTGTGGTTCAGGGAGACATTCTTGAAGTTTTTCAAGCTGATATTCCTTGGAGCATAGAAAAGACTTCAGTCTGTCAAAAGTAGAGTTGTTGTTAGTTTGGCCTATATATTTTGTTTATTGTGAGAAATAATATATAGATTTAGCCAAGCCTAAAAGTGGATCCGCCAAGGAATAAACTGGTGTTCGTTTCTCAAAAATAGTCCTGAAACTTTTCGGTCCGAAATATATTTCGAGGATTTTTTTAGCTCGTTCGCTTTCGAAAAGTGCTTCTCAAAAAGCCCGAAAGTGTTCCGAATTGTCGTCTAATATTTTGGAGATCTGCTCTGTAAAACCAAGCTCGAAAAGTCATTCTAGAGGCTAAGCACAGCTTTATATATTTTTTTTCGGGAATCAAACTAAACACATATTTTACTCACGAGCCGTCTTGCTTGGTTTTTGCAATGTTTCCATATCCTGTCATTTAGCTGTCAAGGCTTGTCGAATCTCCTTGGGTTATTGGCTGTATGTTCGCTTTAATGAATTTGAAACGGCGCTCATTTACAACAGCAAAATGAGACTTGCAGTCAACGCGGTTCACGCATGAACGATCATGGAATGAAGATTGCATTCTTCACGTGCGCGTTCCTTTCTTTAATTGGATGACCGTATTCTTGTAGACAGATTGAAAGATAACTCCTTTTTTTCGATGAACGAAATTGATTCTTCAAAAGTTCACACGTAACATCAGAAATCGTCTACATCATGGCGCACTCGGAAGAAGTGCTAATCAATTACGTCTGAAGGGGATGTCATCCGTTATCAAGGATCTTTACCTCCACAAGAAAATGGTTGAGTCGTCGTGTGGACTGAATAGTGTCGGACGATTTTATGAACAGCTCCTTTTGGCACTCTCGTGTTCCGTGGTTCCGTGGACTATCTGACTACCCCAATCCAGCATTGAAAAGGTTAACGATTTCGTTCCTTGCATTAGAAGGCAAAGGTTCGTACTCGTGCTCGTTGCATTAGAAGGCAAAGGTGTACCTGGATCGTAAAAGTCCCCAAGCGAATTTCTTGCCATTTGGAGTTAGGAAACCTAAACTTTCATGTTCCGATCGTGTGCAAATCTATGTAAGCTTATATGAACACCGGCGGCAATACACCGTGGCGAAAATAAAACTGTGGCGGTTGTTGTTTATATTTTCTGAGGGTTTCCGATTAAGCCACAAAACCTCCAGCCAAACAATAAGTTGCCTTGTTAAAGTTAGAGACTCTTTTGGATTTTCTTTCTAAGGATTGCTGTTGCTGATTTTCTCTTTACGGGTTATTTTTGTCGGCTTTATGTTCTCGCCATCTTTTTTTGCGCCAAGCTTGAAAACAATAAAAATATCACGTGAGACATAGCGGAAAACTGAGCTAAGAAAACTAACTTTTCAGTTCTGTCCGGAAAGTTTGAATTATTATTACGATGTTACAAAATAAAATTCGAATAACTGAATTAGTGTTTCGAATATAAAATCCAAGTTTCAAAGAATCGCTAAATTTTTCGACGAATGAAATCGAAGAATGAACTAATCGATGAATATTTGAAATTGAACGTTCATGCGTGAAGCGTGTTGACTGTAACTGGCTGTCCCCTTAAGAATCGACCACTCAATTTTGATCAAATTTTTGATTTCCTTCAAACTTTCTGTGCAAGACAAAGTTGGTATAGGATTAACGAAAATGCATTTCGTTTGTTGGTTATCTTCCGAAGACCCGAGATTTTGAGGCAAATGTTGTTGACACCTGGAGCACTCAAAATCACCCTTTAATTTAGTCGAGTCGAAATTAGCCAGTTTTGGGAAGTCTGCTGTCGACCGTATATTTATCCAAAAAAATCTAACTTTTATACCACTAATACATACGAAGAAGCACGTCAAGTGGTAAGACAAAAACAAACGTTCACAAAATTCTGACTTACTCTGATAATCTTAGGTATTTTTCTAGAGTACTAGGATAGTGTCCTTAAACTACGCATTAATATTTCGTGGATCTCTAACATGTGAAGAGATACAGTTGCAGCAATTATCGAGAAATGCGTTATTCGGCAACAACTGTAATGAGACCGAGTGTGACAACGAGCCTACAAATTTTGACTTCCTTGTCTTGTTCACGGATGAAAATGGGCAAACACTATAAATAAAAGGGTAAAAATTAAAATCGTACCTTGAACGTTGTCCACCTTTACTTCTAGGGCTGTTTTTCAACAGCTAACGGGCTGCAAATTTTACGGTTCTGCAACGGATTCCATCAATTTCGTAGTCTTCTTTCGTTCGCTTACAGGCGGCGACCTCGTGAGCTAAAAGCCTGAAGAACTCCATTATGTTGCGTGAAGAGAGTGCCTAAATTCATTGTAACAATCTTCTGGCTAAGGAAACGCCAGTGACAAGTAAATGAACGAAGACAAATCCAGGAAATGACACTTGAAAAATACTTCGCCGTCCATCTTGTATTACCACTGACCGCAACAACACATTTCCTTCCTGATCGTAGCAGAAATGACAACGGAAATTCAAACCGGAAATCTCTAACTTGCAAGTGACCAGTAATTCGATTGCCTTACAAACCACTTCATTAAAATAATTCACAATCAAAGTACATGCAGTTTTGATTGTTTTGCGTCTCACGAGAATTACAATAAGAAATAATCTCTACAGGTACAGATAGGTACTAAAGGTCAACTCATACATCCATACACCTTTAATTCTTTATGCCAGGCTGATTCAGTCAGAGTCAAAATGACTCTGTTATCAAAAGAAGCACTGACAAACTAAACTACTACAATTCCTACTCAAAGTTGGAAATTCCTAGACATACAGCAGAATATGCTCGTAAGCGACCTTGATATTCTTGGCATTTTTTGATCTGTCTTATGCAAACGTGAGATAAGCCTGCAATTGTAAGCACCTCTCATCGTTCCAGGCCGCTAATATAAGGCGTTCGCGCAGATTGAATGGCTCTCGATTTCGTTGAATGACTGACTGTGCGATTGACGGATTGATTGACTTACTGATTGACTGTTTCATTGGTTGCTTTTAATTAAAATTGATTGTCAGATTGACTCGCTGATTGACTCTGACTGACTGTCAGATTGACTTACTAAATGACTGCATGAATCAATGATCGATCGATTGATTAGTTGATCGATCGATTGATTGATTGACTGATTGATTGATTGATTGATTGATTGATTGATTGATTGATTGATTGATTGATTGATTGATTGATTGATTGATTGAATGAAAGAATGCGATCGATCGAGCGATCGATCAATCAATTTAATTGGAAACAAATAGCTTCGCATGGACCACCCACCACCGTAAAATGTAAGAGAACAGGAACTTGTAGTAAAGGATCTAATCAGCAAAAAATAAAGAACCAAATACGATAAAACAACAAGGCTGATTTAGGGAAACTATAAATATATATATATTTCACGCAGTATGAACCTATGCGTCCCCATCTTCGCCAGCGTCTTAGTATTTTGTTTTGTTGTTTTTGTGTGTGTGTTTGAGTTTGATCATTGTCCCTGAGTCGAATGTTTGTTGGGGCGGCGGTTTTCTAGGGGTTGAGGAGGTTTGTTTAGGGAAGGGGGGGAGCGTAAGAAAGGGTGTGGTCTGAAACTTTGGGACACTTGGTCAGCGGTTTATTGTCTTGGCAACCAAGCCGTTAACCAAAGCATCCTTGAAAAGCTGCGTGTTCCTGTTTTCCTTCGTTCCTGGGAATGCTGGTGTAACCTATACAGACAGCGGAGTGTGATCATAATATTGCGTTTGTTTTGTAGTCGTCAAGGGTAAAAAGATGTAAAATAATCGTCCATTACAGCACTTTTCGGTCAGTCTGTCTTTTTTCATTTTTGACGCAAATTGTACACGCCAAGTTCGACAAGCTGTACATTTGGTTTTGTTGCTTAGTATTCTGGTTTGGTTTCTGAGATGATTACTGAGAAATGGGCAGTTCATACAAAGGGACATGTTTCCGAGATAGGGGCAGGTTCGCCGCGCTTATCCCTATATGTGTGCCTTAAGTGAGACTTTAACTCCTCTGTATAAGCTACTAGCGATTTTGGGTTAATTTCACGGCAATGTGATAACGATTTTGATGAGATGAGAGAAAAGTGCTTTTTGTAGACACAAAAATGCTGCGTTTGGAGATCCCCAACGGAAACTTGACAGTTCGTTTTTAGTTCGCAGTTGCTATAGCAACTGAGAACTATTGGGGCTGCCCTGGCGTCGTGTGGAGTTGCGTTAACTTTTTGGCAACAAGGCCACAAAGCCATTCAAAGTAGAATCCTTCGAAGTGTATAAATAGGCAAGTTGTGATGGGCTATTAACCAAGTTTTGCGCTGTCTCTGTGGATAAAGAATTAATCGGAGTGTTTGGATTCTCGAAAATACCGTAAATTTTGATTTGCAAAGCCAGTGCAGGAAGGAATCGGAAGGAAATGTTTACTCAGGTGCGTGTTAGGACTCGCTGGTCTTCAGTTTAGGTTGGCATTCGCCAGCGGGTTAGGAACAGCTGGACGAGGACAGAAATTGGTTGTTAAGTTTAGTTGCTGTCGAAAAGATTGCAAAAACTCTTTGTGTGTTGATGTTTCTGATCTACAAGTGCAAACATTTCTTCATGCATAAGTTGACTAGGGGAGATAATTGGTCATAACTAATAAATAAAGTCCACGAAAGGCGATTGTGTACGTTTTCATTTGGTACGGGTTTAAGTTATAAACTATCAAAAATCATCCACACCATGATCTTACAGATGTTCAAGGGTTTATTTACAGCTTTCAGTTTGAGTTTTATGCGGTTTAATTTGAGCTTATATATATCTTGCTCGGAATTATCGGCCAGTCAGGATTTCCCCTGTACCCGCGTATTTAATAAATTAAATATTCCATGCATCATTGCCGTTATTGAGCTCTCCAGAATCGACCGTTATTGAAGTGTTTTTGGTTTCTGTAGTTCATGTTAGTTTAATTTCGTAGTTCCCTCAGTTGAATGTATTCGTGTTTATGGCATTGATCTGACGATTTTCTGAACTTGGAGAAAAAATTCTGAACTTCCCAAATGATGTTTGTTCATTGATGATCACCAGAAGGATTCTTGAAATCCTTCTCATTTAGCTGCAAAAATGTTTTGTGTTTTCTTTCGCTTAGCCTTTTAAAACGATCTAATTCGTGAGCTTTTCCTGGCACGAAAAGCTATTTAAATTTGATTTTCATAATTCAATTAGTAGAATGTTTACATACCTGTAATGTTGGCATGATTTCTGACACGAAAGTGTAATTGTAAATCTCAAGTTTTTAAATAAACTTAGACAACTTATATACACGCAAAAACTTGTCCAACGTCTGTTCCTCTTTATTTATGTAAGTGTTCTTAGTTCTAAACTCATTCTATTATTACAAAAAAAAACAGGATTTCCCAGACTTATGATAGCATATTTCTTTTCAAATGCGAGACTATTTTTTCTAAACCCGTCAATCATGGTCTACCCATTTAATGGTGACGCTCTCTATCATGCAACCACATCCTGCTCCTGACAGACACTGAACAACAAAGACAGCGGAGGCAAAATAGTAGTAACATCTAAAAAACAACTGCGAACTATCCGAATGGATCCGCTCGTTTAACATCGCATGTGTTCCGTTCTCACCTCCATGCAGAATTTCAAAACCGTAATAGAATCGTCTTCAAATTGCTGTTAAATCACAGCAAAAGGAGCCAATACAAAACGGGTGATACGAAACCGCGTAAGGCATGCATAGGTTGCAATATACCGGTAATAACAACACTGACGTCAAATTTAAGAATTATTACAAAAAAAAAGCGGAATTCTAGGGCAGTGTAAGTACTTCCTGGTGTCTGTCATAAATACTAAGCACTACATTTTTCTAGAATTTGAGCGAGGCTTATATGTAGTATCTGGTGTTTCTTCAGGTTTGTTCACCCTTATGGGTGATACAAGTCGCTTGTTCCACCAAAAAGCCACCGTTTGGTTTCAGAGATCCTTCGTTACTAGAAGAACGAATTCAAGGGAAGTGGTTGTTCGAGCTTAATTAGCTCTACACACATACATACATACATACATACATACATACATACATACATACATACATACATACATACATACATACATACATACATACATACATACATACATACATACATACATACATACATACAGCACTTTTCGGTCAGTCTGTCTTTTTTCATTTTTGACGCAAATTGTACACGCCAAGTTCGACAAGCTGTACATTTGGTTTTGTTGCTTAGTATTCTGGTTTGGTTTCTGAGATGATTACTGAGAAATGGGCAGTTCATACAAAGGGACATGTTTCCGAGATAGGGGCAGGTTCGCCGCGCTTATCCCTATATGTGTGCCTTAAGTGAGACTTTAACTCCTCTGTATAAGCTACTAGCGATTTTGGGTTAATTTCACGGCAATGTGATAACGATTTTGATGAGATGAGAGAAAAGTGCTTTTTGTAGACACAAAAATGCTGCGTTTGGAGATCCCCAACGGAAACTTGACAGTTCGTTTTTAGTTCGCAGTTGCTATAGCAACTGAGAACTATTGGGGCTGCCCTGGCGTCGTGTGGAGTTGCGTTAACTTTTTGGCAACAAGGCCACAAAGCCATTCAAAGTAGAATCCTTCGAAGTGTATAAATAGGCAAGTTGTGACGGGCTATTAACCAAGTTTTGCGCTGTCTCTGTGGATAAAGAATTAATCGGAGTGTTTGGATTCTCGAAAATACCGTAAATTTTGATTTGCAAAGCCAGTGCAGGAAGGAATCGGAAGGAAATGTTTACTCAGGTGCGTGTTAGGACTCGCTGGTCTTCAGTTTAGGTTGGCATTCGCCAGCGGGTTAGGAACAGCTGGACGAGGAAAGAAATTGGTTGTTAAGTTTAGTTGCTGTCGAAAAGATTGCAAAAACTCTTTGTGTGTTGATGTTTCTGATCTACAAGTGCAAACATTTCTTCATGCATAAGTTGACTAGGGGAGATAATTGGTCATAACTAATAAATAAAGTCCACGAAAGGCGATTGTGTACGTTTTCATTTGGTACGGGTTTAAGTTATAAACTATCAAAAATCATCCACACCATGATCTTACAGATGTTCAAGGGTTTATTTACAGCTTTCAGTTTGAGTTTTATGCGGTTTAATTTGAGCTTATATATATCTTGCTCGGAATTATCGGCCAGTCAGGATTTCCCCTGTACCCGCGTATTTAATAAATTAAATATTCCATGCATCATTGCCGTTATTGAGCTCTCCAGAATCGACCGTTATTGAAGTGTTTTTGGTTTCTGTAGTTCATGTTAGTTTAATTTCGTAGTTCCCTCAGTTGAATGTATTCGTGTTTATGGCATTGATCTGACGATTTTCTGAACTTGGAGAAAAAATTCTGAACTTCCCAAATGATGTTTGTTCATTGATGATCACCAGAAGGATTCTTGAAATCCTTCTCATTTAGCTGCAAAAATGTTTTGTGTTTTCTTTCGCTTAGCCTTTTAAAACGATCTAATTCGTGAGCTTTTCCTGGCACGAAAAGCTATTTAAATTTGATTTTCATAATTCAATTAGTAGAATGTTTACATACCTGTAATGTTGGCATGATTTCTGACACGAAAGTGTAATTGTAAATCTCAAGTTTTTAAATAAACTTAGACAACTTATATACACGCAAAAACTTGTCCAACGTCTGTTCCTCTTTATTTATGTAAGTGTTCTTAGTTCTAAACTCATTCTATTATTACAAAAAAAAACAGGATTTCCCAGACTTATGATAGCATATTTCTTTTCAAATGCGAGACTATTTTTTCTAAACCCGTCAATCATGGTCTACCCATTTAATGGTGACGCTCTCTATCATGCAACCACATCCTGCTCCTGACAGACACTGAACAACAAAGACAGCGGAGGCAAAATAGTAGTAACATCTAAAAAACAACTGCGAACTATCCGAATGGATCCGCTCGTTTAACATCGCATGTGTTCCGTTCTCACCTCCATGCAGAATTTCAAAACCGTAATAGAATCGTCTTCAAATTGCTGTTAAATCACAGCAAAAGGAGCCAATACAAAACGGGTGATACGAAACCGCGTAAGGCATGCATAGGTTGCAATATACCGGTAATAACAACACTGACGTCAAATTTAAGAATTATTACAAAAAAAAAGCGGAATTCTAGGGCAGTGTAAGTACTTCCTGGTGTCTGTCATAAATACTAAGCACTACATTTTTCTAGAATTTGAGCGAGGCTTATATGTAGTATCTGGTGTTTCTTCAGGTTTGTTCACCCTTATGGGTGATACAAGTCGCTTGTTCCACCAAAAAGCCACCGTTTGGTTTCAGAGATCCTTCGTTACTAGAAGAACGAATTCAAGGGAAGTGGTTGTTCGAGCTTAATTAGCTCTACACACATACATACATACATACATACATACATACATACATACATACATACATACATACATACATACATACATACATACATACATACATACATACATACAGCACTTTTCGGTCAGTCTGTCTTTTTTCATTTTTGACGCAAATTGTACACGCCAAGTTCGACAAGCTGTACATTTGGTTTTGTTGCTTAGTATTCTGGTTTGGTTTCTGAGATGATTACTGAGAAATGGGCAGTTCATACAAAGGGACATGTTTCCGAGATAGGGGCAGGTTCGCCGCGCTTATCCCTATATGTGTGCCTTAAGTGAGACTTTAACTCCTCTGTATAAGCTACTAGCGATTTTGGGTTAATTTCACGGCAATGTGATAACGATTTTGATGAGATGAGAGAAAAGTGCTTTTTGTAGACACAAAAATGCTGCGTTTGGAGATCCCCAACGGAAACTTGACAGTTCGTTTTTAGTTCGCAGTTGCTATAGCAACTGAGAACTATTGGGGCTGCCCTGGCGTCGTGTGGAGTTGCGTTAACTTTTTGGCAACAAGGCCACAAAGCCATTCAAAGTAGAATCCTTCGAAGTGTATAAATAGGCAAGTTGTGACGGGCTATTAACCAAGTTTTGCGCTGTCTCTGTGGATAAAGAATTAATCGGAGTGTTTGGATTCTCGAAAATACCGTAAATTTTGATTTGCAAAGCCAGTGCAGGAAGGAATCGGAAGGAAATGTTTACTCAGGTGCGTGTTAGGACTCGCTGGTCTTCAGTTTAGGTTGGCATTCGCCAGCGGGTTAGGAACAGCTGGACGAGGAAAGAAATTGGTTGTTAAGTTTAGTTGCTGTCGAAAAGATTGCAAAAACTCTTTGTGTGTTGATGTTTCTGATCTACAAGTGCAAACATTTCTTCATGCATAAGTTGACTAGGGGAGATAATTGGTCATAACTAATAAATAAAGTCCACGAAAGGCGATTGTGTACGTTTTCATTTGGTACGGGTTTAAGTTATAAACTATCAAAAATCATCCACACCATGATCTTACAGATGTTCAAGGGTTTATTTACAGCTTTCAGTTTGAGTTTTATGCGGTTTAATTTGAGCTTATATATATCTTGCTCGGAATTATCGGCCAGTCAGGATTTCCCCTGTACCCGCGTATTTAATAAATTAAATATTCCATGCATCATTGCCGTTATTGAGCTCTCCAGAATCGACCGTTATTGAAGTGTTTTTGGTTTCTGTAGTTCATGTTAGTTTAATTTCGTAGTTCCCTCAGTTGAATGTATTCGTGTTTATGGCATTGATCTGACGATTTTCTGAACTTGGAGAAAAAATTCTGAACTTCCCAAATGATGTTTGTTCATTGATGATCACCAGAAGGATTCTTGAAATCCTTCTCATTTAGCTGCAAAAATGTTTTGTGTTTTCTTTCGCTTAGCCTTTTAAAACGATCTAATTCGTGAGCTTTTCCTGGCACGAAAAGCTATTTAAATTTGATTTTCATAATTCAATTAGTAGAATGTTTACATACCTGTAATGTTGGCATGATTTCTGACACGAAAGTGTAATTGTAAATCTCAAGTTTTTAAATAAACTTAGACAACTTATATACACGCAAAAACTTGTCCAACGTCTGTTCCTCTTTATTTATGTAAGTGTTCTTAGTTCTAAACTCATTCTATTATTACAAAAAAAAACAGGATTTCCCAGACTTATGATAGCATATTTCTTTTCAAATGCGAGACTATTTTTTCTAAACCCGTCAATCATGGTCTACCCATTTAATGGTGACGCTCTCTATCATGCAACCACATCCTGCTCCTGACAGACACTGAACAACAAAGACAGCGGAGGCAAAATAGTAGTAACATCTAAAAAACAACTGCGAACTATCCGAATGGATCCGCTCGTTTAACATCGCATGTGTTCCGTTCTCACCTCCATGCAGAATTTCAAAACCGTAATAGAATCGTCTTCAAATTGCTGTTAAATCACAGCAAAAGGAGCCAATACAAAACGGGTGATACGAAACCGCGTAAGGCATGCATAGGTTGCAATATACCGGTAATAACAACACTGACGTCAAATTTAAGAATTATTACAAAAAAAAAGCGGAATTCTAGGGCAGTGTAAGTACTTCCTGGTGTCTGTCATAAATACTAAGCACTACATTTTTCTAGAATTTGAGCGAGGCTTATATGTAGTATCTGGTGTTTCTTCAGGTTTGTTCACCCTTATGGGTGATACAAGTCGCTTGTTCCACCAAAAAGCCACCGTTTGGTTTCAGAGATCCTTCGTTACTAGAAGAACGAATTCAAGGGAAGTGGTTGTTCGAGCTTAATTAGCTCTACACACATACATACATACATACATACATACATACATACATACATACATACATACATACATACATACATACATACATACATACAGCACTTTTCGGTCAGTCTGTCTTTTTTCATTTTTGACGCAAATTGTACACGCCAAGTTCGACAAGCTGTACATTTGGTTTTGTTGCTTAGTATTCTGGTTTGGTTTCTGAGATGATTACTGAGAAATGGGCAGTTCATACAAAGGGACATGTTTCCGAGATAGGGGCAGGTTCGCCGCGCTTATCCCTATATGTGTGCCTTAAGTGAGACTTTAACTCCTCTGTATAAGCTACTAGCGATTTTGGGTTAATTTCACGGCAATGTGATAACGATTTTGATGAGATGAGAGAAAAGTGCTTTTTGTAGACACAAAAATGCTGCGTTTGGAGATCCCCAACGGAAACTTGACAGTTCGTTTTTAGTTCGCAGTTGCTATAGCAACTGAGAACTATTGGGGCTGCCCTGGCGTCGTGTGGAGTTGCGTTAACTTTTTGGCAACAAGGCCACAAAGCCATTCAAAGTAGAATCCTTCGAAGTGTATAAATAGGCAAGTTGTGACGGGCTATTAACCAAGTTTTGCGCTGTCTCTGTGGATAAAGAATTAATCGGAGTGTTTGGATTCTCGAAAATACCGTAAATTTTGATTTGCAAAGCCAGTGCAGGAAGGAATCGGAAGGAAATGTTTACTCAGGTGCGTGTTAGGACTCGCTGGTCTTCAGTTTAGGTTGGCATTCGCCAGCGGGTTAGGAACAGCTGGACGAGGAAAGAAATTGGTTGTTAAGTTTAATTGCTGTCGAAAAGATTGCAAAAACTCTTTGTGTGTTGATGTTTCTGATCTACAAGTGCAAACATTTCTTCATGCATAAGTTGACTAGGGGAGATAATTGGTCATAACTAATAAATAAAGTCCACGAAAGGCGATTGTGTACGTTTTCATTTGGTACGGGTTTAAGTTATAAACTATCAAAAATCATCCACACCATGATCTTACAGATGTTCAAGGGTTTATTTACAGCTTTCAGTTTGAGTTTTATGCGGTTTAATTTGAGCTTATATATATCTTGCTCGGAATTATCGGCCAGTCAGGATTTCCCCTGTACCCGCGTATTTAATAAATTAAATATTCCATGCATCATTGCCGTTATTGAGCTCTCCAGAATCGACCGTTATTGAAGTGTTTTTGGTTTCTGTAGTTCATGTTAGTTTAATTTCGTAGTTCCCACAGTTGAATGTATTCGTGTTTATGGCATTGATCTGACGATTTTCTGAACTTGGAGAAAAAATTCTGAACTTCCCAAATGATGTTTGTTCATTGATGATCACCAGAAGGATTCTTGAAATCCTTCTCATTTAGCTGCAAAAATGTTTTGTGTTTTCTTTCGCTTAGCCTTTTAAAACGATCTAATTCGTGAGCTTTTCCTGGCACGAAAAGCTATTTAAATTTGATTTTCATAATTCAATTAGTAGAATGTTTACATACCTGTAATGTTGGCATGATTTCTGACACGAAAGTGTAATTGTAAATCTCAAGTTTTTAAATAAACTTAGACAACTTATATACACGCAAAAACTTGTCCAACGTCTGTTCCTCTTTATTTATGTAAGTGTTCTTAGTTCTAAACTCATTCTATTATTACAAAAAAAAACAGGATTTCCCAGACTTATGATAGCATATTTCTTTTCAAATGCGAGACTATTTTTTCTAAACCCGTCAATCATGGTCTACCCATTTAATGGTGACGCTCTCTATCATGCAACCACATCCTGCTCCTGACAGACACTGAACAACAAAGACAGCGGAGGCAAAATAGTAGTAACATCTAAAAAACAACTGCGAACTATCCGAATGGATCCGCTCGTTTAACATCGCATGCGTTCCGTTCTCACCTCCATGCAGAATTTCAAAACCGTAATAGAATCGTCTTCAAATTGCTGTTAAATCACAGCAAAAGGAGCCAATACAAAACGGGTGATAAGTACTTCCTGGTGTCTGTCATAAATACTAAGCACTACATTTTTCTAGAATTTGAGCGAGGCTTATATGTAGTATCTGGTGTTTCTTCAGGTTTGTTCACCCTTATGGGTGATACAAGTCGCTTGTTCCACCAAAAAGCCACCGTTTGGTTTCAGAGATCCTTCGTTACTAGAAGAACGAATTCAAGGGAAGTGGTTGTTCGAGCTTAATTAGCTCTACACACATACATACATACATACATACATACATACATACATACATACATACATACATACATACATACATACATACATACATACATACATACATACATACTTAGACCGCCACACGGGATTGTCTGAGAAAACAATAAACCAGGGATAAACAAACCTGACAGAAGCATTGACGCTTAGCCCTGACAACAGCGCTACGAGATAACAAGGTCCAATGAGATAAGAAGGTCGAAGCAGCTGCGTGGTACCCGAAAAAAGGACCCCGAGGGCTATAAAGCCCAACTCCACCCCTTAAAAGGCACACCGTCTAGCCGAAAACACAATAAGACAATATTTTAAAAATCCATCCATTCAAAATTCAAACAGTTGAGTTGTCCCGCACAAAATGGTAAACGCTATTAACTTTGTACTTCTGCAATCGCAGGCTTATCTCACGTTTGCCTAAGACAGATTAAAAAATGTCAGTGATATCAACATATTCTGCTGTACGTCTAGGGATTTCCAACTTTGAGTTGACCTTTAGTACCTGTCTGTATGTGTAGAGATAATTTCTTATAGTAACACAATCAAAACTATACTCTGATTGTGATTTATTTTACTGAAGTGGTTTGCAAGGCAATCGAATTACTGGTCACTTGCAAGTGAGTGATTTCCGGTTTGAATTTCCGGTGTCAGGGACGAAATGTGTTGTTGCGGTCAGCAGTAATACCCTTGAAACAAGATGGACGGCGTAGTATTTTTCAAGTGTCATTTCCTGGATTTGTCTTCGTTCTTTTACCTGTCACTGGCGTTTCCTTAGCCAGAAGATTGTTACAATGAATTAAGTCACGCTCTTCACGTAACATAATGGAGTTCTTCAGGCTTTTAGCTCACGAGGTCGCCGTCTGTAAGCGAACGAAAGAAGACTACGAAATTGATGGAATCCGTTGCAGAACCGTAAAATTTGCAGCCCGTTAGCTGTTGAAAAACAGCCCTAGAAGTAGAGCTGGACAACTTTCAAGGTACGATTTTAATTTTTACCCTTTTAGTTATAGTGTTTGCCCATTTTCATCCGTGAACAAGACAAGGAAGTCAAAATTTGTAGGCTCGTTGTCACTCTCGGTCTCATTACAGTTGTTGCCGAATAACGCATTTCTCCAAAATTGTTACAACTGTATCTCTTCACACGTTAGAGATCCACGAAATATTATTACGTAGTTTAAGGACACCATCCTGGAACTCTTTCAAAAAGAAAAAGAAAGATTATCAGAGTAAGTCAGAATTTTGTGAAACGTTTGTTTTTGTCTTACCACTTGACGTGCTTCTTGCTGATAACGTTAACATTGCCCAGTTTGAGACTCTCTCGCTTAAACAAGTCTGGATAATTTGAACGTTTTCCACCATATTTCTAAAGTAACATGACGTATGTATTACTGGCAAGTTAGATTTTTTGGATAAATATACGGTCGGCAGCAGACTTCCCAAAATTGGCTAATTTTGACTTGACGAAAGGGCGATTTTGAGGGCTCCGGGTACCAACAACATTTTCCTCAAAATCTCGGGAATACTGAAGATTACCAACAAACGAAATGTATTTTCATTAGTCCTATATCAACCTTGTCTCGCACAGAAAGTTTGAAAGAAATCGAAAATTTGATCAAAATTGAGTGGTCGATTCTTACGCGGACAGCCACTTAAATGGGCTATCTTTATCGCGTTCGGATGTTAACAAGTAACATGAACTGCCACTATTAGTCTAGTCAAAACTTTATACTGGAATTACCAGGACTATCCGAAAGAAAGGATTTGGGGAGCTTCGAAGCACCTCTAAATGTTAATTATCGAAGAAATGCCGCGTAGGTTTTAGCGGCCGCAAAGAAATTCGAGCACTTTGAGGAACACACATTACCGGATAAAACAGCTTTAATCTTAAAACTGCCTCGCTTATAGTTACTTAAGAGGCTCTGACTGTAAATATCGAGAATCGGGGGACAAGCTCAAAAAATCGAAAATCCTGATAACTTGCCAGAAGAACACTTTTGGGGAGCTATCTTCGCAAATATTACTTAAACCTTCTGGAATTCTATTGTTTTCGGAAAATTCGGAAAAACGGTTTTGCTTAATTTGTTACGCAATAACCAGGCTTAAAATTAAACAAATTGAAAGCGCTTGCTTTTAAACAATTTGCAACGCCAGAAAACAATTTTAATTTTAAATGATAGGAATACTCTTCTACTTTCTATCAATAGGAATTGCATGGAGTTTTGCTTTATTTCTGTGGTTTGGTGGTTCTTTGAAACAAAGCCATTTTGCGCACTTCGGAAAAAGGCAAAAATTGGTAAACTTTAGAGGCTTAAAATGGGTTTTGGTATGTCTAATATCGAATTGAAATAAACACTGTGATAAAGTTTGGCCCTACTTCTATTATAATATGAAACAAAAAATCTGGGCAATGCAGGCTCGCGCTGACAAAAACACAAAATCGCGAACCAGTGTTGCCAAAAATTGCACAATGAAATGAATGAAATGAAAAGTAGTAGTTTGGGTGAGCTCAATTTTGTGGATTTTATTTACTGAAGACACACAAAGAATGAACTAAAACATTCCTTCGATCTATTCTTGCATTGTTTTGGGCTTATATTATTTCTACGTAAAACTAAAGAGAAGGAGAAAAAGTTTTAAAAGTTCCACACAGCTGTTGCGTGACCTGAGTCACGTGAATATTTTTGTCAATTTGTCAACCTACTTATGGCAGTTTTTAAATGCGGTCTCTTACATTGGCCGCTGTTTTATGCATGGCTAGTTCTCCAGCGAATACCGTACGCATCCCTGTGTTTGGGGCATACTGTCATGTGCAGCTGATATTCCACTGGGACGAAAATTGCGACAGGCAAGTCTAGAATTAGTTTCGTATACAAATGACACCTTTCTCTTCGAGAGAAGAAAACTGCAAAATATAGTATGTTGTTGTGTACGTGACGCGATCGCTCTTTTCAAACGGCTACTAAGATTTTGGGCGACTTTTTGAAATGACACTATTTAGGCCAGGAGCAAAAGTGCATCATTATTATTATGATTTATACGCATTTGTCAAAAATTGTGCTGTTCCTATCGATATTATTACACTTGTATAAATATGTTTTAAAAAACGCAAACCACGGACGTTCTGGCAGCGGGATCGGTATTTACGAGTTCTAAATGCTGCTGTACATCTAAGAGATATTAATACACAGTTTGTTTGATTTTACTTTGCAAGATCGCTGAGAACTCTTTCACAGTTTTGGAGGAAAAGATTTTCATTGAAGAATATTTTCACGTTTGCATGACTGTGCGTGCAGTGATCGGTTGCGTGACTGGATTATTTTGAGTGATACTTTTGTGTTCCTTACTTTACACAGAAAAACTGAGCTCTCAATTTATACGCGTACGTCAACTTTAATGATTTGTAAAAGGAACCGTTTGGATTTTCGAGAACATTAGTTTTTTCCCCCAAAAAAAAACTGCAAATAACAAAGAAAGGCCATTGGTGCTGCAGAGTATAGACATCTGACAAAAACTGATAACCCACTGAACTCTGGTTTCACCAACAGTTTTCCAAATTGTTCGTAGTTCTTCAGAAAGACAAATGAAGATATCAGCGAATGCATCATCTAGTAGAAAGACCATCCGAAAATAGTTACAGTAAACGATTTGTCATATTTCAAGTCGTCCTTCCATTACCGTTTTTTTTCTATTATCCAAATTATGCACATTTTGGCAACACTGGTTCGCGAATTTGTGTTTTTGTCAGCGCGAGCCTGAATTGCCCAGATTTTTTATTTCATATCATAGTAGAAGTAGGGCCAAACTTTATCACAGTGTTTATTTCAATTCCATATTAGACATACCAAAACCCATTTTCAGCCTCTAAAGTTTACCAATTTTTGCCTTTTTCCGAAGTGCGCAAAATGGCTTTGTTTCAAAGAACCACCAAATCACAGAAATAAAGCAAAACTCCATGCAACTCCTATGATGGAAAGTAGAAGAGTATTGCTATCATTTAGAATTAAAATTGTTTTCTGGCGTTGCAAATTGTTTAAAAGCAAGCGCTTTCAATTTGTTTAATTTTAAGCCTGATTATTGCGTAATAAATTAAGCAAAACCGTTTTCCGAATTTCCCGAAAACAATAGAATTCCAGAAGGTTTAAGTAATATTTTCGAAGATAGCTCCCCAAAAGTGTTCTTCTGGCAAGTTATCAGGATTTTCGATTTTTTGAGCTTGTCCGCCGATTCTCGATATTTACAGTCAAAGCCTCTTAAGTAACTTTTATATTTCGCTCTCTAACTTGCATGAGACCATCGAGATTGAAAACAAACAAACAAACACCAAACATGCTTCACTATATGGCAAATGTTTTGCAGTTTATGAATTGTCTAAAATTCGGGCGCTTTTAGAAATGCACAGAACTCTTTTTGGAAGCTTTTCGGATAAAATTGGTTTAAGCCAACAACTGCTTAATTATAGTTTCTTAAATAACTTTTATATTTTGTTCTCTAGCTAGAGACCATCAATATTGAAAACAAACAAACACCGGCAAAAACGCTTTAAATTATTGCATAAGTTTTGCGGATGCGAAGTAAGCCTATATAAAGTTAGCCGCTTTAAGGAACGCACAAAACTGTTTTCGGAAGCTTTTCGGATAAAATAGCTTTAGACCGACAACTAATTACTATTAAAAACTTCTAGGACAAGAAAATCGACAATTGCACAAAGAGAACCCTTGCAGACAAAATTTAAAGCAATTGTTTGCCTTAATCTCACTGAAGTGATGCTTGTGTTGTTGCCTTGCTACTGTGCTTTAACCTACTGTTATGAATAAACAAACACAAAACAAAAGACAGAGAAATCATTTTTGCAAAAGTTTATTCGAAAACTCGTAAGTTTATACTTAAAAGCCATTTGCGTTGCACTTCCAGTATGGTGGGTCCGTCCACGCGAGTGAAATAGGATGATCATGGCGAAATATTCAAGACTACATTTGTCACAAATCTGAGCACGTTTTCTAATAGTTTTTTTAAGCCAGAAGTAAATGACACGTTTCTAATGACATAAATTAAATTTACATTTTAAAACGTAATTTCTTTAATTTGACCGTAATGCTCAAATAATGTACCTTAAAACCTTTAAAAACTTCACTTACTTGGTTGGGGTTCAGAACAGGGCAAGCTCTCAGTTGTGAAGAAAACAAACTGAAAGATAAAGTCCTTTGAAGGCAGCTTTCGTAACTTGAACTTTTCGCCTTCCACAAGTATTCTTTTGAACCTTTTCTTTCAATTTAAAGATATTACATGTTTTTTTTTTCTCAAATTTAAAACTTCAATACTGTCAAACAATCGTTTTGCTATACTTTTCAACGAAACCTCTTTTTTAAAAGCGACGATGGTCATGCGGTTTCCCGCCAAGGCGAACGCCGGTTGCCCAAAAGAACCGCGCGATTTCCCGCCGAGAAAAGATGGCATTCTTCACCCCTCGTCGGGCTGTCTTGGGACTCCCCTTCCCTAGCCCAGAGCCTGTACGGGCCGAAGTACGCTGACATCAAACCCAAAATTTCTTGGATCGATAGGTTACCAAATAAGCTTAGCATTTTTTTTTCATGACGTTCCAATCCCTATTCCCGGACATTCAAAAAGGGACAATTTCCTACCCCGGAAATTTAAATAAAAGGAAAACTTTCGAGATACACTTTGGTCACGCAATTTGTATTTGAATTAACTCAGTTTCAGTTTTGACCTTGTGGGAACATGCATTTAAAGAAGCGTTTCATGGTCTTAGCCTTAGAGTTGTTGAAACCAAACTTTTTAATGGCTGATACTTCAGTGGCAACGTATGAACTGCCTCTTTAGGTGCATGTGTCGTGTTCAATGAAATTGTGACAGAAAAAGTCAAGAAATTTTCAACCTGTGTGATTTGACATTTACATTATGATGGTCACACGAAGTACACTTCAATTAGCTCTAACGAAGTTGTGGAAACATGAGCGCGAAGAAGTAATACATTGTCCTTAATTGTAACTTAAATTTTTAACACCAAATTTTTGACGTCTCAATTCCGGGATAAAAATGGAGTAATGAATATAGATAAGGTGGATAACTTATTTGCAAGAAGCCAATCCTTAACACACACAAAGAGTAAGAGAGAGAGAGAGAGAGAGAGAGAGAGAGAGAGAGCCAGAGGAAAGGGCACTTTTGTAAAGAAAAAAGGGAACTTTCGTAACGAAAAAAGGGAACTTTTGTAACGTCGGGAACTTTTGTAACGATTAATGGGGAACTTTTGTAACGACAGGGAACTTTGGTAACGGCGAGGAACTTTTGTAACGTAGAAACAGGGAACTTTAGTAACGAGCGTAGGGACAGTGTCGCACAGTCACCTCTTTAATCACCTCTTTAATCAACCTAGAAAATTGGGGATTGTTCCAATATGAATTTCATATATTCATAATTTCATCTTCATCTTTCCCGGGTATATTACGAAGCAATTTAATGACCAGCTCCTAGTCGGCTTGTTAGCTCAATTGGTTAGAGCGCTGCACCGGTATCGCAGAGGTCAGGGTTCGAATCCCGGCAAGCCTGATTTTTTCAGGCTTTCTTTTCGCAACTGCATAAGTTGCGTTAATAACTGCGAGGATCTTCTTTACATTTATTTCTTTATTCCGCAGTTCAAATATATGAATTTCATATATTCATAATTTCATAGTCAAATCTCTTTGTTGATTTCGTCAAAATACATAGATACAACCTTTTGTTAACGATTTCTTAACAAAACTAGCTGGATCACCCTCAGCATCCGTACGGAATTTAGGCGACAAAATTCCACACGTTAGTCCGCACTATTTACCAACCATTTTTTTTTAATTTTTGCCAAGCCTATGCTGTCAAAAATATGACAAAATGTTTGTCCATGCAGGCAGAATTCATATACATAATACCTACTAAGGAGCTCTATCCCTTTTCCAGACAAAAAAATTCCAAACTTTTTCCAGGTCGGATAACCTGAAATGACTGGTATACTGCACTTAGTTGAATCTACGACTACGACATCTGTTGGAACTCAATGAACACATAAACCCTCAATTTAAACTATATTTTAAACTTATATTTTTCATTGCAAGATGCAATGAACGGTCATTTTACATAAGAAAAGAACCGTCTTGGTCCAACAAATGTAGTGTTGTTGCACAAAAATCAAAAACTGAAAATAAGGAAAATTAAAAGGGTTTGGGTTGTTGCAAGAATTTAAAGAACATCATATAATTAGTAAACATAAAGAACAGGCGAGCTGGTTTAAGTATCGCTAGGTGTCAGTGGATTCTGTGGAAGGGAGAAAGCCTTCTGACATGCCATGAAAAGTAATACAACACTTAAGAAAAGGCAAGACCAAAAAGTGAAATTTAAGATTTGTGATTGTTACGGGCCGGTGTTAGGTTGGAAAAGAAATAACACAAACGCCTACCGGTGTTTTCTATCTCACAACTGTATCTAAGACATGCGACGTTTATGTATAAAAATGTTTGAACGGTCTAGCTCCTGTGTACTTCCAGAGCTTGTTTACCTTGAGGTGTAGTATTCACAGCCTTAACACCTGGCGTAATAATTAGTCGCAGGTCCCAAGTGCAGAGTTGCCCTCACACAAGATGCCTCGCAATTTGATTTATGCGCATGTTAGTTTTTTTTTTCATTTTTTATATAAATCATTCATAATTTTAATTTTTTTCTTCACTGTAATTATAACTTATTACTATCAAGAAACGTTGCAAATTGGTTTTCAAAATCCTCAGGGGAAAATCAAGAAATGTACTTGTAATTTTATTCTATCCCGCGTTCGGGTAAGGCAGTATTCACGTTGCGCTCTTATTGCGTAGGCCCACAAATTGCTATGGAACTTCAACGTTCATGTGGCATAAAATAGACGTTTATCCAATCTCAACGACGCTTTTCATCTCAGCAACCTATTAATTCAAAAGATGAAGGATAAAAGACTTCTTGGAACTTATGGCCAGCTAACAAGTAGTGGCTCCTATAAGGTTCTTAAGTGACTTTCCTTAGTAATTTGTAACTAATCACATCCCTACCCTGCGTGTAGCTAAATAGGCAAGGACTTTTCTTGGTCGCCTGTGTAACGGTATAGATCGGGTAACAGTCTTACAGCTGATGGCTTTAAACCCTATTTAGCTTGGGAGGTGGAGAGAACAAAGTGCCCGCGCTCAATTTGAACGCTAATAACTTTGTAATATGCAAGCAAAAGCCACCAAACTGTGTTACTTTCCCTAAAATTTATCTAAAAAATAATTTGGTGTGACATGTCCCTGTTCCACTAATTTGGTGTTGCCATGGCAACCATATTTTGACAGGTGCTTTTTCACAATTTTAAGTTTTACTGTTCTAAATGAAAAATTTTATTTCCACTTCGCTAACTTTTACAGTTTTACACCATTTGAGTCTTCTTATGTTGCTTTTCAATGGTTATTATGAAATGTTAATGTTTTCTCAAGGTTTTGGAAAAAGCAAGAAATTACGTCAGGTGACGTCATCAAATGTTGTTATTGGACCTCAAAGGAAACGTTTTGGGACACCTATATCACTCTTGACATTTTCTTGACAAGGCGTTAATACTCTCGGAGTTGGATTCAATTTTTGTCCTCACAATTCTTAACCTCGGACGTACAAGGAATGTACGTCCGGCCCCCATAAGGTTTTTCTTGAATTTTTCAAATATGATTCTTCATCAGCACCTGCCATTTTCTGTAGCTGTACGCATATCCCTTAGACACATTTTGACCTCAGTTTGGTGCGAATCGTTTACTACGGTTACGAGATATGACGTCATAAGTAGCAGGAGCAGGTGGTCAGTAAAATTGCGTGTTGTTAGGTGATAAAAGATAAAGAAGTAAAGTGCTTAATTATGTCAAATTCTACTAGTCTAAAATTAAAAATGGCAATTTCCGCCTTTTTATGAGAACTTCTACAATACTAGATGGTGGCGTCACAGGCCCCCAGCAGCGCCACAACCCATAATATATACCTCATCTTGTAGAGCACATCACAGACTAAAGGCAAAATCTTTTCAAAACATGGTAACATATAAGAAACCCAAGAGGGGTTCCATCACCCCCTCCTCCCATTGTACCACTCTGGGGGTATGACTTTTCCTGTGCGTCCGAGGGTCACGACTTTGCTCGAAAAAAGCTTCAGCTAAAGGGGTAGCAAAGGAAAATTTTAAACTTAATTGTGCTATATGTTACATTTTAAGATCATTTTGATTATTCATTCATTGGTTTGAATTACTTTGGTTTGAATTACGTTTGAATTACTTTTACTTTTTGGTGGTTTTCAGAGGTTTTGACAAAAACATGAAATCTTAGATGACAGATTCAAGATGGCCACCATTTTGGCAATAATGAAGTAATGAAGTAATAATGTGACGTCATCAGGTCATGTTGCGAACTTCAAAAGAAAAATTTTTGGACGTGCTATCGAAGTTTCGTTGTCGTAGCTAAAATTTTCTTGGAGTCAAGAAGGCGGCATTTTGTGCCTCCTCCAAGCTCGGGAAGAAAAAAAGGCCAAGCTGAATAGGATTAAGAGTGGACCCTGTAACAGTTAAAAATGGAATTTTTAGCAACTTTTAACTGTTACTGCCGTTTATTTGAACAGATGATATTGAATGGCGCGAAATAACTTGAAAATACCGTTTACCACTACAAAGTACATAAATAGTTAAAAAAATTAAAGCAACTGACATTAAGACCCCATTTGGAATACAAAGATATCAATCAAGGATAAGTTAAAAACATTAAAAAAGTCAAACGAAAGCAGAGAAGTATGTACAAAGTTTCCTGCAGACCAGTAAATAGTTCAAAAGCTTGTCCTAACTTTGTGCTACAAATAAGACCGCGTAAAGGCTTGAACTACAAGTTTAGTGGGTGATACTCAATCATCATCATCTCGTTTATCATTCTTTTGTTCATCTTCTTTTTACTTGAAGTAAAAGGTACATTTTCTTCATAAATACTTTTGCTACTAAATGCACCCCTCTGCAATGTTTTATTTGAAGTTGTCCCGGAGCTACGCCCTCTTCCTCGTGCGACAAAATGATAGTTGTCTCGGGTACTGTATAAAACTTCACCGTTTTGTGCATTGCTTTGGAAATGTTTCTAAGCAACAGAATAGCTCACAGGCAGTCAGTTGTATATTGCACAATTAGTATTACTCGTTTTTACTATAATTCAGCGATATATTGAGTCGTATATACAATTCCTGCGACCATACACCCTTACCGCCATTACCGCGAAAAGCGCCAAAGTAGAATAAATACATTTCCACAGCTCTAGCTCCTCTTCCTTTTTTAGGACAAAGTTCAATTTTTGGTCAACTATTTCTGTCATACTAAAGTTTAATTTGATTGCATTAAACTTCACAATCTCTCAAGAAATTATTGTGAAACCACCTTCTGGAACTTCTAGCAAATAGGGAACTTTTGTAACATCGCCGCTTTTTTGACATTAGTAACTTGAAATCTCCAAAAAAAAATAAGGATTTATCCGATTCACTGCAAGTTTTCTTTGTTGCATTGGCAAAAGATAGTTTCAACTTTCCCTAAAATTATAGCGTGATTGACCGACTTAAATTGTCAAACTCATTTGTTCAAATTCGTGATGTAAAAAACGGGCTTTTTCCGAATCGTGATTCTTTTCATGGACATGAAAAGTCAAACACATACACGGCAGATTTTTGTGAGCCAAAATAACTCAGATTTAAAGTGTTGTGGTAATTGAGAGAATCGTTTGGTGCATAAATGGTAAGGCAATAGCTACAATTTAGCACAGAAATGGATTTTATTGCTTTTAAACAAACAGTTACCACAACATAGGGCACTTCTGTAACCTCTCGAGGACACATCAGTGCCTAATACATGCAGATTTGTGTGGTATTAAGAGACTACTTGCATGCAGTGGGTTTACAGCAGTAAGTATTCCCATGATTTTATTTAGTTTTTTCTGCAAAGATCTAAGCATAGCTATCATCAAGAGAGACAAAAGTTACAAAAGTGCCTGACTTTTCTTCTGGAGAGAGAGAGACAGAGAGAGAGAGACAGAGAGAGAGAGAGAGAGAGAGAGAGAGAGAGAGAGAGAGAGAGAGAGAGAGAGAGAGAGAGAGAGAGAGAGAGAGAGAGAGGAAAGAATTCCTACCTACTGACATATTCTTCAATCTGTCAAAGTTATAACGGTTGTAACTTTGATTCATAACCTCTTTTTATTATGAGAAATGATAATCATCGTAGGGTAATTGCTTAGTGTAAATCAGCGTAGGTTTTATGATTGGCATAAAAAGCTCTCTCATATGCTGACTGCGGGTTTTCTATGTCCATAACAGAAAACTTTTGTTTCTCCTTTGAAGTAATTGGTGACACGACGGGTTAAACTATTTGGCTGAGTGAAACGATCATTACACTGCCCTCATAAATAAAGATTAACGTCTATTTTTTTTTAAGATCTGACATAAGAAAAGCGTGATAAGCGATCTGTCTAGGATGGATAGAGAAGTTGAACGTTTGACTAATAAATGCTTTTTTTTTGTTTATTCTGAGAAATAATAGGCAGCTTGTCACGAAGAAACAAATAAGTACTAAAATTGACTCTAATATGTCGTAAAACGCTCATGGCCAAGTGGACTAATATCGGGCTTCATACGCCGACGATCCGGTTTCGGCTCCCAGCGAGAGTGGAAATTTTTTCTTTTCTTTTTTCTTTTCTTTTTTGTTTTTTTTAATTTAACGACTTGAGTGAGAGTAGTTTCACAAATTAATAACTGCCAGCAAAAAAAACAAACAAACAAACAAAACAAAAAGGGGGGCTCCGCTTTTAGGCTTGGCTAAATCTATATATTAACCTTTTCTGTTTATTATGAGAAATGATAATCATCGTAAGGTAATTACTTTAGTGTACATCAGCATAGGTTTTATGATTAGGATGAAAAGCTGTCTCACATGCTGACTGCGGTTTTCCTATGTCCGTAACAGAAAACGTATGTTTCTCTTTTGCAACAAGTGCTGACACGACGGGTTAAACTATTTGGCTGAGTGAAACGATCATTACACTGCCCTCAAAGATCTGACATAAGAAAAGCGTGATAAGCGATCTGTCTAGGATGGATAGAGAAGTTGAGCGTTTGACTAATAATTGCTTTTTTTTGTTTATTCTGAGAAATAATGAGATCTTCATAAGCTAAATGCTGTTGTGTCAACCATCAAAAACGCCTCGGTGGATTTTATTTTACGACACATTTCCAGCATAAACAATCACATAATCAATTAACAAAAGCTAAATACTAACCGCAAACCTTGTCTTTAAAAGGAGACTTGAAGAAAACCAAATAGTTAAACTCCCGGAACCAGTATTCGCCCAGCTGACCAACCTGCGAATCTTGTAAGTTTATTGATATGTTATAAGTTGTATCTATTTTTCAATCAGAGAGAGAGAGAGAGAGGGGGGGGGGGGTGGGGGGAAGAATTCCTACCTACTGACATATTTGTCAATCCGTCAAAGTTAGAACGGTTGTAAGTTTGATTCATAGCGGAGCCAGCGCGCTAGTGCGTCAGCGGAGCTCCATTGTTAAGGAAATTTGGTAACCTATATATTTAAAATGGCCGGTATTTGTGGGATTTTCCCGTACGGTAAACAACCCCGTTGGTTAAGCACAGTGTTGCGTTGTTAAGAAAAGTCTGTGTGTTTTTGGACAGCCAATACCATATTGTATCTTATTTCAGTTTGAAAAAATTTTGCTTTCATCGGTAAAATGGTGAAATTTTGGCTTAAACGAGATTTTACGAATTGTGCTTACATGTCCCAGTCGCTTTATTTTACCGCGAAAGTTGCAAGTGGTGTCTTATTGGTTGTGGGACTTTTATTTTTTCCTCTGTTTTCGAGTCGGCCCAAGAAAATTGCTTTAAATGTGGAAGTCTACGGGCAAGTGAATTCCAAGGCGATTTATAACGACTTTCTCCCAGAAAGCCTGATACTCAGGTTAAACTAAGTGAATGCTGAATCGCTCGCTTGTCAACGCCACAGAAAACAACTCGAGAAAGACAACAACAGGTGTTCCTATCAAAAGCATGGCACCGCTTCAGACAAGAGTAAACTGTCAAAAATTCCAATGACATTATTATCACTGAGGTAAGTAAAGCTTTCGTTCAATAGAAACGTCTTAAATTAAGATTTTGGTTTCTACGGAGCAACACGGCCGTTGAACAAAACTATGGTCGGTGTTAATCGAATTAAAATTAAGTACGTGTCTGCATTAGTGTAACTTTCAACTTGCTTCATTACAAGTTTACAAATTTCCAATTATAAAATTTTAAAAGTTTGTTGTAAGAGAATAAGGTA
Organism: Siderastrea radians; assembly: GCA_964017195.1. NCBI lineage: Eukaryota > Metazoa > Cnidaria > Anthozoa > Scleractinia > Rhizangiidae > Siderastrea > Siderastrea radians. Next base: position 47,533,096 of record OZ024890.1, on the reverse strand, counting down.
ACTTTATGAACAGTGACACAGCCGCTTTACGACGCTTTGACTTGCCGCAATACAGCTTTTAAAAATAAAAAGCTTTTCAACCACAATTTCTATTGAACGAAAACTTAACTTACCTTAACGATATCGCCAAAGACACCGAATTCTTCTTTTAACATTTCCCAGCACTAAATAGGCATTGAGAACAAAATATTCCACAATTTATTGTCCTTTTCGAACACAATTAACAAGAAACTGACTCATTCAGTGACTCATTCACATTCCACAACCCAGAGCTGCGATCCGTGGCGCTGACCGTAAGGATCGCAGCTCTGGGGACGAGAGAGGAGGAGAGCAGTGACGTAACGAACATGCGCAGTGCGTTATTCAGCTCTGTCGGTAACCTATCAAACCAAGAAATTTTGGTAGTGACGTAATAGTCACGTGACCGTCCCTCCGTCCGCCCGTACGTACGTCCGTCCGTGCGTCCGCACCACAGGATAACCAATACACTTCATACAGTGGATACAATCTTGTGCTGAATCCCATGTGTTTTTGGCGCGAAATCCCATGTTGACCCGCGTTGTAGCAAAACAAGCAAAGACAACACAAGTCAAAAACAAATTTGTTAATGGAAAAAAAAAGTTCAAAAGAATACTCAGTTGCCTTTTTGGTGGAAGGGGAAGAGTTCAATTTAGGCGAAAAAAATTAGGCGATAAAGTTCAGGCGAAAAGTTCAAATTTGCCTTGTCGGTTCTGTTCGAACTCGGTCGGCAAACCGCTTGAGTTCGCAGCTTTTCGCAGCGGTTTCGACGCCAAATATAGCAGAGCTAGTGCTTTTTGGTTTTTTCTGTCCACAACCATGGTTTTTACGGGGTTCTGAACACACTTTGCCAGGAAAAACACCAGCATTTTCATGCTGATAGGCAGCTTGTCACGAAGAAACAAATAAGTACTAAAATTAACTCTAATATGTCGTAAAACGCTCATGGCCAAGTGGACTAATATCGGGCTTCATACGCCGGCGATCCAGGTTCGGCTTCCAGCGAGAGTGGAAATTTTTTCTTTTGTTTTTTCGTTTCTTTTTTGTTTTTTTAATTTAACGACTTGAATGAGAGTAGTTTCACAAATTAATAACTGCCAGCAAAAAAGAAAAAACAAACAAACAAAACAAAAAGGGGGCTCCGCTTTTAGGCTTGGCTAAATCTATATATTAACCTTTTCTGTTTATTATGAGAAATGATAATCATCGTAGGGTAATTACTATAGTGTACATCAGCATAGGTTTTATGATTAGGATGAAAAGCTGTCTCACATGCTGACTGCGGTTTTCCTATGTCCGTAACAGAAAACGTATGTTTCTCTTTTGCAACAAGTGCTGACACGACGGGTTAAACTATTTGGCTGAGTGAAACGATCATTACACTGCCCTCATGAATAAAGATTAACGTCTATTTTTTTTAAGATCTGACATAAGAAAAGCGTGATAAGCGATCTGTCTAGGATGGATAGAGAAGTTGAACGTTTGACTAATAATTGCTTTTTTTTTGTTTATTCTGAGAAATAATGAGATCTTCATAAGCTAAATGCTGTTGTGTCAACCATCAAAAATGCCTCGGTGGATTTTATTTTACGACACATTTCCAGCATGAACAATCACATAATCAATTAACAAAAGCTAAATACTAACCGCAAACCTTGTCTTTAAAAGGAGACTTGAAGAAAACCAAATAGTTAAACTCCCGGAACCAGTTTTCGCCCAGCTGACCAACCTGCGAATCTTGTAAGTTTATTGATATGTTATAAGTTGTATCTATTTTTCAATTAGAGAGAGAGAGAGAGAGGGGGGGGGGTGGGGGGAAGAATTCCTACCTACTGACATATTTGTCAATCCGTCAAAGTTAGAACAGTTGTAAGTTTGATTCATAACCTTTTCTGTTTATTATGAGAAATGATAATCATCGTAGGGTAATTACTTTATAGTACATCAGCATAGGTCTTATGATTAGGATAAAAGCTGTCTCACATGCTGACTGCGGTTTTCCTATGTCCGTAACAGAAAACATATGTTTCTCTTTTGCAACAAGTGCTGACACGACGGGTTAAACTATTTGACTGAATGAAACGATAATAACACTGCCCTCACGCATAAAGATTAACGCCTAATTTTTTTTGAACAGATCTGACATAAGAAAAGCGTGATAAGCAATCCGTCAAAGATAGAGAAGTTGAACGTTTGACTAATAATTTTTCTGTTTCTTATGAGAAATAATGAGATCATCATAAGCTAAATACTGTAGTGTCAACCGTCAAAAACTCCTCGGTGGTTTTTTTTTTACGTCCCATTTCCAGAATAAACAATCACATAATCAATTAACAAAAGCTAAATAATAATTGCAAACCTTGTCTTTTCTAGGAGCCTTCAAGCTTTTGGGATAAAATAGGTTTAAACCAACAACTGCTTCGCTTATAGTTTCTTAAATAACATTTATATTTTGTTCTGTAGCTAGAGACCATCAAGACTAAAAACAAAAAAACACCAGCAAAAACGCTTTAAATTATTGCATAAATTTTGCAAATGCGAAGTAAGCCTATATAAAGTTAGCCGCTTTGAGGAACGCACAAATAACTGTTTTCGGAAGCTTTTCGGATAAAATAGCTTTAAACCGACAGCTAATTACTATTAAAAACTTCTAGGACAAGAAAATCGACCCTTACAGACAAAATTTAAAGCAATTGTTTGCCGTAATCTCACTGAAGTGATGTTTGTGTTGTTGCCTTGCGACTGTGCTTTGACCTACTGTTATGAATAAACAAACACAAAATAATAGACAGAGAAATCATTTTTGAAAAAGTTTATTCAAAAACTCCTTAAGTTTATACTTAAAAGCCATTTGCGTTGCACGTCCTCGCGAGTGAAATCAGCTGATCATGGCGAAATATTCAAGACTACATTTGTCACAAATCTGAGCGCGTTTTCTAATAATTAGTATTCTTTTGAACCTTTTCTTTCAATTTAAAGATATTACATGTTTTTTTCCTCAAATTTTAAACTTCAATACTGTCGAACAATCGTTTTGCTATACTTTTCAACGAAACCTCTTTTTTAAAAGCGACGGTGGTCATGCAGTTTCCCGCCAAGGCTAACGCCGGTTGCCCAAAAGAACCGTGCGATTTCCCGCCAAGAAAAGATGGCATTCTTCACCGCTCGTCGGGCTGTGTTGGGACTCCCCTCCCGTAGTCCAGAGTCTGTGCGGGCGGATGTATGCTGACATCAAAGCCAAAATTTCTCGGATGGATAGGTTAAGAAAAATTTGCTTAGCACTGAGAGCTCCACTGGCATACTTTGCCCGCGGGTTCCGCTAATATAAGATAACGTCAGCTAATTACCAAAGTGTCAATGATAAAAGTTTCCCAGGATGGTTTTTACGTCTCATTTATTGTGTCATAAAACAATAAAATCTCCATGTTTTTAGAGTTCTGGGCATGGAGTAGTCCCTGGCTTGTACTTAGTCTTTTCCCATGTGGTCGTTTACCTTCACTGATTTTTGTCCACGGACAAAACCTTCCCCAAGAAGCTAGCAATCAGCAATCAAAGCGATTCTAGCATACAAAGTCAACATCAAGTTATCACCTGACTTAAAAATCAGCTCGTCAAAAAACATCATATTAGGCCTAGAAACGAAGCGTGAGTATTCACACACACACAGACACACACACACACACACACACACACACACACACACACAAATGCACCGAAAACTGTTGAGGGTTGTAGGTTACTAAGTAGTCTGCCTAGTTAATGTTTTTAACTTTCTTGCAGGTGGTTGGATGGGAATAAGATTGAGATTCTACCTCCTGACATGTTCTTCAATCTGTCAAAGTTAAGCTGGTTGTAAGTTTGACTTTGAATTTGTTTCCGTTTATTATGCGAACTAATATTGTAGTCATAGGCCAATTACTTTAGTGTCAACCATCGAAATTTCAGCAGTGAAGTTTCTTTTATGCTTCAATTTCTCCCACACAAGAGCAAACCCAGTTAATCAAAACGAAATATGTGCTGTGCTATGTTCGTAATGGCAATACAAAAAAAACACGATCAGAATGGCTTTGTAAAATTTAACATATAGCCGGTTTTAATTATTAAATTCTGAATATTCAATATAAATATCATTACAGAGGTTAATAAAAAATGTATTGCCTACAAAGGTGAGGGCAATCAACCACTATAGCGCTAATCACCGTAGTACAAGAAAGAGGCAGGAGTGGGGAGGAGGAGGGTCGGTGAAAAAAGTTGTGTGTCAAGGAGATCACGAACACGACGAGCCATTATACGACGATCCCTTAAAACGCCATCAATGGTAAACATCATCTTGTATTCAAATTTCAAAACTATATCCTCGATTCCATGCCTCCAGCCTCTCTTTGCATTATGGGAAAATTACAAATAGTAGTTCAAATGTCGCATGAAAGTTTATTTGCAAGAAAATGGTGTATTTTTCTGTCAGAAAAACACTAACATCACTGTTATTTTATGGGTCTGGGAGAATCTTCTTAAACCTTTTGAAGATGATATTCATAGAGCATAGAGAGGTTTTTTTTTAATTCTTCAATCTGTCAAAGTTAGAGTTGTTGTAAGTTTGACTTATATAGCTTTGTTTATCATGAGAAATAGTATGAGACTGTCGTCAGGTAAATACCAAGGTGTCAACCATAAAAATATTTCTGCCGTTATTACGTTGGTTTTATACCTCTCGCTTCCATCCTAAACAATGACGAAAATAACAAAAGCTAAATAGCAACCTAACTACCAAGTTCTCGAGATTCTTATTTTGTTATAAAACGTTAAAGTCTGCATGATTTTAGACTTCGGGGAGAAGAGTACTCCCTCGTGTGTACTTATTTTTTTTTCCCATGATGTGGCGGTTTACATTCACTGCTATTTGCAATTGCTAACAGACAAAACCTTTCTCAAGAAGTTAGCAATCAGTTTCACTATGGCCAGGCCAAGTACATTTCAATTAACTCTAATGACGTTGTGGAAACATGCGCGTGAAGAAGTAATACGTTGTCCTTAATTGCAACTTTAAACTTGGACACCAACTTTTTGACGTCTAATTTCCGGCATAAAAATGGTATAATAACATTAACAAAAGCTTTTTTTTTTCTGTTGATAATTAATTACGTCTTAAGGTTTTGCCATAACACGTTGATCTTCTAGTCTTTGCAGACGCTTTTTGTTCTTAATGGTTAACATGTTTCCCCTTGTGTGAATTCAAATGGAGTTCTTAAGTTCAAAACGTTTGCTAATTTAGGTGTCTTGTTATCATTTGTTACAGTACCTGTAGCATTCGACACTAAAAGCTATTTCGACGACTAACTTTGCTTGAGTTTCGCTTCACCAATGACACAGGATAATTCTTTACGGACAATCACTGGAATTATTTGATCAATTAAATAAATTTCAAGAATCCTAGAACTTTTCGTCAAACTGCAATTAACAAGACAAAGCAGTAAACCTAAGCTAAAATATAAAATAATAGCTAACATTCTGATCATTGCAAAAAGCAAGCTCTGAAACGATTCTAGCGTATAAAATAAAGATATTATCAAGACAGTACATTATTAATTACTTCATTAGAGCGGTTTTCAATTGAGTGTCGAAAGTAATGCTGTGTTTGCTTTGGTTTTGCATTACTAGGCTCTCTGATTGGTTAAAAAAACTCGCGCCGCTTTCTCAACCAATCAGGCGTAAAACCAAAACCAATCGTGACTTGCTCGCACGCTTTTTCCCGCGCTTAGCACCAATTGCTTGTATTTGATTTGATTTCTGATTGGTTCATTTTGTGTTTTGTTCCTGTTGTGATTGGTCAGAGTAATTGCTTTGGTTCTGGTTTTACGACACTCATTTGAAAACCGCTCTATTACATAATTACGGTAATACATGTCTACAAACTTGCTTATCAGAAAACAACATACTAATGCGTGATTAAACTTCAGCTGTTACCATATCTCCACCTCCCCACCCACTCCGCAAGGCAAACCACGGGAATTTTTTTTTTTTACATGACTTTCCAATCCCCACTCCCGGGCATTCAAAAAAGGACAGTTTCCTACCCCTGGATGGGTTAAACTGTTTGGCTGAGTGAAACGATGATTGCACTGCCCTCATGCATAAAGATTGACGTTTAGTTTTTTTAACAGCTCTGATATGACAAAAGTGTGATTAGCAATCTGTCAAATTTAGAGAAATTGCACGTTTGACTAATTTTTTATCGTTTCATATGAGAAATAATGAAATCATCATAAGCTAAATACTTTATTACCATCCATCGAAAATTCCGCCCTGGATTTTATTTCACGTCACATTTCCAGCATATCCAAAAAAGTAATAAAAATAACAAAAGCTAAATAAATACTAATTGCAAACTTCGTCTTTTCTAGGAGTCTTTCAGAAAACCAAATAGTTAAACTCCCGGAACGAGTATTCGCCCAGCTGACCAACCTGAAAGGCTTGTAAGTTGATTGATATCTTATAAGTTGTATCAATTTTACAATCAGCGCTGTTTCGGTTTTTTTTAGTAAGGTTAACGATTGTACTAACGTCTTGGCAATGGTGCCTCACTGGGTTTGTAAGACCTCAAATTATTTTGTGGAATATCCGAAAAATTGTGTCCACAGTTGAAATATTCCCGGTCGTTTTAACATGGATAAAAGCCACGAAAAAAAACAAAAACATTAAACCAGTTTAGTTTAATATAATTTTCTACTTTGACTGTTGTTTTTTTTTTACACGTAATGTTGTTTCGAAATGCCCACTCTCATTACGCTGTCATTACCACGGCTTTACAAAAAAGTTTTTTTTCTATAGACATAGGGAGTAAAATAAGATAAAATTTCTTCAAAAATTCTTCAATGCGCGTCATCTTCGCCATGCCTTAAATATTTTTCCCTAGGGCTTTCAAATTTTGAAGCATTAGTATATTGAAACACGTGCCTTCCAGATTCCTCTGTTCTCCCTCTCGCGAGACTCCTTACGAAACGACTTTTCCACTTTCTTTACAACATCTAAGACCGATTATCTTATAGTTCAGAATATTCTTACATTTTTTCTAGCTGATATTCCTTTGAGCATAGAAAAGGCTGTTTTTTCGTTGTTCAGTCTGTCAAAGTTAGAGTTGTTGTAAGTTTGACTTATACATTTTTGTTATTATGAGAAATAATCTGAGATTGTCGTCGGCTAATTACCAGTGTCAACCATAAAAATTTTCCTCTTTTGGTTTTTTACTCTCATTTTTTTGTCATAAAACATTAAAATCACCATGTTTTTAGAGTTCTGGGCGGAGAATATTCCCTGGCTTGTTCTTAGCCCTTTCCCATGTGGTCGTTTACATTCACTGACAGTTTACAACGGACAAAACCTTTCCCAAGAAGCTAGCAATCAGCAATCAAAGCGATTCTAGTATACAAAGTCAACATCAAGTTATCACATGACTAGAAAATCAGGTTGAAGGTTGTAGGTTACTAAGTAGGCTGCCTGGTTCATGTTTTTAACTTTCTTGCAGGTATTTATATAGGAATAAGATTGATATTCTACCTCCTGACATATTCTTCAATCTGTCAAAGTTAGAGCAGTTGTAAGTTTGACTTATAATTTCTTTTTGTTTACTATGAGAAATAATGTTGTAGTCATAGGCTAATTACTTTAGTGTCAACCATCAAAATTTTCGCAGTGAAGTTTCTTTTATGCTTTTATCTCTTTCACAGAAGAACAAACTTAATCAAAATGAGATATGTGCTGTGTTATGTTCGTAATGGCAATACAAAAAAAAACATGATGGAGAAAAAATGGCTATGTGAAATTTAACACATAGTCGGTTCATTAAGTTCTCAATATTCAATGTAAATGTCATTATGGACTTTAATTAAACATGTATTGCCCGCGAAGGTGAGGGCAATCAACCGCTATAGCGCTAATCACCATAGTACAAGAAAGAGGCAGGAGTGGGGAGGAGACGGGTCGATGAAAAGAGTTGAGTGTCAACGAGGTCAAGAACACAAGATTCATTTCACGACGATCCCTTAAGACGCCATCAATAGTAAAACATGCTCACTGATACGATGGCCACTCATTGTCCCAGGTAGAGGATTAAGATATGGGAGCCGTGATTCCGGAGACAAGAGTGGTGAATGCGTTGAATGGTAAATGAGGTAGTGAGGTCACAGGACACCCAAGCATAACATTTGAATATTATTAAAAATGGCGTTTCAAAATATAAGACTTTGTATGGGAATTCGAAGCGAACATTTTGAGCAATACATAACCGCAAACTAACTGAATAAAGTTCATGAAACATTACATGGTGTTGTTTGCTATCCTTACAACGCATTTTGAGCAATTTTAGGTCTATTTACCTTACTGTGTATTAGTACATGTATAATACATTGACAAGGAAGGATTCATTTGGCCCGATTTAGCCACTATCACCGCTCGACACGTTTCGGAATTCGCTCGAATTTACCCACAAATCTAGTTCAGGCTCCCATTCTGACTTAGCGACTTGACAAAAGGAAGACATACAAGTGATTTTCTCAAAGTCAATTGCACATACCTCGTGTCCCAAAAGAATTATCCACTGCACAAAATCGTAATAGCATCTCAAAATAGGCCGCCATGGATGCGTGAGGATCCCGATAGCCCCGTTTGACCGCGGTCGGCACTGGACACCAGTCAAATCATGCCCTTATCGGGAGGGCCACGCTCGTTTTGGTCGTGTTACAATTGTAGTAACTATGACCCCGTACGGACACAAAATTCTCGCTCCAACGTAGTCTGGTTCGCGTGAGAAAATCGCTGCGTGTTGCAAGCGGATAGCAAAAATAAATCATTCCCATTTCTGAATTTATATCCATTTTCAGGGTGTATATTTTCTTGTTTTTTTAATAAGTAGGTTACCTGACCGGCTTCATGCAAATATAGAAATAGATATTGTATATACAGTTATAACAATTTTAAAATAAAACATTTTCACGCGCGTGAGGATATGAATTTAAATGAATTTGCCGACTTCGGTTCGAAAAAATATACCTCAGTGGTATATAAAACCTATCGACGATTCCAAAAAATTGAACACATTCAATTCACGCAGAGTACGTATTTAAAATTAACGCAGTAGACTGACCTGTATTACAAACGTTTTGTACATCAACGCAAATATGTTCAATTTACCACACATGAATAGAAATATAGGAGGAAGGAGAAACACGGTTCACTTTCTCGTTTTCTTGACTCGTTTTCAGTTTCTAACGGCTAAGATCGTTTTAATTTCTTTCGATAACTTAATTCTCTCCATAAGGTCACGGAGTCCCGCGCAGCGATTCCACCATTCTCGCGCGAACCAGACTACGTTGGAGCAACAATTTTGTGTCCGTACCGGGTCATAGTTACTACAATTGTAACACGACCAAAACGAGCGTGGCCCTCCCGATAACGGCATGATTTGACTGGTGTCCAGTGCCGACCGCGGTCAAACGGGGCTATCGGGATCCTCACGCATCCATGGCGGCCTATTTTGAGATGCTATTATGATTTTGTGCAGTGGATAATTCTTTTGGGACACGAGGTATGTGCAATTGGTTTTGAGAAAATCACTTGTATGTCTTCCTTTTGACAAGTCACTGAGTCAGAATGGGAGCCTGAACTAGATTTGTGGGTAAATTCGAGCGAATTCCGAAACGTGTCGAGCGGTAATAGTGGCTAAATCGGGCCAAATGACTCCTTCCTTGTCAATGTATTATACACGTACTAACACAGTTAAGTAAATGGACCTAAAATTGCTCAAAATGCTTTGTAAGGATAGCAAACAACACCATGTAATATTTCATGAATTTTATTCAGTTAGTTCGTTGTTATGTATTGCTCAAAATGTTCGCTTCGAAATCCCATACAAAGTCTTATATTTTGAAACGCCATTTTTAATGATATTCAAATATTATGCTTGGGCTTCCTATGGTGAGATGTGTCGCCGAAGAGGAGGCGGGAGGGGACGCCGTACGATAGCCTTTGCCCACCGGCTTAATTGCGAGAATGGCGATGAAACGACCCTGGCAAAGGTTCAAGTACCTTCCGAAAGTCCCTAGGGATGACATTACATGTCCTCGTGCATAAACAACCTCAAACAAGGTTGTTCATTTGACGCGGGAGTGAGAAATCGTGGTCATCTCATCAGTGAGAATAGTAAACATCATCTTGTATTCAGATTTCAAAACTATATCCTCGAGTCCATGTTTGCAACCTCTCTTTGCATTATGGGAAATTACAAAAAGGGGTTCAGTTGTCGCATAAAATTTTATTTGCAAGCAAGTAATGTACTTTTTTTGTCAGAAAACACTAAAATCACTATTATTTTATGGTTCAGGGAGAATATTCTTAAAATTTTCCAAGCTGATATTCCGTTGAACATAGAGAGGATTTTTTTTTATAACTCTTCAATCTGTCAAAGTTAGAGTTGTTGTAAGTTTGACTTATACATTTTTGTTATTATGAGAAATAATCTGAGATTGTCGTCAGCTAATTACGAAAGTGTCAACCATAAAAATTTCCGCTGTTGGTTTTTTAGGCCCCATTTATTTTGTCATAGAGCATAAAAATCATCATGTTTTTAGAGTTCTGGGCGGAGAATATTCCCTGGCTTGTTCTTAGTTGTTTCTCATGTAGTCGTTTACATTCACTGACATTTGTCCACGGACAAAACCTTTCCCAAGAAGCTAGCAATCAGCAATCAAAGCGATTCTATCATACAAAGTCAACATCAAGTTATCACATGACTAGAAAATCAGCTCGTCAGAAAACATCATGTTAAGCCTAGAAACGAACGAAACTGTTGAAGGTTGTAGGTTACTAAGTAGCCTGCCTGGTTCATGTTTTTTTACTTTCTTGCAGGTATTTATCTGGGAATAAGATTGGTATTCTACCTCCTGACATATTCTTCAGTCTGTCAAAGTTAGAGCTGTTGTAAGTTTGACTTATAATTTCTTTTTGTTTACTATAAGAAATAATGTTGTAGTCATAGGCTAATTACTTTAGTGTCAACCATCACAATTAATTTCCGCAGTGAAGTTTCTTTTGGATAAAAAATACTGCGTTAAAATGTTTCTCATATTAAAAAAGTTAAAAAACGACGACGTTTGGACGTTCAGCTAACGTCATTATCAAGTCAAAAAATAAGTGTCTGTTTCAAAGTATAAATACTAGATAAACAATGCATCATTAAGAAACTAATATAAAGTGTAAGAATGTTAGTTCAAACAAAGAGTTTTGCACGAATGGTATTGGTCTGGGTGTTCAAGCTTGGATTGATTTCTTTTATGAAGAGCATCTCATAAATCAGGCATTCAAACTTCGTTTGGCACTTGCGAAGAATGCGAAATTGGCTTTCTTTGGGGTTGCCTAATTGCCCATGAGGTTCCACAAGGTGTTTACCGATGGCCGAGTTCTTATGTTCAACAATGCGCCTGTGGAGATGTCGGGCTGTATAGCCGGCATAATCTGCATCGCACAGATCACATAAAAACGAATAAACCACGCATTGTTGATTTACGATTGGCGGCTTTATTTCTTTTGGCTTGAGATCTTGTTCCAATTTCTTGCTGACGAAAATCGGTTCGACGATACTGCCGATCTTATGACTGAGATCTTTCATTTGCCTTCTCACCGCATTAGCTGATATTTGATCTTTGAAAGGAAGACTGATTCGTACAACGGAGCTGTCTTTCACCCGTTTCAAGTCGGCTCCTAAGGAAATATCACGAACGAAATTGTTAATGGTTGAATTTATGAGAGCCACGGGATATTGGAGTCGAATAAAAATGCCGCGTAATCTGTTATATTCTTCGTTGAAAGCTTCAGTTGTAGAGGATAAAACACGTTCTAAAATAACATGGGATATTCTAAAGTTGTAATTTTCGGAAGAAAACACTGGGAAATGTTAAAAAATTGCCAAACGTCTTTTCGTCATACAAAAAATGGAAAAAAATACACTAAAATGTTCTTTTTTTACCGCTTGAAATTTACTAATGTCGGGTTTTAAGCAAAATTAGCCAAATCTTGCTTCTTTAACATTAACACTAGTTTTTACGAAAACAGCTCACAAAAGTAAGGAGCACAGAAATTTCTGTGCCCTTCCTAACCATGAAAACATTCAACTAGGCCTCAGAAATTTCCGGGGCCTTCAGATATTAATTTCAAATACAAAATAATCCACAGAAATTTCTGTGCCCTTTCTTGCATTGCAAACATTCGATTGGGCCGCAAGATAGTCCACAGAAATTTCTGTGCCCTTCTTAGCCCTGCAAACATTCGATTGGGCCGCAGAAATTTCTGGGGCCATCAGATCTTTATTTCAAATACAAGATAATCCACAGAAATTTCTGTGCCCTTCCTAGCCGTGCAAACATTCGATTGGGCCGCAGAAATTTCTGGGGCCATCAGATCTTTATTTCAAATACAAGATAATCCACAGAAATGTCTGTGCCCTTCCTAGAATTGCAAACATTCGACTGGGCCGCAGAAATTTCTGGAGCCATCAAATCTTTACTCCAAATACAAGATAGTCCACAGAAATTTCGATGGGTCCCTAGCTATGTAAAAATTATATTTGGCCCCCAAAACATACAAATATACAACCTGGGTAAGAAACATACAAGCGTTTGTAACATCTATCTTAGGCACAATTTGTTGTAAACCCGCTCACTCTTGTGGTGCGATAAGCTATTACCCTTATTAACAGCTACGTTCTAACAATTGCCGCTTTTTTCTTACCGTTCAAGTAACGACACAATAATTTACGCCAGCAGACATTTTAATGGTTACCCGATCGTGTAAATAAAGTAACAGAGCACACTCCAATGTTTCTGAGTGCACAATACATGAAAGAAATCCTGAAAGGGAAGGATGTGCCTTTATAAGTCTCAGATGAGTTCACTACCTACAGGCTCACCATCATAGCAAATTACAACAACTTTTCGTTTGTTGCTACGTTCCTACTACATTGGTAAACTAGAACATATAAAATTGAAATGGTGTGTATTTACAACGTAATGCGGCTACTTGCACCTCATTTTGCTTATGGCCGCTTACAAGGATAGCCCGAAATTCAATCCAATGTCACGTCACGGACACTTTATGTATCTTTTATCCCAGGGTGTCTGCTAAGGGAGCTTGAAATCGACTGCACACATTATAACTTAGCAAATTTTTGTGAGAAAAACGAAAGAGCTTTAATTGCATGAAGTGCTACCTCAGTTACTTCATTAGAACTACTCTCAACTTCCCTGGTTCACAAAGAAACATGTTTATGAGTATTAAATTATATTATTTGCAAAATCATGATATCGTAGTGAGTCGTGAGAAACTGCACAAAATTGAATCATACCCAAATTTAACCAGCCTCTTCGAATTCATAAGGGACTGATAAAAAAGTACGGGAATAGAGAAAATAAGCCAGAAAATTTCAAGGGAAGAAGAGAGACGCTGGCAACAAGGTTAAAGTAGCATCCCATTACATATTGTCTAGCCCTTACTGAGGTTCAAGCCCATTAGCCCAACCCTCTCTGTTCTGCTCCTTACCCTTTCTAGTACTACAAAACATTAGGAAGAAAGTTCTAAATATTTTTGTTTTAGAAAGGCTGTGGTTTCTGCCTTCAGTTTGTCTTGATCATTTAAAGAAAAGTCTACCAATATAATGGATGGTTTTGGTAGCTTATCGGACCAGATCTGTCCTCCACGAAGTTTCCATGGCCGCCAAGCTGTCCTCCATGAGCCTTTCATATAGTGAATGGCGACCGATTCTCCTTCTACAGCTGTTACTTTTCCAATGACTGGTAGCTTTGTGGCATCTTTAATGTGGACTGCCACAAGAACACCTTCTTTTATTGCAGCAAATGGATCGTCAACCCTCTGAACAGCTTCGCGAAGCCTTTGAGGGTTACGATACCTCCCAGAATAAACCTGTAGTAAGTGATTGAGCCAGGGAGTTATTTTCTTTACATTATACCCACACATCAACCAGAGATCTGGTTGACACGACAATTTCAGCTCTCGATGAGCAAAGGTTATTAATTATTATTTCATTTGTCACCTGCACTGGTTTCAGTATACTAGTAAGCTTACCTGAGGGACGTCTTCAATCTGTGCTGCCACAGCCGCTTCAACTTCTGTAGGCATGTTCCAGGGCCTTGGTATGTCAAGAATGCCACTAACCAGCCTTTGCTGTTCATCATCCTTCTCGACATTCTGTCTGCCTTTAACAGCTATCAGTTCTCTCAGTGGCCATGATGTTGTTTCCTCCACTGGTGGCTTGTAGAGGCCTTCCTTATCCTCAAGGAAGTCATTCCATGCCGCCTTGTGGCTCTCTTCAAACACCCTCGAGTCGAAGAATTTAGGAATGTCTGCCTTTAGGCGATCTATCTGAATTCTTTCATTTGAAGGAACTAACAGCATTGGCACTGTGTCCGGAATTGAAGTTTCAGCCTAAAAAATAATTTTAACAAATAAATAAATCCATTTTACCACTGACCCATGGGAAACTCCTTACTGTTGCTGCCATACACACTTGAGCAGGGCCGACTTTCAAAAAGACCCAGCACCTGCCAGAGGTCTGTCCAGGAACACCACCTTAACATTGCCTTACATCTGGTGTTAATATATCAACTATTTCCCCTAAAATTAACCAATATTCTCTCGAATAACTACATATACTAAAACAAAATAAAATGTCATCCTCCTCAAAAGCCCCCCCGGCTCTGCCGTCCCTGACTGTAGGTTGAATGTTACAATAACAGGTACCTGTTTCACACCCAGGATCAAATGCATCCATCACATTATTTCCCATTTCATTTTCAGAGTCATCTGAGCTAAAGTCATCTTGCACCAATAATATGTCCCCACCATAAGTGTGCATGATATTGTCTGCAAAATCACACAATGATGAGTCACGCGATTAAGTCAGAGCGGCCAATTGCTTTTAATTGTGGCACATCACAACATATTTTTAATCTTTGTAAAGTACAAATCTTCTTGTAATTTAAAAGAAAATAAGGAAGCGAACGAGAAACAAAATTTAAGGCGATTTCGCAAAGTGCGTTCAAACAGCTTCGTGAAAAAGCTGCTCCCCTTGTAGTATTTTTATATAAGCTTAAGCTTAAAAAATTAGCATTACTGAAGACTGCTCGCGCACAAAACAACTCAGCTCACGACTACAGTACTGTCGCTCACAAAAGAAAACCACAGGAAACAAACAACCCACGCATGTTGATAATTTTGGGATATTTTAACTTTATTTATTTTTGCTTTTCTCAACTATTTTGGACTCCCTATGGAGTTATCATTGCAAATTTTACAGACCAACAGATCTTGAAGCTGAGCCTATTTCGAAATGATTTCGAAGTCGGTACCACGTGAATATTAATAGCGAGAAATATCATATTCAAGATCTTACCACATATTAACACCAGTTTATCAGCTAGCTGCGGTTTTTCCGCATAAAAGCAGCCTCTAAATCGCCATTTTTTCATGGAGAAGACCCGGACCGCTTCAAGAACTTTCATGAAACGATTAAGGCCAAAGGTAGCAGAGAATTCGAATGGTACTAGTGGAAATGTTGACGGCTGTCTTGTGCCTTCAAAACCATGACAGTCTTTCAAACCAAGGAATATTACAGAAAGTGGTTTTCCTTTGAATCTAGCCTCAGCCCGTGGGAAAAAATCCAGAAACGTTTTCGCTCAACGATGCGTCATACTAGTTTCCAGTACTACACGACTGTTTCGTAGTGTTTACGTCATATAAGCTGCTTACAGTAAAACGACGCAGCACTAACCCCTTCCCCGACGGGATTCTATTGTTGACCTCAGCCGAAGGCGAAACGCGACGAGTATTCCCACAGGGGACCCACACAAACTGTGTGACCGTTTGTAGTTTTAAAATTATAAGAGAATGTACAGGGAAAACCGAAACACACGGAAAGGTTTCTACTAACGTGAAATGTTGCGAGAAATATTTCCGTTTAAGTTCCAAATAAACATAATACAACCTCAATCGCTGTCTTTTGTCGTCATTGTGCCTCTACAGTCTCTACGCAGCCTGAATATTAGCGATTTCCTGCGTTTACCGATGCGGTCGACTGTACGTAATAACTATAGTTTAAACTTTGAACTTAAATGTAAATATTCATCGCAATATTTCACGTTAGTAGAAGCCTTTCGGTTTTCCCTGTACATTCTCTTATAATTTAGAAACTACAAACGGTCACACAGTTTGCGTGCGTGCCCTGTGGTATTCCGAGGCCTTCCAAGGCTTAAAAATCCGAGTATTTTGAAAATTCTGTCAGGCTGCATTCCGGCTGCCGGACTTCTTGACATTTCGCTTTGCTCATTGCTATGACCATAGGAAATATATCCAACCATTATTTCGCGTAGTTCTTCCAAAAAATGTAAATAAATATTTATTTACTGTAGTGGCTAGCAAGCCCTAGTTCAAATACCTGTGTCCAGTGTGTCGATATCGGCTAAAGACATGCCATCTTGTAGAAGGGCAGCCTCATGACAATCTGCATCAACTGGATTCTTCCGATCCATGCTTTATTTAATTCTGCATCAAAGAAAATCATGTTATTGGTGGTTCTGCAACTAACCTTTTTTTTTTAATCGACGCGTTCTTCCATCGAAGGAATTTCATGACGTCTTATCCCATAAAATCTGATGCAGACTGACTAACACTAGCAAACGCCAATGGCGTTTGTTTAACCTGTGCAAATGGGAATTTATATATTTTAAAAAAAGATTTAATAATTTGACAAATAGAAGGGGGTTTCGAAACTTGAACACAAAAGTGCGAATCAGTGCGTGGGAAATTTGACATATTGCATGAAAAGCAGGTCTTGAGTTTACGATTTCCAATACGATAGATACCTCAAATGTGAAAAAAGGAATCCTTGAACAAACTTCGTGCTCATGGTAAATAGTAAAAAACATATTTCCCGCTTACCAAGCTGTCAGCCTTTATGGAAGGGTATTCATTTCAGTTCCTCTCAGTTTCCATTTCGATAACAGCATACCATTCCTTTGCATCACTTTGAGGTAATTTTCGTAAGTAAATTCACAGCATACACCTTCTTAATAGCCAATGTCTTTAACAGCGCATAAACCGCGAGAGTACGTGTTGTGCTTTGAAAAAGACACAATGTATCACCGATGGAATTTTATAGCGGAACCTCGATAATGGGTTTTTGAGGCGGGGCCGTTTATTATCGCACCGGAGGTGTATTGATCATCCATGCGGTTGCTTTTAACTTCAGATCGACCTGTCAACGCATTACGGTTTCGCGCCCCATGAACTGTGTCGCCCGAAAAATGTGGGGTATCCATGATGCTGTGCGCACTCACAAAGCACGCCGCCATTTTCGGTTCTCTTTGACTTCAATACCGAGTATTCCCAAAAGGGATTTATAGGGCTGTCCTTCCCGTCCGTGAAAAGACAATAGGAGTAATTGCTATTGTGGAAATGTGCGAAAATGCTCTCACTTTCGATTAATGATGGCTGTAGAGGAAATGAAAATTGCTCAACCAGAAACGTGCGAAAAATATTTCGTTTATTACAACAAAACTTTGAACGACCGCCGCGTGGGAATACACTTAAGCTTACACGAGTCGTGTGGAAATCTACACAGACATTGATCATTTGCTGTTGTCTGTTTAAACGAAGAATTTTATTTACGTGTTCGCGTACAGTATTAAAAAAAGAGAGAGGTCTTGATAATTCGAGTTTTAGTGGAGGCTGAGTCTCGCGTGCACGTGGTTCAGCTAGCTCAGCGCGCGCGTGTTTAGCTACGTAGACAAATAAAGCTTTTCTCTAGTATTCAACAACGCGCCGGACATTCAGCGTCAAAAAACAAAGGCAATTAACGTTGAGACAAAAATTTCACTACTTGCGGTGCCTCGTGTATGTTGCGAGCTCTTCTTCATTGCAGTCGACTCACTGAGAGGATTCCAACTCTGCTCCACTAACGCGGGCTAAGGAAAACTATGGCTGAAGATTCGTCGAATAAAAAAAAATCATCTAATCGAGTAAGGGCAAAGTGGTGGCTAACACAGTCTAACGGAAAACATTATGTTTCCACTAAAAATGGGCTCTTGAAGTCGCCAGAAGGTGTGCGCTTCCAGCACCTGGTCACGATTGGTCTGACGAAAAAAAAAGAAGGAGAAAGTCAGTCAGTCAAGGTAAAGGTGTAACCGTCGAGTGTGACTAGTAGTGATTATAAAACGTGTTCGCACTTAAAGATCATAATTTATTGCAGGTTAATTCTATGCACGCAGTCTTAGCGGTTTAGAACTTCCCATTTGCTATACGGATTGCCAAAAATCTTCAGATAGAGAAAGAAATACCTGAATGTTACACTTTTGATGTATTTGATGAATATTATTTTTAGTTACTTATTTTCTGTTAATTTAAAATGAACTCAATATCCCATGCTCTATCTTTTTAGATTACTTTCGCCAACCACAATAAAGGTCTTCCATTACAACTGACACTTTTCGACTTCAGTGCAAGTGAAGTGTCCAAATTATTTAAAGAGTACACTGCTAGCGCCACCCAGTTTGTTTCAAGATTCCAAGAAGTGGCTCGACCATCAACCGCCACATTATCTGACAATTTATCAAGGAGCGAAAGAGCAGAGTCCCAGCCAACAGTGGGCGACACAGATACCACAGTAGTCGGTGAAAACATACCAGAACCTGTAGAAACACCTCCTAACAGACCCAGCAGAAACACTTGTGGAGCAAGGCGAAAGTTAAATGTCGGTTGTCCGATGGTGGAAACCCCCAATGTAAGTCCGCCCAAACCAAAGCGAAGCAGACAGGATGGCATTGCTGAGAAGAGTAACGAATCATTTTCAACAACTTTGACATCAGAGAATTTCCTTGTCAAAATGAAGGAATATGAAGTATCTGGTAAGTCCAAGTTTACTGGTTAAAGTCATAACATATTACACTGTATCAGCAACTTTAGATCATTATGATGCAACTGATCAATGTTGGCCTGGAGCACTTTAACTAGATGCCACCCGTTTAAAAGCTGTTCAGTTATCCACTGTTTAAAACTATTTTGTTATAATAGCTGCCTACTGATTTTTGTCGACTGTCTGTCAATTTATTGCAAGTAAAAGCACTAAAGCTTACCGCGTAGTAATAAATTTTTGCGGGAGTTTAAATTTGCAAATGGGAGATTTTTGTGTTTTGCGGGAACTAATTTTTGCGATTGGGAAAAACTGGTTTTTCTTGCTGGGATTATTTTTGCGATTTTCAGGAAGTTGCCTTCTATTTGGATTATGACATTCTCGTTTTTTGAGGCTAAACTACAGAATGCAGGGCCACTTACACACATCTTCAAACGAGCGAAACGAGCCACCACATACATACACCCAACACTTAACGCTCAAATAATCGTAGTTACTAAAAGAAGGAATGAGCTACAATGACCTACAATGACCTACAATGATCTACAATGACCTACAATGAGCTACAATGACCTAATTATTCGCTAATTATTCTCCTCTCGCAGGATCGCGTTTTCCTTCTGTGCAATCTGTATAAGTGACAAACTACGTAAACACAGCGGCGTCAACAGTTCCTTCTCATTTTCTACTGTAGTACGTTTTTCCCCTTTTCCAAGTTAAAATTGCTTAAAATAGTTTGAACTCGTTGCCAGGCTCTTTGCGTCGTGCCGCCATGTTGGAAACAGTTACGTGACTTCATTTGTCCAATCGCTTGCGTCCAATCACATTTTGTGACTGCAATACCAATGGCGGCTTAACTAGCGGCCTAGGCTTGTTCGTGAAACCTCGTTCTTTTTCGAGCAATCTCTTCTGTTGTCGAGCGATCCAATCCTTCATTTTTGGAAGAGAAGCCTGTCTTATTTTTCCTTGTCCTTCAAAATTGTTTTAGTCCTCCGATATCTCGAATCGTTTCAGTAATTTACCGTGAAGAATTTTGGGTTATCGGTAGTGAACTTTATTTATTTTCTGTTATTTTTTGATAGGTATACATCGCGTACTGACAAGTTCGTTGAGTCCACCCCGAGAGGAGTACAGATTGAGAGAAGTGAACGCGCTTCATAAAGCTGCATTAATACAGGGACTTCTCGGGGTTCCCTTGGCTTATTCTAAGCCTTTGATTGTGGTGGCAAAAGGGTTATTGGATGCAACCTAAATAAAAACATCCAGGGACCTGGAAAAGTTCGAGTTAGAAGTGTTGGGGGGAAATCACAGGAGAGAGGCACTCATGGACATACTTGAAGACGAGGAAAAAGGACAAATGGACTGTTATAAGTATCTCTACGCACAAGTATATGCAGGTAAATAAACTCAATAATATACTAAGATAATATAACAATAAATATAATAATGAATTAATTAATATACTAAATATGGCCTATAACTGATTTTTCATAAGATAATTCTTCATTTTCAAAAATTCTGCTAGATATATATTTCATTAAACACCCGTTCCTTGAAATCTTAGGTCAAACGAAATAGAAAGTCCTTAAACGATTCCAAATGATAACAAAATTCTCGTTCAACACATTACCAAATTGCTCTGTTTAACTATTAGTGAAAATTAAATACCATTTTCAACAATAACGATAGTTGATTGTTCCAATTCTAAAACAGGATAGCCTTCTCTTTCAGAGATTCCCCATGTTGATACATTACGACTTGCTGGTCTACATAACCGTGTGGACACATTGCATCATGAAATTAACACTAAAGAAAAGGTGAGTGAATAATTTCACATGAATGAAAGCAAAGAGATCTGATATGATACCAAGTAACCTAATTAAGAATCAAAATTGTGTACATAGTTAAAGGAAGATGGTTGATTCTTTGCCTCATTGTCATACTTTTATTATCAGGTAACAATTTGCAGAAACTTACTGAACTCCTTTTTCGAGGGAAAGAAAAACCAGTCGTGGAAAGAAGCAACTTCTGCCGTGATTGGAGAGTCGGTAATGAATAATGTAAACGTCATCCATTAGTTTTCAGAAAACAAATGTAGTAATTCTTGCTCTGAAATTTATTATCCAGCTCTAGCTGACGCAAACACTGATCAGACATGGGAAATTGGACTGTTTTGTTTATTTGCTTATTTACTGTTGCTTTGACAGAAAAAGATTGTTCAGAGCTAAAAAACAAAACCTTTAATGTACCAATGGCCAGAGACACAATTTACCTGATTCACAAATAAATCCCCTTACAGCAAAAAGAAAAAAAAACAACAACAACCGCCATAAACTAGTGGAAATGAACGCATTTCACTGCTAAGTCAGATACTGTCGTTATTTCTGTTTCTGTCATTCCTGTTTCACCTTGTCATTCTTAATGATCTAATAAATAAAACATTATTTTTGCAGGTTGCAAAGTTGGAATTCGTGTATTTCCTTAGCGGTCTTAAAGAAGATGAGTATTCCCTGCTCATCAAAGCTCTCGATTTGTACAGCAAGATGGAGCTGAAAGGGCAAAAAGTATCAGTCAGCAATTTGCATAAGAGGGTTGCAGACTGCCCTCCATACAGATTCAAGTGCTTGAGGGGGGAACTTCAAACCAAAGAGATTCATGATCTACTTAAGGTCCTGACCACCAAAGAAATAACGCTCAGAGAGATGGAAACAGAGGCACGCCGCATTAAAGAAATGAGGGATGTAAAGCGCGTATTTATGGGTGAGACAGGATGTTCAACGTGGGAAGAAGCTAGTGAAAGGTGAGAGATTAAAGGGGAATTATGTTTTTTGAACACTCATTTTTAGCATTTTTCTGGATAATATGAACACAAAAAAAGTTTTGTAGATCTTATGAGTACGTTGTTTGCGCATCATTTATATTGCTATTATTATTATTTAATACGTACTTATTCAGCCTCTCAGGCTGCAAACATATGTACTTGAATTAAGTATCGGTGGTGACGTAGACAACATTTCCAAGGAAACATACTTTTTGCCGTATTGCATTTGAGCAATCTGCAGCTTTTATTCAGTTTAAAATTCATTTTCATGGGAATGATTGTGCATCAGCAGGCCTTGATTTGACAAAGATGCTCAGGGCAAGTCAAAAATGGCTTATGCATTCAAAATAATAATAAAAATAACAATCATAAGGATCATAATAATAATGATAATATTTATTCAGGGTGCCCACACCACCCAGGTGTTTTTCAGTGGGGCCCTGCAAATTATAACAAAATATAAATATGTACAAAAACACGTTAAAACCCTTTAAATGATTATAGTTTAAGAACTTAGCCAAGAATAAGGCCCTGAAACATTACCTCTCTCGAAACACAGATGACCAAAACTGATTGTTTCTGTTTGTTTGTTTGTTTTTTTTAGATTTTCAGATTGGGTTTCAGAAGAAACATTACAACGGTTTCAGGGACAGGCGCGAACTTCAACCATGAAGGACTTTATAGTTAGGGCCTTAGAGTGGGAATCTACCAAAACAACTCCCACTCAAGGTGCAGCACTGGAACTGAGGAATGACATTGAGTTTAAGCAGAATAGCGGTGAAGTAGTATGAGCACGTGTAATCAATGATGATGCCATGAAGTGCATTTCCAACACATTTCTGAACAAGATGTCTGACTACAATGGGGCATCTGTTGTATTTATGGACATACCAAAGGTAATTGCACCTCCCCTTAGGCCTACTCTGGGAGCTTAAGTCCCCATAACTTTGGGTGACTTAAGGGGACTTCAGGCGATTTAGCATACTTTACACAAAAACCATTGTGATTTTATGCAACTTTAGGTGATTTAAGGCAACTTTGGGGAATTTTAAGCATCAATTTTAAGTAATAAAAGGCTCACTAGCTACAGTTGAACCTCCCAATAAAGCATTTTAACAAACCAATATGCATATAATGGGATACTTTAGTATAAGGTTTCACGTGGTACCATGAAGATCATAAACAGTGATAGCTGGAGAAAGCAGCTGACATCTTGCGAGGTCGCCACTTGAGCCCTCGCTAAACGACGTCTGAGTAACGAGCACAGAAATTCCATACCGATGACATGTCACTAACCAAATGCGAGGGAATTCCGATTCAACCAATCAAAAGCACTACCTAGATCTGGGTAGAGAGTGCATACTACGCCTATACTGATGTGCAAACTCAAGGTTTGTTAATTTAGAATTAATACAGATTCAGGGTGGATAGACTTGTAACACTAAGGCAACAACAACAACAACAACACCTTATAGCAAGTTTTGAGTTTTTATGAAGAAAAATTTATTTCCATAATTTCTTTTTAGAATTTTTACTTTGTCAGGTGAAGTCTACCCTGCGAGCAGAGGCCCTTCGATCTTCCTAGATAAGTCGGGAAGAGAAAGGGACCTCTACCAGCCGCCTCGACTTTCCCTGTTGAGCATGCGCTAAATTCAAATGTAACCGAGCCTTGTCGGCCTCGCTTCAATTAACATGTTTACCGAATGACAGCCGCGTCCACAACAAACTATTCTGACTTCGGTCGTAACACAAGAGATTTGAGGAAAGCTTTAATTAAACCGTAAGACTGAGAATAACTCTCTTCGAATTTATGTCACAGGTTGAAGACTTATCAGCCTCGAAATATTTTTGCTGATCAAGAAACTGCAATTTGTCGACTGCCAACATGTTGTGACAGTCCAGTGATTTCCAATTAGCGAGTCACGGAAATCTTGGTCTTCGAAATATTTATTTTATTTTGTCCCTGTCATTCAGAAGTATTTTCGTGTTGAGTCTCTTTCGTCCTCAACATTCTCGGCTTTCATTCAACAAAACGCATTTGTGTCGAGTTTGTTTCGTATTTTAACTTCTTGGCCGTCATGCGGTAAATTATATTTTGTACTGAGACCGTTTCGTCTTCAAAATTACCGGCCGCCAGTCGGCAAATAATTGTTTCTGTTGCCGTTTGCTTGTCTCGCCGTTGACCAAAATAAATGTCATTTCGCATAAAAATAAGCGTTGAAGTGCACATTCGCGTAGCCCTTCGCATCGATTCCCGCTCAAACCAGAAGTAAAATTTTTTGGTCCGAAAGCAACCGCAACCCAGATTCTTTTGTTCCAGTTGGTAAATTAGCGATTTGCCATGGCCGGTTGGCAAACAGACAAAAGAATCGTTACCACACAGAAAATTGAGCAAGGCCTTCAACTGGTGTTGTGTGAGACTGCTTATTCCATGACTATTCACTCTTCCCAGTGCACTTTTCACGGCTTTATCAAAGACATCTTTCGAAAGGGAAACGTCCGCTGTTGTGAACTTCACGAGCGTGCACGAGCGTACCGAACGTACCGTGGGCGCGTATTTAGTCAGCAACTTCTAACAAGGCACATGCGCACTAAGCAAAAACGGGAAAAACTGGTTTCAAACCCATTCTCGTCCCCAGAGCTACGCGGCTTTTTTTAAATTACGTCTCTTGTAGCTCTGGTAACGGCCAAAAATTTATTTTTTTTGATTGGCCGATTCAAACTGTATGCGCAATAACGTAAAAATTTTTTGGCTTCTACGCATAACGTTTTATTTCCTATTGAATTAATCAGGGCATTAATTAATATATTGACTTCATCAATTTCCACGCAAAGAATGCGGCCTAGGGCAGATTAAGCGACCAAATTTTGAATTCAAAGTGTTGAGATTGTCGTTAAATGCCAGCGATTCTTTCCTCGCTACAGCATTTTCTACAAAACTACAGTTTGTCCATAAATAAACTTACATGTAACTGTCTCATCAACTTTTGTAATGACCTCTTGATGTCGATGTTTAAAAACTTGGGCGCCAAATGCTCTGGAAATTTTCGATGGGGTAAAACGTAATACAGTATA
The DNA here is from genome assembly GCA_964017195.1 of Siderastrea radians. Taxonomy (NCBI): domain Eukaryota; kingdom Metazoa; phylum Cnidaria; class Anthozoa; order Scleractinia; family Rhizangiidae; genus Siderastrea; species Siderastrea radians. The sequence goes on along the minus strand of OZ024890.1, from coordinate 47,508,215 downwards.
GCGTTTAGGGGTGGCGAAACGAAAAGTACACAGTTGACATTCTCATACAACAGAAACCAGCCGAATGTAATAAAATAAATGTACAATTCAATATAACGCAAATGCAATAATATTATACCTTTAATCAGGCATGATACAAATCCAAAACCCGTGAGCAAAATGCAGGGACAATCGTTCTTCTGAACAACTACGGCACGAAAGGCAGCTTCTTAAGTTTGTTCCTTTTAAAACTCCAGGTTTTCCGCTAATTGCAGGAGATTAAGAGGGTCCCGAACAGCTTTTACTCGATCCATAAAGCACCACAACTCGATCGATAGGAATTCAGTATTTCTCAGTTGTTGTCAGAATTGTCATGCCCAGAGCTCCACGGACGAGGACGGAGCAGGCGCAATAGCACCTTAACGAATGAGACATGCGCTACCGGATGTCGTGAATTTCACGACATCCGGTAATGGCTGATACCAGAGCCCTACGATCCCACCGCTGACAAAACAGATCGTAGGCTCTGGGAACGAGAATGTTTCAAACCGGACTGACTCATCCGTTTCGGTGGATGAGCGGCGAATCAAAGAAAGTCGAGGCGGCTGGCAGAGGTCCCTTCCTCTTCCCGACTTGTCTAGGAAGATCGAAGGGCCTCTGCTCGCATGGTAGCTGAAGTCAGCATGTCTAATTTAATGTTGTAAAAATTGTCTTTTAGAGCAATCGAAATTGAGTAGTGTTGTATACCACTTCCTTGTGGCTCATTCCACGGACCATGGCTGGAAGGTGAACTCCACGAATCTTTTTCAAGTGGCCAAGCCAAAAGCCACCGTAGAGGAAACGACGGGAACTCACTACAGTCGTGAAAAGCCTGTTCTTCTGTACAATAATCTCATCAAGCTATTTGCCAAGCCCAAAACTTGGGTCATGGATGTTTTTAGTGGATGTGGTAAGTGTGATTAGAGGTTCAATTAAGGGCCTGTTTACATGGAGGTATCACGGCTAGATGAGGTCCCGAGCCTTTCCATTTAATCTATCTTCTTTCCTTTTCTGTGTTTACATGAGAAGTGGGGTACCTGCCCAGTCAGCCGGGGCGGGGGACCTTACCTAACTGGGGTGATTTTTCTCCATGTAAACGCTTGAGCCGGGGTACCTCGGCTACCTGAGGAGAGGTTCATCCGGGGTCTTAAAGTTCAAATTTGCACCCCAACAAGTATCGTCTTGGTCCACTTTTTCGTCGAGTTTACCTTCATAAAATAGTAAACCGAGGCACAAATAGCGATGATAATGATGAGATGGTTGACTAATCACAAGAACACGTCCTTTGCCCGCCATTTTGTCTGTATATGTACTTAGCAGGCGCGCCATAGCATTTCGGACCCTCACCCAAGCACCCCGGGTTGTACAGATTGCATGTAAAGACGACGATTTTACGACCCCAGTTGAGCGTGTTACCGTACCTACCTGAGAGCTCCTCTTCATCTAAACAGACCCTAAGTAAATCAGCTTAACTAAAAAGCAAGATGTTCTTGTCTTAAATTTAATTTGGTGAATAGGTATTATGGTAGGAGCTTTGTTTTATGTTTTGTTTTTGGCGTCTTTAAACAGTCGAGGTGTTAACTGATCTCAAAATAAAACTACAGAAGATGTTTTATATATTCCGCATAAAACAACAGTATGTCTGATAAAATCTCCATAATAGCTTTATTCTTTTTTTTTTTTTTACATAGGATCAGCGGCTTGTGCATCAGTTGGAACAGGATTCAACTGCGTGATAATAGAGAAAAGTAAAAACAAGACCAGGTTGATCAGGAGAAGGCTGAACCAACTGCAATGTAGCCAATCATGAAGAAATAGAGACATGATGAATGAACTATTTTCACTTCCAGGCAAATAACCTTCTAAAAGTTTCTTGAATTAAACTGGTACTGTCACGAGATATGGGCAAATCCAAAGACTAATTAAAAATGTTAATATTCTTCTTTGTTAAAAACTAATTTATAAGCAGGTGAAAAGAAACTATTGCATTTTGCCACGGACAAAGACAATAAAAGGGTTACAACTTATGTAAAGTTAGCGCGTTTTAAGTTCTGTCATCGTTTCTCGGACAAATTGCAAAAATGCTCTAAGTTACGGGATTGCAGAAAAACGCCGCACACTCATTTGCATCTCATTGGACAACAAAAGAATGACAAAACAGCACATTTGTTATATGCCTCGTTCTTTTAAACTCTGAATTAATTGTTTCGCTTTTCCCTTTTGCGTAAGTGTTGCAGGGGCCGCTCGTGCAAGGTTTGCCCATAATTTAGAACAAACTGTATCACAAGAATTCTCGTGACAGTGCTTTTTTAATTGGTTCGTTCAGTTTTTTGAAATCTTTTAGACATTTAATTTCGGAGTTGAAGGGATTGGTAATGAGTCCAAGATTATTGCACTGACATATTAACCCAGATATTTGACAAATTGGACTTTATAAGTATAAGGAAATAATTGTTTGTTGTATTATTTAAAAAAATAATCACTGCAAGTTTGTTGTTTTTGGAGCTGATGATGGTGGTCCAAAATTTCCTTACGTTGTCAAAAGGTACTGTAGTACGGGTTTAGTACGGGTTTAATTTCACAAACTGATAGTAAATCGGCCTCGTCTTAATATTATCAGTGTGAAAGCATTACCTCATACTAAATTAGGTGTGTCTTAACAGCTTTATGCACAAAGAACAGTGTTTCCTGGTTAATATCGATATGAAACTACCTTGCCCATCAGTTAGAGAAAGGAAATTATATGATACTTACTGCAAGACTGTTATGTATGAATTACGAAATAGAGACAGTGGTTTTCTTGAGTATTCTTTGAATAGGCCTATTAAGTACTAAAAAGTGAAAATCAGTGGTAAACTCAAATAAAATAAAGGGACTATTTATTAAGATATCCATTTGTTACGGAGAGAGATTAACCATTTGAAATTTCTAATTTCTGCAGATTGAAATTGCTGTTAGAGGAGACCAGAGAAATATCAGTGGCCCTTTTCTGCGAACCCCTGTCTCTCAGCCATTTCTACGACTCATTTCTGCCTCAAAAATTTCTGTGGCCGAAATGGCTTCAGAAATTTCTGTGGCTGAAAGGGCCTCAGAAATGTTTGCGGTCCAATGAGTCTCAGAAATTTCTTCGCCCAAAAGGGCCTCAGAAATTTCTGCGGTCCAATGATCTCAGAAATTTCTGCAGCCGAAAGGGCCTTAGAAATTTCTGTGGCCAAAAGAACCTCAGAAATTTCTGCAGCCCAACAGTGCCAAGAAATTGTGCCTCGGAAATTTCTGCGACCTATCAGCGCCAGGAAACTTCTTTGGTCCAATTGCGCCGCGGAAATTTCTGCGGCCCAATGCCACCCTGTATTTTCTGTGGTACTTTCTGTTCATGGCTCAGAAATTTCTGAGGCCATTCAAGTTGGAAAGATCTTAATAAATTTCAACTCAACTTTTTAGGCAATTTAGAGACAAATGTTTGATGGAAAGAAACGTAGAATACTTGTAGTATTTTGCAGTAAGAAATATAGTCATGGAAACATTTCGAAAAATTTGGCACGAGTTTACCAGACGCTATAACAGTTATTTTGTCAAGTTTGGTTGCTTTTTAGCTGAATTTAACCGAAGACATTTCGAAGAAGAACTTATGGAAGAAATCGGCCTACGAGACTTAATTCCTGCCATCAAGATTTTGTATGTTTTTACGAACAAAATCAGCTTTTTTATGTGCATCTTTTCCGACCAAAAAACTAAATGTCAAAAAAGAAATAAAAATAGCCATTTCTTTCCATTTTTGCTTATAAAAATTGGAAAAAAGTTGGCGATAATGTCCATATCTTTCCGAAATCGACACTTTAGAATATCCCATGTTATTTTAGAACGTGTTATAAGGAATGTGCACGGTGGATCATTGTTTTCAGCAAGCATTCTTTGTATTATTATTCTTTTAATTTCTCTCACAGAAGAACAAATTTAATCAAAATGAGATATGTGCTGTGCTATGTTCGTAATGGCAATACAAAAAAATATGATGGAGAAAAAATGGCTATGTGAAATTTAACACCTAGTCGGTTCATTAAGTTCTGAATATTCAATGTAAATGTCATTTCAAACTTAAATTAAACATGTATTGCCCGTGAAGGTGAGGGCAGGCAATCAACCGCTATAGAGCTAAGCACCATAGGACAAGAAAGAGGCAGGAGTGGGGAGGAGACGGGTCGATGAAAACAGTTGAGTGTCAACGAGGTCAAGAACACGAGATCCATTACACAACGATCCATTAATACGCCATCAATAGTAAACATCCTCTTGTATTCAGATTTCAAAACTATATCCTCGAGTCCATGTTTGCAACCACTCTTTACATTATGGGAAAATTACAAATAGTGTTTCAGTTGTCGCATGAAATTTTATTTATTTTATGTATTTTCTTGTCAGAAAACACTAAAATCACTATTATTTAATGGTTCAGGGAGAATATTCTTAAAATTTTCCAAGCTGATATTCCTTTGAGCATAGAGGGGACTTTTTTTCTAATTCTTCAATCTGTCAAAGTTAGAGTTGTTGTAAGTTTGACTTATATTTTTGTATATTATGAGAAATGATATGAGACTGTCGTATGCTAATTACCAAAGTGTCAACCATAAAAATTTGTGCCGTTGGTTTTTCACGTCTCATTTCCAGTCTAAACAATAGCAAAAATCACAAAAGCTAAATAGTAACCTAAATACCAAGTTGTCGAGATTCTTATTTTGTCCTAAAACGTTAAAATCTCCATAATTTTAGACTTTGGGGCGAAGAGTACTCCCTCACGTGTACTTAGTCTTTTTTCATGTGGTCGTTTACCTCCACTGCTATTTGTTCACGAACAAAACCTTTCCCAAGAAGCTAGCAATCAGTTTTGCCATGTTCACGCCAAGTGCATTTCAATTAGCCCTTATAACGTTGTGGAAACATGTGCATGAGGATGTAATACATTAAACTTGGACACCAACTATTTGACGTCTTATTTCCGGCATAAAAAATAACAAAAGGTAGGTTTTTTCTGTTAATAATTAGCTACGTCTAGCCAGTCCTCGAGAGGTTCAAAGATTTTTGGAAATGGTCTGAAACAACCCTATCCCAAACTTTGCCTCCTGAAAGCTAGTCATGAGCAAGTAATCAAAGCGATATTAGTTTGTCTTCTAATACTAAAGTGGTCACGTGACAAGCAATTTAGGTTGGACCCCTCGGGGAGCAGCTTTAGCTCCACAAATTTTCGAAAATCTACCAGCTTTGCATGTCTCTTGTCAAAATAAACATTAGCCAATCATAAATCAAACAAGAAAGCCCAAAGGGCATTTTTACCGGATGTTCTGACCAACCCCACCCCCCAGGTTAACAAATGTTAGCGCGATCCTGTATATACGTATTTATTCAAACTATCGTGACGAAAAGTGTGACTGTGTGACACAATATTCTGGCTATAGCGTTACTGGATGACGTAATGTTTTAACTCTGATGACTCAGCTTATCTTTGTTATCGCTTTTTATTTATTCTGCTGGAAAAAGAAAATTTAATTAAACGTTGATCGTCGCTATAAATTCGCCTGCAACTAAAAATGCTTACAGAGGGACGAGAAAATATTTACTGTTGTGCCTAGATCCTCAATACAAATAGTGAGGATAGCATTAAAATCAAAATATAATGGTTGATAAAACGAGCAGACCATCAGAGTCTGGGGAAAACGAAATCGCCACTTCAAACACGGTCAAACACCTTCAGTCGTATCTCATAACGTGATGTTTAAATCCGGATTGCAAACCCGGGAATCCCCCAAAAGTAAACAAGTTGACTCGGAATTCGTAGCAATTTAGTTAAATTGAAAATCGAAAGGATCTTTTCTAAAAACGAACAAAAGGTTTGGAAACTAAAAAAGGTAAAACGAAACAAACTAAATATGTGCTAGAATTGCAAACCTCAGAGTGGTGCTTTCTCTTCTTTGTAATGTAACGATTCCACTGTCATAAAGTTATTCAATGTGTGAGGGTCACGATGTGACGAGCCCGTCTTTATCACGCGGAGAAATATTTATTTTCTTTAGGCGAAGTTGAATTTATTAGCAAGGATTGAGTGGAACTTAGCTGCGTATGCGTTGTATGTAAGATACGCTACCTAAACCGCTGCCACATTGTTAACAGCAATTTATATGTCATATAAGTAACGGGCTTAGACATACCAGTGGCAATACCTCTGTTGCGCATGCGTTGTATGTAAGGCACGGACCGCTAATTAAAACTCTACCACAAGGCTAACAGCAGTTTGTCTATGTGTAAAAAGTATGGAACGTTGGCATAGTAGAAGTAACACAAAATTTTGGATTTATCAACTGAGTTGATAAGGTAAATTGGCCACCGTGAAGAGATTGAAAGCTGACGTTTCGAGCGTTACCCCTTCGTCAGAGCGAATCAAGGAATTGTGGGTTGCACTTGGTTTATATAGGGAGTGGTGGAGGTACGCTATTGGTAGGAACATGGCAACGTGAGAAACAAGAATAAATTAGTTGAATGAAAAGCGTTCGTTGATACCGTGGGGATTAAGTGTGCCGATTTGAAAAATGAATTTTTGTTCTAGATTTTTACTACTTTCCGTGTTACCCTGGTGTAGGGAAAGGCCACAGATCGTCATGTGTTGACTAGAATGATTAGGGAGTTTGAAATGTCGGGCAACTGGTTTGGATGCGTCCTTGTGACACACTTCAGTTTTGGTTACCTTGTGTCGCGTAATCATGACGTAACGAGTGCATGATGTCATAACCAACATCGGAACTTTAACGAAATCGTCAGGAGAAAACCGGAAGTTTACGGATCCTGAGTTGGCCGAGACAAAACCGGATTACTAAGGCAAGTGTCCCAGGACAAAAAACACGGCCCAATTTATAAACGGGTGTCGCCCTGGCGACAAGCCGGTTAATGATATTGTTTTTTTTTTTCACTAAACTGACATTACTCTTCCTAAAAAAAATACTAATATTTTTTTCAGGCTCTTTTTAACAGCTGAGCAATAATTTTTAAAAGAGCGGGTGGTAATTTCAAAGTATTTTTTTCTATGTAGTAGACGAAATCTATGGTTGATGTGCATTTCCCAAAAGAGCCAAACAATTGTACTTAAACATTATGGAAAAATCTGTGCGGGCAATTCGCTTTTAAGGTTCAAAACAGATTATGCAAAATTGACATTTTCCAAATGCTGAGGGACAAATGGGCCAAGTTAAATCAGCTTCTAACACTTTACAAACACATGAAACCTGTAAAATTGGTAAACTACAGGCTAACAAAGTACATATCAAAGCACCTAAAGCACCTATAGGGCACTTCGACATTGCTGATCCTAGCAGTATGCAGGACGCGTGTCATCACGAACTCAGTAAATATGACCTATGCTCGCCACGAGTCTCCCAGTAGCTCAGTGGTTAGAGCATCCGACCGTGTCAGAAGGTCATGGGTTCGATTCCCGTCGGGGACTCAGATTTTTTCTTTGTCTCACGCTCGCGACATGCTGAATATTCCATCTTTTCTTACATGGTTATTGTTTGAATTATTTCACTGCCGCAGATTTTGCACATAAATGTTTCGCGGCTATGGAAGCCGTTCCTTCCCCACCCCTCCCCTGACAGATTTCTAGTGAGTCAGGTGTGTATTATTTAATTTCCAGCAGAAGGTAATTTCAAGCTATTGGAAGAGATTCGTTTCGCTTTACGGTGTTGTTTTCAATCATTTAGAGTCTAAAATAAAGTTGTAGGTCATAAAAACAGACTCAAGTCAAGAGGTTCCGTTACTGTGCGTGACACAGAGAGGCGACTTTCGTACACGGATAACTTCTCGACGGCAGATTTACTATTTTACATGGGGAAAATGGTAATCAAATAATTTCACATATTCCTGGAGGAACAAGAATTTGCTATACCAGCCGCCTAAACGCTAGTGATTTTGCTTTATAGCCTGCATTTCAGGCTAGTTTTTCTGTGGCCTAACAATTTTGAGTAAGAGCTTTTGTAATTATCTTTCCCTTGCAGACTGTCGACTTATCCCAAGTTTTAACCCTCGAATATTAGATTTCTTTGGCCAGCCGTGAGGTTATCTTTCCTCGAATGGTTTCTCTTGAATCCGGTCTCTCTGCTCACGCCCGCCCTCGAAAATGGCGCAAACGAGTTAGTGCACGCAGATTGTATACCATTTTTACCGTTTGCTATTCACGCGGAAATGGGTTACTTGACTTTAAATACCACATTTCATCAAAGCCAATTCCCGCGAATATTGTAAAAGTTGAAGATTCAGTAAAGAGCCAGTAAACGCCTTGACAAAGCTCGATCACATGACTCTACGGCTGCATTCCACCTCAGTTTAAGCTATGAATGTGAAGATTGGCCTCGAATTGGCCATCTCATTGCCTGAGACTGAACTGAAATTTCTTTGACACCACCTTTTTTATTTAAGTTTAAACGTGCTTATTATTTTAGGCCACTTCATGGCGATACAAATTAAGATAAAGTCAGTGACACTAGGTTAGTGACCGCTTAGGTATTATTTGATCTAGAACTTTGTTTAGACTGCATATCAAGTTATAAAACAATGCAGGATTCCTTACAGCAGGGGTTTTAAGGAGCTCCGCTGTTAGGCTAGCCTATCTATATATATATATATATATTATTAGAAGACAAGATAATGTCAATTTTCTTACTTGCCCATGACAGCAGGCGAAGTTTGAGATAGGGTTGCTGACCATTTCCAAAAATCTTTGAAGCTCTCGTGGACTAGCTATTAAATCATTGATTTACAAAAATGTTTTAGGCTTTTCTTATTTTGTTAACATATCCATTGTCCATTTAACAATTATTCTACAAGGGCGCGCTGGATATTAAATGATGAATAACCAACGAGGCGCGTAGCGCCAAGCTTGTTATAATTGTTTGATGTCCAGCAATCCCGAGTAGAATAATTAATTTGTTAAAAACTCAAAGAGCCAGTGTCACCCAAAGTGCTTTGTTCCCCGAGTTACATTTTTCATATATGAAAAATCCGCCATTTTCTTGATTGTTGTGAAGTCTGATTTGTATCTTCTTCCATCGCTGTCTTTAGCGATCCGAAAGCACTAGTGTGAATTTTGACTTGACATTTAAGTGCCGTGGTATCGATTTCGTTGCATATTTCCGAATTCTGAAGTGTTTTCGCGGTGGAGAAGGAGATCTTTAAATTGGATGCTTCGTAGGGTTCAGGAAAGCTGAGGCGAAGGCCGAGTCTTCCAGGCTCTGCCAAAGTTGTACGGCTGAAGGAGTCCGTCTATCAGTAGCGGAGAGAAAGAAAAACATCTTTGGGTTTCAGCAACAGTACTGACACTGCGTTCGCCGAAATAGTGCTACGTTTGTTGCCGGATGAAAACAGAAGGGACGTTAATTTACATCGTGGTCACAAAATAACAGTAGCTACGGGCCTGCTCCAAAATAATGCTTGTGGTCATGAGCTTGTGGTGTTTTGCTTAATTATTCTTTGTGTTCACTCTCTGTTTTTGTTTTATGTTTACAAAAAGTGAAAGTAACTATTCTGGTTTTGCGATCGATCGGGCAATCAATCGATCAGACATATATTCATGTACACGCATTGACTGCGAAGTCAGATCTTGAGTAGTTTTCTCCAGTGACATCTAGCGATGAAGACGTCAATATTCTTACTACTTGTTTTTGTTTTATTTTTATATCGAGTGGAAGTGGCTGCTCTGGTTTTATGTACATGGGGATCGATCGATCGGTCAATCGATCGGTTGTTATAATAGCTCCATACGCGTTGACTACAAATTCAGATCTTGAGTTACTGTAACATCTATCGATGAAGATACTGTAACATCTATCGATGTTACTCTATCGAGTACTGTTACATCTATCGATGAAGATATTTCTATTTTTAGAGGTTACTATTGTACATATCAGCTCGCTGAAAGGCCAGTTTGCAAGGGATAATTTGCAAAACGCGCCAGCCAAACGCAAAAAGCTGTTTCAAAACAAAAACACAAGCGCGCAAAGCACTTTGAGTGACACTGGCTCCTCAATCACTAGTTGCTAGAAAATTAACAAAGAGAGAAAAGAGAGAGAGAGAGAAGGCAAGGAGATGAAAGGAAAAAACATCGCCCATCACATGACTGGACGAAAAGAGCGCCCAAACCTTGTGAAATGTTGCAGTTTTTTCTATGTAAAGCTGGATGAATGAATGAAACTGCGCCAAAGTGAACGTACGGGCACAAGTTTGGGAAAAAATCTTCCAATTGTTTGCTCTGAAATGTGTGACACGCGTTTGATTTTTCCTGAAAAATTGTTGTAATCATCGTTCAAAGCGGGTTGAAGCTGTACGATCACTCCGTTGTAGCTGCAGGAGTTGAAATGAAAAAGTTTGTAATACGTTCCCACAACAGAGCCATCAGGTATGTGCTTATTTGATCAAACTGAAGCCAGAATTTGAACTTGAGCGACAATTTTTATTCAGGTCAGTTAAAAGATAACTGAAGTGAGAATAACATTAGAATCCACCATCTTTCTTTTTTTAACGCAAACCACCTGCAAACACAGTTGTTCTCAGTTTAGAGGTCACGGATTAAATTGTTAAACAACACTCAAACAACTGGGAAAGCGATTCGACTTATTTTACATGGCATCCGATTTGTATCTGAACATTTGTAGCTGTTGGAATACAGAACTACAACAAGCGAAGGTAAACCAGCGGCAATTTTGCATGGTACAGCCAAAATAGGCCCTTTCTGTTAGTCTGTTCAGTGTTATCATTTAGGTTGCTTCATGATTTTCGTTATGACTCGCCTCAAAAGTTTGACACTTTTTATTAAATGTTTCTCTCCTATTTTACTGTGTTTCATATTACGTCTGGTTTCATATCAAACTCACTGTTAACAAAAGCCTACATTAAGTCTGGTGGTCACGCCCCCACTTATGTTTGACTCATAGTCATGCTTTCTCACTCGAAAAAATTGCAACAGGGCAATATTAAAGCTGTTTAAAAGGACGGTTTTAAAAGTATTTACTGTAAAATTTGATGGGGCAAAATCAATTTCACGCTCTTGTCACGGTGAGCGCAAAAGAATGGGCTCGGGTTCCAATGCGCATGTTCTGATCTTATTTTTACGGTGAATTCAAATAGAGCGAAAAATTTCCTTTATTTTGTGGACTATTTTCACCAGTCTCACCTGCACTTCTATAATGAGAATAGGAACCCTGGCGGACGCTCGCAGCGGCAAAAGGGCTAATGAAAAGGGGAGGGGAGGGCGGGAGAAACTGCTGAGAGAGACCACAGGATGGATAAGCGCAGATGAAACCAGATGAAGACAACTATATAAAGACACTACCAACTGCCATGATACATACCACAAGTGTGCGAGAAAAGAAAACGAATTCATAATGTATTCTCCTTATATACGCTACTGTGAGACCGCGGACAATAGTGAACTATTACCTGCACTTCTACAATGAGAATGGGAGCGCTGACGTCCTTAGGCTTATAGCATCGGTAATAACAGGTGACAAATGCACCAGGCAAACAAGATTCGAATCGCCTATACCTAAAAACAAGGCACCCACACTCAAAACCAAATCTCCCACACTCTAAAACAAGGACCCAAACTTAGCGAAAACCCGCTACCTTAAATACTAAATGCGCAAGTGAAATTTTTGAGGGAGTCCAGAGAACTATAGTAATTTAACAAACTAGAAGCTTCTTCAGATGCAGAAGAAAGCTTGTGGGATGAAGAGCCTTGGCGGATAACCTCCCCAAATTCATGTAATACAGTGCAGTTTCACCATTCTTCCAGCCAACATGGGACATGACGTCGGCCAACTGAGCCACGGACAAGACAAGAGTGATGGTGCAAACAGAACGTAAACTATGAAGCGTTCCTCCTTCGTCAAGGTGAGCTTCTTTGAGATACACCTTGAGCCGTTGCTGAGCAGTGGAACTTGAGAGGGCCTTGTCGACTACATCTTCCTGTGGGATGGTGGGTCTGAAAAGGTAGCTCTAAGAGAGACCTACGGCCAATTCATCAGAGATCGCAACGGAGGTTTCTATAGCGGTGACTGGGCAGATGACAGGGTTAGGGTGTCGGCGAATACCAAATATATTGGAGGCGCCATCACGAAGTGTTTTCCCCCAGATGTGATTGAAAAGGATGCCATCATCTGAAAGGAAACGTACGATCTTGGGGGTCTTAACATTTCCCAAGTCCGAGCCACGATCACCACTTGAACGCTTGATCCCTGGCAAGGATGTAAAGTTCTTGAGCAGAAATACCAGGGGAGTTCATATTACGAGTTAAAAAACGTTCTAAAGAATGAAGTTTGGGTAGCAATAACGGAACCACTTGCTTGACTCTAACTCTAGCTTGCAACTGCTCCGCAGTAAATGCCTTGAGGTAGGAGCAGAGGCGAGGTTTTCAAGGTGCAAAGAACTTTCCCATTCACCCTGGCGTCCAACTGCTTTAAAGATTGCGCGAAGCTTGCCTATAAACGAGTCAACGGTCTTAAATGATAACCTAACCGGGTAACCACAAGGGAATACATCACGCCTAGGGATAGCCGTTGGAATGTACTCAGGAACCTAAAAATGTTGCGAGGCGAGGCAGACAAAAGCGATTTTCTCCCCGGGAGAGCGCGAAGAAATGACTCCAGTTCTTCCTTGAGCGACTAAGGCGTGCGTCAATTTGTTGAAGGTCGACCCGGAGTGAATTAGGAGGAAGCGACTCAAGGACTTTCCGCTTATAACCACACATATGGCAAAAGCGGAAATTAAAATCATTTGGGTGGAGACAAATGGGGCATTTGACAGCAGGAACAAAGATACGAGCCACTTACGGAAGTTCCTGTGAACAGGGGAAACAACAATACTTTATTGAGGTGAAAAATCAAAGACTAAAGTTACAATCATCAAACAAATAATGCTCAAAATAACCTCCGTAATGTGGAAAAAATTGCAAGGCAAGATAAGATGAAGCTGTAGTCAACAGGTACCGGAGAGTTGGCTAAATCCTAAGAACCGATAAGTCCCAAGGTAAACGTGGCTGAGTGAAAAAACCCTTGGAATAGGGAATACTCAAAATCTCAGGGTCGCCCTTATGAGCTAAAAGGCAATATTGGGTTGCCGTAGCCCGAAGCAAAGACCACCAGAACCTCCTTAGATAAACATCAGGAATAATCAAAGTGCAGGGAAGTGTCAGGGACCGAAGAAAAAAAATAAGTTGGGGGATAAGGGCAATAGGAGGGAAGGCGTAATGGTTACAGAAAAAAACTGGGGGAATGGGATGCTGGATGCTGAGCAAAAACATTAACACACGTGCAGCCAGGAGTAGGATAAGGCGAAAAGAATAGAAGGGGCTGGCCAGAAAAGTCACAATGAACATTTGAAGGAAGGGCCATCAAGTCGACTGAGTGGCTAGCTTCTCCCCCGAACATGCGTCGCACTTTGGCCCAAACCGCCGGCGAAAGCTAGGCATCCATGTGGGATAAGCGACGCGATAGAAAATCAGCGGGATTGTACGAGGAAGGGATAAAATGGAGACTTAAAAACATTGGATGACAAGACCTGAGAAAAAAATTCGCTTGAGGGCATAAAATAAAGGAAGAGATCTGGAACCTTGCCTATCTCAAGCTGAGATAAGTGCCATGTTATCAACAAAAACATCAACCCAGGAGTTAGAAATCAAGGAGGCGAAAGATTGCCAAAGCCAGAGCTTCTTCTGTGGCGATGTCACAGTGGAGATGAGAATCAGGCCAATAGTCAGAAGCGACTACAGAAATGGTTCCAGGACCCAAGACACCTCCGCAAGCAAAGGACGAAGCATAAGAGCAAAGCTGAACATGGCGATGATGCTCGGATCGCCAAGGCAGAAAGCCATCCGAGGAATCCAGGAATTATCAATGCTCTATCTCAGCTCGGAGAGGGGAAAAGCTCTTGGCCTAGAAAAGTGAGAGGCTTTAGAAAAGGCCATGTTGATTTCATTCGTAAACAAGCAGGCGCCGGGAACAGCCAGGGCCATTGAAATGCATTTATCAGTCAGCTTTTGTAACGTGACAAGTTCCACCGTTTCTCGTGACAGGATGTCACGCAAAAAAGCAATAAATTGTTCTCTTTTGGCGAGAATTAGAGTGAAGGCCTGAAGACAAGAGTCAGAACCTAAATAAGGAACCTTTTGTAGCGGTACAAGGATAGAATTGGACAGTCCAATATAGTAGCCCAAACCAGAAAGGAAGTAACAAACAATAAAAAGGGCAGATTAAGCAAGAAGAAAATCAGCCTTAGGTTAAGAGACTGGAGACGAATTGAATTTGGGCTCAGGACGAATAGTAAGCTGCCCGATATGACGACCGTCAATGTAGAAAGAGCATGGTATGCCGATGGAACAAAAATGATGAAAACTAAGGAACCAGTGGTATGATAAATGTAAGCTGAAAGCTTCCACCTAAAGGGGATCGTATTGCTCACAAAATACCATCCATCCCACTGGAAACCAAAGAAGGACCTGCTGTTAGGAGTGAGGAGGTGATATGGTCTTAGCCGGACTTGTCATCTGTTACAGACTGATACGAATCTTTGTGGACATAACGCGGGCTTATCGATCGTCCATAAGTTAATGAAACGATCGTCATTACAGAGACGAAGCTTAGAAGGCTCGACTGTTAAGGGCATTAAAGAATACGTGGAGGTGACACCTCTCCTACCCTACCCCAGAGGTAGATGGCACTTGTAGCCAGACGGTCTAAGTTACTGCGAGAAATGAAGGAGGAAAACAGTTTACAAGATACATGATTTTGAAAAATTTTGCAAAGAGGCAAGTCACAGTCAAAATTTTCTCCTTTGAAGGACCCACGAAAATGCTGAAAATAATTGAAGACATTGATGCCATCTCCAGTCCAACCCAAAACTTCTTTAGCCGTATCACAATCTGTCTGCGAGGCGATAGCAAGCCAGGATTCAAAGAATTTGTGAAGCTGCCCTCCCAGAAAATGGTGCGGATTCCTGAAAGCAAGCATGGAGGAATCTGCAATAGCTCTACCAACGATGACATCCTGTACAAAATCAGGTTCAAGTGTTGATTGTAGGTTGCTAAATTTGGAACTTCCTGAATGGGTGTAGCGTTCCACGAGACCCATTTAAGATTGTTGAGAGGGACTTCCAGAGGGCGAAAATCCGGATCTATCTCCCCTCCGATTGAGGGAACTGAACTGTGCAAAAAGACCCAATACATAGAAGAAGGGATAATTAGCCCAACTGGGGTCAAGGGCCAGATACGGAAGATGCGGCACTCCGCCGAACTTAAGGCAGAACCTACAGCGGCTTGCGTAGTGGCCAGCCCCACCGCATCTGAAACAGGTCAGTGGGGCAGAACTCGGCACGCCGCAGACTGCAGAACGAGGCTACGTAAGCTCTTGCCAACCTTAGCCAAGGACTGCAAACCTTCCCATAACCGCGGTCGGAGAAAAGGGTCAGGATTCTGGCGAATCTCCTGGAGAGCGACTGAATAATAGGTGACGTTTTCGTGGTGGGCATTTCAGGCACACCTTACGAGCTCCTCGGCCAACTGTAAGGCCTCGTATCTGTCAAAATCTCAGCCGCTCTTCATAGCCAAGGCACTGATTTTGCGTAATAGCACTTCAACGGAGGGCTTGTTTAGGTCCTCCAATGCCTTTAAGCGAGCTTTGATTGTTTCCACAACATTAACCTAACAATCAGAAATAAATGATCAGTAGAGAAATGGGGTGAATGGAAAAAGATAAAAACGATTGAAAATGGGGAAATGCTGAAGAATAATCGCGTGTGCCTAACAGCAAATTGAACGACGAAAGAAAACTGTAACAAATTGAAATTACAAGCCGCCATTCCCTGGGGCTGGAAGAATATGTTTGAAGACTGAAAGAAACTGAGCACGAGGGAAAAAGGTGGATCCAAAAGCTGGTAAAAAAAAAAAAGCCTAAAAGCTAGGATGTACTCCGGAGGGAATTGCTGCCCTAGCGCCCGGTAATCCGAGAGGGTGTAAGTCACCCCTCGAGGCACCGCCATTGGACGAGCGAACTAAAGTTGGGAGAAAAAATAGGTTGGACCGTATACCAGGGAACAAATGAACAGTCGGGATAAAGGACCCATATGGGAAGTTTAACAATTGGTTCATGCTTAGCGTGCGTACATCGAGTTATGGATGCACGCGGGAAGTTTGGAGAGCACGAGAGAAGCGTAAGAGTTGCTCGAGGCGCAGCCGAGAGCAACTCTTGCTTCTTGAGTGCTCTCCAAACTTCCCAAGTGCATCCATAACTCGATGTACGTACAGCTAAAAGCATGAACCAATTGTTTTATAACATAGCCAGTGGAAATGCCGAAATAGTAGTTTTTCGCAAGGTGCCGCAGTTCTATTTCGCTTCCGTTGAAACCGTAAATTATAAGCAATACGAATCAGTGCGCAGTTGATTCAAAACTCAGTCACTGGTTACCATAAAAATCAAGAAAGAACGAGAAAAAAAAACGAGAAAGAGAAAAAAAAGGAACAATAATCGATCACATGACTGAAAGAAAAAGGCGCCAAAACCTTGCGAAGTGTTGCCGCGTAGTTGCAGCGTTTCTTTGTAAAGCTGAATGAATCAATGAAATTGCTCCGAAGTGAACGTACGAGAATTATTTTTTGAAGAAGTCTTCCAATTATCGCTCTAAGATGTGGTATAAGATTGATGTTTCCTGAAAAAAACTGTTGTATTCATCCTCCAAAGCGGATTGAAGCTGTATGATTTCAGCATTGTAGCCGCGAGTCTGAGTTGAAACGAGCAGAAAACAAAGTGGAGGCCGCGGACGGAATGTGGTTTAACAACAATGAATCAAACAACTGGGAAAGGGATCATTCGACTTATTTTGGATTACGTTTTATTTTGTTTGAACATTTGGAGCTGCTTGAACACAGAGCTACATTGACTGCAGGTAAAACGATGTTATTTTGTGTAGTATATAGCCGGAAAAATTCGTCCTTTCTGGTGGTCAGTGCTTATTTAGCTTGATTTTGGTAGGGAATCACCGAAAACGTGTGACACATTATTAAACGGTTCGCTTCAATTTTACTGTGTTTTATTTTGTGTCATGTCTTGATATTTTGGTTTTTAAAGTTTTGCGTATAAAACCTACCCTTTGTGAACATTCGTTCAGAGAAGGCGGTGAGTGAAATCGTAAACACAACGCCTAAGACTAATTAAGTTCGAGTTTCTTCAGTTTTTCGACAAAGTTCCTTGCTCGTCCTAAGAAGTCAAACACTCTGCAACAATTTCGCTGTTGTAATCTCTCTCTGGTTTAACTCTCAGTGCTGTAAGGTGATTTTTCTTGGCCATTTACTCGCCGAGTTGCTCGCGAAGAAGACACTTTTGGTCGCTGCAGGCAGAAAAAACCAAGTGCATCCATAACTCAACTGCATGCTTCGTTTTCGTTGGTCTTGCTCTTGCTTGTTGGCTGCTTTCTATGCTGGCTAAAAGGTCAATGCCAAGAGAAAAATTTGGAAGTTCCTCGCTAGTTTCTTCCATTGACTATCAGAAAGTTCAGCAACAGGAACTCGCCGCTAAACTCGACGGCAACTTTGCAGCAAAATGCAACTGCACACGACATGTTATATACGCGCGGCCGTGCGTATATAGAGATATACACCATGATGGTTCAATAGGAATTCGGTAGGACCAGCGCGCGAGCTATGTTATAAAAAGTTGTAGTTCATATACGGTAAAATGTGACAGCCGAAAACTGCATATAACTTCAATAAACAAGCGGGGCCTTCTGTTAACCTGCGAAAATTAAAAAAAAAACCTCCAATAAACAAGCGGGACCTCCTGTTAAACCACGAAAATAAAAACTCCAATAAACAAGCGGGGCCTTCTGTTAACCCGCGAAAATAAAAACTCCTGACCAATAAACAAGCGGGACCTTCTGTGAACCCGCGAAAGGAAAAGACTTAAATAAACAAGCGGGACTTAATGTGAACCCACGAAAATAAAAACTTAAATAAACAAGCGGGACCTAGTGTTCACCCGAAAAAAAACTTGACAGAACAAAAAACGGTAAAAATAAAACAGACGTAAAAGCGGCAAGGAAACGAGATATACGATTAAGAAATGATAAACGTGTAGCGTGCAACCATCGAGTTCTGGATGCACGCGGGAGGTTGCTAAGCACGAAAGAAGCGTAAGAGCTAATCGAGGCGAAGCCAAAAGCAACTCTTGAACCCGTAAGTTTATACGTAAGTTTATACTTAAATGCAATTCGCGTTACACTTCCAAAATCGTGGGTCGGTCCACGCGAGTAGAAATCGGCTAGCATGGCAAAATATTCAAGACTACATCTGTCACAAATCTGAGCGCGTTTTCTAATAATTTTTTAAAGTCAAAAGTAAATGACACATTTCTAATGGCATAAACTAGCAGTAATCAAAGATTAATAAAGTGCGTTCGACAGGATATTTTGTGTGAGAAAGGCAAGTTGGGAGATACGACAAACTAGGTGGTGGAAAAGGAAATTCAAAGTAAGGTAGTTTTCTGACCACAAATCATGGCCATATTTTGCCGAGCTTCACTGAACTCGGTAAGGTAGATTTCTGACCACAAATCATGGCCATATTTTGCCGAGCTACACAACTCGGTGGGTTAATGTTGTATATTTTTCGCTGAGAAATCATGGCCACCGAAGTGAAACTACACAGTTCGTCTTTAATTTATTCAGCATGAAGTAGCATTGGTTTGTTGTCAAAGAGAAACGGGTAAACAACACGCCGCCGTACTGCACCTCTGTGCTCGCACCAAAAGTCGGACACACTTCGTGAAGACATCGATAAATCTTAGCTACAAGGTTTCTTAAAGCCATTTATTCTAACTTCAGACTACAAAGGCACAACTTACCTGCTAACAGTCCTCAACTGATTTTAATAGCTTGAGAAAACACTCCAAAACGGCAGGTCAACGATATTAAACAATCGACAGCCAACTTGAGAAAACACTCTGAAATCTCACTCACGACAATCTTCTCGACAGAAATCACTCCAAACAGATCTTCCAAACAGCGAAACCGGCAAAAGCACATGGCACGGAGATGACGTCATTCGCCCCTGAAAAATTTTTCTGGGGGGGGAGCCAAATTGATGAACATACATAGATACATAGCCCAAAAAAACTGGACAACAAACGGATTTAGACAGCGTCTCCTTCGTCGAACGCAATTAAATTTCCATTTCAAAACGTAATTTCTTTGACCGTATTACTCAAAATCACGTACCTTAGACCCTTTAAAAACTTAACTTACTCGGTCATGTTTCCGAACACGGCAAGCTCTCCGCCGTGAAGAAAACAAAGCGATGAAATCCTTTGAAGGCAGCTTTTGTAACTTGAACTTTTCGCCTTCTACCAGTATTCTTTTGAACTTTTTCTTTCCATTTATAGATATTAGATGTTGTTTTTTTTTGTCAATTATAAAGCTTCAGTAATCTTGTACAATCGCGCTAACATAGGGGAAAACACGAAGACGAACAGATACAACAAGACAAGGAAATAATGAAATACCTCAAGTTGCTCGGCCGGAGAATTTGGAAGTTAGTCCGGTTGTGGAGCAGGTTCTGCCACCGGTGGTGGGAGGACAACTGCTTGAGCGGCATTAATGGCGCCCTGGGCAGTTCTAGGCCTCTGAACAGCAGGTTGTAGTGAGTCAGCCATAGCGCGAAGAACGGCACACGGCATGTCAGTGAGTCTTTAGAGCAGAACAACAAGACGTGTACAGGACACGGGTGTGTGAGAAAAGAGAGCGAATTGGTAATATATTCTCCTTATATACGCTACGGTGAGACCGCTGGCAATATATATATTATTCGTTTAGATTGCGACCGATTTCGATGGGGCAAATAGCTCCCATGGCCAAGTTGTAGGTCTCTTGCTGGTTTTGCTACTTATGTTTTTGTGCAACCGTAGATGCCGTGGGAAAAGAGAAGGCAGATCAAGTTACGGCCCATTTAGCACCTTCGTTTACATACAGTATCAACGAGTAAGTTATTTTTGTTGAATGAATGGATTATATTTTATCTTAGCACATGGCTTAGATCCTGGTTTGAATGAATTTGATAGACAGTCTTTCCTCCTTCCTTACTTGATTTCCCCGACAATGCGAGCCTTTATCTAACAAATCCTGATCACCTCGAACCTCAATACGAGTTGCTGGATCATCTTTTTCGGCCAGAATACAATTTCCTTTTAATTTCACGATATAACTCTCTATGAACTAATTACCTTCGGTCGTCAGTAGAAGCGGAAGAAGGAATAGAAAGGAGGTTCCATCCGCTGGAAAGAAGAATTATATTGTCAGCATCGGTATTCCATGACCACCACTCGTCGTACCGCTCACGTTATCCCATGCCACAAAGTGAATTTTCACTCGCCTTCCGATCTTGTTCATGTTTGTCACAATGACAGGATAGAGTTTACGGTCGGCGTTTGCTCTCCTCTTCCTCTGGCATGATAGCTTTGAAAAAACCTCGTCCACATATCGACTTTCTCTTCTCTCTCATAACCGCTAGACAGGCCGTTAGTGCCATGTTTACATATGTAAATTGTTCCCCAGTGCAATGGATAACTCTAATGAGCAAGCGTTAGTACGGGCAAATACCGTCCGCGCACGCCTGGCTGCTAATGAGAGCAAATGTTCATGCTTGTGGGCAATAAGTTTGATATGGATATTTCGGAAACGAAAGCCTTCTGTATAAGCCCGCCGTTTACAAAATTCCACACAGTTTCATGTAGTCCTAAGAAATCAAGCAATCCGGGACAATTTCGATTTGTGTCTCATTGATGTTTAGTTGTAATTTCTCCATAACTTTATTTAGCTGCGAAGTGATTTTTGATGGGCATCATTCTTAGACTGATAATATGTATTTTACGGCAGGTGCATATGCTTTGTGTTGCGGCTTTCCTCTAGATTCGGCGGATTTTTCTTCACGCCGCGCTTCTACCATAAACAATAAAATTATGAAAATAACAAAAGAGATATACTAATTGCAAACTTTGTCTTTTTTAGACGTCTTCCAGAAAACGAAATAGTTAAACTCCCGCAACTAGTATTCGCCCGCCGATCAATCTGCGACTCCTTTAAAAGTTTTTTTTTTCCAATTTTGAAATCAAGTTGTTGTTCAAGTTGTGTTACTAGGTTAACTCTCGTATATATTCAGGTGATTTATGACGTACATCATTCCAAGTCTGACATAGGTATTTTACGGTAGGCACATATGTTTTGCGATGTGGCTCTCCTCTCGACCTAAGTTTGACAAAGTTACAATAATAATGACTTTATTACCGTGTCAGACAAGAATCTAGCAGAGGGGATTTCCCACTGCTAATAGAGGACTCCTAACTTTCTAAAATACAATCTAAAAATTCAAAACGAATTAGCATAGAGTTAACACTAGAATACTAAGAGTTAGATATTACAAGCTGATATTCCTTCCAGGTTGCAGGTTACTGAATAGCTGCAGGTATTTGCAAGGAAATAAGAATCAGATTCTACCTCCTTTACATATTCATCAATCTGTCAAAGTTAAAAAGTTGTAACTTTGACTTGTTTGTTTTGAGAAACAATGGGATCGTCGTAGGTCAAGTACTTTAGTGCCTTGCCCAACCATCGAAATATTTGGTGTTTTGTTTCTTGCTTTGTTACAAAACATTTAAATCTCGATGATTTTAGAGCTCAGGGTGAAGGTTGTTGCCTCTCTTGTTCTTAGTTTTCGTTCATGTGGTCGTTTATCGGACTTCAAATTTCCCTCCCGTTTATTCCCTTAATAACTAGCATTTAGAGCAAGCAATATTGATTTCATTTCATATCCCTGAAAAAGCTTTTTGCTTTCCGTTTTGCTAAGTTGTCTTAAAAGAAAACCTTTAGCTAGCTTGCAAATTAATGAGCATCTAAGAACATTCCACAATTACTTGCCGAGAAGCCCTCTGCATTGCCTTAAAGAGTACTGCATTCTATTCCAAATCCTTCGTGCCGATGCCGTATCTTTCATCGATAAGTTTTCTTCATTCCAATGGCGACCTCAGTGATACAGCAAAATCCTTCGCAAGTGTATACACATACATTATTTTTTCTATGGTTAATAATGTTGCATAAAAATTTTTTACCTTAATAAAAATGTTCACGGCCCAGGTACTATGAACAATATCGAAGCTTCTTCTCGTGCGGAATTGAAGGGTTTTCCAAATGCTTTCACGTCCTTAGGGACAAAAACCTGTTGGGAATGACACGTTAAGGAAGTTTCACACGTTAGGGTGAAAAAAACTGTTGGGAACACTGCACCTTTACTGAAGTGCTCTGTATGTGGGCATGAGAAAAATCTATGAACATTTCAATTTTTCCACTTATATTCATTTAAGCTTAGGGAAAGCTTTTTGCGTTTTTCCATTCTGTGATTTAATATTATGATAGGACTTTAACTGCTTATTTAAACACTTGGTATTTTTTTCAGGGGTTTGCACAACAACAACATAACTTCTTTATCAGACAACACGTTTTCTGCACTAACAAATCTTAAAACTTTGTAAGTATTACGTACACTTATTAGTTCGGGCGATCATGGGACTACAAAGAAGACGAATTCGACTTCCTGACAGAAAGCGAACCCATGCGTCTTGATTTGAGGTTGGACTCTCCAACCACTGAGCTAACGAAAACTATTTTCGTTGCTAGCTCTCTGTATGTGGGCAAGAGAGAAATCCACGAACATAACAATTTTCCCGCTTATATTCCTTTCAGCTTAGGGAAAGCTTTTTGGGTTTTTCGATTCTGTGATTTATGATTGGCCTTTAAGTACTTATTCAAACCCTTTTTTTTCAGAATTTTGCACAACAACAACATAACTTCTTTATCAGACAACACGTTTTCTGCACTAACAAATCTTAAACATTTGTAAGTATTATGTACACTTATTAGTTCGGGCAATTATGGGACTACAAAGAAGACGAATTCGACTTCCTGACAGAAAGCGAACCCATGCGTCTTGATTTGAGATCGGACTCTCCAACCACTGAGCTAACGAAAACTATTTTCGTTGCTAGCTTTCTGTGTGTGGGCATGAGAGAAATCCACGAACATAACAATTTTTCCGTTTATGTTCCTTTAAGCTTAGGGAAAGCTTTTTGCGTTTTTCGATTCTGTGATTTAATATTATGATTGGCCTTTAACTACTTATTTAAACACGTTATTTTTTTCAGGTTTTTTCACAACAACAACATAACTTCTTTATCAGACAACACGTTTTCTGCACTAACAAATCTTAAAAATTTGTAAGTATTATGTACACTTATTAGTTCGGGCAATTATGGGACAACAAAAAAGACGAATTCGACTTCCTGACAGAAAGCGAACCCATGCGTCTTGATTTGAGGTTGGACTCTCCAACCACTGAGCTAACAAAACTATTTTCGTTGCTAGCTTTCTGTATGTGGGCAAGAGAGAAATCCACGAACATAACAATTTTCCCGCTTATATTCCTTTAAGCTTAGGGAAGGCTTTTTGCGTTTTTCGATTCTGTGATTTAATATTATGATTGGCCTTTAACTGCTTATTTGAACACTTGTTATTTTTTCAGGTTTTTGCACAACAACAGCATAACTTCTATATCTGACAACACGTTTTCTGCACTAATGAATCTTAAAAAGTTGTAAGTATTATGTACACTTATTAGGTCGGGCGATCATGGGACTATAAAGAAGAAGAATTCGATTTCCTGACAGAAGGCGAACCCATGCGTCTTGATTGAGATCGGACTCTCCAACCACTGAGCTAACGAAAACTATTTTTGTTGCTAGCTTTATTTTACAAGATTCATTAAAAAGGTCTTTGTAAGCTGGTTGTAGGAACATCACAAAAATCCCAACTTGTTTACTAATTGGGATTTTCAGTTTACCAGTGCGACAATTCTGACGACCAATTTTGATTAAGAAGTGGGCTGTAGTGTAATAGAATTGCGTCCGTATTAGACACCAACTGTTGAATAGATTACCTTTACCATATTTATGGATAACGTTTATACTATTTGCAATCATTTCATACTGAGCAATCGAGCATAATATCACAGTTATTGGCATTTATGAAACGTCACCAGACGTGGCCGTAATGCTATCACGAGATACACGAAATAAGAGTGCAAGAGAAACGAAGGATTGAACTTCGAAAGCTTTCTGGGTAAAAGATTCCCGAAGAAGAAATTAATTTGCAGACTTTAAGGCTTACTGACCAAAGTCCACTGAGTAGATGGTGGAAGCATATTTTTCGGCAAGAGGAGAAAGGAGGCAAAAGCAAAAAACCAGTGCGAGGTTTCAGTTGAACTAGCAAAACAAGAAAACCTACGGTTTATCGAGGGCGGCCCCCTTGTGATGTGGTCATCCACGAACCGTAAATTGATATGGGCAACCTATAAAGTTAATCTCAAAATTTCACCACCTGGGATCCATAAAGTCGATCCCATAATATGGCCATCTACGAACCATAAAGTTAATCTTAAAATGTGGCTGTCCGCGAACCATAAAAATATTATCAAAATATGACCATCCGCGTTTAAAATTTTCAATATTTTTCTTATGTCCTGCAAAAAAAAAATAAAACTCTTATAGACACAATTACCTCACATCATACAAACCGAGACCTAACCGTAATAAATATTTCTCCATTTCCAACTGAACAAATTACCGATACAACCCCATAACATCTTTAGCAATATTATCTCCCATAAATGTAATATTATAACGATAAATGTAATACAGATCAGCCATAAATATAATAAATGACTAACCATAAATGCAACACATTTTTAACTATAAATGTAATAATCCGACTCACCACAAATGTGATAAATTTTAACCATAAATGTAATAAACGACCACGAAATGGCTTCTGGCAGTAAATGGTATTTAGAACTGTTTTAAGTGGGTAGCTTGAGCATAAACTGCTCGAAAACCATTTTGTGACTAAAAAATCATGAGGATTTCGGCCATTGTACAATGTATTAACCAAGCTCTCTTCAATGCACTGTGCTTACGTGTAGCTTAGATGGCTCTCAGTCGGTATGCATGTAGATGACTTTTTTAAGAGCTTTGCATCTGTTTTATTTTGCTTCAATCTTGCCCCTTCTTTCTGCCTACCTGTTTGGCAGGACATAGATAAATAATCAGTGCGCCCCTGTGTTAAAACCCTTACCCTTGGTAGCCCCTTCTGTTCATTCCCAATACACCCGCACCGTAACGGACCGTGAGACTATGGTTTCGGTCTGTAGAGTTCGTACGGACCGTGAAAGCCACATGCGGATTGTAGAGAAGGGTAATGACGGTCCGCACAGTTCGTACGGACCGTGAACGGCACACACGGCCCGTGTAGAAGAGTTCACGGTCCGTAAATTGCATCTCATTAGTGGGACTTAGAATATTTCACTCTTGTTATTAGAGGGAGATATCGGTTTGACGGCCCGTACAGTTTGTACGGACCGTGAACTAGCCTGTTCCAGGCGTTCTCCTGTTTTTTTTTTTCCCGCTCTTTGACGGACCGTACAGTTCGTACGGACTGTGTACCGCACTTACGGTCGTATAGAAGAGTTCACGGTCCCTAAATTGCATCTCATTAGTGGGTCTTGTTGTTAGAGAGAGAGAGAGATCTTGTTGACGGTCCGCACAGTTCGTACGGACCGTGAACTTCAGGTACGGTCCGTATAGAGGAGTTTACAGTCCGTAAATATTTCACTCTTATTATTAGAGGGAGATATTGGTATGACGGTCCGTACGGTTACAGATGTATGATTTATAAAAAGTAATCACTGCATTATAGGTGCGAGTTTTTGCGGCACAATGGTAACGACACAGTGGGTAATACAAATTAATTGGCAGGAGGTGCGAGTTTTTTAAAGGACAAAGAGTACAAAGAACAGAGAACAGACCTGTGGGAGTGAAAACACGGTATTCATTGATGAAACCCAAATTCGTATTCTCAGTTTGCGCAACGCTTATATAACAAGTAATAGACATACTGCCGTCTTGTCTTTCGTGTATCACGCTCGCTTCAGACGTGCGCTTAAATAACGAGGCATAATCATAGTTGTCTTCCCCCGGACAGTTTCACAAGGCTTCAATAGGAGTATTCTACATAACAGTTCGCTTTTAGAACTTTGTTATCGTTTTGTGCGACGCTCATAGAACGAGTTATAGACATATTATCGTCTTCCATTTCGTGTACCTCGCTCGCTTCGTACGTCTGTCTTTCGTGTTTCTCGCTTACTTCGTACGTAGGCTTAAATAACGAGGCAAAATCATAGTTTTTTTTCCCTTGAACTGTTTCGCAATGCTTCAATAGAAGGAGTACTTTTAGTAAGGAGTAATCGACATTAAAGAGCCCGCTTTTAGAACTCCGTTATCAGTTTGCACAACGCTTATAGAACGAGTAATAGACATGTTATCATCTTCTATTTCGTGTACCTCGCTCGCTTCGTACGTACGCTTAAATAACGGGGCATAATCATAGTTGGAGTGATCGACATATTACTCTCTTCCCTTTCATGTATACCGATCACTTTGTTCGCCTCTTGGAGAGCCCACTTTTAGAAGCCTGCCATCAGTTTGCGCAACTCTTGTAGAACGAGTAATAGACATATTACCGTCCTCTCTTTCAACCTCTTTGGTGTATCTTGATCGCTTCTTAAGTACGCTTAAATAATGAGGCTCAATCATACTTGTATTGGCTATTTATACCTCTACATACGGACCGTGAATCGTAAATGACGGTCTGTAAGCAAGGATGACAGTCCGTGCGAAACGCACGGACCGTCAACCACAAATGACGGTCCGTAAGTAAGGATAACGGTCCATGCGAAACGTATGGACCGTCAACAGTTGGCCCTGGTGTGCTAATGAGATGCACGCTCTGTATTCGGAACGTAAGCAAGAATAACGGTCCGCGGGAAACGCACGGACTGTCAACTGCAAATAACGTTCCGTAAGCAAGAATAACGGTCTGCGCAAAACGTACAGACTGTCAACTGCAAAATCGGTCCGTAAGCAATTAGAATAACGGTCCGTGCGAAACGTATGGACCGCAACTGCAAATAACGGTCTGTAAGTAAGAATAACGGTCCGCGCGAAACGTACGGACCGTCAACTACAAATAACGGTCCGTAAGCAAGACTAACGGTCCGTGCGAATCGTACGGACCGTCAACTGCAAATAACGGTCCGTGTCAGTGCGGCAATATTGGACGTGAGTGCCCCAGTTCCCTAACCCTTACGTATACTGCTGCGCCGAGGTTCTGCATAGCCCACGACAGACTAAGAAGTACCATCTCCGGTTAACGCTTGGGGGAAAATCTCGGTGGCTAAAGTGGTAGAAATATGGAAGTCCAAAAGTCTCTACCACCGTAGTATACAATTTATATAACTGCTCTATTTCAAAGAGTTCTAAATAATGAGTACACAACCAAGCTACGCTACAAATATGCAATTTCTGAGACATGTTCAAATTTAATTTTGCGTTTTTTCCACAGCATTTCTTTAAATTGCAATAATATAAAATCGCTTATTTGACAACATTTAGCCATTGGTTTGTCAAGGTTGAAACCTTAACTAAAATAATAACACAACAATATATTTCATTAACGCCATAGCACTGCGGTAGCTTGCGTACCATACCAGTAAGGCAATAGAGAACTAACATTCCCTTTTTATTTTCTCAAAATGAGTAACTTGATTTGATAATTAATAAATAATGAAACGTCTGATTATTGATAGAAAGTCCTTGACAGAAAAGTTTGTGAAAGTTTCATAGACTTGACATATCCTTTAGCTATTGATATCCTGTTTATTACATTTATGGTTAAAACTTATTGCATTTATGGTGAGTCGGATTATTACATTTATGGTTGAAACTTATTGCATTTATGCTTAGTCATTTACTACATTTTTAGTTGATCGTTATTACATTTATGGTTGGTATTACATTTATGGGTGATACAGGTCTGACATGATGCTACAAACTAATTGCGACTTTGAGACGGCAATACTGCATTATATTGACGTCTAGTTGGAAGAAAATATATTCCGTATTGGGAGGAAGTCGCAAGGCGACGGAGCCCACTAAGGAAAATCTATTTCCTTCCAACGCAGTCAATATAACGCAGTATCGCGGGTCTCAAAATCGCAATTAGCTTTTTATCACAATTCAATCGTTTATTCGGTCAAAAGAAAGCAAAACTGAGAATTTCTCGCACTGCTTGAAAGATAAATTCTTACAAGTCGTCGAGTGTGAACAAGAATAATGCTTGTACGTGTAATCAAATATTTGTTTTGAAGACAAATTATGAAAACGCGGACTTTTCCTCGCAATAAATCGGTGCTTGACACTAAGAAATTCGAAAAATTATTTTTATGCAGTTTTCTTAAGCCTCAGACTTTGAAAGAACAGGCAAAGTGACGCAAACTCGACGAGCTTTTTGTTCAAAACTTTTTAAAAAAACATGATTGCGTGATTAGCGCGCGCACAACAACACCTCAACAAAAACAAATTGTTTTAAAGGGGCATAGTCATGAGGATTTCGCAGATATTTGGTCAAAACTGTGCTACAATTATCGGTAGCTAACTTTGTCCATGACCAACATTGTGTTTGAACATTGAAGGAACCATATTAACTTAATTTCATCAAGAGAAAACAAACCATGACCATTTAATATCGATTTAATGTCAAGACGCTGAAAGAATTTGAAAAGTTTAGCCTAATTTTTTCAAATTTCAATCCATTTCCATCCGTGCCATCCGTAGCAACAGACGACGGAAAATAGTTTCAGTGAAGTAATATAGTCTTTGGAACAAAACTAGACCATTATTTGTGGGCGTTCATTGATGTGAGGACATATTTTTTTATTTTTGAAGTGAACTAAAATAGCGTGACTATGCCCCTTTAAGGAGAGTCGAAAGACACAGCGGCAAAATGAGTGCTCGTGCGCTAACTCGTTCCCGCCATTTTCGCGGGCGGGTGCGAGCAGAGAGACTGGATTCAATAGAAACCATTCGGAGAAAATGGTAGCAATTTAAAAATTCGCGTCATATGTTTTCATTTCGCGTAGATAAGGCCGTCACGAAACAGATAAGGTTTTCACCTTGAAGGCAGTCCCGAGAGAGACTCTTCTTCCACATATCTTTTTTAGCAAACTAATTGTCTTCGCCACCATAGTAAATTTTTCGCTGGAAGTCAATGGCTCGTAAGTGAAACATGAATTGTGTCAGATAAGCTTATACTTTTGTCGTAGCGTGCTAGCTTTCGCCTTTTCTAAAGGTAAATTACTTAGCTGTTGTTTGAGGGCTAAAACTCGGGATAAGTCTGTTTGCAAGAAAAAGATGATTGCAAAAGCTGGTAGTCAAAATTAAAGCCACAGAAAAACTCGCCTGAAATTCAGGCTAGAGGCGAAAACAACCTGCGGACCGCCGAGGAAACGACACTTTTGCTTGCTTTGTTTACCACGAAGTATAGAATTGACTCTTACTTATACGTCTTTCTAAAGTGCTTAATTAACTTGGATTGGCATGATAGCTGCAGGAATAAAATTCTGAAACCCTTAGGCAAATAATGGGAAGTCTTATTTTTTCTTTGGTTCAGTTTCCATGCTACACAAGGTGTCCCTAGTCACAACTCAAACTTACAATCAATCGACTTTTTACAGACAGAGAGCAAAGAGAGGAAAGTTTGTTATTTCAAGAAGCTTTTTTTTAAAATAAATAAAAGCGAGAACTACTCTAGAATCACCGAACGGAAAGGTTTTATATAATTGGAGAAGTTAAAGTAATGAAATAAATGTGCAAAATATAATCTTCGATCACGGCGTTCTGGCATCAGACCGCAGTACTGGAAGAGTTTTCTACAAATCTATAAATTTAAATTTAAATGATTTTAGAAATTAATTCGTTGCAAAGAGAAAGAAACTATAATCACGCATGATTCTAAGAGCTGAAAGCACGCTGAAGGTTTATTTCATACAAGCCGAAAGAAGGCGATTCAAAACATTGTGATTCAGCTGTTTATAACCGATGCGTGACAATTTTTCTTTCTTAGCAAGCGATCGTAACACCATCTACCTTGTATCGGTGCTAATGTAACCTCAACTTGAATTCGCCAGGTCATCCCAAAACAGCGAAAAGTCTTGATCGAATTGGCTGTTTTCGCAGGGCGCGTGATCGTGAACAAGTTTTACTAAGACAGAACTAAGACGGAGCAACTGTTGTTGTTTTTCCCAATTTGATGTCAGTGCGGTCCATTGGAAGTTGAGCAGCCCGAGTGAACTCTTCTGATATATTAAAGGAATATTCTCTGGAGACACAATAGAGTTTTAGTCTCGGTCTTCTCTCTCTTCATGCATTTTTATCAACGCGCTGCATCCAACACAAGCCACGCAATAAGATCAAACACTAGCGGCCCTGAACTAATTTTCACTTTTGTTGTAAGCACCAAATCCTTTATGCGAAGTGTATAAGTATAACAAGTTTTAAACCCTTTCAAGAAAACCAACCTTACCTCGCTGACTCTTGCTGTCTGATTACAAACTACACAAACTGGAACTTTCGCCCGGGATGTCAAAATTCGTTTTCTTTGCCCTCGAACAGTACGAAAATGTTTAAATTCATCTCGCTATTTCAAAAATAGGGCCCCCAATGGGTCAATGTGTTCTGCTGGTAGAACCGTATCCACAGCTTTCAGGCTACAAAGCGTTTAAAAGCAGAAATGGTTATTATTCTTATGTCTACTTTTGAACAATGAGTTTTAATGGGAATTTTTATGAGGATGAAGTTAATTTTTAATTGTTACCTTATCATCCAACACGTCTGTTTCTTGCATTTTTTATGTATTCAAGTCACGAAAGCTGTGAAAAAAGGGACAAGATTTCTTAAGCCAACTGAGGTTCGAACCCGGAACAATCTCTTGGCAGGCCTACGCTGTACCAATTATGCTACGGTGACAACAGTTGAAACTGCGGTGCTAATTGTTTTACTTATCTCTTTGCATGTGACATCGCGCCTTGATCGAAATAAACACGAGTGTTTTCTACTAGGAAAATGTGTTCGAACAGGTCCAAAAACTGTGGTTGTGAACGGAAGAAACCAAGAGCCACTAGCTCTGCTACGTTTGGCGTCGGGGCCGCCGATGAGTGCTGCGAACTCAAGCGATAAGTTTTTCTGTCTCGCCTGCCTCATAGATGAAATGCAAACAGCAAAGTTAATTTTTTAGGCTCCAGCATTAGCCTATGACGTCATGGGCTAAAAAAACGCTTTAACGTCGTCTTACCTTGGGTTTCGATGACATGGACTCTTAAGTTGAATATTGCTTTCCTTTTTCTTTCAAACGACAAAATAATTTATATTTCGGGCCGCTCTTTAAAGAGAAACTTTGATTCAGAAGATTTGTTTTGATCGGGAGGAGCTTAACAAAACTGGCGCAAAATTTTCAACCAATCACTTCCTCGTTTTTGAGAAGCCAATACATAGTTAGACTGTCGTCTGAAAAGCAATCGAAAGAAACTGACAATCGTGATACTAATTAGCGTAGAGTTGGCGGGCGAAACGGTGTCTGCTATTGCTTTCTTTTCTGTTTCTTTAAAGTGCTACTGCGATGGAAATTTGTTGTTTTGTTTTCAGCTTTTTAAACTTTAACCTGCTCAAAAGATGCAATATTGTATGAATCGCCATAAATTAGATCGAAGAATATATGCTTACCTGGCCCAGGCATATCTGTCCGAACACTGCGTTAAACTCATTCATCATTTCTCAGTTCGCAAAAGAGAAGCCCGCGAGTTTTATGGAAGCGGTCTTGTCTCTAACCAGGTCTTAACCATCGTCACAACAAGGAGAGAAAAGTAGAATGAAGAGTCGAAAGTAGAAAGCCAAACATTGTATTATATATTATAATTGTTGAATTGGTCATCCAGTACTTCTGAAGCGACTCAGAACATAGCTTTTTTTTTGTTTTGGCGAATTCGGCGAACTCGCAGAATTTGCGTAATACGATGACAGTTTGGAGCCCTCTCTACCGAGAAGGAAGCCGCTGCAAACAATGCAAGAATGTATCAAGAAGCCGCCCAAATAATATTTCAAATATTGCAAATCACATACACAGAATCCTTCCCATTATAACACAGCAAATTTAAATGTTTCACATGTCGGTCGTGTTGGGTCCGTCAGTTGTTTCTTACTCTTGCTTCTTTTCTTGATACGGAGTTAGATTTGTTGCGGTATGCTGAATTTTAGTTTAAAATAAACAAAAAATAAATCCTCCAATAATAAGCTCCTCATACTAAAAAAAGCCCCCTAACACCACATGAAATTTTTTTTCAATAAATATAGAAAGTCTTTGGCCTAACATACATTCAGAATTTTATGAATGAGACAAAAGGTCGAGAAAATATACTCACGTAAATCTGAAGTCGCGAATCGCCCGTAAAATTGTGCGAACAAAGTAATTTTACTACCTAGCTATTTAAGAAAAGCAAACAAGCAAATACGAATTAATAGATATCAACTCTGATTTTGACCATCAAAAATCTTTTTTCTTCTTGAAACCAATAAGTTTATTTTCCAAGAAACCATTTTAGCTACAAGCATTAAAGCAAAAAGAAGACTAACAGCTCTGCCAAAAAACAACAGCAACAGCGGCAAAAAGGAAGCAATAAAGAAAAGGAAAAAAAGAAAGAAGTCAGAACGTTTGGAGCAGTTAATGGTCGTGGGATTTAACAGCATTGGTGGTTTAACAGATTCAGCCAGGGGAAGAGAAAATAAACATTGTACATAAACTCTGCCAGGTGTTCCCATTTTTTGGTATCCCCTCCCTTTATCTCTATTGTAAATCGTGATCTAATAAAGCGTAGGAAATTTTCTTGTTTGGGCACCGTTTCGTTTAATGTAGCCTA
Organism: Siderastrea radians; assembly: GCA_964017195.1. NCBI lineage: Eukaryota > Metazoa > Cnidaria > Anthozoa > Scleractinia > Rhizangiidae > Siderastrea > Siderastrea radians. The sequence continues at coordinate 47,475,220 of OZ024890.1, read as the reverse complement.
CCAGATATGGTAACGTGCTAACAGGAAACAGTAAATGAGTTGGATAGAGTCGGACTCAGACCAAGCACGGTGATTTTCACCAACGTGTACTATCCGGAATCGATCAGCTTAACACTTTGTAACCATCCAGTTATGTTTACGTATTTCCAAAATAGCACCGTTTCAGGACATGTACAGAAGAGATGAATCAGAGAGTCTCTGGAGATCCATGACAGAAGGTGCAGCACCTATTTTCTTTCATTCCAATTCTATGCGAAAAAGTATTGGTTGGTAGGCGCCTGTGTAAAAACGTGAATTGAAATGCAACAAGTTTTCTACTTTTGGTGCACCTCTGTGCCATGAGATAAGCAGGTTTCCAGTCAAAGGAATTATGTTATTTAGGAAATTGCACTACAGAAGCTTGACTCGGGGTTTGACTCATGTTTGATGAGCTTCATTTTTACGCTTGTGTCTTCGTGACGGAGTCACGTAACACAAAGAGTGATGCGAGGGATTGCTGTAACCATTCTTGGCAGGTGGAAATATTTATTTATTTGCTGTTTTTTTTCGTTAGTAGTATACAATTGTCACTGACTAATACAACAGCGACATGTTTATGCTGTAGGTAAGTCGATATTAGAACAATAGGGGAGTAAAACAAGGTATTGGGCGAGGAGAGAGAAAGAAGAGCACATAGCAGTCATGTTTGTGTTACTGAGCGCGTCAAGCATTTGAAATTTTTTAGTTGTGGTAGATAAGCTTTTCAAAGGGTTATAGAATATGTTTGAATTGCTGGTAGTGTTTTTAATGTTTAATGACTGGTGGTTTGGTTTTGGTCATGAAATTATTTTTGAGAGATCGCGTTTGTTTTGCTTAAGGCTTGATCGAAATAGTGGTCATGCTGCCATGTGAGCAAAATTCCAGCCCAAATTTGCAGTGATATAGCCGGGGCGAGCAACGTTATTTTTATTGACGGAATATCGTTTTAAATTATGCTTAGTTGCGGGCAAATAACAAAGAGAACATCATAACATCATGTTAAGTCAAATGAGGCTGTGTTAAAGCACGATAAACGGTAAGGTGTGCTTCACGAGGGACGAAGTGCCTGATACGTTTAATTGCACTTATGCCAGAAGAAATTTTCTTGGAGATCATGTGAATATGGTCTTCCCAGTTCAGATTCTGGTCTATTTTCACACCAAGGGATTTTGAGACAGAAACTTGTTTAACTGAAATATCCTTAATGACGAAATTTGGATTCGCTGGGATATAGGACAGCCTTTGTATTGTGCCAGTGATTGTCCCCATGTCAAGCCTTCAGTTCTTATGTTTGGACAAGCTGCAGAATAGTTTCCTTGCGGGGATATTCCATCTCGGTTGGTTTTCGCCCCCTTTCCGGGGCGAAAATGCCGTTTTCAAAGTTATCCGAAAAGGTGTGGACGGGGCCGTACGCATCGAGATCGAATGCCGCCGAGGTTTGAGGGTAATTGGAAATGGTCAAAAGAAACTTCCCTTTGATATTCTGTGTAGAGTTTGTTCTTGTGGTATAACTCATGATGATTTTTCTTTTCCGTTTTTCGCACTTAAACATCCTTTCTGAATATTTTGGTGCTTAGAAGTCCGCAGGCACTCAAGTGACCTTCGTAGGGCACATGATTTGTAATTGACACCTTCGACACACCTGTGCAGATACGTTTTTAAAAAGGTGCGTTTTTCGTGGCCGAAAACGCCATTTTAGTGTGGACGAAAGGCCAATCCGGTGGAAAAAATGCGTTTTCAACTCCATCCGGGTTAGTGTTACAGGGCCTAGATTTCTGAGAATGTTCACTTCCAAATAAGTAGCGCGCGAGATTGTTTTCTGGAGTGCGTTTCTCAAAAGCCCCGAAACTTTTCGGGTCGATTTCGGGCACGATAATTCGCACTATATCTTGTAAACAAAGAAGTTTCTAAGCATGAAACTGTAAGTTGAACATTTCTTTTCTTAAGGGCAAGCTAAAATAACAGCTTTGCAGAGTAAGCTGTTCATATTTTTTCGAATGGCTTTTTTGGGCTTTCGAGAAACGCGCCCCGGGGCCCGATTGCATAAAGCACCCGTAACTGTTCAGGGCGTACTTAAATGTTTCCGTAAATTTGTCGTATTGTATAGACAGACTTAAGAGATTACTTATCAAATGCACATAAGTAGAAGTGAAGTAGTATATGACAGATGCCTAGATCAATTTATTCATGAATTCAGCAGGCCTGACTTAATGAGATAGCCTTGAGAGGTAATGAGATGCAAGCCATATTGGTAATCGAGGGGGTTCTAATGAGATGCATGCCGTGTAGATGACTGGGAGGGTATTTGGAGGGAGAATATTTGTATACGTATTATTGTTTTGGAGTATGTTTAATATGTAATGAGCTGTTAAGAGAGAAGTGTGTCTTGTAGTGGTGCTGCGATTGCGCCCAACCATCCGGGTAATATCGCAAAAATATATAGGCCAAAGAACAAAGGAGAGGGGTTAAGCCAATCAGGAGCCACTGACGTCATAGACAAAGCCGGTTTGGACAGGTTGATCATGTTCTAGGGACTCGAAACTGGGACTTACAAGAAAAACCGGACAAACAGGATTCTCAAGGTTTAAGTATTGAAAATGGCGCCCCTGAATGCTGAATCCAGGGACAACACCACACAATATCTCAAGTGCTCAAACAGTTGATTGAATCAATTCAAAAATAAATGTTACATTTGCCACACATGTCACAAAATTAAAAATTGACATTTGTTTCTTGTTGCGCCAATGAGAAGTTACATGGAATCATAATTGATATGTTCTGGCGATAAGTCCCCCTGTGGGGGCTCGTAGCCTTTCTCAACTCTGGCAAATTGTCTCTTTAACATGTGTCTTTTTTGGTTTGACGCGTTCTTGGGCCGAGTTAGTTATTGACCGCTTGTGTCCTTTCTCAGCTCTGGCAAATTGTCTCTTTAGCTTGGGTCTTGTTGGTTTGACTTCATCTTCCACCTTTACGTTTTCTCTTGGTTTGTATACCGGTGATTGTTTTTTGCAAACAGTATCCACAGGCATTTCGTCAGCCCACTGGAAGAACTTACACATTTCCTTTTGTCTACAAGTAAACGAAATTTTAGTCGAATGCAAACGGTGAAAAGTTATTTTAGACTTAATTCATTTGAGTTTAATGCATAACAGAACACTGACAAAGAAACTACTCAAGTGTTTGTTGTAGGCAAAGAAAAACTGATGCGTAGGAAGCCAAAACAGGAGCGCAAAAACACGACCTATATAAAGAATCGACTGAGTTCTACAATATTTCTTGCTGGATTTGAGACCTCTTTATCTTTAGATCAAGGAGGACACAAATCAGGCTTTGAACAATAAACTCAGTTTGGTTTTGTTATATCATTCACTGAACCTTCAGCGTGGCACAATTACTTTCTTAATGACTTGCTTATAAACAAACGAACGAAAACTAAACACGCATTGCGTTGGCATAGTAAATGGTGTTAGTACTTCAAATATTAGTCAGCGTTGAGACTAAAACACAACTCAACAAGATTTAACGGACCTTTTCTTTCCTGCAATTCAAGTGTTTACTCAATTTAGAAAGTACATTAACAGACACAATAGCCTTAAAACTGATTTTGTTGTCATTAAAGTGTAAAAAGGTAAGCGCATAACTTCAAACCGATAGCAAAAGTATTTGTGCATAGAAAGAGAAAACACGCCAAGAATATTGAGAACTTTCTCTGTTTGAATAAGAAAATTTACGACTGAGCGAACAGCAGAGTTTGTTACTTTACTGAATGCAGGAAACGTTCTTTATTTTAACGTTCTTTATTTTAATGAGCTTAAACTGCGCTGAAACAATAAGCGTATGTGCTTATTAGTTAGCAATGTGTCTTGTTTTAAAATACTTTTTACAACAAGCAAAGGTCACAACACCCAATTCTCTTCCAAAACTGAACAGTTATATTTGTGGGAATGGTATAAAAATCAAAATCCGAAAAGATGATCATGACGACAGTAACAAATCACAAAGGTAAACAAAACCAAAACCCTCGCTTCGTGTGTTCAGTTGGAAAAAAAAAAACTAAAACCGAGTTCGCAACCTGACTCCCCTCTACTAATTGCCTTCAAATATTTCTGATGACTATATTCAGTGAGTAGCGAGTATACTCGTCAATTGCTCCTCGAGTACTCATCAGTTGCTCCTTATACTCCGATAACAGTGCTCAGTTTCAAGTGCTCTCTGTACTCAACAGATACTCATTGTGCTCAAATAAAGCTCCCTCGTTCATAGAGAGGTGAACTGATTGAGAAGGAAGTTTTCGATGTTCTTCTGCAAAACGTTGGCGGCAGCGGTCAGCAGTAACTGTACGGGTAATATTCACGATAACATCGAGAAAGGTTTATGCAACGCCCGTAGATTTTGTTGCTTAAGTAGTCTCTTAGGTCTATTTATGAAACACCCCCCAATTAACGGGAACACTTAAGTATGCCCTTAGGCCCCGTCCAAAGAAAAGCATTTTTAAAACGCTGCGTTTTCGTTTCACCGAAAACGCATCAAAAGCTCCGCGTCCACACTATTTTTTTTACGCAGTGCTTTCCCCATCTACACGAAAACGCTCGAATACACTGATACGAGATGACGCTTCGCTTTCAGAGCCATCTGCGCATGCACATGGAACAAACACACGCGCTCTCGATGAACCTCGATGTTTGCGGCATTTCCCGGCAGCCGCCATTTTCAAATCAAACTCTGAAGCAGTCACCAGTTTACGCGAAATACACGAGAAAAGCATGGCAAAATCAACGGGAAAAACAACCGAAGTTGAGAAAAACGACGCTGCAAACCAGCAGGACACCTTTAATGTGGACGGATGACGAAGCTGAATTGCTATTGAGAGTAAAAAATGAATATGATGTTAAACTCTAGGCAAGCGATTAAGCTGAAAAGCAAAGAAAGCACTAGTAGGAGCATGTTGTCCGCCATATTGGATCTCTCTCTTCCAAGGAGATCAGTTCAGGTTACGTGAATTTAATAACGTCAGTTTTTTCAATACGTTTTAGCCGTCCACACTGCAAGCGATGCGTATTCGAAACGATGCGTTTTCAAATGTTTCCACTTTGGAGAGGGTTTTCAAATGTATGCGTTTTCGAAGAAAACGATAGCGTTCGAATCTATTTAGTGTGGACGCCAGGCCAAAACGTATCTAAATGTATGCGTTTTCAAACGAAATACCTGTTAGTGTGGACGGGGCCTTAGTTGAAGTGAAGATAACTCGCATTAATGCATTACACAAAACCATAATTGCAAAGTCATAGAGCATTTGCAAGGTTTTTTGTAAAGCTTAACGTTTGTGACTCAATTAGTCATATCATGTAAGTGCACGCGTAAGTGGACCCGTAATTTGTCAATTACGAGAATGATACGTGTGTTTTTTGCAACACACATAAGAGAAGTCGAACCGTACCTTAAGAAGTGGACTAGTCAATTAAGTCAGCACTCAAGTGGACGTTATATGCACCTGGCCCTGGCTTTTAACTGCTCTTTATGCAAGAAAAACTACGGGCGTTGCCTAAACCTATCTCAATCGCAAATATCACCCGCAAAGTTACGGGACCTCAAAATGCTTCATTTGTATTTTATAAAAATATCAAATTACGATATAAAAAATTAAATTGTATTGCGTTGTATTCTGTAGATCTCTTAATAATATCGTTTTAACTACTACCTGTGCATTGAACTTTCTTTATGAAATACATGTAAGTTCATTCTAACCTTGTAACGTCTTAGAGAAAAGCGACTAAATGAATTCAATGCCATGTTCTCGACCGGCCTCTATGGTTTGATCAGTGTCTTCATCATTGACACGATGGCCAGACTCATCGTCATCGTCGTTATCGTCAACTGACTTTGTAGCGGAGACCGCGCGCGCAGCGCACCAGCGGAGCACCATAGAGAAGCAAATCTGTTAACCTGTCGATCCGAGAAATTTTGGTTGTGACGTCAGCGTACGTGCGTACGTCTGTCCGTACAGACTCTGGGGGAGGGGGAGGGGAGTCCCAAGGCAACCCGACCGTGGGGAGGAGAATGCCGTATATGCCATATTTAGCAAAACGATTGTTATAGCTAATATCTATGCTGTAAAAGTGGGGAGCGAAAAGTTCAAGAAACGAAATTCCGGTTCTCGAACCGAAATTTGCCTTTGAGGACTTTCTGTTCTTGAGCTCATCGCTCGAGTTCCCAGCATTTGGCACCGGTGCCTACGCCAAACATAGCAGAGCTAGTACCTTCTGTTTTTGCTGTCCACAACCACGGTTTTTGTGACGGTACAAAAACATTTTTGGAGGAAAAACAACCGTCTTTATCGCAACTCAGTAACTCGCGTATCATCGACTCGCTTGGATTCGCAGCATTTGGCTGCAGTCCCGACGTTAAACATAGCAGAGCTAGTGCCTTCCGGTTTTTTTCTGTCCACAATAATGGTTTTTGAGGCGGTCCGAACACATTTTCCTCCAAAAAACAACACCCGTGTTTATCTCGATCGAGTCGTGAAAAGATATAAATATAAAAATTAACCCGACACTATCTACCAATAGCCGAATTCATATTAGAAGACGGGAACCCTTCACAGACGGAATTCCGTCAGACAGAATACCGTCTAATATGAATTTAAGGACGGTCAACCGTCTTAAGATGGCGACTGATATAAATTGTTGACGGCAATCAGACGGTAGGGTAGGAGTCTTCAATAGAAAATTAAGAGCTGCCAGGGTTGTTTCAGAACATGCGTATGGCATGTTAAAGGGAAGATTGCGCATGAAATACAAAGAGACAGAATGTTGGAGACACAATATAAAGGATGTTATCATGGCCTGCATAGCACTTCACAATTTGTGCAATGTGCAGTCTGATCCCTGTCTCCCGCGTTGGCAACTCAGAGTAGAAAGACAATCTAATTCGTAACCCCACCAAACGAACGCAAGATAAGACAACAAATTACGTGCGAGAATCACTCAGTGGTTATCGTCGTTGAGATCGTGAAAAGTTTATTTTGCACAAGGCTCGTAGCTTGGTTTTGTGTGTGTGAACACAACAGCTTCTTACTGCTTCAAAGCTTCAAAGGCAACAATCTAATAGCCCAGAGCCCATACAGGTTAAGTTTTGTTGATTTCAAACAACTGTATTTAATATGTTGAAACATATAGATGACAAACATCTGTTTAAGAAAAAGTATTCTTTATGTTCCAAGCAACCAAACTATATAGACACTAGAGGCCTTAAATGTTATTTGTAAACACAAAATAAAGTGAACTCTGTTCAACTTTTGTTAGGAGTAACGCGATGCTTTGTCAAACTGGGAAAAGACAATTACATGACATTTTTGAGCGTAGATGGGAGAGTAATAATTAATTCAACAGGAATATTTTTCGTAACTAAACTCTTTGCATAAACTTTTGTTGTCAGTTTGCATTATGACATAACAGAAATGTTAAACGTATCAACATTTTACCAAAAGGAGGTAAGGGATTGGTCCTAAACAGCTCAAAGAAAAGCATGAGATCAAAAGGCACATTCTGTAGAAGGAGTCACTTGACGTACAGACTGCTCTTGCGAGAAAGGAACCTCTCATTCGTTTACAATTAACTTGTCATTTCAAGTAAACATAAGTCGCATAAATTTAACACACAAAACCACAGTTCCAAAGTTGTGGAGCATTTGAAAGGAGTTCGTGTGTTGTACATCTTTACTTTTGTCACTTAGTCGTATCCCATGAGGGCACGCGTAAGTGGACCCATGAGTTCTCCACTCACAAGAGCGATACGTTTATTTTTTGCAACGCATGTAAGAGACCCCGTAACCGTATCTTAAGTAGCACTTAAATGGACGTTTTATGCAACCGACCCTTCCCCCCCCCCCCCAGTGAATATAGATAACGATGACTGTGTAAATAAGACCCTGATGAATGTGTACTAACGCCTTTTGGCCCTTATTAGTATTCTTCATAGAATGTTTGTTTTCAGTTGAGTGACTAAGTAATTTACATCCGCTTGGGTTTGCTTTCCTTTCGCTCTTCGATACGTCTTATTTTAAAAACCCACGCCACTTTCCAGTCAACCAATGAGAGTAGAACCAAAACCGACCGTATCTTTGTCGTACGCGTCTTCCCATGCTTGGCGTATTTTGGCGTATTTTATTGGAGTTCTTGTTGGTTTTCACATAGTACTTTGTGTTTTTTTTTTTTTTTTGGCTGTGATAGTCATTTGATTTTGGCTTTAAGAGACTCAACTGAAAAACGATCTGTGATGAATTCTAATAAAGGGCGTTTCACAAGTATATAGTAAGTACACGTACCATGTACTATATCATTTGGCAGGGATTTGATAGTTGCATTGGCTCATGAAATATAAATGAGCTTCTTAATGTTATTATACTGACATCAAAATACATATAACTCAATAAAATGTTGCAGTCTCCACAGTTTAAGAAAAACCCTTTTTTTTTTGTTTGGTTTTAGATTGCTTAATATGAACCGCCTCCAGATAATACCTCATCAGGCTTTCAAGAACCTAAACAGCCTTGAATTAATGTACGTAAGTAACAGATGGATATACTTTAAAAAATTCGCAACCATGGGAAGCATTATAGGGTTAGGGGTTGGAATTTGTTCCCAAATTGGGGAATTAGTTTCTAAAGAAACTGTAGTGCTGCGTCGGGACGTGAAACACAAGACTTTGGATTTATCAACTGAGTTTCTTTAATACGATGGCTAATTTGCCTAATCAAATCAGTTGATAAATCCAACGTTTTGCGTTCCCAGATTGACCGCGTAAGTGTGAGCCACGTAGGATCACTTGGGATGTGTTGCCAATGGAAAATTTGAAACATTCGTCTCTTGAAAGGAAATGCCTGGAAAATTATAATTTCCAAAAAAGCACAGAACGTCGTTTTTATAAATCTTTAATTCAAGACATTTTCGGCATTTGTGTCATAAAAGCTGTTCTTTATTGTCAGCGCACTTTTTCTTTCCCAGCCATCCAGCCGGCCAACTGCCTTAGTTTTCGATTATTCATCACGCCAGCAAAACTTCCTGGACATTCTTCGGCTAATCTGCAAAAGGTGCTTTAGCAGATTACAATATGCGTTTCTTGCCGGGTTTTTATCTCGTTTTCAAGATCACGATATTCGCAATAACGGCTGGACGCGGAGATGTCGAACTTTTATAGACGCTCGTTCTAGTCACCTGACACCGAAGTCTCCACGTCAGCCGAGATAATGATACTTCTGGTATGTTAATCTACTCGGGAGATCTTTTTAGTATTTGGTTCCCAGTGGGCTGGATGAAATTCTGTTTGTCACAGCCAAGTGTGTTAAAACGTTGTTTCGCGCAGACTGAGAGGTGCCTGAAGAACAGCTTAGTAGTATAGGGCGCACCAGTTTCTCCTCTTTTTTGAAGTGGAATTTCATTAGTGTGAAGTGGAATGCATTATCGTGGATGACGTATTAGGGTATCGTCTTGTTCTCATGCTGTGGATTCTCATTAAATTGAGGAGGAATACTAATAAGCGTCTTTCTTACAAAATAGGGACAATAGAAACAATAGACTAGACAGGTTCCTAACTCGTTTGGATGACGTATTCTGGATAGTTGCCGTATTTTCTACTGTTTGAAGTTTTAGCATGCGCCAACTCGCATGTCATTTCTGAGTCAAAATCACTGAACCGTGACGTTCTTGTGCAAGCTTCTATTTCATGCCGCTTTCAGACAAGCGTTGTTATTAAACAATAGAAAACTATTGTCGGTTCACTGATTCATAGATTGTGCATGTTAATGATGGCGATAACAAACCAACTCGACTCAGATTTTAAGTGAAAATTTTATTTCAGTTGCTCAACTAGTACAAAGAAAAGTCATACCTATCTTAGTAGTTTCAATGTTATCTTTGACTCAACAGTGTCCTAGTTTTCTCTCGTCACGTCCTCTTTTTCCTCCTCGAAAATTTTATTTTTTCTCCTCCTCTACAATTTTATTTCTTTCCTCCGCCGCCGCCGCAATTTTATTTCCCTCCTTCTCCAAAATTTCATTTCCCTCCTCCTCCTCCTCCACCACCACAACTCTATTGTTCCTTCACTACCGCCACCTCCACGACCACCACCACCTTACCTCCACCTCCACAACCACAATTTTATTTCCCTCCTCCTCCACCACAACCACCACCACAATTCTATTCTTCTACCACCATCGCCACCACCCCCACCTGCACCACCACCACAACAATTCTGTTGTTCCACCTCCACCACTACCACCACCACAATTCTATTGTTTACACCACCACCACCGCCACTACCATTAGAATTATACTATTTATCCCACCACCGCCGCCACAATATTCTATTATTTAACCACTATTATTCTACAATATTCTATTATTTAACTCTATTGTTTTTACTACCACCAACGCCACAATTCGTTTGTTTCACCACCACCACCCCCACACTTCTATTGTTTTCACCACCACCACCAGAATTCCAATGTTTATACCACCACCGCCAACACCACCACAATTCTATTGTTTAACCACTACCACCAACACAATTCTATTGTTTTCATCACCACCACTACCACTGTCATTACCACCACCACCATCACCACAATTCTATTGTCTTCACCACCACCAACACCACAACACGTTTGTTTCACACGAACGCCAGTGACGCAAATTGATTCAGTGTAAGGTTGCTGAACTTGACGTCCCATACAAGAAGCGAAGAAGCGAACCCTTGTAAAAGAGGGCGGTGGTTTTATTCAAGATTTGCTGACCCCTCTTCTGATCGTTCATCATTTCCCTTTAACGAGTGCTGATCAATATGAAGAGAAAGGTAGCTGGAAGGAAGAGGCATAGACCGAAAGGGAAGATTACTCTGTTCAAGAGAGTGATGAGGAAGAACCCCGAATCAAAGATGTTTTGGACAATCTTTCCTAAGCCTTTTCCAGAAAGCTGAATAAAAGCTTCTATAACAAAGACTTCACTTCTCTATGTAAAATTAGCATATTTAAGACATTACTTTTGATTACATCATTTGAAATCTACTGAAGCAAACCGTATGAAACCTTGAGGAAAAGTGGCTGTATGCCACAGCTATGACATATGGTGAAAACATTGTTTCAATCTGTCAGGAAAACACTGGTTCCGATGAAGCAATAGAAAATAACGTAACTCTGTAATGTTTTACTAAAAATTTTCAACCCTATTTTTTTTCGAAAACGCCCTCATTGAAGTTTTCAAAACTTTGCAGTCTTGAAGATCTACACATAGACTATAAGAGATAGTAAGTCGTTTTAAAAGTTTAGGTCTAGCTGTCGAGAAAATTGCTGATATACAAAGAGCATGACCTCCTCGTTTCGTCACTATGGTAACACCGATGTCGATCAACCCTTTTTTTGTAGAAATTCATTCAGCTCTATTAAATGTGTGAGGCAGCTTGCCTCACCGAGCTCAGACAGTAAAGTATTGGCCGTTCAAAGTTGGGTTGGTGTGCCTCGGAAAAAACAAGATGAGCCCCCTTAAAATCTGTGTGTAGTTGTCTTTTTGGCGCCATCATTTAAACATGCACATGAACGCGGTAAGTAATGGAAGCTTGTGCAAGAGCGTTAAGGTTCAGTGACTTTGCATCACAAATGAGATGCGAGTTGGCGCTTGTTAGCGAACAAAGCTTTTATGTGCTTCAAACAGTAGAAAGTACCGCAGCCAACCAGAATGCTTCATCTAAGCAAGATAAAAACCTGCTAACCTGGTAATACCAATCTAGACCACCACAACCTAAAAATAGAACCTGACGTTAATGACCTCCTTTTATTCATGAGATCAAGACAATAGCCTATGACGTCATCTGCTTCATTTACTCCGCGCAAAAGTTAATTAAATCCACAAAAAAGGAATAATTCGTTCCTACTATACTACTCAGCTTTCTGTGGAACAGCTTCGCTTTGTCTTTTTTGTTATGTGACGTCATTAAATTGTTATTTCTTTAAAGTCAGCGACAAATATAAACGTTCATTCCACTTACACACCTTTATTTGTCGAACTCAGATAGGCCAATTCTCGGTATGTTATCAGGCCCTAAGAATTATTGATGCGATTGACCCTAACATCTAAACTATAACCTATCACCTTTAACTTTATTGACGACCGAGAAAATACAATAGATGTTCTACATTGTTTAAGTGAAAATATATTTTTAAGTGATAGCTAGGAAATGAAACTGTGAGAAAGCCCCTCCCTCGCTGAGGTCCCCGAACCTTAAAAAGGATCATTCTATTACGCAAATGCCAAAAAAAATGTTGCGTTTGTTATCCACTAAAAGAAGGAAGTCAAACATGAAACAAAGGCTCAAACTTTTAGACAATTACGTCACCTGAACGATTATTAAAATTGGGCAGTTAATTGAAAAAAAGAAGAGGTAGTTTCCAAAACTTGATAAACATACAAGCTAGATTAATTTTTGCTACATTGTCATTAGAATGCTTTCAGATAACCCTCTAAAGACTATTGGGTCACAGGCGTTCACCATTGGGAAAGGAAATCTTTTGATGTAAGTATTTGGATTGTTAGTAAAAATGTTCATTTCAAAGCTTACTCATACAACTGAAGAAATTGTTGAAGGGTCACCACGGGAATATCTACACACAATTTCTTCAACTTTTGCTTCTGTCAGATGATAAGTCACCCATAAGCAGAAATTGAAGGGTATCAGTTCAGATTTCATTTCCAAGATACAATTAATACACCGATTGCAAATATGGCGGCGAATGCACGAAAGCGAAGCTTTTCGGTGATAACCGTTGCTAAGGGCGATTCACTTACTCGTTCTCTTATACGAGCGCGAGTTGTTCACACTTTTGTTCAAGATATTTCTTCAAAGATATTTCAAGAAAAGTCTTATTTGTGAAAAGATATGGTTTATCAATCATTTTTCTATACTTTTGTTTAAGTTCGTATTGTTGTTCAAATGTGTCGTGCAGGAATGCTATGGCGGCCTTCCGGTCGCTATTTTAAGTTTCACAACTACAATCGCTTGCAATCGCTAAATTTACTATGTACGTAGAATACTCTTAGCGAACGATATAATAGACATTTTTGCCGATGGTTCATCGATGATTCAAGGCCTAGCTGTGTTTTCCTCCCTCGCTCTGTCATAGTAAGAATCTTGTGTGCGTCACACGAATCCAGCTTCATCGAACACACAAATCTCGATATGCGCATTTTCCTGACTGAAGTCCGGTGAAAATTATTTGGAAATCGTTGATTACGTTCAAAAATTGCTTTTAATTGACCGAGGAAGTGTGTTATTTAAATATGCCAGAAACGTGCTTTGTACCGTTGTGCAACAGGACAGGTTATCGTATACATTCGGATGGGGGAAAGGTCACCTTCCATACATTTCTAAAGGATCCGTCAGTACTACAGCTGTGTGTTGCTATCTTGAATATTTGTGGTTTATTTCTTACTTTAAATGTTGTTTCAAGTATAAATTATTATTTGCGTTTATTACCAAAATTCGAAGGGATGTGTCGCCTGACTTTCAAATCAATAAGCGGACCAGAATTTTTCCATTGCACTTTAACCATCAGATTTTACTATCACAATAACTGGTCGACGATCGATTAAGATTGGAGCCATTCCCTCGAAGTTTGCGTGGCCTCCCGCATCTCCCAAACGAAAATCGCCTCGTAAGAGACTATGGCCTTCTCCTACAAAAAACAAAATTATCCTGCCATTGAAAATATGTTAGTGGGAATGGTTGATGAGCCAGGAGAGTCGCCAATACAAGACGAGATTGCAAGGCTTGAAGAGGAAGTCAAGGCTCTTAGACTTGAAAACAAGGAGCTTTTTGGATGATCTTGATAGAAACGTTTTCGGAATAGTGCAATTTACTTTATTTACAAGACTCAGACTCATACAAACTTTTACACAAGGTTTCCCAATTATCAAACTTTAATGGCCTGCTATAAGTTTTTGAGTCCAGGGGACAATGGTGAGAACATTGTTTATGTTACCAGCAGCACTGGTGACAGTTTCACTCCTACAAACAGCCAGGAGATTCCGGGGAATAACCCTGGTAGACGGCGTAAGCTGAGTACTTTAGATACCTTTTTCTAGATGATTGAGGCTTGGCTTGGCTTGTTTGAGCTTGACCTCTTTTACAGGTTTAAAGTTCATGTGTCAACCGTGAACAGGATTTGTATTTCCTGGATCAATTGTCTGTACCTCAAATTTGGCCACCTTAACATTTGGCCAAGTCGATCTGTAATCGACAAGGCCATGCCTCCGTCCTTCAAAAAGGAATATCCCTCCACAAGAGTCATCATTGATGGCACTGAAATAAAGTGTCAAACTCCGTCCTCTTTGGTTCTCCAAAGTGAGACATATTCAACATATTCCAGCTACAAGAGTCACACCCCTTTCTGATTGGTATTTCTCCCAGTGGTCACATTACTTTCATATCATAATTGTATGCTGGAAGCATTTCTAACAGGGAAATAACAGTAAGATCCGGACCAGAAATATCGAGAATCCCACGACCGAAACGAAATTTCATATTCCATTTTATTTTACCAAAAATACCTCTTTGGTAAACTATTTTCAAAAATCATATTTAAAAGTTCCTCCGCTTTTTGTTTTTTCCAAAATTTAAATAAGTTCGAAGAAGGGAAAATCGTGCATTTTTAGCAAGCTCATACGCAACAATGGAAATCGTTCCCGTTTTGTCATTTGGCTCATAAGTACATCATTCTTTCCTCTATCCAAAAATACAAAAATCGGATATAAACTTGTATTTTTAGTCTGCTTGTTGACCTGTTGAAGATACTAACCTTGAAGGGTTCAAAGTCAAAGTGAAATTTGGGTCAACTTCAAAGGCACATAACTGACCTAGCATATGTTGTTCAGACCAAAAGTGCACATCAAGTGTAAGCTCAAGCATTCCTTTTCACTCTCTGAAAGTGTCGTTTTTGGCCCGCTAAAGGCGGCTCGTCGAGAAAAAAAATTGTGCGGGGCATTTTGAGCATTTCGGTAGAACGGCCGCTGTCACGCGAGCCACGTCGGTTCCACTAAAGCAGTCATAAAGCAAGGTTTCACTGGCTCATCGTTTTAAATAGGTAAAAGTAAAAATATATACTTTTCACTTAGAGGTAACTATGTTACTATGGCTTAGGGGCAGCGCGGTTGACTTGTCTGCAATGCAAATTTATTTATAATGTAACAATATTATTTGATTGATCCAAACTGATAAACCAAAGATACTCTCACCTTAAGACACCATCTTGTGAATCTCTTGGTCCAGGTTATCACTCCTTTTACCAGACTTACTGGCTGCAGTAGTCATGACAATTTGTAGATTGAAAAAACAAAAGTTACAACCACGTCAAACTATTCGTCCGTATTCAAATAAGCATAAATGTGAGACATGAAATCTGAGCTTTTCGTGATAGGCACGATAAAGGATAGCGTGACGCAGTGACTCAGAAAGCTGGAAAACCCAAATGGGCTTAAACCAGGAGCCCTTACTTAGACATAAATGTTAGTTTTCCGGTAATTATATAAATAGCCGTTTTGAATGTATATATACGAAGTGACACTTCTCTAATGAGGGAAAGGATCGTAAGGGTCATTTGCAATTTCAAATTTTTCAGTAGGGTGCGATCATTCACTGTTAGAGGGGGTGGTTGGAAAAAACCGAAATATTCCCGCAAAGCTTTTGTGGAAAAAAGACCGCAAAAACACCAGGGAAAGAAAATTCAAGCAAAGCTTTTAGTTTCAATAAAAAAATAAATAAATCATAATCGTAATAACAAATCAGAAAAAAGTAAAAATTTAATGATACGTCTCTTATCGTCTTTGATCGGTTTTAAATGGACGTGTGAGTGCTATTTTAAGTCTCGTGGGACACATTCAGTTAACAAAAGCGCCCCCCACAAGAACAACTTGAAATCATTTCTTCTAGTACGCTGGTGTGGGGTACTTTTCTTCTAAGTTTCAAAGGAGGTGCTTACAAGTCAAAACACAAAAGTGCAAAGGGAAACAAGACTTGAACGAATTCGGATATTGACTTAGGTATTGACTTAGCCTACAAGTAGGATTATAGATGTAGTCCTACCTTTCTTGAAATGGAGCAAAGATAGCTAATATTTTCATGTCTGAAAATCTCAATCTAGAGTTCTTTTTGAAAGGGTCAGTTCAATGTCCGGTATAACCCCAGATTGACTCAAAAATTCGGTCGCAATATATGGAAGTGTTGTCCTTACCTAGAATATAAAGAAAATGGTTTGGTACTTTTCATCGCTCGCAAGAAAGAGCGACAGTCATTGTGACAAAATCACAACGCTAACACGTCGACAACTTGCAATGATGAATTCAACGTCCTGGGTAAATAACACTCAAACTCGAACAAAAACTTCACAAGTTACCTCAAACTGCCTCATAAACTCTGTAAAAAACCTTACTGTCAGCTTACTTTTCAAAACCAATGGTTGACGATTGAATTACAGTCCATTTTCCAACCAAATTGCCTCTATTTTAAATATTTCTGTAATTTATGTACATAATTTTTAAATATTTTTGATCATAAACTTGATCATGGTATAATTGCCTCTTCAACTCCACAGGTCAACAGCGTTTATTGTGGGGGGGACAGGGGGGCGGGAGGCCGGGAGAAAAGGGGGCGGGAGGTGTACGGGAGGCGGGAGAAGAGCGGGCGGGAAGCGGGATTTCCAAGGTGGTGGGAAGCGGGAGAAAAAGGGAAAAATTACGCAACATTGCGCAATATTTTGCAATCGAAAAAATGCAAAGGGACGGGAGCCAAAAAATACAGGGCGGGAACCGGGATTACAGGGTACGGGAAGCGGGAGGTTTAAACCCCCCTGTCCCCCCCCCCACTTTATTGTACGCTACGTCACGAACATCACTTCTCTTACCATTTTATCGCTTTATGCCCCAATTCAGCCTTCACACTACTCCAAAAGACGAGAAATGCGTTTCCATGAATGCTCCTGTCGTTGAGACGCCTTTTTCTTTTAGAAAATCGAAACGTTCTGACAGAAGAACGAAGTGTAAGACAAACTCGAGGACTTGTTGTGTGTCACGCAATCTAAAAGGTCAGCGGTATTTTTTCTTCTGATGGCTCGATTGCAGACCACAACTGAAATGTACTTTCTTTCTTGTACTTTCTAAGATCCTTGGTCGCGCGAAATAGGAGGACTAGAAATGAGCGCGACAGTGCAGCGCGTCGGGGAGGGGCATAGAGCAAGAAAAATAAAAATATATATCAGTTCACCCTTCTCCAGCCCCAACCACCCTAGAGTTCCCTTTGGCTTGCGGTTTCCATCGCGTTCTTTCCTTTGAGTCCAGGAACTGAGAGGCTGTGAACAGTTTATTGCTAAAAGGGCTTTCATTTGGAGGCCATCTTGTCTTAGAAAGGTCTGTTACCAACGTTCTGGAAAAAAAGGCAAAAACGAAACTCTTCCGATATTTACTGTAGCTTCCTTTTCTTTAAAATGGAGTGGTTTTACTTGAAAGAAAGCAATCTCTAGCCAATCTATAGTCAAACAGAAATAAAAGAAGGCAATGAAATATCAGCATAATTAAGGAGGCTCGCAACAGTTTTTTTGGCCTTAGAGTGTATCTTTTGAAATCAAAATTTCGCATAGAAGCAAAACTTCGATTTCCTTCATACTACACCACCTTTTCAACATATGAATAAAGTTCATTTTTCATTGGTTTCCTAGCAAAATTCTGTCACCATAGTAACGGTAACGGACAGCCCCTCATTTTAAATAATGTCGAATATCTCGAAAACTAGTCAGACACTTCATGACGAACTTAAACTGTTTGAACTACTCAACCTACACAACTTGTATGCAAAATTAGGGGAAAATCTGTAAGACCGTTTTCATGTGAATCATGATTCATTTTTTACGGGCTGATTTTGGTCGTTCCTGCAATTTTCTCCAATATTTCAAGAAAGATAGAACTTAACACTTTCCCTTTCCCCTGCGATTTTAAGATATTTGTATGTAAAAACTGCTAACATGCAGCACAAATTAGTCAAAAAGTTTGTAATTTCCATAAATGGAAATATTTCTAAGCTGCCCTTACAGATTTTTCTTTGAAATTCATTGCCGTTAGAATAATAATTCTTGTTGATGTTCCAGTAAGTTTTAGGCTGAATAAACATTTCTGTTATTAGATAAGAAGCAGGCTGAATCTCGGTCAGGTTTTAGTCGTTTTTAACTTTTAACAAGCAATAGTTTTATTTTGTTTTTCCTGGTCTATTTCACGATTATTCACGTGCAATGAATATTTATACAGGCTGCGCTTGTGTCTTCTCATGCGTTTATAATTCTTTCTCTTAATAAAAAATATTGGTCTTCTGAGCTTGTTTCTCGTTGTTTTTTTTTTTCAGCCCCAGTGTAATGCTACTCGTGCGCGTTAACATGTATGCAATCCGTAATTATAGATTCTAAAACGTCATTTAGCACTCAAAGACTAATGGAAAAGAATGTTCAGGAAGTAGCTCAGAAGACGAAAATTTTGTCATTATTATGAGAAGTAATTATAAATGCAGGAGAAGACAAAAGTGCAACGTGTATAAACATTCATTGCACGTGAATAACCGTGAAATAGACCAGGAAAAACAAAATAAAACTGTTGCTCGTTGAAAGTTAATAACGACTGAAACCTGACCGACATTCAGCCTTCTTATCTAATAACAAAAATGTTTATTCAGCCTAAGACTTGCTGGAACATCAACAAGAATTATTATTCTAACGGCAATTAATCTAAAAGAAAAATCTGTAAGGGCAGTTTAGAAATATTTCTATTTACGCAAATAACGAACTTGATGTCTGATTTGTGCTGCATTTTAGCAGTTTTTAAATATAAATATCTTAAAATCGCAGCCAGCTAGGAAGCGGCAATGTGCATTAAGAATGTTTTGCTATCATAAAAGATCTTTCAACTGAAAAGGGAAAGTGTTAAGTTCTATCTTTCTTGAAATATTGGAGAAAATTGCAGGAACGACCAAAATCAGCCCGTAAAAAATAAATCATGATTTACATGAAAACGGTCTTACAGATTTTTCCCTAATTTTGCATACAAGTTGTGTAGGTTGAGTAGTTAAAACAGTTTAACTTTCGTCATAAAGTGTCTGACTAGTTTTCGAGATATTCGACATTATTTAAAATGGGAGGCTGTCCGTTACCGTTGCTATGGTGACGCTGTTGCTAGGAAACCAATGAAAAAAGAACTATTCTGCTGAGATATTTCACTCCTTTGGGAGTTGCTCAAGTCAACCATTTAAGCCTAAACTATAGTCAAACTCCTCAACCATTTAAGCCTAAACTATACTCAAACTCCTCAAATGTTGAAAACTAGGCCTGCTCTGGGACCTTAAGTTGCCGTAACTTTGGGCGACTTAAGGCGATTTTAGGCGACTTAATCAAAACTCGCCAAAACATTTTGGCGATTTTAAGCGATTTTAGGCGACTTAAGGCGATTTTAGGCGACTCAAGGCGATTTTAGGCGACTTAAGGCAATTTTGGGCGACTTAAGGCGATTTTAGGCACCTTAAGGGCAATTTTAGATAAGTTGAGGGTGAATTCTAATTGGCCCTGGCCCAAACAGCAACCTCGAGGATCAGGAGTTGTCCTCTGTGAGACCTCTGCCCCCACGCCCTCTTTTGATCAATGCAACAAATTAAATTTATTTGTGCACAGGAAGCCCACATTCACTTCTTAGACCGCGGGCGTTACCATCAGAACAAGGTCTCGAGGCCAGATCTTATTATTTACACTCAACTTACTAATATAATACTAAACAGACTTGAAGTGAGTTAGTCAATTCAAAGGTGTGACAATTACTGCGAATTGAACAGAGCATGCTTTACGCCCACAAAAGAAATGATCACAACTGAAATTGCCTGATACATAATTCATCTAGTTGACACTAGAGAACTTCTCTTTTTACATTGACCATTAAACTAAAAATACTGCAATAATATAACAGTAACAGTCTTCATATCAGTCATGATTATATTTTCAAATATATACACATCAACAGATAAGATGACATGCATAAAAGCAATGCTATGTTGCCTACACTGAAAACATAAAACTTGGGTACATGGGTACTCCAAAACAGCTTGGGTCTTTTTTTAATTTAGAAACTATAAATTGTAATCAATTGGCTGCTTTCCTGTCACGTACAAAATACTCCATGAACACTTTTGGAAACAAAGGATAAATTTCTCCGCAATTTGACTTGCCTCTGAATTTCTTCACCTACACCTTTTGATACTGCTGCAAACTTGAGCATCATCTTGAAAACAATCACCAGCTCAACAAAAGTAAGAGTTCTGGACGATTCCACCGACCAGCGTTTTGCATGTCGCTCAAGCAAATGATCTTCTCTTTAGTTGGCACAATACGCTAGCCTTATTCCAAATTCGTCATCAACAATCATTTCTCTAAAAGCAGAACAAAAAGACTCTTGGCATCCGCCATCTTTATTTCCTCTCTACCCAAGATTCCTTTTGACCCAGCATGCTTGTTCTCAGCTCCACGCTTCCTTTGAAACATATGCATTTGTTTACCGGGCTCCGAGATCGAACTTAATTTCCAGCGCTAGCCTCATTGGAAACGACATTTCGATCTTCTCAGTGGTCGATTACAGGAAAAATTGATAACGAAGGATTGTAATGACAGCTGGCAAGGACATTTGTGGTCTTTACATGTGTTTGTGTACGAGAACTGATCTGATAAGAAGAGCGCCTGGCAAATTTTCGTCTGATCGTGAGATGCTTGAAACTCGTCCCGGCTAACTTCAGGTGTATTTTGAAGCGGATTTTTCTTTGTATTGCCATTATGTTGGGGAAACTATGTTAGAAGATTTATATCGTGTTATGGCATCTGATCCCTTTAACACTGGGTAAGTACTGGCTTTACTTGCATTAGAGACAATTCATAGCACTTGGCGATATTTTGGATGCATGGAACAATGGCCACTATCTTAGAGCGACTTAGAGCGACTTAAGGCGATGTAAGGTCCCAGAGCAGGCCTTAAACTCCAAGGGGAAAATACATTATGTAAACACTCCGTTAGTGCCGAGTGTTGCGTCTTGATAGCTTCTGAAAATACACAACTGAGTGTTACTAGAGAAACATTTTTTGTCATAACATGCATAAATTATGCAAATATGCGCACAACTCAAAAAACTCATGAAAAACTCATGACCAAAACGTCATTACTTCTAGCAGGTACCGCCCATGCCAGCAACTTGATTTTGTCGACGTAAGGATTTTTGCTTCTAGGGAAGGTGTCTGTGATGTCAATGTTAATCCCCAGTCGCTAAGGCATTTTTTTTTATGAGAGATGGGAAAATAACTTGCGATCTGATTTGGCGTAAGGATGTCGTCGCTTATAAATAAGGGTTTACTGCTTGCATCTTTATCGTCATCATTGCCCAGGAGACGGATGTAGGATCTCATTTCTGACCAGATTACTCACTAATTCTAATTTTACGTCTAGAGAGGTTTTCTGACTGGTCATAAATCCAACCCTTCGAGAAGCAAAAGACTTGAGGGCCCATCTATCGACTCCTTATATCGCATCCGCGAAAGCCAGTGAGTGTTCACTGATAAACATAAAACGCTCCATGCCACTCTTGTTATCGAACATTAAATTAAGCTCAGTTGAATTATTTTTCCAAGACCAGGGCACACAAACCTTTCTGAAACTGCCAGGATACTGCAAGTCACAGAACCGATCTGTTCATTCTTTCTTCAAGGTTCGTTACTCTGCCCAAGATAAAAGGACTCTCGGTTGGTAGAAAACGAAATCCGTGTAAAGAACGACAGTGTAACTGGACAGGAGTTTGTCAGGAAAAAATCTCTCCACCACTGGAACTTGAAGTGTGAACACTGCACTCAGTTTGTTTTCTTTCTGTTTTCCCTTTTATTTAACCAAAATTTTTATTTTGTTATCTGTTGAACAATACAAGCAAATCATACCCCCACCATGGTACAAGGGTGTGGGGTGGGGGTGATGAAACTCCTCCCGAGGCTTTTTGCTGTGTTACTCTTTTGTAAGGTACCAAGCGACCATGACCTCTTTTTAGGCCAGAAATTTGACATATTCTTTTGATTTCTGTTTTCGATGAGCGACCACCCAGCCCGCTGACCTTTAGGATTGCGTGACACCATGAACAGCCTCCGTTCGCGATCTTTACGTCAGATTGCTCGCCTGCTCGGCGGAGAGAAACGACAGCTGGAAATACGTCTGCGTTCGCAGGCTATCAGATCGCTAGCTAGGTTTGATTTTAATTTGTACAAGAAAAGCCGTTAATATGGCAGGGACATTCACAAATATATATTTGTTGTACATTAGAGCAGTGTCGAAACTGAAATGAGGCATGAAGTGGAAAGAGAAGTGATGTTCGTGACCTAGGCGATTTTATATCTTATACCTTTGGAGTTGCAGAGCCAATTTGATAGGAAAATAGGCTATAAATCAATCGTCAACCATTATTTGTGAAAGGTAAGCTTATCATAAGGTTTCTTACAGAGTTTCTGGGCCAGTTTGAGGTAACTTGTGAAGTTTATGTTCGAGTTTGGGCATTATTTATCCAGGACGGTGAAATGATCTTTGCATGTTGTTGACATGTTAGTGTTGTGATGTTGCCAAAATGACTGTCACTCTCTGTTGCGAGCGATGAAAGTACCAAACTAACTTTTATATTCTAGGTAAGGACAACACTTCCAGATATTGCAACCGAGTTTTTGAGTCAATCTGAGTTATACCGGACATAGAGCTGATGTTTTGAAGAAGAGCTGTAGAATGAGATTTTCAAACATCAAAATATTAGCTATCTTTGCTCCATCACGAGAAGTTTAGGATTACGTCTATAATCCTAGTTTTAGCCTCAAATTGCTCGTAATTATGTCCTAAGTCATTATCCGAGCTCATTCAAGTCAAGTTTTCCGTTGCGCTTTTGCGAGCGAGGATTTTTGTGGAAGTCGAAACAGCTGTCGAAATCGCTTTTATTTTAGGCATTTTGAGGCAATGTACGGCCGTAACGGTTTTTCAAATTTTTCATTAAAAAAATGATTTGAACAAAATAAATATACCAGGTTAAGTGGCTTACCATAGGTTATCTTTAGACACAATGTGAAGAACCCTGATTTTCCACTAATGTGCCACTCCTCACCCGGTCAGAAAAAAAAAACCGCTCTTAATACATTTTGGACACGTTGCCATTTCGTTAAATCTCGCACGCATTTCCCTGCGATGACATTGCAAGGGAGGGAAACATAGCTAGGCCTTGAATCTGCGAAAGTGGCCATTTTATCTTTCGCTAAGGGTTTTCTACGTGCACAGTAAATTTAGCGGCCGCCATAGCATTCCTGCACGACACATTTGAATAACACTACGAGCTTAAACAAAACTATTTTTCATTGGCTGACCTTAAATACGCCTCAGAAGTATTGAAAAATGATTGATAAACCATATCTTTTCACAAATAGGACTTTTCTTGGGATAACTTCGAAGGAATAGCTTGAACAAAAGAGTAAACAACTCTCGCTCGTATAAGAGAACGAGTAAGTTAATCGGCCCATAGCAACGGTTGTCACCGAAAAGCCTCGCTTTCGTGCATCCGCCGCCATATTTGCAATCGGTGTATTGCAATAAAGATGTCATACAAAAAAAAAAAGAGAAACAAAGAAAAATGCCAAATAGAAATAATTGTAAGACTCAAACAATTCTGAAAGCAATTGTCAACCATTATTTTTGAAAGGTAAGCTGACAGTAAGGCTTTTTACAGAGTTAATGAGCCAGTTTGAGGTCACTTGTGAAATACCCAAAATGTTGAATTCATCGTTGCAAGTTGTCGACGTGTTAGCGTTGTGATTTTGTCAAAACGACTGTCGCTCTTTCTTGCGAGCGATGAAAAGTACCGAACGAATTTTAATATTCTAAGTAAAGACAACACTTCCACTAATTTGTTCCTATTTGGCTTTTTCCTTTGTATGTGTATGTTCTCTAATCGATAACTTTAGTCTTTAAGGTAAAATGGGATCACCTGAGAACAAATATTACAATGTCCAACAACCTATATTCTTCTTTATTCCTTTCTCAGCTCGCGGGCTCGAAGCATGAGGTGGCATTTTTTCCACATTGATTTTAGTGAATATTTGGGATACCGGGGACCAATATGGCTGTTTTATCGTTAAAAAAGGTTTACTACCTGCGCAGTAAACTTGTGCATAAACAGCAAGCGCAAACGTCCTTTAAACGGTGCTTCATTTCGAAGTAAAAGAGCCCTGAAATCGAAAGTTGGTAGGCCATCAGTTTTCATAAATAACATTTTCAAGGTCGTTGCAATTTAGTTATCTGAAACGGATCCTTAAAGACCTTTAAGCGAAAGTCGGGTAAAATGGAAGACAACTTAACTTTTGGGCTGCATTTAAATAACGGGTTGTTCGTGCTTGAAATCCAAAAAAGGTATTATAATATTCGGGGTGTCACCAAATAAAGAATGTAGATGACTACCCCAAAAATTGACATTAACAACTTGGTATGGTTCCATGTTTGTAACAGCCAACGTATTGGCAATACTCCTAGCCAGCATGTTTCTCGAAAAACAAAAATATTTGGTAACATATAACTTGTTTTAATTTGTTCACAAACTGCAGTGAGTGAGCAAGAAAGCGATCAATAAAAAGGAAAATAGGGGATATCCTTCATTTGATTAGACTAAATCTGTACAAAGGTATTTTAACGGAAACAAGCGCTACATTTGGCTTTAATACTTGTCGACGTTCTTTACCAGCGGATTCGATCGACGCATAACGTGGTGTGTCAATTAAGGTGCGTCATTGCGACATAAATTGCACATAAACAACGCTAACGTCTTTAAGGAGGCTTTAAAGTGTTTTCTATTGTGTCCGCTTTCCTTGCACACAACAAGACTGCGATGCTCGCGTCAGCTGATCGTAATCTCTGCTAGAAATACCTGAGTCGCAGAACCGAGGCAACAGTTACCTATAAACCAACTCTTTAGAGAACAACTGAACGTGTTTAGTACTTTAGTATGTGCACTCGCATGGGGCTGATTAATACTACGCGTTTCTAGAAGCTGTAGAAATTGCCCTCGTCGCTTCAAGACTCAGTCAATTTCTGCAGCTTCTGAAAATACAAGTGATATTAATTCCTTATTTTACGAGGAAACACGAGAGGGTAAAATTCGGGTTCTGAATATTCCCAATATTTTGGGGATTTGTTCTGTAAAACTAAGCTCGAAAGGTCATTCTAGAGGCTTAGCACAGCTTGATTATTTTTTTTTCCGGGCATCAAACTGAACACATATTTTACTCACGAGCCGTCTTTCTCGGTTTTTGCAATGTTTCCATATCCTGTCACTAACTGTCAAGGCTTGTCAAATCTCCTTGGATTATTGGCTGTTCGCTTGAATAAACTTGAAACGGCACTCATTTACAACAACAAAATAAAACTTATTCTGAAGTAAATGGGTTATCTTCAACGCATGTTAACAGATAACATGAATTGCCACTATTAGTCTGGTCAAAAATTTATACTGGCATTTCACCGACACTTTACTGGGATTACTGGAAAGAAAGGATTTGGGGAGCTTTGAAGCACCTGTAATAAAATTACCGAAGAAATGCCGCATAGGTTTTAGCAGCCGCGAAGAAATTCGAGTACTTTGAGGAACACACATTACTTATCGGATAAAATAGCTTTAAACCCAAAACTGCTTCGCTTATAGTTACTTACGTAACCCTTATATTTCGTTCTCTAACTTGAGACCATCGAGATTGAAAACAAACAAACACCAAACATGCTTAACTCTATGGCATGAGTTTTGCGGTTGCGAATTGTTTGAAATTCGAGCGCTTTTAGAAATGCAGAGAACTGTTTTTGAAATCTTTTCGGATAAAATAGGTTTAAACCAACAACTGTTTCGCTTATAGTTTCTTAATTAACTTATATATTTTCTCGCATCGATGGGTTACCAATTTCATTTAGCCATGGTGCTTCGCGCGCGCGTGCTCCGCTAGAAAGTGACAAGCACGGCAAATGCGTGCTTTGGTAACCTGTAGCCACAAATAAACACCATGGCCACGTTGCTAAGGGCGTTACCTCTTTGATCTACCATAAAATTAATATTGAGCATAAGTGCCGTCGGTTTTGCAGATAAAGTTGGTGGCGTGGGAAATGATTTTATCTGCATTTCTCCTTATGAAGAAGGATTAATGGTTTAGATCTCTAATGGTCTCATCAGTTGCAATTGTTTAAGTTATGGGGCTGTTATGGACCCTTTCCACGACCTGGTCACATGGCACAAGGCTTGATACGCTGAATGGCAATGGTGCAATGAGACATAAAAAGATAAAGAGATGTCAGCCACTCAGATCATTAAGAGGCCTTCTCCCTAAGAGTGTCCCACTGGATCTCGGACTCAAAAATAGATTTCCTTCAAATTTCTACCTCAAATACTACTATCTATCCCTACTACTAAAATGCACTTGAAATGATCCAAAAGTTATTTTGCTCCCGTTTTAAGGATTTGATCATGTTGATTGTCAGTATACCGTAAGCGACTAAAATTTGCCTATTTTGGGCGCCGTAGTACGGGGTTTTTCAATTATCGTTTAAAAGGACTTCGCACTATCACAACCTTCAATTTTACACCCATTCGATAGCTCTTACTTCTTTTTACCGCTCCTGTGTCATTTGGACATTTTCCCGATCGAAATCGTGTGAAACTGAAAATGATAAATAAACTAATTAATAGGTCCCTCGAACTGGACGAAATAGTGCTTTTGAAACATGCCAAAATTCTCAATTGAGGCATTAAGGCCAGACGTAAAAACCCGTTCTAGGCATAGACTAAGCACTGTTTCCTAGAATTATACAATAAAACTTACGGCAGAATGCGATTCTGAGAAATTGTTTGGAACTTTAGTAAGCCATTTTCGCCAATGGTGTCTTGCGTGACATCAATTTCCATTCCAGTGTTGTTATATATATCCGCCTAATTAAAGAGATGTCGATCGTGGTTCAAAAAATTATACAAAGTACTTTCCCTGTTTTTACTATGAAACCGATTCTGGAGGTCCAAAACCTCGAATAGATACTGCAGTTACTTTATTTGCCACTCACCTTGTTCGATAAATAACTCTCCCCTCCGGCAAGGATTATGCGGTTTCATTATAAAGGCGATAAAAAAGTCTTTTTCTCTTGGTCATGATATAACACGAGGAAGCTATAATCTCTATAGTGCTTTTCAGCTATACTTTAAATTCACCAGTTCCAGTCGCCGTGAGTCTTTACGGGAAACGAACGAGGAATTAGAAGGAAAACGATTCCAGCCTCGATCAACAAATGTTCGTCAACAACATATTGTTCTTAACTTAAAAATAACAATGACCGCAAGCAGCTTCTTCGGCAAGAGCTTTAGGATCTATATATAAAATCACTGTCTAAGGAGAGGGTAACATCACCGAGGGTTGTCATTTCTCGCGGTCAGGAAACAAAATTAATTTATATTTTTAATTTTGTCCTTTTCCACCCTCTCCACCCTAAGAATGTATTTTCTAAATGATTTATGCTGATTGCACGAACAAAGGTTACAATAGTTCAAGTTATAGTACAACAAAACAACAAAAGGTCGTAAGACACAGCTTTAGACGCGCAAACTGTACTTATTTTAGGAAGGGTGGGGTAGACTGAAGCTGGAACAGGGAGGAGCCATTAGGTCCCGGAAACCATCTCTGCTGGTCTACCCTGCGACACTCTAAGCCCCATACGTAGTAGAAAGGAAATAACTTTGCTTAGCTAACTGAAACCGGCACTAAATGAGGAAATCCTGGAGAAAACAGTGGTCATAACGGCTGAATTACTCATCCAGCGGCTCTGCCCTTTCTAAGTCAACAAGGGAGTGGCCAGTTCCCACCAAAGGCGCACGCAGAGTCGCTGAAGTAGCATCCATGAGATTCCTGAGAGAAAGGATCCGATAGACCCAGAGACCCA
Organism: Siderastrea radians; assembly: GCA_964017195.1. NCBI lineage: Eukaryota > Metazoa > Cnidaria > Anthozoa > Scleractinia > Rhizangiidae > Siderastrea > Siderastrea radians. Next base: position 47,447,127 of record OZ024890.1, on the reverse strand, counting down.
GAAAAGACGTCAAGAGAGAAGCCGAGTCCACAGCTCAGAGCATAACATCCGCTCTTTCAGCTGAGGATGCAGCGGAGGTACTGGACAAGATCAGATCGAACACCCAGCGAGTCTTTAATACCACCAAAGACTGTCAACAGCGCAAGTTTGAAAAACTTTTGCGCGGTAAACGAGCTTCTGTTTCTCATACAAGAACACTTTATGTTGACAAAGCTAAGTGGGTTATTAATCTGTCCCTGTCTGTCTAGGTCCCTTAGCGACGCTGAGGAGTCCCTGTTAAAGAAAGGGCTGAATTTTACCGTGACTCCTACAAACATCCCAGCCACTGAGATTATTGCCAAGGTTGAGTCAGCAGTAAGTTCACTCGACGCGGAACGACCAGACACTGTAAGGAGAGCTGTTAACACTATCCTTCAACAGGCAGAACCACCGAAGCCCAACATCACGAAGGAAGAGCGAGACGCCCTTAAAAGCCTTAACTAAAGAGGACGACACCATCATGATCCTGCCGGCGGATAAAGGTCGTGCTAGCGTAGTCCTGGATACTGACACCTACCACGCCAAGATGTCAGCGCTGTTTGAGACCCTACCAGCCCCCCAACAAAGACCCGACAGGCCGTCTGACCCGAAAACTGTCTAAGAAGCTGCTCTCTCTTAAGAGAAACGGGCGCATATCAGAGGCTGTTTATAACAAGAGCAGACCGCGACACAGGCAACCACCTAGGATCTATGGTTTACCTGAGATCCGCAAGGCCATCATACCGTTGAGGCCTATTGTGTCCTGTGTAAACACCTTTGCAGATGACTTATCTGCTTTCTTGGCTAACATCTTAGCTCCCTTAACAGGCAATTCAGATTTCACGGTGACCAACTCAACTCACTTCGCATCCATCATCAGCAGTGAGAAGATTCAAGACAACGAGATCATGGTGTCCTTCGACGTAGAGTCACTGTTCACCAACGTTCCAATTGAAGGTGCCGTACAAGCCGCGCGACGAAAGTTGGAGAGCGACCCCGGCCTTGCAGACCGCACCACGCTAACACCTGCTGAGATTGCGGACCTCTTGAATTTCTTATTAAGATCTACATACTTCCTGTACAACGGATCGATTTACGAACAACAAGAAGGCGCAGCCATGGGGAGTCCGGTTTCCGCGGTTATTGCTAACCTCTACATGGAGGCGTTTGAAGAACAAGCAATAGAGTTCGCACCCTACAAGCCCAAGATCTGGAGGCGCTACGTTGATGACACCTTCACCATCCTTGATCGCGGTAGTGTTGACAGCTTCTTACACCACCTCAACAGTCAATATTTCGAAAAAGATTCGCCTTTTGAAGGTAGCCTTAATGTGCTCTACGAGATGAGGTAGAAAATAGAAATTATCATGTAAAAACGGTCGAAATTGAAAATTTTTCATGCTAGACGCGTAAAGTATGAGATATGCTGTTTGTCGATATCTTACACGTTTTCACCCCAAAAAAGTTGTAAAACATGCATTTTATATCAAACTTGCCACAATGTGGCTAACGGATACATGCGTAAAGCTACTGAAAACGGCAGGTGCTGACAGAAAATCCTTTTGAAGAAATTAATAGCCTGCAGACCTCCTCCCCCTTCTACGTCCCAGGATCATAATTAAGCATCATTTTATTTACAACACCGACACTCGTGAATAACGTCTTTCACCAAACGAATCAGGAGCCCGTTTCTCGAAACTCCCGATAAGTTTCCGGGCCCGGTAAGTATTTTTTTGAGCTCATTTATTTGTCAGCTAATGGTAATTATTGGCGCAAACTTAGCGATATGATTCACGAAATTACAAAGATTAAAATTTAGCATTCAGTTTAAATAAAAATTGTAAAATAGTTTTCGGGCCCGGAAAGTTATCGGGAGTTTCGAGAAACGGGCCCCAGGTCCGCATTTCGATCTTTTGCTCGAAAAAGAACCTCCAAATAGTGAAGTATTCATGTCGACAGTGAATACGCCTATTTTTTAGTTCTTATAATAGTCACAAAAATCATAGGCGTCAAACCTATGGGATTTGTGAGCCCGATTTCTTCATTTATATCGTCCATCAAAGCGCAGCAGTCTCATACCAGAATTAACGGCCTCGATATCTTGATTTTCATCTTCTTCTGGCCACGCTATCGCATCCGTTGATGCAGTGTTACCATCCTGGCCGCGGGACTTCTGTCGTGAAGCTGAACGTTAAAATAAGCTGGTAATCTGGGTCTTCGTGAGCCATTCTTCTCTTTCAAACAGCCTTTCGCTTCTTTCAGCTCGTGCATTACGTATGTTATTTGCTTGAACTTGATCTGGGTCAGCCTTTCTCCCATGTCAAACTTTGCCGTGGTCTTGTGGTCAGGATACAAAATTAATTTATAGTTTAAATTTTGTTCTTTTCACCCTCCCTCATCCTTCAGAATGTATGTTCTAAAGTGTTCATGTTGATCACACGAACGAACATTACAGCACTTCAAGTTACAGTACGACAAAAGGTCTAAAGTCACATTTTAGACGTGCAAACTGTACTTAGTTTAGGAAGGGTGGGGAAGACTAAAGCTCGCACAGGGAGGAGACACTGGGTCCCGGAAACCACCTGAGCTGTTCTACCCTGCGACAGCCTAAGCCCCGTGCGTAGTAGAAAGGAAATAACTTTGCTTGACCGACTGAAACCAGCTCCAGTAAAAGGAACCCCATGAATGAAGACAGAGGTCATGACGGCTGAATCACTTATTTAGCGACTCGTTCCTTTTCAAGTCTACAAGGGAGTGGCCCTGAAAGCGGGGTGGGGGGGGGGGGTGGGGTATGTCTTAACAGACGCAGATGCGACGCGATATCCAAATGAAATTAATAATTTATCCACATGCGTCAATCATTTAGGTCAGTGTTCATCGAAGCTTTCCTTTTATTCTTCTAGATGTTGTCGTGTAATGTCGTTGCCTGACAAGCGAATAACGCTTTTTGCTTGCGTGCAAACATCCCTAATTTTCAAACTTATTCCCTAGTTTGCAGTTTGCTAGTTTGACCGTTTCGCCCTACCAGCTCGCAAGAAATCACGGGCTGTTTTCGCTTGTGCAGTGTCGGTCATATGGGATACGTTTTGCGTCTGTGTTTTTTGCATCAGCTTACTGCATTCCCCGAGGCGGACGGAGACTTCGCGTGCGGACCACTCAATATGGTCTTCGAGTTCGAATATACTTTTTATATACTCACTCAGTTCCACAATATACAATTCTTGCTAGCTTAAATGATTCGTACTAATACTGCCGGACGAATTGACTCGAAATGCATAACGCTTGTACCCTGAGAACCACAAAGTTTATACTGCTTGAGACCACTGATCTGCGAAATCATTCGATTTTCCAGAAACGTGTAGAAGACCAGAGCTCACACTTTTTTCATTATATTCTCATATCAATTCCAAACTGGCGGAATTACGTTGCTAAGTTCACAGATTGAAAACGTCGAGTGAAATCGATTGTAACAGAGTAATATTTACGCTGGTCCGCTAGACACTCACTCCCATGTTCCAAGTTTGTATTCCATAATCCGAAGTCCATTGCCCGCAGTCCGGAAATACAATTTTTACTGACCTGTTTATATTTTGCAACACAAGTCGTGAAACATTAAATTCATCGGTTGTTTTCCAGAAATATAGCGAATGGATCTCGGTGCCTTCCTTATAAATCTCTACTGCGACGTCTTCGTATCTTGTGATGAACAAAAAGACTGTACGTTTATGAACCGCAAAAGCGTTCGACGGGAAGAGTTTTAAATGACAAGGTAGTCGTCAAATGAGGTGATTTCTTAGGTCAAGGAGCGTAAGAATAGATGTTGATATAGCAGCGTGAGAAAGAACAGGCCATTGTATGTAGAAATGCAATCAGATTTCGCTTCATTTGGGAAGAATCATTGATAAATTAAGCAACCATAATAAGACAACAAGTCATCCGACTGGAATGGACGTTTATGTCACGCAAGACACCATTGGCAAAAATGGCTAACGAAGCTTCGACCAAATTTCTCAGAATCGCATTCTGCCGCAAGTTTTATTCTATAATTCTAGGAAACAGTGCATAGTCTATGCCTAGAACGGGTTTTTACGTCTGGCCTAAGTGCCTCAATTGAGAATTTTGGCATGTTTCAAAAGCACTATTTCGTCCAATCAGCTGTCCAATTCGAGGGACTTATTAAATTAGTTCATTCATCATTTTCAATTTCATACGATTTCGATCGGGAAAATGTCCAATTGACACAGGAGCGGTAAAAAGAAGTAATACGCTATCAAATGGGTGTAAAATTGAAGGTTGTGATGGTGCGAACTTTTTTCTAACGATAATTTAGCCCGTACTACGGCGCTCAAAATAGGTAAATTTCATTCATCCCTGGTATAGTGACAAGCAAATCCTCAAGCCGGAGCAAAATAAACTTTTGGATCATTTCAACTGCATTTTAGTAGTAGGGATAGATAGTAGTACTTGTGGTAGAAATTTGAAGGAAATCTATCTTTGAGTCCGAGATCCAGTAGAACACTCTTAGGGAGACGGCCTCTTTTTAAAATACCAGTGTGAGTATGTGTGTGTGTGTGTGTGTGTTCCATTGCACCCTTTCCTATCTAACATATCGTGTTTTGTACCATACCGGACCAATTAATGCAAAGGGCTTGTTTTCAATGCAAGCATGTTCGTTTCAAATTTAAAATGAAAGCGTAGTTAAATGCAGACTCACTTTACCTTTAAATTCGAAGAACTGACTCTGGAGGGTGTTTTTTCTTCGCAGATATATGATACGAACGAAGTTGAATAAAGTTAGCCGTCAATCTTTCGACGCCAATAATAACCTAACGACTGAGATGTAAGTATCATTGATTCAAACTACTGTCTGTTTGATTTAGTGGCCATGTTGCACCCCAGGTATTTACAGCAGGTCTTATATTGTGTTGTGTATTCTTTTGACAAAATAGTGACCTAATTTCATTATTCCTATTTTACTTTCCATCTAAACCTTTCATCTTACCCTTTGCAGTTAATCCTATGTTTTCTGCACGCATGCATTGCGAGCTTTCTTTCATTAAATGCTTATCTTCCATTTTAATGTGTTTTGTTTTATGACTTGTCTTGATATTGTGGAGTTGAAAGTCTTCCGCACAAAACCTGCCGTTTGCAAAATTTTAATGATTGACGAGACGATTAAAGAAATTGTAAACACAACGTTAAATGCTTACATGTCGATTCCTTCACTGTGCCAGTTCTTCCTGAGAAATCAAGCACTCAAGCACTTCAGTGACATTCAGTTGTCATTTCTGTTTAATTTGACTTAGCATCAAACGTCAATAGCGATTTCACAAAAACAATCGTAAGCTTTGTAACGTTCGGCATTTTACGTAGCTCCCTGAAGAAGGACGGCTTACGCCTCCGAAATATCGTATTAACACATCTATTCTTTCCTGCACAACTGTTTTTTTTTTCATTGTCTACCGATTAACCCTTGAACGTACAAGCAAAGTCACACCGTGGTACAAGGGGTTCGGGGTTGATGGTACCCCCCTTGGAGTTTTGATACTTATATCACAACATTTCGAAAAGCTTTTACTGTTAGTAGAAAGCCTGTGATGTACTGAACAAGATGAGGTATATGTTATGGGTTGCGGTGCTGCTGGGAGCCTGTGACGTCACCCAAGACGGCGGCCATCTTGACCCCCATCTTCGATTTTACCCAAAGTTAGAAGTTATCGTAAAACGGCGGAAATTCACAGTGTTTGATGCTAGACGTGTAGAATATGACATAATTAAGCATCTTTCTTCTTTTTGTCAACATTTTGTGTTTTTATCACCTAAAACAAAGTAAAAAACGCGAATTAATTTTTATACTCAAAAAGGGGTTGATAACCTGCTACTTATGACGTCATATCTCGTAACCATAGCAACCGATTTTCTCAGAACTTGTGCCAAAATGTGTCTTGGGAATATACAGAAAACAGCAGATGCTGAATAAAAATTAGCCTGAATTTCAGCCGTCTCCTCTGGTCGCTCACTCCCGAGAGAGACGTCTGAATCAATTAACCGCTAATGCCGTCCAGTGACGTCACTGTCCAAAAAACCAGACAGCGGTGTTGATTGGCTGATTCTCAATTATTCGCATGAATTATTTCCTTAATTATTCAAAGTGCGAGGAATGTTTACAAAGTGGCGGTTGCGGGGATTCCAGTTTGTGCGAAGGCTTTCAAAGAAGCAGTATCGAATCTTGGGTTAACTAAGTTATACGCCGAGCGGGTAAACGCTCTCTTTCACTTCCTGTCGAGGGAAAATGTTTTCGTTAATCTTCCGACGAGCTATGGGAAATCTATGATTTTCCAGATTGCACCACTTGTTGCAAGTGAACTCTCCAAATCGTGTACACAATTTGAAGCACACTGTATCATTATTGTTATTTCTCCCTTGGTTGCTCTTATGAATGACCAAGTGGGCTGTAGAAATCCTGTTTTGTGTAGAAAGCCACGTTTTTGCGAAGGCGGCGAAGAGTTTGAAAGCAAGTGAAGGTAAATTATCTTGAATTGCAGCCGTTACGTTTCGCAGAATATTTTTAGCAATTCCTTGAACTGTGCAGTATTATTAAATTCGATGTTTTATCGAGGATTCTTCCATTTTGTTGTATTTATTTTATTGAATCATCAATCGATTTAGAAAGAAAACACACCATTTTAACGTTGGAACCTTAATGAACACTCGACCGTCGGTAAAGTGGGATTTGGAAAACTTATATAGCGGAGAAGTCCTGTTTCGTGTAGGAAGCCACGTTTCAGGCGAAGGTGGCGAAGAAAACAAAGTTTGAAAGCAGGTGAAGAAAGCGCTTTGCTCGATGAAGCGAGGATTGAACGCGATTCGTTTTTTGAGGTAAAGCAATTCTTATTTGAGTAAACGCTTTTTTAAGCAAAGCAGGTCTCTTCTGAGTCAAATACTACCTAAAAATAATTGTTGTACCTCGTTCTCCGTTCTTTCATTCATGACGAAGATTTAGGGGAAAAACCTACTCGTCAGGTCTGTGTCACGGATGCGTCACTGACGTCCGTCACGGGCACTTGTCCGACACGCGTTTCACCAACGACCAAGATATTTGTGTTTAATTCACTTTTGGCCGTTAAACCACTGCATGCGCTTCACCCGCGGCACTTCACTTTCCAATGGAAACCACTAGTTCAATAGTTGCGATGGAAAACATAACACAGAAGCAAAACAAAAGGGCTTGATCCTTGCCATGGAGCGACAGGCGTTGAGTCTATCATCGGCTCGAGGGCTGCAAAAGCTAAATTTTTCGCGGGAACAGAAATAATTCGCATAAATTAACATTGATTCGCCGTGACGTCACTGGACGGCATTAGCGGCTCATTGATTCAGACGTCTCTCTCGGGAGTGAGCGACCAGAGGAGACGGCTGAAACTCAGGCTAAATAAAAATCACCTTGGAAAAATTCAAGGAAAATTTATACTGAGGAGTAGCATCCACCCCCTAACTCTTCTTGTACGTCCAAGTGAACATCTGCCAGGTCGCTGAATCTAGGAACAGTTCCCCGAGTGCAACTTTTCCGTTGAAATTTATCGCAAGGACAGTTTTCACCTACCATGGAAGGAGGTTTATTATTGCTGAAATATCCAAGCATCCAATATCAATACAAACACTGAAGTTTATTACCTGCGAAAAAAAAGCCCCCTTCCCTTACCACATTTCCGTTAACGTACATCGAAAGAGCCAAGTTTGGGAAGGAAATAAGTCTTTCAAAACGCAATTAGTGCAATTTAAAGGGCACCATATTCCTTCCTATACCGCGGTTTTGTTGCAGCTATTTCGGTTTTTGTTCCTATTCACCCTTTCCTCATTCCGTCTGCCTTTTCACTTTCATTTGTTTTAATCATGCTGAAGAATAGACTCCCTGGTTCTTGAAAAAAAATCATCACCATAAAAATGGTGTGAGACTTATTAGTTGCTTTATTCGTCCCATGACACGTTTGTCATGTTTCAAATTTTTGTTTTGTACAGAAGCTTGAAAGAGGGGAAAGTCGGCACATTGAAATTTACAAATGCAGACCACACTTGCACAGTTCATCTGTAAGTAGCTTCTAAATGATTGAATTTGATTTAGCGGAGTGAAACGGTTTGTCTCTGACTTGTTTTCATTGCTTGCTAAAAGACGTTTTCGCTAATGCATAAGCCTTCATCAGTTTAATAAAAGATTGTTATTACGCGTGATTTAAAATTATCGAACGTGCATGCGCGTGCTAAAAAGTTGTTAACAAATTGCGCGTCAAGTTTCAAGATTTGTAGACCTCTGGAATGACTTGTTCTCACGCAATTATTCCCACCACCCTTTATGTCATAAAAGATCTCTAGTCAACACCTTAGCTTGCCACGTAGAGCAAGGAACATTCCATCAACTTTGGAATGAAAGTGGGAGGAGGCAAAACGAGTAAAGGCGGTACTGTGTGAGAATAATTATCCATCGTCTTTCATAAACCAGAGCTGCGAGAGAGCGTTATCAGACCCACCAACAACCACGATCACTTCTAATGGCTTCGCAGTACTACCCCACTTGCTGGGCATTTCGGAAAGGATTGGCCGCGTCCTAAGACAACAAAAGGTCAAAGTCGCTTACAAGCCACAAATGACCATCAACAGCCTCTTTCCACGTGCAAAAGCGCAAAAGGAAACAGACCGGCCCAAATCGGGCATAGTATACAAAAGCACTGCACAAGTTGCGTTGCATACTATGGAGGCCCTGTTAGGGTTTTAGGATTATGGGTTATTAGGGGTTTTTAGAGAAGGGATACGGATTATTGGCCACTAAATTTAAAGATTACGGATAATTTGTGTTCCCTTTTAAGATTACGGATTATTATCAGTCATTATCACATCGACTACCTTTACACAAAATGGTATTAAGAGGTCTTAAAAGTTATAAAAAGAAGGACACATATATTTTATCTCCAGTGAGGTCTCATGGTCAAAATTCCGAGCCAAAGGATAATATTAATCCTGTTGAACGCAAGGTAAGCCCTGTAAAGTGACACCAACATTAGCCTTAAAAAGGCTGACAAAGGAACTACAACTGTAGCTCTTACTATTGAGGATTAAATTAAAGAAGGTCAAACCCAGCTAGGTAACAGGGAAAACTACAGACCTCTTGTGAATCCTTTGGTGGAGGAAACAAACCTAACAGTTCAACAGCTTATTGGTGAACTCTACCTTGGAAACCTTATAGATGAATTGACCAAAACATGGCTTTGTCAAACACCATAGCTGCCCCATATTCCAATCGGCCAGTTGGGAAACCTATTTTATCAGGCTGTGATGCCAGGCCCAGTTGCAACAGAGAAACTATCATCATTTGTTTATAAACTCCATCAGCCTACAGCACAACAACAGAAGTCATGTCTGAAAGATACGACTCACTTCATCAATTTCTTAGAGAAAACGAAGGTTCGAGAACATACAATCCTTGTTTCAATGGACATTATGAGCTTATATACAAATATACCACAAGAGGAAAGAATAAACATAGTACCCAATGCATACAAAGCATTTTACGGAAGTGAACGTCCTATCAAGAAATGTTTACTGCAAAGAGCGCTCAAACTTATCTTAGTGGAGAACTCCATCTAATGGAGAAAACTACCAACAAATACATGGAACTGCCACGAGCACCAACTGAAAATGGCAGTTGCTTTTGCAAATATTTTCATGGTTAAGGTATAAACAGAGATCCTAAATCAAAGCACTTTAAAACAGCTCGTCTGGAAATCAGGGTTCGTACCGTTTTAACATTTTAAAATTGCAGGACTTTCCATGACCTTTTCCAGGACCCTTTGACGTTTTCCATGACCTAACTTTAGCCTTTTGTTTACAAAAAAGGTGAGGTGGTTCCAGTTTATGACTCATTAACTTTCTCTTCTTGCGATTTTCATTCACAGAATAAGCAACTGCTAAATCTATTTTGTATAAGACCCTTAACCTGTAGAACTTCATTTTCCATTACTTTCCATGACCAATGCTTAATTTCTATGACTTTCCAGGCATGGAAAATCAAATTCTAAAATTCCATGACTTTCCAGGTTTTCCATGTCCAGTACGAACCCTGGGAAATGATTCATTGATGACGTCCAGGACGTCTTCTCCCTCTGGGACACAGCCAGACACAGTTCAGTTTAAGAAACACCATCAAAATATTACGTTTGCGGCTGAAGTATCCGAAACGGAAACAAAGTTCTTGGACACCACTGAATACAAAGGCGAAAGATTTAAAACCGAGTCGGTGTTAGATGTACACTCCCACTAAACATTTCAGTACACCCATTTTTCAACCCGCCATCCATCCGGAGTAAAAAGAGGCTTCATCACAAAAGGGGCTCTAAGACTGCTCAGAACTAAACTTAAACATTATTTGAAGAGAGCATCACGAACTTCAAAACACGTCTTATTGAGAGAGGATACCCAGAGAACTTCATTCAAACAACCCTCTCAGAAGTTACTTTTAAAAACAGAAATCAAGCCCTATGACAAAATAAAAACACAACAAGAAAATCTTCACTCAACCCTTTGTAATGCAATACTACCCAGCAGTGCCGAACGTAAAACCAAGACTCATGAATAGCTGGCATTTTATAAAACAGCACCCATTGCTTAATGAACTTTGCTCATGAGAGCAAAACTCAAGAAAGGCTAAAGCACGTGCGTAGGAGTCGCGCAGGCTCGTAATTCTTTTTAACACTAAAAAGTGGATCGCGTTTAAATAACACTAATCAATACTGCAGTTACAACCACTGGCTTAAATTTTAAAGCCATTTTAAAAGGCTAAAACAAGCGCACAAAAGTCGCGCAGGCCCGTCACTGGTTTTAACAACACAACCTCAGTAACCACTCCTACATTTCGTCAGGGGTATGGAAATGCAACCCTTGACATACCTGACATACTGTACCTAAGTCTATTCATGTGACACGAAATGGTAATTACGGGTTACTGTATATATAGAGATTGTCTTAAAATTTTATTTTAGGGATATATTTGTTTACAAAATTGGGATACGGATTATTTCCAAAATTTAGCCAGGATTATGGATTATTCAGACCCCCCCCCTAACAGGGCCTCACTATGGTCAAACAGAAAGACAACTGAAGACGTGGATTGTGGAACACAAAAAGGCTGTCTCTTTGTTTGACTACAACTCCAAGGCTGCGTGTCACGTCTACGAAAACAGTTATCACATGGACTTTAGTTATGTCAAAGTTGTTGGACATGAGGCAAATTTTCAAGAGCGACTTTTCCTGGAAGCTTGGCTGCCAACTAAAGATCTGAACACAGGGAACTACCACCTTGCCATTCCAGAGGTCCACGAATCTCTGGCGCGCGCTCAAGTCCCGCGATACGTTTGAAACTTTACGCGCAACTTGATAACAACTTTTTAGCACGCCCATGCACGTGCTATAGTTTTAATCTCGCGTAATAACAATCTTTTATCAAACTGATGAAGGCTTAAGCATTAGCCGAAACGTCCTTTAGCAAGTGTTCAAAACAAGTCAGAGACAAACCTTTTCACTTCACTATGTCCACTCCTGACTACAACTATTCAGTTTTTAAGAATTTGATGCACTCATTTGTTTTATCCCCTTGATTCTGTTTCTCCTCCTTTTTTTTTTAATTTTCTTCGTCACCTCACTGCGTTTTGTTTACCTTTTCTTCTGGGTCTTTAGCGGCTTAGGGCAAGATGACACGGAATATATAGACATCTCGGAGGAAGTTGGTTTTGTAAAAGCCCTTTTGTTAGAGGCTTTTGGTCGAGCTGGGTTTGCCAATCAAACCCATGACAAATACAAATTGCTTAAATGTACGTTGGGGACGTTTGTGAATCAAACTGTAAGCGATAGGGCTAACCTCAAGTGCCTGGAATGTCCAGCAGGTAAGGTGTTCTTTATTAACGTGACATTAAATTTGAAAGAAGCGAGGTTTTTCTTATCCAGGGCGTCTACATTACGTCATCGTTGGCGCTAGAAAGTGAAAGAACTTGAATCACCTGAGTGTGCATGGGAACATCAAGTGGATGTTGAATAATGAATGATGGGTAATGATGTCTTAACTCTGATGAGCTCTTTGTATCCGAGTAACTGGGAACTATATAAATTGATTTGCACTCTTTGGTTAGAAGAAATTTATTCGCTTTGCAGTAGTACGTTTAGTTTGCCTTCGTACATGTTATATGTATACACAAGAAGGATTCGTCGAATTAGGGATTACTGTTGTCACCGGAAGAAAAATGTGACGATACAGTTCACTTTGCTTTATTTACCGTACCCAAATGGTGAATTAGCCAATCAGAAGCCTTGTTTACTGTCATGATTTTCTACGATATCAAGTCACTGACTTGATATCCTACGATATCATGGACAGTTTCTAAAACTTGCACTTTTTTCAAGACTTTAGAGGTAAAAATTACAACAGAAAGACAAAGAAACGTAAAACTCTTACATTAGCCTGTTCCAGGCGTTCAGATAGTGGAGCGCGAGCGAAAAATAAAGCGAGCGAAAGAGCGGGAAAAAAAAACGAGTTTAACTCTAACAGAGAAAAAAATACAATTTCGCGCCAAAATTGGACGCCGCTACACTGGCGGGCGCTCGCGAGTACGAAAAAATAACGCCGGGTTTTAGGACGAATTTGGGTACGGTAAATACCTAATCGCACCTTTTTTGGTACGCTTCGGCAGCATATCAAGCTCGTTTGGTCTCGACTGCGTCTCGCCAAAATATTAACCATGGCTCGACCAAACTCGCCTGATATGCTGCCGAAGCGTACCAAAGAGGTACGATTAGGTATAATTACCGTACCCAAATTGTGAATTAGCCAATCAGAAGTATTGTTTACTGTCATGATTTTCTACGATATCAAGTCACTGACCTGATATCCTACGATATCATGGACAGTTTGTGAAAGTTTGTGACTTTAGAGGCAAAAATTACAACAGAAATACAACGAAACGTAAAATTATTACATTTTTTAAACGAGAAAGTAATTTGTTTAACGGTAAGAGAGGGGAAAAATACAATTTCGCGCCAAAATTTGAAGCGGCTACACTGGCGGGCGCTCGCGTGAACTTTAAGGACAGCGCTGAAACTTTTTTGGTTTCAAAATGGACCCGGATTTTCCAAATTTCTTTCTTAACTTGGACTTCCAAGATTCAGAAAATAAAACTCCAAACAGAAGAATTAAATAAAATGGCAGATGAGGAGTTGGAGAAGAGTATTGACGACCAGAAAAGTGTAAATACGTGTCGCTCTACAAAGAAAAAACGCCGGGTTTTAGGACGAATTTGGGTACGGTAAATACCTAATCGCACCTTTTTTGGTACGCTTCGGCAGCATATCAAGCTCGTTTTGGTCTCGCCAAAATACGAACCATGGCTCGACCAAACTCGCCTGATATGCCGCCGAAGCGTACCAAACAGGTACGATTAGGTATAAGTATGTGAAGGGGTAAGTGGTTGAGCTACCGGGCGGATAATCCCCGTAAGAAACGTTGTTGAGTACCCCCCAGAGGTGAGCTGCGTTATTTTTAGCGATAGGCCTGTGAAACGACTTCAAACTTATTTTCGCATCTCACTGTTATCTCATTACGAAGGTTTTTTTTTTCCGTTAAGGTGCTACGTTTTCGAGTGTAGGACATAAACCGCCTATCGGTAATGGCAAAAACTTTCTCCAGCTTGTTCGCATATTTTGCCGATTTTACCGAAGTATATCTTCCCTATTCTCAAACTTGGCCATTGTTTCCAGCTGCGTCGATAAAAAGCTACACGCATTTAGTTTATAGTGCTTCGTTTTCGACTTCCGGTGATTCGTTTTCGAGTTCAGGGTGCCGCTTCGTTGTCGAGTTTAGGGTGCTTCGTTTTCGAGTTCAGGTGCTACGTTTTCGAGTTTCAGGGTGCTTCGTGCTTCAGTCTTCACTTTCGAGTGAAAACCGAAGCAGTCAAAGTAAAAAACGACGCACCTAAACTCGAAAACGAAGCACCCTACCGGGTGCAAGATATAGTTTGGTAAAATGGGCAAATTATGTGACCACGAGAAACTTTTTGCCAGTACCGGTAGGCATTTTGTGGCTCGCTTTCACACAAACGTCTGCAAAATTTGCCGAATTTACGAAACTTTAACTCCCCTGTTTTGCAAGATGTGACTTTCAAACTTGGCCATTTTACTCGTCACCCTTACTCAGAAAAAGCAAACAAACAAGCAAACGCTCAAACCCTGACATCACTGTGGGATGTGGGAAATGAGCTTGAAATCGTTTCACAGTCTATCGGTAGAAACAACTCAGCTCAGTCTTTGTATTGATCGACGGCATAACCGTGTGTGATAACAGCTCTAACGAGGTGCCAAAGTTGTGAAAAGTTTTCGAAGCAAAAAACCTTCGCCGTTGTTTTTGCGTTAGTGTTCCATATTCAAATGAAATTTATAGGGTAAGGTAAGTAGAATTGGGCAAAATCGGACCAAAACTATTTGTAGGAACTCAACTGCATGTACAGCTCACGAAATGATCCCGACTCCAAATAAATGGCCGTTTTTATGCTAGAGACGTTAAAGTCGTCTAGACGTATTTAATGTCTCAGACGTTAATGTCGTCTGGTATAAAAACGGGACGTATTAAAGTAGACGAACAAGTAGAAAAAACCCAAGATTTTCTAAGAAAAGGACTGGGTTCCATTCTTGGAAGACACTAGACGCGACTAAACTCGGCGGCAAATCAAATAAAGTGTGCAAAACAGCAAATCCATCTGCATGTAAACATGGCGGAGACTTCGCTTAACTGCTTCGCAACTTCTGAAGGCTTGCATTTGTTTCTCGACGTCGTCGAAAAATAAAAGACATGGAAACGCAAATGTTTTTTAAAAAGGCTAAATCAGTCAAGAAAGCGGTTTTTGGAAGAAGCACTTGGCTTGCGTGTCGTGGCCAACAAGAGAGAAAGGAAGGAAAGAAGTGGAGATGAACGGAGGGATTCTTCGTGGTGGAGAAACGGCTAACTAAATTGGAACGATAAAGCGCTTTAGGGCTAAATTCGTCCCAGATAAGGTCGTCTCGTTTTTATACTAGACGACTTTAACGTCTCAGACGTTAAAGTCGTCTGTTAAGTTCGACGTTCAGTCGCACTTAACAGAAGACGTTAATATCGTCAGACGTTATAAAATCGTCTGACTTATATTCCGTTTTTATACTAGACGTTAATGTCGTCTCGAGACGATAATAACGTCTTAGACGATATTAACGTCTCCAGCATAAAAACGGCCAATGATTCCCATTTGTCTTTTTTCACGCCGATACCGAAATGATCCCCAAGGAATTCTCAGAGTGAAGTGGCGTTTCATCCAAAGGGTGCTAGAATTAATTAAACTAAAGAAAAGTTGACTCTGCTGTATGAAGCATTTGTTTATTTATTAATTTCAAACGAGTTCTTTAGAAAAGAATAATTCTAGCTATTTTTAATAATTTTTTAAAGACGTCAGAATCATGCAAATAGCATTTCTCTCTCCAGCGATTAAGACGTACAGTACCCTGCGCGCAGACGCAAAGCAAAGGAAATACGAGACGTTAAAATTGTGAAAAAAGACTGATAAGGTCTATTCCTATTATGGTAACCTACATGCATTCAGTTCAGAGTACTTCGTTTTCGACTTCGGGTGCTTCGTTTTCATCTTCGGATGTTTCGTTTTTGACTTCGGATGCTTTGTTTTCGAGTTTTTTCGTGCTTCGTGGTTCGGTCTTTGTTTTCGATTACTTCGTTTTTGACCCTACCATTTTCCAAAGCCTAAAATTCTATGCAAGTTTTATATTTCAGAAACAAATTTTTCAAAACTAACATGTTTTACCCAGTGCTAAAACCTTAAACAATCAGCTCGCCGTGCATCTAATGCAAAGCAATTTACAATGGCGAATAAATAAAACTGATATTATAACAAGAAAACCCATATTAACTCTGAAGCCAATTCTTAATCATCTACTTGTAATCTACTTTTGGAAACTCCCTACAGTCGGTAATACGTGGAGGCGCCATTTTGCGCTTCCAGTATAAGAAAGGGTAGGGGAATTGTTGTCTTAGTATTTTAAGGGACTACAAAATGCACTTAAACCTAAAAGGAGCAACAGCTAAATCTGAGCATTAAAAACGGTCTTGAACTTTTTCATGAATCTAAACGCGAAAAGTATAAGCTACAATCTTGGACGAAACTAGTTGAGACAAAGGCAATTAGCGCGCGTATTTCTCAATTTCCCTGTATGGAAACACCGACAATATTGCAGAAAGGCTTTCCCTCCCCCCTCCCCTTCTTCAATGTTGTTTGGAAGGACTGAGGTTTCATCAGGGGAATTTTGGTGGCAAAGCAACATTGATAAGTGGAAGAGGGGGGCAGATTTGTCGTGCTAAGTGGTTTTCAAGGTCAAGCTTCTCATTCGTTCCGAAGTGTCTCAACAGTTTTGTCCAGATTGTACCATACAAAAGTCTTGGAGCATAACAGGTAATATAAGAGTTTGTAAGAAAAATCGAACTGAGAATTCCCTTCGATAAATTTTTATAAACTTTAAACAGTAAGGCTGCTTGATAAAGTAGAAAAAAAGGGTACCTGGTGTTATATTTTGTCCAACTAGCTGTGAAAGTTTAGCACCTTTGGAGAGGTTTTTAATTTGCTACCCAAGCAGTATATAAAAGAAAGACATTTTTTTTCTCTTATACACTGTTAGGGCAGAAGATTAAAACCCTCTCCAAAGGCGCTAGACTTTCACAGAAATACAGCAAACAGCACCAGGTAACATTTCACGTTCTTTTTTCAAGAGCCTTACCTTCTAAAGGTTATTTATTTATTGATAAGAATTTTTAGTTCGATTTTTCAGACAAACTCTTATATTACGCTTAGGCTACCTGTTGGAGCATTTGAGCGATTAAAAGCCTTCAATGATGTACGGTGTTAAGCTTATTTTTGAGGTATATAAGGGTTCAATTTTTCTTCTAGGTATATAGACGAGTTACCTTTTTGATCAAATTAGTCAGCAAAAAGTTAGGAGTGGAGCCTACACGTACCAGGAGCCCATCATGGGCCCATCGTGACATAATTCCCCATCAAAATCAGTGCTGGACTTAGTAGTCTTCTCCATCTCTTCGTGTTTTTTTTTTCCTTTTTCAGCCTCTTCGGGCATTAAAGGGCCAAGGGGCGAACCTTTTAATGGCTAATGTTTTCATGTGTCATCTTGAGGATAAGCTCATTCGCGATGGTGTAATGCCCGCGCTATACAGGCGATACGTTGATGATACCTTAGCCAGAATACCTAGCACTGAAACGCCAACCGATTTTCTTACTACCCTTAACAGTCTTCACCCCAGTCTTTCTTTCACGATCGAATTTCCCGACAGCAACAAGATCCCTATTATTGGCATCGAAATTATTAAAAATGGCACACGGATTGAAACACAGGCTTATAGGAAACCAACCAATACGGGTTTACTACTACATTTCTAAAGCCACACGGATAAACGCTACAAAGAATGCTTGCTGAAAACAATGATCCACCGTGCACATTCCTTATCCTCTACAACTGAAGCTTTCAACGAAGAATGTAACAGATTACGCGGCATCTTTATTCGACTCCAATATCCCGTGGCTCTCAAAAATTCAACCATTAACAATTTCGTTCCTGATATTTCCTTGGAGCCGACGTGAAACGGGTGAAAGACAGCTCCGTTGTACGAATCAGTCTTCCTTTCAAAGATCAAATGTCAGCTAATGCGGCTAGAAGGCAAATGAAAGATCTCAGTCATAAGATCGGCACTATCGTTGAACCGATTTTCGTCAGCAAGAAGTTGGAACAAGATCTCAAGCCAAAAGAAATAAAGCCGCCAATCGTAAATCAACAATGCGTGGTTTATTCGTTTTTATGTGATCTGTTCGATGCAGATAGCGCATTGTTGAACATAAGAACTCGGCCATCGGTAAACACCTTGTGGAAGCTCATGGGAAATTAGGTAACCCCAAAGAAAGCCAATTTCGCATTCTTCGCAAGTGCCAAACGAAGTTTGAATGCCTGATTTGTGAGATGCTCTTCATAAAAGAAATCAATCCAAGCTTGAACACCCAGACCGATTCCATTCGTGTAAAACTCTTTGTTTGAACTAACATTCTCACACTTTGTATTAGTTTCTTAATGATGCATTGTTTATCTAGTATTTATACTTTGAAACAGACACTTATTTTTTGACTTGATAATGACGTTAGTCGAACGTCGAAACCTCCTCGTTTTTTAACTTTTTTAATATGAGAAACATTTTAGCGCAGTGTTTTTTATCCAAATGTATCCGAAAGTATTCGATATTTGTTTAGAATTGTCAAGTGATTCGGAAAAGCGTTATGGTTTTGTAGTTTGCGAGTTTTCCATTCTGATGTTTGCGATTAAGATTATTTGTGGCTATGCCTGCCAGTCAGAAACCAGAAGAGGGGGGACATCCATATCAAAGTGACGGGGGTGACCGTCGTACTTTTTAGGGTAAAAATTCGTGATTTGGTATCCTTTAGGGAGCTAAAATCTGAAATTACTACCGTCAGTGTTATGGCGGTACCTTTTATGGAATTGAGCCAAAAAATATGACAGAAAGTAATTGTCAGTCAATTGATGTTTATTCTTGTCTCATTAATAAAGAGCGAGTAAGTGTATTGTATTGTATTACATTACATTGTATTGCAGAGCATTAAATTGCATTTTATCTTATTGCATTTTATTGTATTGTATTGTACTCACGACTTCTAATTGTATTGTATTATTGTATTTTATTGTTTTAGGGGTAATAATTTTTGCAAGTCACGCCCACAAAACAAAATTCTAGTACCTCCTAGGGGTTCTTTTCAAAATTTAGGACGATCCTCCTGTCACTTTTATATGGGAGTCCTCCCTGGGGGGGGAAGAGGGGGCAGAAACACCCAGAATTTGGGCTAAATTTCTCATTAAAAATTACCAAGAGATTCGAAAGACTAATGGCTTCCTAACTTTGTACGGCGTTGGTACGTGATTCAAAACTGTCGTGGTTTTTTGGGCCACATTTCTGGCAGGATAAGAACTTTACAGCATCCGTGACATGTCACTTTGGAGGCGTTAAGGCACAGGTCATACAGGGATAAAGCAAGCAAGCCATTTTGTGGCATGCTCAAGCTCGAAAACTTCGATTAACTACAAAAACAAATTGGTCTTCGCTTGGATATTGTAAACAATCTTCTAACACTCCCAGCACGTTTGAATGAGAAATTCCGTCCAAATTCTGTGTTTATGACTAGCCACAAATAATTCTAAGTGTTGGATACTTTCAGAATGGTAGAAAAAGCCTTTCGATTCAATTTCCGTAAAAATTGTTCGAAATTTTCGGACGGCCTGGTCCGGCCAGGTATTTAGCCTCGAAACATTTGTACCCTGGGTATGTAACACTGCCTATGTTCATTAGTGTAAATAATGTTGGAATGTCCTTTGTCAAGACTTAGTTCCGAACTGTAGCTGAAACGCTGATGAAAGTAATGTTTTATTATTGATTCTTTCAGGCGGCTTCTACTCGGACACTGAAGCTTTTGTCAGTGACAGCTGCCGAAGGTGCCCTAATGGCACTTTTGTTCCCTACGACAAAGCACCTGGAAAAGTCGCACGCGATTGCATTGCTTGTCCGCAAGGTAAATTAAATTTATTCATGATCGCAAAATCGATACAGAAGTTTAATTTTCGAATCTGTTATCTGGGAAGGACTGTCTTCGGTTTAGAAAAAACAAAGAACTTATAAGCAAAGCAGGGAAGATTTAGCCTGCCAAGAAAGTTAAGAAAAATGTAAAGAAAACTTAAAGTCAGGTCAAAGTTTGCATGCATTAGAACGCAACTAAAATTCTAAAACTAACTCACACCCCAGTACGACTTCCTGTAATTGAAAAATTAATATGGTTTAAATATATGCTAACCTCCTCTGTTCCACGTCCTCCCTTATGAACAGGAACAGACACTGCCGCATTCGCGGGATTTCGCGCCTGCAAATGCTTGAATGGATTCTACCGTATTCATCTTTTCGAAAGCTGCACAGCATGTGATAAAGATGGCGGATTGAAATGCCAAGATGACTACGCTTCACTCAAAGAAGGTTATTGGTGGAAATGGGAGAATGAGAGTCACAGATTACTTTATGAACAATTTACTGACAATCTTAAGAATGAATCTTTTCGTCCTTCACTCCGCTCTAATTCTTCCAGGGATAATCTCATCCTCATTGAGTACCCTTTCCCTCTTCCACGGCCACACAAATGTCCACATCGTGAAACCTGTACTGGAGGTCTAAGTTCTTTGTGCAGTCCTGGTTATGAAGGTCCGTTGTGTGAAGTTTGCAGAGACGGATACTATAAACAACTGAAAAAATGCAGAAAATGCCCCACAAAGGAATGGATGGCTGGGCAGTTTTCAATAATGGCAGTTGTAGTGGTAATAGTCATTGCGGTCGTTGTGTGGACTATCAAAAAGAAAAGCAAGAATATTAAAGGACGCTCCTCAGTAGATGTCATTCTTGGGAGGTTGAAAATTGTGGTCGGCTTCTACCAAGTAACATTTGGAGTACTAGAAGCATTCTCGTACATCAAATGGCCGGACTCTCTCGTAGTTATCGGAAAATATTCTGAGATGATGCAGCTAAACGTTCTTCAGATCGCGCCTATCAACTGCCTCTTTCCAAGTTTGAAGGTCGACGCATTCGGAAGCTTGTTTGCCATGCTCACTATAAACGCTGCTGCCATCGTCGTTGCATTTGCTGTTTACAGCCTGAGCAAAATACGACTGAAAACTCTAAACGAAGAAGAAAAACTGAGAAAAATGTCTCAGATGAAAGAGTTGGTTTACAGAAACCTTTTTTTCTTCCTCTACGTAACATACCTGAGCACATGCTCCAAGACAGCAAACGTTCTTTCCCTTGCTTGTCGTGAAGTTTGCTATGGTGAAAATGAAGAAAGTTGCCAAAAGTTCCTAAAAGCAGACTTTACAATTGAATGCACAGGGAAAAAGTATAACAGATCAGTTATCGTTGCATACTGTTCCGTTTTCTACATACTTCTTCTGCCTACTGCAGCCATGGTGATAACTTGGAGACAACGAAAAGCGCTCAGCAAAATTGAAAACGAACCCAACAACGAGACAAGCAACGGCAAAGATCACAGCACCGAGGTTTTAAGGGGGTTGAGGTTCGTTTATGAGAACTACAAACCTCATTCGTGGTATTGGGAATTTGTCGAAACGGTTCGTAAAGTTATCCTAACATCTGGTTTGATTCTTGTGGGAGGCGAGAGCAGGGCCTACATTGGGTTAGCGTGTATGATGTCAGGTCTCTATGGAATGTTGTTTGCCATGAAGAAACCCATAATCGATCCGTTTGAGAACAAGCTGATGCTGTCATCTCTTGCCGTCACCTTTATCAACCTTGGAATAGGAGCAGTGAGTAGAATACCTAAAGAGAGTATACCTTCCTCCATCGATCCTTACATGGACAGCGTAATGTTCAAGGCACTGGTTTTTGGATCTAATTCCTTGGTGATTGGTCTACTTGCGGGTAAGCATAAAGTTGGTTAATTTATTTCCTTCAACTTCTAAAGTAGAGTAGATAATCATTCTTTATATTACGCATAAAGTAGATTCTAATTCGTTCATGTGATAAACTTATCGCATCGGCTCGGTCTGTCTTGTTTGCATGATTGTTGTCTGTTGTCTTCGATTGTGGGCCGCAGATGCAAAAACGATATATATTTCGTACTCCCTTTTGGGTTAAATGGCAGCCGCATAACAAACTGAGCTCGTTGTCGTTGTTGTTGTTGCCGCTGTTGTTGTTGTTTTTTGGCATTATCGCAGAATCCATGCAACTGGAAGTTCTGCTCGTACCGACAGAATTCAGTCACACATTGCTATGTTCAATTCGAGTTAATATCGTCACTACCGGTCTGTGGTCCAATTTAGTTTCTTATCATTTGTTTATCGTATTTTGCCTTCTAAATGAGCTAACAAGCTTAAATATCTTTCACGTGATCCTCAGAGGGGTCAAACTAGGCCACAGGCACACAACTCTTGCGAATGTGTCACGACTGACGAGATTTAAAGATGTTAACTGGCTCCTTCGAATGAATGAGGGTCTAGTAAGAGTAACAATAGGAACGAGCTGGCGATAATGTTGGTGGCGGTGTCGGTCCTTGTTCCCAATACCTAGTTAGAAACCCTCGTTCCAAGTACTACTCGAAAGACCCGAAACTTTTCGGCCCCGAAAAACCACTCATTCTACAAACCTGTTATTTTAACATGTTTTTGACGCAAGAAATATTTAACTTATAGCAAAGTTTCACGATTAGAATCTTCTTCCTTATCAAGGTACAATGTAAATTATCTTGCCGGAAATTGACCCGAAAAATTTCGGAGTTTTCGAGAAACGCACGCCTGGTTCCCAATATCCGGTTGGTTTCCAGTACCCAGCGACCACACTTGCTCACGCCTGGCTCGCCTAGCTTGCGGCCTCTTCTCTTACACATATTTCATCTAAGTCCCAACCTGTTGATTCTGCACCACGAATAAAACACAAAACAGGAGGAGATAAGATTGCTACTAAGCTTATCATATTAGGTTTCCCTGCTGGAGTTAGCAACTGTATGCAACATTGGTTTGCTCTATTAGATTTAAGATATTTGAAATAGTTCCTTATAATGATTTGAGTGGAGTACCTGCAATTTATGTGGATGGCTCAGCTAAGTGCACAGCCTGCTTGGCAGGCGCGGAAAGGGGAGGGAAAAGGGGAGAAAGTTCGAGCAACGAGTGCAGAGGGCGAGAAGAAGGGAGACGACGGGAGAGGACGCCCTCTCCCTTCCTCTCGCGCTCCACGATTGGAAATAATTCCCCCCCCCCCCCCCACACACACACACACACACACACAGTTCTTTCCACTCCTGCCACACAGTTTACTAAGGTCGTGTTCTGTTGGGATCAACCGTTTTTGGTTGGTTGAGTTGGTTTGGTTTGTTCGTTGTCTATTGGAAAAAAACCGTTTTCGGTTGGTTTGGTTGATCAACTTTTTCAACCAGCTCTGAGCTTGGTTGAAACGGTTGAAGACGATGGGTAGCGTCCGCTGACATGTTAACAAGCATCGGTTTTCACGTATTGCGTCATTATACAGTTTGCGCGTAATCACTCGTAAACTGTCAGCCAAAAGCGTATTTCTTTTCTTTCGAAATTTGTTTTTAAACTTGCTGCCTGATAAATTAGGGACGACATTCTTAAGATAGCCTGTAATATGAGTGGCAGGTGTCGTCTCCGTTTCCAGTAACAATGTTGCCATATATTCCAATTCATCGTCCGATGCGAACGTGGTGGAACCAATTCTTCTAATAGTTCTTGAAGGACAATGGATGCTACGAGTTGCGCTTCCGCCATCTTGCCAATCGTGTGTCAACCGAGAACGGTTGAAAAAGTGTTCTATAGGAAACCTCAACCGTTTCAACCAAAACCGGTTTCGGTTGAAACAGGTGCTTCCAATAGAACACGGCCTAAGTGTGCACATCCACAGTACCGAAGGAAACCCGACATCAAGTAAAGTAGGAATCTATTATCCAGAGCCACTGCTGAGACTCATTTTTTATTGAACGGTTCCTTTTATTACCAGATCATCAATGGTATACCCATGGGCTCCCCGCTGCCTCCTGCCCTCGCTAACCTTTTAATAAGGGTATCATGAAAGCTACGGTTGCCAGACTTTCAGGCATCTTTAGGTTTTTTACCGTCGAACCATTCGTAATACTTTTGGTTGGTTCACTCCGAAAATGATGCCTAATATTTTGGACCATATCAATTCTAGCCACCCTAACAAAGATTTATATCCCAGACTTATAGACTCGCTCTCGTTACGACACTACTTGATAGAACTTAACAAATCAATAACACTTGAGTAGGATTTCCTGAATATAATAAGAAACTCACGTATATTGCTAGGGGTTTTTTTTCTGTGCAATAATTAAAAGAGGGTCTGGATGAGGTTTAGTGTTAAGTGTTAAAACATGTCAAATTTAAGTGTTTAGTGTTATAAAAGAATATATGGATTTAGCCAAGCCTAAAAGCGGAGCCGCGAAGGAATAAACTGGTGTTCGTTTCTCAAAAATAGTCCTGAAACTTTTCGGTCTGAAATATATTTCGGGGCTTTTTTTGGCTCGTTCGCTTTCGAAATGTGTTTCTCAAAAAGCCTGAAAGTGTTCCGAATTGTCCTCCAATATTTTGGGGATCTGTTCTGTAAAACCAAGCTCGAAAGGTCATTCTAGAGGCTGAGCACAGCTTGATTATTTTACTCACGAGCCGTCTTGCTTGGTGTTTGCAATGTTTCCATATCCTGTCATTAACTGTCAACGCTTGTCAAATCTCCTTGGATTATTGGCTGTTCGCTTGAATGAACTTGAAACGGCGCTCATTTACAAAAACAAAATAAAATTTATTCGACTGTTTAAAAGGGTTATCTTCATCGCGTTCGCATGTTAACAAATAACATGAACTGCCACTAAATAAAAATATTAGTCTGGTCAAAAATTTATACTGACATTTCACCGGTATTTTACTGGGATTACCCGAAAGAAAGGATCTGGGGAGCTTTGAAGCACTTGTAATAAACTTATCGAAGAAATGTCGCGTAGGTTTTAGCAGCCGCGAAAAAATTCAAGCACTTTGAGGAACACACATAACTTATCGGATAAAATAGCTTTAAACTCAAAACTGCTTCGCTTATAGCGTTCTCTAACTTGAGACCATCGAAGTTGAAAACAATTAATCAAACACCGTCCAAACATTCTCTGTGGCATAAGTTTTGCGGCTGCAAATTGTCTGAAATTCGAGCGCTTTTAAAAATGCACAGAACTGTTTTTGGAAGCTTTTCGCTTATAGTTTTTCAAATAACTGTTATATTTCGTTCACTAACTAGAGACCATCAAGATTCAAAACAAAGAAACACCAAACACGCTTTAATTAAATTATGGCGGCATAAGTTTTGCGGATGCGAAGTAAGCCTATATAAAGTTAGGCGCTTTGAGGAACGCACAAAACTGTTTTCGGAAGCTTTTGGGATAAAATAGCTTTAAACCGACAAGTGCTTCGCTTAAAAGATTATTACTATTGAAAACTTCTAGGACAAGAAAATCGACAGCTGCACAAAGAGATGGACCGTACAGTCAAAATTGAAAGCAAAGATTGTGCAGTTGTCTTGCGGCTGTGCTTAGACCTACTGTTATGAATAAACAAACACAAAATAATGGACAGAGAAATCATTTTTGAAAAAATTTTATTTGAAAACCCGTAAGTTTATACTTAAGAGCCAGTGTCTGTAAATATCGAAAACCCGGCGCCAGTTGTGAAATTTTCAATTTCTTCATATTTTGCCTAAATAAACCCTTTAGTGAGTTATTTTCGAAAATGCAATTAAAAGTTCCTAAAGCGCTTTAGTTTTTTCAAACTCGAGGAAAGTCTGAAAATCGCCATTTTGGCTTCCCGCCGCCATCAAAAAAAGGGTAAAATGGTGCATTTTCGTTTCGCTCGTACAGCTAAACGCGGTAATATTTACCGATGTACTTTTAGCAAATCATAACACCATTCCTGCTCTTTCCAAAACTGTAGTTTATTTGGGAAAAGCTGTTAAATTTTATATCTTTCTAGCTGTTTTATCTACCCCGCTCTAAGCGCTTCAGCGGATAAGCAAATTTTAGCTAATTTCTAAACCATAGAAAGCCCACTGGTACATTGAATTTCAAGCCAAAACTACGATGGTCGTTAAGCTTATACTTCGTATTATGCTGTGTGAAAATGTCTTCCGCGGCCCGACAAAAGTGTCCCGTTGAGAGACGGAAACGATGAGTCAATTTTGGCAACGCGACCAATTTGTACTACAAACAAACGTCACCATAAATAAACCCAACATCAATCAAAAATCAGCTCAGAAAACCTTCTACAGTTCAATATCAGACATCAGACACATTGTAACTTAAAATACTTTTTATTTTGATGAAAAAACATCCTACCTTTGGGTATTCGTCGTAAAATAGATGCTAAAAGAAGAAGCTTTCATTCTAGCTTTCGTTATCCGACACCGAATAAATTACATCTCAACCACAGGTCGAAAAGTCAATGCAATCATCTGTTCGTCACACAAGGGTCGTATTTGAGTATTTCCCTCCTTGTACTGCAATATAACATGTTTTATAGCAAGGAAATTAGCCTATTATCTTGAAAAGTTAACATTTCTGGTACTTTAGGCGTTCTTAAAAACAAACATCTGTTTCCACTCCCTTACATTTGCGTGACAAGAATTCGCTTGCTGCTAAAGCGGTAAACTGTATCGAAAAGATAAAATGCAGTTTTAAATGGATTAAAACTGCTCATCGTAGGGAATTTATTGCAGAATTTGCGTTGACTAGTTACTGGCAGCGAGGAGGACTTAAAGTCCTAAAAATAAAACAGTGACAGACTAGTGAAAGCCAGTCATTTGAAATTAATCCAGGCAGTCTGTCCAACTGAAATACTCTTGTTCTGAGAAAACACAACAAAGTCTAACATGGTTAAACTTACCAAGGTGGTTGAAGGATGATCGACTTGACTGTTAGTATTCTGGTAAAATAATAGGAATGTGTTTCTCGCCTAGCTAGTACTAAAAGTTTTAAGACGGCCATGTCAGTGGGGGGGGACAGGGGGGCGGGAGACCGGGAGAAAAGGGGGCGGGAGGTGTACGGGAGGCGGGAGAAGAGGGGGCGGGAAGCGGGATTCCCAAGGTGGCGGGAAGCGGGAGAAAATGGGGAAATTACGCAACATTGCGCAATATTTCGCAATCGAAAAAATACAAAGGGGCGGGAGCCAAAAAATACAGGGCGGGAACCGGGATTAAAGGGTACGGGAAGCGGGAGGTTCAAACCCCCCTGTCCCCCCCCACATGTCAAAGAGCCTGTCGTGACAAAATTTGTTGTAGCGTGATTGGGGATTGGGGCGAACGCCGGGGAGTGGGTGGGGGTAAGGGGAAGGTAGGGCTTTCGGAGAGAAAAATATGCAGGTGTTACACACTAAAGGCTACATTACTGAAATGATATGAATAAAGAAAGTTACAAGGCACATTGATATTTTTGTCTGCATTCCCGTTGTTATTTTTATAATAACGTTAATCGACAATGATCCCTTAACCAGTGATATAAACAAAATTTATATTTTAAAAAAATCTATTTGTATACATATACTCTGCCAGACTAATTGTTTTACTGTAACCTGAATCGAAAGTAAGAAATAATTTGTATAAAATCATTTCTCTTTCGTAAAACCCTTCCTGTTGCGGTAATATTTGTTTTTTGGCCCACGGCAAGAGCTTTAGAAATCAATCTTGCAGTGTTATTGTGTGGTCTTGTTAAATTTACTCCACAGAGCAACTACCACAATCTACTAATTCTTAAAGAAGAGAAATGTAGGGTACATTCCTCCGTACTGGCGGGGTTGGTGCTTGAAGTTCCAAGGCAACCCCACCTTTAGCTTTTATATTTCCTTGCTTTTAACTAAGGCACACAGATCGTACTGATCGACAACAATAGGGTGGGTGATATGAGGGAAGGTGTCTCTGGGTGTAGAGAAGTTAACTTGCTCTTCTACCGCGAGCACATCTTGCTCCGTCACCTGCACGTCTTGCTGACAACCTTTTGCTGCCAAACGAGAGAAGAAGGATGAAATTTGCTGGGCGGATAGAATTTCCGTTACGGCAAACAGCTTCTCACCATTTGGACCGCGAGCTCGACGCATTTCTTTGGCGCAGCATCGGGGTCTACTTTCTTCCCGGTGCCAGTTAAGACTTCTGCGCGTCCCTAAATCTTTCAGCCTCTGGCCCAGTCGTCCTTGTAGCCTTGGTCGTTGTCAGCTGACACATACGAGGCTGGGACTTGTAACGAAGGCACAAGGCCTGTACCTTCCTGAAGGTGAGAGGCGTACTCCTGTTTTGCAAGGTCTAAGATGCAATACTTTTCAGGGGACAGCTCGCAGGCTTCCAGGGAAAGGTACCGTTCAATAGTAGAGTCGTTGGAACACACGTACACAGCCCTCTTGTGGACACGAGAAGAAATCTCCAGTACTGGGCGAAGCAGGAGCCCTACGAACGTGAGGAACATCGATTGTTTCTGTGCTGGATTGCCTAGGCTGCCTGACCGTGGATATCGTTTTAAAATGACCGTTTGAAAACGGAGCGGAGAACCAACTTTAGTTTACATCTGAGATAAATAACAACTTTGGGTTAAATTACTGTACCAATGGTAAAGAATAAGTAATTTAAATAACAATAATAATTGAAATGTCAGGGCCCCTTCCCTTGTACACCCTAGGATAAAACGTTGCTTGACTTTGAATTTATAAAGACGTTTCTGTATGAAATTTCATCTCAAAATTCGTTTTCTCGTAAATAAAACAGTTACAGAGCCCTTTAATACCAACATACTACTTTTCTAAAATCATAAAAATAACAAACGTAAAGCGACTGACCTGTATTTTTGTCCACCACAAAACGCTTTCCTGAAACAATGCCATACGCTCGCCATACCACATTTAGTTCCCCATCGCCAAACTCGAAATTGTGCAATAGCCCTTTTCACAGTTACCTTTTGTCATTTGCATGACAATGTATTTGAACGTGGATGTGAGGCAATTTCGGGCAATTTTGCACTTTTTGCCCGAAATTGCCTCACATCCACGTTCAAATACATTGTCATGCAAATGACAAAAGGTAACTGTGAAAAGGGCTATTGATTATTCCAAGGAATAATAAATTCAAAGTCAGGCAACGTTTTACCTACGTCTTACCTTAAAGCGAAGTTTGACATCGGTCAAGACACCGGGAAGAAACTAGACCCCGATGTTGTCGCCAAAGGCATGCGTCGAGCTCTAGGGCCCAAACGGTGAGAGGTTGTTTGCCCAGCAAATTTCATCCTTCTTCTCTCGTTTGGCAGCGAAAGCGCGTCAGCAAAAGGTGCAGGTGACGGAGCAAGATGTGCTTGCCGTAGAAGAGCAAGTGAACTTCTCTACAGCCAGAGACACCGTGCTTTCCTCCCCTCATATCACCCACCCTATTGTTGTAGATCAGTACGATCTGTGTGCCTTAGTTTAAAGCAGGAAATCAAGAGAAAATAGGGGAGCAGAGAGGGACACTGTCATTCTAGGCTTTGGGATTTGTCAAGTTCGGTAAAGTTATTTTTAGATGGCCATTTGGAACGGAAGTCTGTTTTCCGGACGTCCGCATAAAGGCACCCTCGATCTGGCGTTTGAAGCTCCATTCAAAATATTGTTTGTAATGGCGGACCAAGTGGTGTTACGTTTTGTCGATGAAAACGACTTCGAAAAACAAGGGAAATGGTATTTATGCGGATGTTTCGGGAAACAGACCCGTTGAAAAGCCAGTCTATAAATAACTTTCGTGGAATTGACATATCCCAACCAACGCCCTCAGTGTCCCTCTCTGTTTCCTTATTTTCTCTTGAGGAAATAGAAAAGTTAAAGGTGGGGTTGCCTTGGAACTTCAAGCACCAACCCCGCCAGTACGGAGGAATGTACCCTACATTTCTCTTCTTCAATAATTAGTAGATTGTTGTAGTTGCTCTGTGGAGTAAATTTAACAAGACCACACAATAACACTGCAAGATTGATTTCTAAAGCTCATGCCGTGGGCCGAAAAACAAATATTACCGCAACAGGAAGGGTTTTACGAAAGAGAAATGATTTTATACAAATTATTTCTCACTTTCGATTCAGGTTACAGTAAAACAATTAGTCTGGCAGAGTATATGTATACAAATAGATTTTTTTAAAATATAAATTTTGTTTATATCACTGGTTAAGGGATCATTGTCGATTAACGTTATTATAAAAATAACAACGGGAATGCAGACAAAAATATCAATGTGCCTTGTAACTTTCTTTATTCATATCATTTCAGTAATGTAGCCTTTAGTGTGTAACACCTGCATATTTTTCTCTCCGAAAGCCCTACCTTCCCCTTACCCCCACCCACTCCCCGGCGTTCGCCCCAATCCCCAATCACGCTACAACAAATTTTGTCACGACAGGCTCTTTGACATGGCCGTCTTAAAACTTTTAGTACTAGCTAGGCGAGAAACATTCCTATTATTTTACCAGAATACTAACAGTCAAGTTGATCATCCTTCAACCACCTTGGTAAGTTTAACCATGTTAGACTTTGGTTTGTTTTCTCAGAACAAGAGTATTTCAGTTGGACAGACTGCCTGGAAATTAATTTCAAATGACTGGCTTTAACTAGTCTGTCACTGTTTTATTTTTAGGACTTTAAGTCCTCCTCGCTGCCAGTAACTAGTCAACGCAAATTCTGCAATAAATTCCCTACGATGAGCAGTTTTAATCTATTTAAAACTGCATTTTATCTTTTCGATGCAGTTAGCCGCTTTAGCAGCAAGCGAATTCTTGTCACGCAAATGTAAGGGAGTGGAAACAGATGTTTGTTTTTAAGAACGCTTAAAGTACCAGAAATGTTAACTTTTCAAGATAATAAGTTAATTTCCTTGCTATAAAACATGTTATTTTGCAGTACAAGGAGGGAAATACTCAAATACGACCCTTGTGTGACGAGCAGATGATTGCATTGACTTTTCGACCTGTGGTTGAGATGTAATTTATTCGGTGTCGGATAACGAAAGCTAGAATGAAAGCTTCTTCTTTTAGCATCCATTTTACGACGAATACCCAAAGGTAGGATGTTTTTTCATCAAAATAAAAAGTATTTTAAGTTACAATGTGTCTGATGTCTGTTATTGAACTGTAGAAGGTTTTCTGAGCTGATGTTTGATTGATGTTGGGTTTATTTATGGTGACGTTTGTTTGTAGTACAAATTGGTCGCGTTGCCAAAATTGACTCATCGTTTCCGTCTCTCAACGGGACACTTTTGTCGGGCCGCGGAAGACATTTTCCCACAGCATAATATGAAGTATAAGCTTAACGACCATCGTAGTTTCGGCTTGAAATTCAATGTACCAGTGGGCTTTCTATGGTTTAGAAATTAGCTAAAATTTGCTTATCCGCTGAAGCGCGTAGAGCGGGGTAGATAAAACAGCTAGAAAGATACAAAATTTAACAGCTTTTCCCAAATAAACTACAGTTTTGGAAAGAGCAGGAATGGTGTTATAATTTGCTTAAAGTACATCGGTAAACGTTACCGCGTTTAGCTGTACGAGCGAAACGAAAATGCACCACTTTACCCTTTTTAGTTCGCAGTTGCTATAGCAACTGAGAACTATTGGGGCTGTCCTGGCGTAAAGAGTCGTGTTAGTGTGTTAACTTTTTGGCAACAAGCCCACAAAGCCATTCAAAGTAGAATCCTTCGAAGTGTAATAGACCAGTTTTCAGGGCTCTTAACCAAGTTTTGCGCAGTCTATGGATAAAGAATTAATCGGAGTGTTTGGATCCTCGAAAATATCGTAGATTTTGATTTGCAAAGACAACGCAAGAAGGAATCGGAAGGAAATGTTTACTCAGGTGCGTGTTAGGACTCGTTGGTCTTCAGTTTAGGTTGGCCTTCGCTAGCGGGTTAGGAACAACTGGACGAGGAAAGAAATTGGTTGTTAAGTTTGGTTGCTGTCGAAAAGATTGCAAAGAAGTCTTTGTGTGTTGATGTTTCTGATCTAGAAGGGCAAACATTTCTTTATGCATAAGTTGACTGGGGGAGATAATTCGTCATAATTAATAAAGTCCACGAAAGGCGATTGTGTACGTTTTCATTTGGTACGGGTTTAAGTCATAAACTATCAAAAAATCATCCACATCTTACAGAGTTCAAGGGTTTATTTACAGCTTTCAGTTTGAGTTTTATGCGGTTTACTTTGAGCAGATATATATGTTGCTCGGAATTATCGGCCAGTCAGGATTTTCCCCGTACGAGCGTATTTAATAAATTAAATATTCCATGCATCATTGCCAGAAGAGTCCTGACTCTTTCCCGTTATTGAGCTCTCCAGAATCGACCGTTATTGAAGTGTTTTTGGTTTCTGTAGTTCATATCAGTTTAATTTTGTAGTCAGTTCCAACAGTTGAATGTATTCGTGGTTATGACATTGATCTGACGATTTATTGATCTGACGTTATTCTGCACTTCCCAAATGATGTTTGTTCTTTGATGATCACCAGAAGGATTCTTGAAATCCTTCTCATTTAGCTGCAAAAATGTTTTGTGTTTTCTTTCGCTTAGCCTTTTAGAACGATCTAATTCGTGAGCTTTTCCTGACACGAAAAGCTATGTAAAAATTTGATTTTCATAATTCAATTAGTACAATGTTTACATAGCTGTAATGATGGCATGATTTCTGACACGAAAGTATGATTATCAATCTCAAGCTTTTCAATAAACTCAAACAACTTATATAAACGCAAAAACTAGCCCATCGTCTGTTTCTCTTTAATTATGTAAGTATTCTTAATTCTACATTCATTCTATTATTACGAAAAAAAAACACGATTTCCCAGACTTAAGATAGTAGTAACATCTCAAAAACAACTGCGAACTATCCGAACGGATCCGCTCGTTTTGATGGCAGCGGGCAGCCAGAATGGCGATTTTTAGACTTTCCTCGATTTTGAAAAAAATCAAGCGCTTTAGGAACTTTTAATTGCATTTTCGAAAATAACTCACTAAAGGGTTTATTTAGGCAAAATATGAAGAAATTGAAAATTTCACAACTGGCGCCGGGTTTTCGATATTTACAGACACTGGCTCTTAAATGCAATTCGCGTTACACTTTCAAAATTGTAAGTCTGTCCACGCGAGTGAAATCGGCTGAGCATCGCTGAGCATGCCAAAATATTCAAGAATCTGTCACAAATCTGAGCGCGTTTTCTGATAATTTTTTTAAGTCAAAAGTAAATGACACATTTCTAATGGCATAAATCAAATTTCCATTTCAAAACGTAATTTCTTTCACCGTAATACTCGAAATCATGTACCTTATACCCTTTAAAAACTTCACTTACTCGGTTGTGTTTCAGAACAGGGCAAACTCTCCGCCGTGAAGAAAACAAAGCGATGAAGTCCTTTGAAGGCAGCTTTCGTAACTTCAACTTTTCGCCTTCAACCAGTATTCTTTTGAACTTTTCCTTTCCATTTATAGATATAAGATGTTGTTTTTTGTCAAGTATAAAACTTCAGTACCCTCGAGCAATCGTTAAATGCTAAAGAAGCTTAAGCTTTTAAAGAGACCTCTTTTTCAAAAGCGACGATGGTCATGCGATTTCCTGCCAAGAAAAACGCCGTTTGCCCAAAAGCACAGCGCGATTTCCCGCCAAAAAAAGATGGCATTCTCTACCCCCGTCGGGTTGTCTCGGGACTCCCCTCCCCCTCGCACAGAGTCTGTGTGGACGGACGGACGGACGGACGGACGGATGTACGGACGTACGGACGTACCGACGGACGGTCACGTGACTATTACTTCACAACCAAAATTTCTCGGATTGATAGGGTGATAGCAAGGGATACACAGCGGCAAAATGAGTGCGTGTGCGCTAACTCGTTCCCGCCATTTTCGCGGGCTGGCGCAAACAGAGAGACTGGATTCAAGAGAAACCATTCGGGAGAAAATGGTGGCAATTCAAAAATTCCCGTCATATGTTTTCTTTTCGCGGAGATAAGGCCGTCGCGAAACAGATAAGGTTTTCACCGTGAAGACACTTCCTAGAGAGACTCGGAAGAGAAAGGGGCTTAAATAGGGATAATTTATTCATCAAGGTAGGGTCTGTAAGTTTCGAACCCCGCGAGAAGGGGGCTACTCTGGCGGTATACATAATTAAGTAGGATGAAATTTTTTCAATCGAACCCAATCGATCCTAACATGAAAGCGAGGCAATGCGCATGCGCAGTAGGTATGCGCCCTCGTGATCGCGAAGCGATCTCAACCCGCGAAGCGGGTTCGCCCTACTTATTTCCCTACTTAGTTCCCCCCGCTATCGCTAGGAGCGAAGCGACTTCAACCCTAGAATTTTTCGAACCCTAGCCGCCATCTTGGATTTTTTGAAGAAGAAACCTTCCCATTTCTAAGTGTAACCCTAGCTACTATTTTAGATCCCCATTTTTACGCTTTTGGTCATAAGCTTTTATTAAAAATTGGTGGTTCCTAAAGGAACCGTTGTATTCATTCGCAAACGAAACGTTTGCTGATAAAGATGGTTTCAAGCTTGAGACTGGATCCATTGGTAAAACAAATAGGTTTCTTGTTTGGGACAATGGTGGGTGGGTTTCGCGTGACGACCGCAGGTTAATCCTACATCAAACCCCATGGCGATGAGTTTCTCGACTTTAGGACATCCAAAGTCTTCCAAGTTAACGCAAGGAATCTGTAGCTCGTTTAGTAGATTCTTTTCCAAATATCCTCCCTTGTAAGCTACCATGTATTGGTGTTGCGTTCTGGAACGATGATAGGCTGACTCGATCATGGGTTTGACCAAATGTTGAGGTAAGGCTTTTTCTTGCTTGCTCGATTCAAAGCGTAAGCCGTGAATATGATGGTAGACATAGTTGACCGTTTTACGATCTCGCTTTTCCAACGAGAGGTAAGGCAACTTGTTTTCCAAGAACCAGCTGAAACTCCCGTGCTGTAACTGTAAACACCCATTTCTCTTACAATAAACGGTTGATGGTTCACTTGATACCCATCCAAATCCAAAATCAGACAGATGTGTTCCATGTTGTCTTCTGTCTAAAACAGAGTTGATTTGGTTTAACTGTCACACCCTAAACAGGTACAGACTTGCCCCATGACGTCATAACCGTCTTTGTCGGTAGATTGCTTGTCGGATCATGACGAAACATACTCGTTGACGTCACAATCCACACCCACCTTGTTTTGTATATAGAAATTTTATTGCGCGCTTTTTCTAAAGGGAACGATCAAAGATGGCCGGTTGTTTTCTCTATCTCTCCTCATCGTTTACCGACTGGTTTCTTTACAGAACCCATCTGTATCTGTGTAAGCAACTGTATGAACCAACCGACCTACCCGAACCGACAGACGATCCGATGCAAGTCCTAGAACTTTGTCAAGGCAATATCGGACGTTGGATTGTGTTTATGGTCTGGTTGGAAACCTGTCCGAGCGCGTTTCCTTGTTTTCAAGAAATACGTCGACGTTACGTCATTCCCTCTATTGTGACGTTGGAGGGTCTACTACGGCTAAAAGACAGATCTCTAACTCATTCCACTTAACTTCGACCAAAATGAACTACAGATGTTTTTACTGTCAAATATCTTTTAGATCAAAATCAAATCTTTGTCGACATCTTAGAGATCGAGTTTGTTGTAGACCCGTCGAGGAAAGGAAAAGATTTCAATGCACTTTCTGCGAAGCTACGTTTACAACAGACGACAACAGACGACGACATGAACAATTCTGGTGTAGACGAAAACCCACCTTACCACAACAGATCAAACAAGAACCTACCGAGGAGCCTTGGTTGAGTCGAGTTCAACCTGAACGGTTGGAGGACCGAATTGAAAAATTACAGATTCTTCAACACAGTCCTGAAGTTTGGCGCGGATTTGTCCATGCCAGCAATGGTTCCAGCTATGGGTATTGGTTATCCCAAGACGTAAGACTCTGTTATCTGGGGTTGACTGAAGAAACCATGAACCAACGTTTAGCTGCGATCCGAGAATGTCAACGCTGGATGTACGCCTATGAAAGTAAATGACCAATAAAACATTATTTTCTGTTTTGAGTAACCCTGTGTTTAGAAAAATCAAACCCAGCAACACATTATTTTTGGTTAAACTGTATTTTATTTTTGTTTTCAATAATCAAAGTCAATACTCTCCAACAAAGACAGAATTTGGTCGGGGAATATACCCCATTTGACCCTGACTAAATTGTTTGCCTTCATTGTCGGCCTCATAGCCATTCTCAAGACTCTCGCTGTCATCCCTGTCTTCCTCTCGCGACTCGTTTTTATCAGGTGACTCGTCAGGTGACTCGTCTGTGTCCTCTTCGTCTATGTCCTCTTCGTCTGTGTCGGGTTCTTCCAGAGGCTGAAAAACCCGATTTAGCAAATATTTGCGCTGGTTGACCGCAGCCTCGACGGCTTCATTGAAATCCATACCTTCCTGTTCTTGGAATTTCTTACGGGTTTCCAAGATGGCCTCATTAATCGGGTCCTCTCTAAGCACATGAACCCACTTCACGTGTACTGTTGTCTCAACACTTTCTGTAGCTCAGACAGCATCTCGTTGTACGCGCGAATTCTCGCCCGTTTCTTACTCAAACCAGCTTTCCGCAAGCTATTAACGAGATGTCTAAAATCTTTCAATTTGACTGCCTTGACCCTATCACGAAATTCATCCCACGGATCCATATCTGAGATTTCCTCTTCTTGTTTGACTGGGGATGTGGGTGATTCGGGAAACTCATCCAATGCAGCCAAAGTGTTGGGTGACATGGGGTCTCCAAAAATGTCAAAAACAAATTTCTTTCCTGTTTTCGGATCGACGTGTACCGTAGGACTCCCTAGATCTGTAGGTTCACCTGTTTCTGGTTCTACTGACTCAACTGTTTCTGGTTCCGTTGTTTCTGTTGTTTCCGTTGGACTCGGTGGTTCAACGAGGGGTTCAACCGGTCTCACAAAGGGTCTGGGGGGAATAACCTCGGGTCTCAAATCTGTATCGTGTGGCAAAATATCTTTGACCTTACAACGATTCCTTTCGTGTCGATAACGATTATTTGGAAAAGTAAATTCTTGACCGCAATACCCGCACTGCGAACTCATCGAGACATCTGTGCAGATTGATGTCTTGACCCAAAATGAACTCTGGTGATAACTGTTGCTGTTTATATAGCTATTTGAAGATCAGATAGGTCTTTGATACTATTTTGCAGTGATTTCATCAACTTTTCCAATTGCTGTATGATCTCATCCTTTGGACTATGTTCCGGACAACCATGATGTTTAACTTTCCAACAAGTCCTTTCGTGACGCTTTTTATGAAACCTTCGTTGAAAGGGTTTATTACAAACCTGACAGTAATAAATCATGTCTGCTCAGGGTTATGCTTACCCGAAAATGACGAGTGTAAAAGCTGGGTTAAATGTTTTATACTATCCAAAAGTATCCGACCAAGTATCCAAAAGTATCCGCTATGGATAGTATCCAGATACTTTCCGACCAAGTATCCGACCAAGTATCCAAAAGGATCCGCTATGGATAATATCCGGATACTATCCGACCAAGTATCCGACCAAGTATCCAAAAGTATCCGCTATGGATAGTATCCGGATACTATCCGACCAAGTATCCGACCAAGTATCCAAAAGGATCCGCTATGGATAGTATCCGGATACTATCCGGCCAAGTATCCAAAAGGATCCGCTAGGGATAGTATCCGGATACTATCCATAGCGGATCCTTTGGGATACTTGGTCGGATAGTATCCGAATACTATCCAGAGCGGATACTTTTGGATACTTGGTCGGATACTTGGTCGGATAGTATCCAGATACTATCCATAGCGGATACTTTTGGATACTTGGTCGGATACTTTTGGATAGTATAAAACATTTAACCCAGCTTTTACACTCGTCATTTTCGGGTAAACATAACCCTGAGCAGACATGATTTATTACTGTCAGTTTTGTAATAAACCCTTTCAACGAAGGTTTCATAAAAAGCGTCACGAAAGGACTTGTTGGAAAGCTAAACATCATGGTTGTCCGGAACATAGTCCAAAGGATGAGATCATACAGCAATTGGAAAAGTTGATGAAATCACTGCAAAATAGTATCAAAGACCTATCTGATCTTCAAATAGCTATATAAACAGCAACAGTTATCACCAGAGTTCATTTTGGGTCAAGACATCAATCTGCACAGATGTCTCGATGAGTTCGCAGTGCGGGTATTGCGGTCAAGAATTTACTTTTCCAAATAATCGTTATCGACACGAAAGGAATCGTTGTAAGGTCAAAGACATTTTGCCACACGATACAGATTTGAGACCCGAGGTTATTCCCCCCAGACCCTTTGTGAGACCGGTTGAACCCCTCGTTGAACCACCGAGTCCAACGGAAACAACAGAAACAACGGAACCAGAAACAGTTGAGTCAGTAGAACCAGAAACAGGTGAACCTACAGATCTAGGGAGTCCTACGGTACACGTCGATCCGAAAACAGGAAAGAAATTTGTTTTTGACATTTTTGGAGACCCCATGTCACCCAACACTTTGGCTGCATTGGATGAGTTTCCCGAATCACCCACATCCCCAGTCAAACAAGAAGAGGAAATCTCAGATATGGATCCGTGGGATGAATTTCGTGATAGGGTCAAGGCAGTCAAATTGAAAGATTTTAGACATCTCGTTAATAGCTTGCGGAAAGCTGGTTTGAGTAAGAAACGGGCGAGAATTCGCGCGTACAACGAGATGCTGTCTGAGCTACAGAAAGTGTTGAGACAACAGTACACGTGAAGTGGGTTCATGTGCTTAGAGAGGACCCGATTAATGAGGCCATCTTGGAAACCCGTAAGAAATTCCAAGAACAGGAAGGTATGGATTTCAATGAAGCCGTCGAGGCTGCGGTCAACCAGCGCAAATATTTGCTAAATCGGGTTTTTCAGCCTCTGGAAGAACCCGACACAGACGAAGAGGACATAGACGAAGAGGACACAGACGAGTCACCCGACGAGTCACCTGATAAAAACGAGTCGCGAGAGGAAGACAGGGATGACAGCGAGAGTCTTGAGAATGGCTATGAGGCCGACAATGAAGGCAAACAATTTAGTCAGGGTCAAATGGGGTATATTCCCCGACCAAATTCTGTCTTTGTTGGAGAGTATTGACTTTGATTATTGAAAACAAAAATAAAATACAGTTTAACCAAAAATAATGTGTTGCTGGGTTTGATTTTTCTAAACACAGGGTTACTCAAAACAGAAAATAATGTTTTATTGGTCATTTACTTTCATAGGCGTACATCCAGCGTTGACATTCTCGGATCGTAGCTAAACGTTGGTTCATGGTTTCTTCAGTCAACCCCAGATAACAGAGTCTACCGTCTTGGGATAACCAATACCCATAGCTGGAACCATTGCTGGCATGGACAAATCCGCGCCAAACTTCAGGACTGTGTTGAAGAATCTGTAATTTTTCAATTCGGTCCTCCAACCGTTCAGGTTGAACTCGACTCAACCAAGGCTCCTCGGTAGGTTCTTGTTTGATCTGTTGTGGTAAGGTGGGTTTTCGTCTACACCAGAATTGTTCATGTCGTCGTCGGTTGTCGTCTGTTGTAAACGTAGCTTCGCAGAAAGTGCATTGAAATCTTTTCCTTTCCTCGACGGGTCTACAACAAACTCGATCTCTAAGATGTCGACAAAGATTTGATTTTGATCTAAAAGATTTTTGACAGTAAAAACATCTGTAGTTCATTTTGGTCGAAGTTAAGTGGAATGAGTTAGAGATCTGTCTTTTAGCCGTAGTAGACCCTCCAACGTCACAATAGAGGGAATGACGTAACGCCGACGTATTTCTTGAAAACAAGGAAACGCGCTCGGACAGGTTTCCAACCAGACCATAAACACAATCCAACGTCCGATATTGCCTTGACAAAGTTCTAGGACTTGCATCGGATCGTCTGTCGGTTCGGGTAGGTCGGTTGGTTCATACAGTTGCTTACACAGATACAGATGGGTTCTGTAAAGAAACCAGTCGGTAAACGATGAGGAGAGATAGAGAAAACAACCGGCCATCTTTGATCGTTCCCTTTAGAAAAAGCGCGCAATAAAATTTCTATATACAAAACAAGGTGGGTGTGGATTGTGACGTCAACGAGTATGTTTCGTCATGATCCGACAAGCAATCTACCGACAAAGACGGTTATGACGTCATGGGGCAAGTCTGTACCTGTTTAGGGTGTGACAGTTAAACCAAATCAACTCTGTTTTAGACAGAAGACAACATGGAACACATCTGTCTGATTTTGGATTTGGATGGGTATCAAGTGAACCATCAACCGTTTATTGTAAGAGAAATGGGTGTTTACAGTTACAGCACGGGAGTTTCAGCTGGTTCTTGGAAAACAAGTTGCCTTACCTCTCGTTGGAAAAGCGAGATCGTAAAACGGTCAACTATGTCTACCATCATATTCACGGCTTACGCTTTGAATCGAGCAAGCAAGAAAAAGCCTTACCTCAACATTTGGTCAAACCCATGATCGAGTCAGCCTATCATCGTTCCAGAACGCAACACCAATACATGGTAGCTTACAAGGGAGGATATTTGGAAAAGAATCTACTAAACGAGCTACAGATTCCTTGCGTTAACTTGGAAGACTTTGGATGTCCTAAAGTCGAGAAACTCATCGCCATGGGGTTTGATGTAGGATTAACCTGCGGTCGTCACGCGAAACCCACCCACCATTGTCCCAAACAAGAAACCTATTTGTTTTACCAATGGATCCAGTCTCAAGCTTGAAACCATCTTTATCAGCAAACGTTTCGTTTGCGAATGAATACAACGGTTCCTTTAGGAACCACCAATTTTTAATAAAAGCTTATGACCAAAAGCGTAAAAATGGGGATCTGAAATAGTAGCTAGGGTTACACTTAGAAATGGGAAGGTTTCTTCTTCAAAAAATCCAAGATGGCGGCTAGGGTTCGAAAAATTCTAGGGTTGAAGTCGCTTCGGTCCTAGCGATAGCGGGGGGAACTAAGTAGGGAAATAAGTAGGGCGAACCCGCTTCGCGGGTTGAGATCGCTTCGCGATCACGAGGGCGCATACCTACTGCGCATGCGCATTGCCTCGCTTTCATGTTAGGATCGATTGGGTTCGATTGAAAAAATTTCATCCTACTTAATTATGTATACCGCCAGAGTAGCCCCCTTCTCGCGGGGTTCGAAACTTACAGACCCTACCTTGATGAATAAATTATCCCTATTTAAGCCCCTTTCTCTTCTACACTCTTCTTCCACATATCTTTTTTAGCAAACTAATTGTCTTCGCCACCATAGTAAATTTTTCGCTCGAAGTCAATGGCTCGTAAATGAAACATGAATTGTGTCAGATAACTTTATACTTTTGCCGTAGCAGTGCTAGCTTTCGCTTTTTCTAAAGGTGAATTACTTAGCTGTTGTTTGAGGGCTAAAACGCGGGATAAGTCCGTTTGCAAGAAAAAGATGATTGAAAAAGCTGGTAGTCAAAATTAAATCCACAGAAAAACTCGCCTGAAATTCAGGCTATAAAGCGAAAACAACATGCGGACCGCTGAGGAAACGACACTTTTGCTTGCTTTATTCATCACGAAGTATAAAATTGATTCTGACTTATACGTCTTTCTAAGGTGCCTAATTAACTTGAATTGGCATGATAGCTGCAGGAGTAAAATTCTGAAACCTTTAGGCAATTATTGGGAAGTCTTATTTTTTCCTAGGCTCAGTTTCCATGCTAAACAAGGTGTCCTTAGTCACAACTCAAACTTGCAGTCAATCGACTTTTTACAGACAGAGACCAAAGAGAGGAAAGTTTGTTATTTTAAGAAGCTTTTTAATAAAGCAATAAAAGCGAGAACTACTCTAGAATCACCGAACAGCAAAGGTTTATATAATTGGCGAAGTTGAAATTATTAAATAAATGTGCGAAATATAATCTTCGATCACGGCGTTCGGGCATCACACCGCACCACTGGAAGAGTTTATCCCCGGCTACAAAGCTATAAATTTAAATTTAAATGATTTTGGAAATAAATTCCTTGCAAAAAGAAAGAAACTATAATCGCTCATGATTCTAAAAGCTAAAGCATGCTGAAGGTTTATTTCATACAAGCCTAAAATAAGGCGATTAAAAAAATTGTGATCCGTGCAGCTGTTTATAACTGATGCGTGACAATCTTTCTTTCTTGGCAAGCGCTCGTAACACAATCTACCTTGTATCGGTGCTAAAGTAACCTCAACTTGAATTTGCTAGATCATCCCAAAACGGCGAAAGGTCTTGATGGAACTGGCTGTTTTCGCAGCACTCGTGATCGTAAACAAGTTTTAGGAAGACGAGCAACAGGAGCAACTGTTGTTGTTTTTCCGAATTTGATTTTAGTGCGGTCCATTGGAAGTTGAGCAGCCCGAGTGAACTCTTCTGATACATTAAAGGAATAATCTATGGAGACACAATAGAGTTTTTGTCTCGGTCTTCTCTCTCTTCATGCATTTTTATCAACGCGCTGCATCCAACACAAGCCACACAATAAGCTTAATCAAACACTCGCGGCCTCGAACTAATCATGAACTAAACTTTTGTTGCAAGCACCAAACCCTTAATGCAAAGTATAACAAGTTTCAAACCCTTTGAGCAAAACCAACCTCACCTCGCTGACTCTTGCTTTCTGGTTACGAACTACACAAAACTGGAGCCTTCTCTGTTATAACAGCTTTCTGATCATAACCGGAAACAAGAAAATGACCGGAAGCCCGCGAAAAAGCCGAGCATGCGCACTCATTTTGCCGCTGTGTTAGGGTGATCGGTGTCCTCTCGTGATCGGTTACTAAATTTCCTTAGCAATGGAGCTCCACTGGCGGGCTTTGCCCGCAGGCTCCGCTAATATACTGTTAAGTGTCAGTACAGTAATTTAAGTCAATAAAAACTTCACTGAAAAGGCGGTAGTGAAAGAGAAAGTACTTGAAACCAAGCTTATATGTTCAAAGGGGTGCAAAACTAAAATAAAATATAATTCAAGAGCCTGCATGGAACTGGTCAGTATGCATAGTTTCTACCCATGCGCAACAATTCTGTGGCCAGCTGGTATTGGTTAGCTTTTACAGAAATGGAGAAGAAAGTGCCTGTGAGAGGCACCGAAGTAGAGTGCCTTAATAGTACGTAAAAGGACAGGCCAAACACGACTCCCGCTAGTCGCTGGAGTTATTCTAGCCTTCAAAATAGAGCTTTCCCAAGTACAATCGTTAAGAGCTTTGTCCCTTTGATCAAGATGATTTAAAAGCGACACAACAAAACTGTGTGGTTGAACTACTGATCGAGAGAGGGAATTCCCAAGCTGTGATATGTTTGGAGGGTAAGACATTCTAAGAGCCCTTCAAAAACTTTCTGCTATCGTGTGTTCTAGCCCTTTGGCAATTAGTATGGTTTTTGGGCTGAGTTGGATTGCAAGATCTCTAAAAGCCGCTAAAAAAGTCGTGCTTTCTGAAAGGATCCGTTTATTTCTTAAGTACTGGCGTGATTTTATGTTGGCCTGCGGCTATCCGCAAGGCATGTAACTTTCTTTATAACAGATGTCATAAGTGTCTAAAGGATCCAAGTTATTCTGAGACTGTTGCAGTCTCTTTTGACGATATAGAAGCTACGGCTTCTTGCGCTGTCGTTTTAACTCCACTTTCGTGATTGTGGTTGAAATAGAAATATAATTGTCGTAAAAAGGGTGGTTATTTTTTATCGTGGTAAATACAATGATAAAAGTGTAAATAACTGCTAGTCTTCATCAGGCGATTTGGTCGACTGGTTGCGCGTCACCATTTGAATCACGATGGTCGGCTGTGATTAGTGCGTTTCGATCCTCACTGTTCCGGTGTGAAGTTGTTCCTAAGAAGTCCTTCGTTCACAAGCTCACCAGGACAAGAAAAGCAGCCCCCAGGATAGAGCCCGAGGCAGAGTTTAAGTCCACCGCGGTTTTGCCGTATATCAAAAGAGTATCAGAACCTCCTTGCCGCTGCCCACAACAACAAGGTATTCGCGCGGGCTTTAAGTCTGACACGACACTTAGGTCACATTTAGTGCGACCAAAGGACACCGTTGATCCGGCTAAACAAGACGGCGTGGTCTGCAGGATTCCCTGTGAATGCGGAAAAGTCTACATTGGCGAAACAGGAAGATCTACAGCACGACAGGGATATACTACTCGCCCGTACCCAGACCTCCACCGTCTCTGAGCACACCAATGAGACCGGCCACCACCCGCTTTGGGACGAGGTAAAATTAATGGATCGAGGCTCACACTGGTATACTCGTATGGTCAAGGAAGCTCTCCACATAAGACTTCACCTTAATAACATCAACAGGGACGACGGAATTGAAATTCCCGAAGAGTGGATACCAACGATCAAGAAACACAACGGGAGACCGGTACGTCAGCGAACCGC
Organism: Siderastrea radians; assembly: GCA_964017195.1. Classification (NCBI taxonomy): domain Eukaryota; kingdom Metazoa; phylum Cnidaria; class Anthozoa; order Scleractinia; family Rhizangiidae; genus Siderastrea; species Siderastrea radians. The sequence goes on along the minus strand of OZ024890.1, from coordinate 47,402,897 downwards.
CGAGGGAACAACTTCAAATTGGACCTCTTCACACCGGAACAGTGAGGATCGAAACGCACCAATCACAGCCGACCATCGTGATTCAAATGGTGACGCGCAACCAGTCGACCTCATCCCCTGATGAAGACTAGCAATAAGCAGTCGAAACGTCGGGATCTACAAGTCAAGTGACCACATCGTGATACGAACGATTTACACTTTTATTACTAGAAATATAATTCTTGAATTTAAAACATTGTACCTCCATTGTCTTATGGCGTTACTAGCATCCAACATATCAGATAACAATTCTGACAGAGGTTATTGTTTGACTTTCTTGTGTCTGGTTTTTCCAAAAACTCCATTTCTTGAAACTGCACCAGTTGAAATGCTGGTTCGTAACTTTCATGGATGCTTCTCCTGAATGCATTGTTATTTCTCAAGCAAGACTCGAGTTTTGGTTCTTTCAGTAAACCTCATCAGTTGCTACTATGGTAAATCTCATGGAATGATTTTAAAAGAATCATTCCGTTGAAAAAAGTGTTGTTCGCCGCTTGTATACTTGTGGAGAGGATCAAATGTTCTGCTTTCTCATTGGCTCGTTAAATTTGACCAATACGGCAAATCTCATTTCGATCCATGTAAAGTTGTGTTTTTTCAGTGGCTCGTTAAATTTGACCCGATGATGGGACGAATCTCATTTCGGTACACGTTAAGTTGTGTTTTTTGATAAAGCTTTTTTGTTGAAAAGTTTCACTCACGGTCGCGTCAACAGCCAGAAAACACACCGAAAGAGTCCAGTACTCGATACACGTAACTTTTTTCAAGGTAAAAGAGCAAGTGAACAGTTTTCTAGAATCGTAACCTACCAAACTGGTTTAACCGGTAATTTCCCGCCTTAAGAACACTACAGTACGCTTAAAATAACTTCTGGAAATTTCTGGAAAGTTCGATTCCTACGCAGCTCATGAATGTGTAAATTAAATAGTCTCAAAACGTTTCTAGTGAAATCACAGTTCAACAGTTCATATGCTTTACTAAAAGTGCATTTCCAACATTTTTATCGTTTCTTGAGCATTTAAGGTCTCCTCTGACGCCAAAAATAGTTTTACTAAGGTCGTACGAAGGTGGTTTATGGTGTATCTTGAAGAATGAGAGATACATTCCGTGGCTATTGTACTGAAGCGTAAATACACAAAAACGTAACCAAAAGTGTCAAAAGTGTAACAATCGATAAATAAGTTGTGAATATTTCATTTTCTTACCATCCTGTCCCTTTGGGAGCCATTTTTTTTTTTCGGCAGGTGTATCAAATTTATTGTTACAGCGAATTTTTTACTGTGAGATGTTAAACAGCCTAAACTTTAACTGTTTGATGTTATAGAGGGAACATTTTAAGTGTTTATTGTTATCGAGGTACCCCCATCCAGACTCTCTTAAAAATTATGTCACTAGGACTTAAGGGGGGGGGGGCACATTTTGGAGGGTTCCCCCATGATTTATTTTAAGCCTTTTTTACGTATTGTGGGCTTGGTTTCCAAGTAAAAAATGGAAAACAGTTCGCCTGGACCCTAAATCGATGCTATAATAACCTGGACATAAAACTTACTTTTTTCTTCTTTCGAAATCGGAAATATTTTCACCGCTCAGAGTCTCTATCCATAGTGGGTTCCAATTCATGCAAGGGAAAATTGAGTGAAAAAAATCATGCACAGTGAGTAGCCCAGAAAAAAAATTCCTGCATAAGGAAAAAATATTCCTGCAAGGGAAATGTTAAGGAAAAAAATTCGTGCAGCTTTTTAGATTATGCTAGCACCAGTTTTCTACTTGAGATAAATGAAGCCATCCATAACCACTTGAAAAAGCCTCCTTTGAATCAACAACAGAATCATGTTAAATTAAAACTCTCCCCATAGTTTTTACGTTAGCATGTATTCTTTTGATATTTAGGGTGCATTCTTTTGGGACTATTCTGGTTATTCTTATTCCGGTTTAGGAATAACAGAATACACGGAATTTCAATTTCGAAAAGAACACCAATTCTGGAAACGGAATACCCATGGCGGAGGTGACCTGAGAACCACTATGTCTGCACACGCGCGGGCGGCCGCGTCGTATTTCCCGCCAAAAATTTCCCAAAAGAACGCGTATTCTGTCTATTCCGAGTAAACCGTATTCCTTTCATTCTGTTCATTCTGCTATCGGGAGCAGAATGAACGGAATGATATTCCGTTCATTCCGAAAACGGAATAGCTCCCAAAAGAACACAAATACCGTCTATTCCGAGTATTCCTATTCCGGAATAGTCCCAAAAGAACGCACCCTTAGTTACAGATTGTCATTAGCAATTATTCAATTTAAGTTAAAGTAGTTACTTTTAACGCACCTTCGCACTGAGAGCGGTATTCTGATGATAACAGTTGACACAACAAACACACCATTTACATCTACATTTTCGTATACTGCTAACGTATAAAACCTATCCTTTACACAAAAACTGGGAAATGCTTATCTGACTTGTTGGGCCAACAGGCCGTGAGACAGACATTTCTTTTTATCTTCTTACTTACTCAAATTGTGTACCATTTCGAAAAATGCTATTTATGTTTTACGGTTCGTCTATTGTGTTTTTAGCAATATTTTTTTATATATTAGATGTAATGAACCAATTAAACGTGGAACTAGCTCATGAGATAAGAAATGCTCTGTGGTGTAACGGTGTTGACGTTCTGCACGCAAGCCTTACTGTATAGTTCCTCCCTTCGGACAGCTTTTGAAAGGATATATTCTCGACTTCATCATATCAATGCAACAAGCTGTCATATGGTCAGAGTTTACAAACAGGATATTGTTCCTTTATTGTGAAAGTTTCCTAAAAAGGAAATTATTTTTTTATTCTTGCAGTACAGTACGTTATCTACATCTTCCGTTACATAAAAGAGTGGCGCAAAAACCCAAAGTGGTCCATTTCATGTTGTCTGGCCTTGCTACTGCCTCTCAATGATCTGCAGGGCGAAATTCGTGGGTTGACGGGAAGAAACGTTTTGAAGCAACAGCTACAAACAGGTAAAATTGACATGCCTTCGATGTCCAGAGCCTTAAAGGAGAGTGGTGCAGTTGACTTTGATCTGGGAGATGATGAAGGAAGCTCACCTGAAGACAGGGATCAAGACAAAGTGAAAGCCAACAAGGGAAAGCGCTTGGAGCAAAGTGTCCTCACCCTGACCGAGATAAGCATACATCCGCTACCGAGAGAGACATACTACACTGCGCTGTAAAGGGTATTTAACACGAGTTAATCGAATAGACGCAGCAAAAAACAGAGGATCTTGATATCTTATCGTAGCTTCATTTAGTGTTAGGAGGATAAATTCGTTAAGCTTATTTTGTAGTTTCATTCGATGTTTGCTCTCGCAAATTTATGCGAGTTCAACCGTAATATTTAGCCTAACTAAGCCTTGTCGTGTTTTAACATTCTGTTTAGAATTCGAAAAGACTCCGGCCATCGCTAATTTTAGCTTTTAGATTCGCGTAGCTTTTTAATATTTCGCTTCAGTTATTTGCATTAAGCTTTCAGCAGAAGTTTTACTTACAAGTGTATTACTTCAAGTGTATTAAGCTTTATTTTCATGACTTTTATCAGTTTTCATTGTAATCGCTTACTTTCGTGATTATTATCAAAAATACTGAAAAGCCGAAAGTATTTGTACTCAGCGGAAAAACAACTTAGCCCTCGTCGACATTTACCTTTTTGTGGGGCTTTCTGCCCACACTATCGCTTTCAAACCGTTTTTGTTGTCCACAATAAAACGCTATCTCGGCCCCGCTAGAAACACTTAATGTATGGCGGATCGAGGACGCAGAAATTTGCGTAGTTTCTAAAGGGCCAAACGTTTGGACCTCCTAAGGATAGTCACGAATAACAACTTGGTTCAGGAAATTGTCCCACCAAGTACGCATTAGTTCTACTGGATGTTGTCCTGCTTGTCCAAAACCGTCGTCCTCTACATGTGCACGTGCGGTCAGTAACGCCGTGGAGCTCGCTGAGGCCCATTTGACAAGACCATCGAACACAAAGGATTTTGACGTCTACGTCGGACCAGTGCACAAAGATCGTAGAGTAAAACTTTCAACTTCAAACAAGCAATCAAAAAACAACACAAACATTATTTGTATTGCCGCCATTTTGGATTAATAGTAGAAAGGGGACAACATGGCCGCTGTGACGTCAGTGTTTGAAAACACTGACGTCGTCTAAACTGAAACACCTAGGCGGAGTTTTCAAACGTATCCACTCTGGAGAGCGTTTTCCAAAAGTTCCGTTTTCGGTGACCGAAAAGGCCATTTTATTGTGGACGGAAGGCCAAACCGGAGGGAAAAAGTTGCGTTTTCGAATTTATCGGGATTATTGTTAACGAGACGTTAGCTGCCGTAACTGAACCTGGACGTGTCCAGTTTTACAAAATATGGCTTTTGGATAATTGCTTTAGTTTAAGTTATCTGTGGTTAATGAAGATGGGAATGATACTATAAATATAAGAATGCTCCTAAGCTTATTATATTAAGTTTTTCTGCTGCTGTATACGACCATAGTTTGTTGCGTTCAATTGGAAACATATGAAATATTCCTTATAATTATCTGAGTGGATGGCCGGAGCGCCTGCAAACTACCTGGATGGCGTAGCTTACGTTCGCATCCACAGCATCGAAGAAAAACCGAATCTTGGGAATGTCTTCTCCAGAGCTGTCGCTCAGACCCATCTGAAGTTAAAACTGACAAAGGAAATGACGAATCGATTCAGCAGAAAAAACAAAACAAAACAAAAAAACAATCTTGATATCTTGTCGTAGTTTATTTAGTGTCATGTGGAATGATAGGACAATGAAGTCATTGCTTAGCTAATTTTATAGCTTCATTCGCTATTTGCTCTTTTATCATATTTATGCGAGTTCAACCTTAATATTTAGCCTAACTAAGCCTCGTCGTGTTTTAGCATTCAGTTTTAGAAAAGATTCGCTTATTTAAGCAAAAAACCTGAGAGGATCTTAATATCGTATCGTAGCTTTATTTATTGTTAGAATGAAGTCATTGCCTATTAGCTAATTTTATCGTTTTATTTTGCTACCTGCTCTTTTATCATATTTATGAGAGTTGGGCCTTAATAATTAGCCTAACTACGCCTCGTCGTGTTGTAGCATTCCGGTTTAGAAGAGATTCGCTTACTTTATAGCTTTTAGATTCGCATAGCCTTTTAATAATTCGCCTTAGTTATTTGCATTTAGCTTTCAGCAAAAGTTGAATTTACAATACATATTAAGCTTTTCATAACTCTTATTGTTCGCTGTAATCTCTTTGTGTCCACAAAATTATTTCGAAAAAGCCGATGGCCTTTACTGAATCCGCGCTTGTACAAATCGTATATAAGCAAGCACTTTGATAACTTTTTTTCGATTACAGTTCTTGGCCTGTCGATTACATTTTCAGAAGAATAAACTGCTGTTGGAACCAAAGTCAAGTTGTCCTTGTTATTGCTGCACCCGAGTTCGTAGTCTGATTTTCGGTGCCTTCAGAGATGGATGGCTCATTCCCTTAAGCGAGTACCACGTTTGATTCAATTTCCACCAAGAGTTGTTGTAGAAATTCAGAAAGCGCATCGTTGATAGTAAGTATTTCCCTTTTGTTCAGGGTGGAAACATCTACCGTCCCATTAATAACACTTATTGTTGGGATGTGAAAATCATTCACTTTTGCCTCAAACCCTAAGAGTTGGGGTGTGTGCAAGTGTGAACTCGGGTGGAAAGGTGCCGGACGTGTACAGCACGGGGGAAAAAGAGAGGGTAAAACCAGGGCCTGGTTGGATAAAGGAACTTAAGATTAAGTGCGAATTTTCTGTAACCATTTCCTCTGTTCGTTCTGGAGGATTTTCTTACACGGTATCACGGAGAACTCGGCCAAAGACTTAATTTACAGTGAATTATTTTTTCTTTGAAGATTTTTTGATTAGCGTCGGTAGTTATCTCGGAGCCTTTATGGAACGTTTTGACTTCCACTCTTTTATCAAAAGCCATTGAACAGCTTACCTAACTAGTCTCCTTTCAATTTCTGATATCTTATCCTAGTTCATTGCGCTTTGAATTTGCGTTTGGAGATGCAAAGAATTCTTGGCAACCTGCTACTACATCTTGCACAACTCGTCTGAAAACAAAAACGTTTGTTCATATGCACGTTTGTTCATAACTTTAACAGAGGACACAATTAATATGATGATCACTTAGGCCACTTCAGGCCAAATTTCACAGAAATCTGCCGAATTTTGGTACCCTATTAATTCATTTGTTTGATTGAATGATGCCTGGTCATTTTCACGGACATTTTTGCAATTTTCTTTTGTGGAATTAAAAAAACTGGCAATTCATATATTTTTTTCCAAATTTACATTTATTAAGCTTTCCAGCGGTATATAGTTTGCCGTGCTTTCCTTTAAAATGGTGTGCATACGAATTTTTTTTCGGAGGACATGGGAGGACACCTCCTTTCTGGCCCTTGAACTAATAGAGCCAGAAAGCTGAAAACTATTGCAAATTTGGCCTTATCTTAATGAGCCTACCGTATTTAGCTTGTTTGAAAAATTGATGACGTTGACTATTTTCGGAAAATTTCCTTACCAAACTTGATAATTCGTCGGATGACACCAAATTTCTTTTCGAAAATTGTGGGATGTTTCTTGATATGTATATCCCTATGGCCTAGAATACAATCGTAACTGGAGTAACTGAATAATCTGGTATCTCCCGTAATGACATAGAGATTGCATTAGGTTGGTTCCCTCAACACTGTCTTTTGATGTTGATATCCACCGCTCTTTGCGGCCATAACTTTATCATATGACGATCGCACACAACTAAAACGAACAACCTTCATCACACCAGACAATTATTTTACTTAAGTTAACTCTGGCAACAGGAATTCGGGAGAGGGGACAATGTGACCTCCCCCCCCAAACATCCCCATTCCTTTGTTGACATGGCAACCAATAAGGAAAACAGAAAAGGAATGATTTGATTGGCGGGTTTTTATGAAAGTTGATGACGTTTAAATATTTTTAGAAATTTCCGGCAATGTTCGAAATTCTAGGTCACTTTTCGGAAATTAAGAAATATTTTGGCTATGTATATCCCTAGAATGCAGTCTTTGTTGCATATCATAATGTGTATGTACCGTACTGACGCTGGATTTTGTTTCGTCCCCTCTATCTTTAGGATTTGAAAACCACGGATAAATCCGGCCGTAGAGAACACGCACAAGTATGACGAACAACCAGCACTATGCCATTCAATTAATTTATAATAACGTAGGGCTCGTATAGGCGTGGTAAGAATTTGAGATCCGGCAGGGTTTCATTTACGTCTTAACTCGTTTTGAAAATGATATAAATCTGTGTCAAACGGCCGAAAGGCAGGGAACAACTACTTTTAACTAACAAAGTTACCTTACCAAAAGGATTTCAAGATTCAGTCATGGAAATCCTGAATATGGTTTGTTCATGCCGCAACGGAGAGCTGTGCATTGACTATTTTCATCCAGTAACGAAACAAACAACTATATATGGATGCAGAGGAAACGACAAGGCGAACAACAAAACACAGGATCATACTGCAATAGACTTTCATTCAACCACTTCAGCAGAACAATACGAGTACACTGTTTTAGAAGCCTATGGAATTGTTCCAGTGGCCAGGAAGGAGCAAACTGAATTTGTACTTCGTGGGAATGAAATGAAGAGGAAAGACTGCAGAGGAAATAAGACTATCTCCGTGTTTGCAACGGAATGGTCTTCAAAAAAGAGTCGCGCAATCAAAGGAAAGCCAGAAATGAATTGCAAAAGGACGCACTATGAAAAGATGGTTTTGAAAGCGTATGGAATCCTTCCTGTACAAGGAAGCTGTACAAGGATGTTTTTAACCAGGGCGGAAAAAGGTTGGACGATGAAACGAGCGCATCCGAACAAAAAGGTGTGATGCAGTGGACTGCGGGGATCAAACTAGGTGCTAGATCAAAACGGTTGCCTGCTTGGGTTTCCTCCATAATCCTGATTATCTATTAAGTTCCCGAAAAACGCCGACTTTGGGTTATCTTTTCTTTGTCTTATCCGTCTTGATCGATGCTAAAAAACTGCCTAAAAACTGTCTAAAAACGAACAGAGTAAAGTAAAAAGATGGAAAATGGCGTTTGGATTCGGCGCGTGGCATGACGCGTATTTATAATGCGTGCAGTTCGTGCAAGGTTAATCAGGACACTGGTTAATTAAATCAAATCAACATCAACACCGCGCTTCTTCTTCTTTTTCCCCAAAACCTCTCCTATGCTTGCCTGTTTCTTTAGGAACTACAAATAGAATTGCTCCTCAGTTTAGACGGTTTTCTTTGCTATGTTTCTGTGAGATAAAGGCGTTGCAACAAATCATCGCCATAGCCCGTTGCAAGGAGGCAAAGTTTAAAGTTGCAAAACGCCACTCCAGCTAATTTTTTATTATGTTATGTAAAGTTTATCGACCTTTAAAATATGTAGGATTTAGGGTAGAGTAATATGGAGCTTTTGTAAAAGAAACGAAGAAAAATAACCACGTCATGTTTTGGGGCAAGAGCAACAATTCGACACCCTCAAATTGAGCTCATTTTTAGCCAACTTACTGTGCAGAAGATTGACTAATATGCACGCAGACATAAATATTTTAAGCTGTGAGCCAGGGCTGTGAAAAAAACGTTTGAATCAGAGTACACGGCTGGCTGAAAAACAAAGAAAGAAAATGAGATTTCACAAAATTATAAAGATTAAAATTTCGCTTTCAAAATTAATAAAAATTGTATAGCTATTTGAGAATATTGTGCACCTGAAATAGTTTTCGGGCCCGGAATGTTATCGGGAGTTTCGAGAAACGGGCCCCAGGAGAAAAATCTTTAAGCCGCCATGTAAGTTTCCCAGTTTCACAGGAACGTTTTATCATTTCAAACAAAAAGCCTCCAATTAAAAACTTAGCACAAACAACAGTGTAAAGGCGGGAAATAACGTCATCAATATCCTCACAAGTGAGGATCGGAAAAATACGCCACTCGAGTCCCGGATGCAGTTTCCTATGAACTTTAAGAGAGGTCTATTTGCTACTAAGACATTCTTGTCTATATAATAAATACTCTATGTTAATCGTTAAGAAAATAACGCAAACAGTTCATCTTGAATTTGCTACTACTTTTTTCCTATCATTAGCTTAGCTTTTTCTTTCTAATTTCATTTCTGGAAACCAACACACACGGTTTTCACTTACAATTTCAAATAATGTAAAACCATCGATTTAAACAAAGTGGTCAAAAACCAAAATAAAATTGGTAATTTTTTGCATTTTGCATTTCAAGTATTGTTTTTCAGTCTTAATCTTTATATACTGGGTTTCTCCAATTTATAATAGAACCTAAATGTTAAGAAAGAGTTTTTGAAAACTGGCTTGTATGAAAATACAATGATGCAAAGTAAGTAATTTCAAGTACTGTTTTCACGTTGTACTCCCTAACCACTAGATAGATGTTTCTTTTTAGTTTACAATGTACTTTCCTTTATTTACGATGTCCCAAATTAGTACTTCCTTGCTAAATGTATTGACCCCTCTCAGTCTCTCTCCCTCTCTCTTTCTCTCTAACGTCCTGTTTTGAAGGCAAACGAATGGGTCAATTGGACAAAATATTGATTGAAGGTAAGGGGATTTGAGAGGAAAGAAAAAAGCCAGTCCAAGTAAACAATAGAAATCACTGAATTTTATTGCTAAATTTTGTTTCGAAATCAGGAATCTTCCTAAATACCTTTCGGATTGTACAGCGGTTTTCAATTGAATGCAGAACGTAATTTGCGTTTGCCTTGTTTTCGCTTTAATTCGCTCTGTTATTAGTTGGAAATCTCGCACTGAACTTTCTTAACCAACTTGGAAAATGTAAAACCAAAACAATTGCGTCTTTGTTGCACGCATTTTCCCGCCCTTAGGGCCATTTACAAGTATTTGCTTCGACTTCTGCTTGGTTTGTAGTGTTTTTGCGTCTCACTGTGGTTGACCAGAGTAATTTCTTTGGATTTGGTTTTAGGTTGCTGAAATGAAAACCGCTTTATCGGATGAAGATCGCCTTAAATGAATTTGTTCAGTGTCCATGGATCAATGAGCTTCAGTTTCCTCCTTACCCAGAAGGTATCGCGCGAGGTGCTCAGACACAGTGATACCAAGAGCCATCTCTAACCACATCCAGGCTGGTCTGCCTGGATTGCATTCCAGAAAGATGACGTCATCCCCACGCTCTAAAAAGTCGTATGCGGCAAAAGCCACACCTGCTTTCTCGTGGAATTTCAACAAACGCTCTTTAAGCGACTCGGGTATCTGTTACAAGAAAACAAAATTCAATCAAAACTGTATAACTGAAGGAACGTCGTGACTATCTAAACAATCAGAGTAGATTCAACTTGCACTGGTGGAATCACATTACATATGGCCACTATCATCTCGATTTTAATAAGATTTTTGGTGCCATTTTTCTCTCACAATTTTTTTAACTCCAAAAATAAAAAAAAATGTTCCATTTGTTATTTCGTCGGGACCCAAAAAGATCTTAAAAGGTAGATGTTCACAAAGATTAGCCCAATTTTTATATATTAAAATTCAGTCTTAAACAGTAGGCATCATTTCGAGGCTTAGGGGAATAAACCCATATAAATCCTTATATTATTCCCCTAAGCATCGTGGTGATGTCTATTGTTTTAAGTTGAATTTTAATATATCGAAATTGGGCTATTAAATAAACTAATTTAATAAAACGATCAGCCCTTGCACAAAACTCCAATTCAAGAGGGTGATTTGGGTAGAATATCAGTTCGGAATGCCTATTTGTGACATTTTAGTTTGTGATGAAAAACTGGAGTTGTCTTTGGCGAAATGTCATCTCAAAGTGTAGTAACACGAAAAAATTAATTTTCCAGTTCCGAGTTGTCTTGTGCCTCTTTCAAAGCGATGCCTGATGCACAACCTTTCATATTAAAATCAGTTTTATTTCAATGAGAATTACAAATCATTTGAATATGAAAGTTGGGGGCGCGGCGGTGTAGTGGTTAGCGCGTTGGACTTCAGATCTGAAGGTCGGTGGTTCGACGCAAAGTCCCTGCCATCGTGTTGTCTCCTTAGACAAGAAACTTTACCCCACATTTAACTCCCTCCACCCGAGTGTATAAAATGGGTACCGGCGACATACCGCTGGAGGGAACCCTGCGATGGACTAGCATCCCATCCGGAGGAGGGGGGAGTAGCAATACTCTCAGTTGCTTCATGTTACAAAACCGTGACATCTAAGCTCCGGTCGTGTGGGCCTCCTTGGCTCGTGTGCACCTTTACCTACCTGAATATGAAAGGCTCTGCACCGAGAGTCGCTTTGAGAAACTGGTACAAGACAACTCGGAAATGGCCTGTTCCTCTTGTTTTCAGAGAGATAGATGTATCTCTAGATGTATAGATGTATGTCGCTTCGATTGTGGAAAAAAGTTCAGCTAGCATTTTACTGGAATTCGGTGACTAAAATTTCCTTTGTGCGGCCTAAATCTCTAGCTAAAAAATACAAACAGCCTGTGTTAGCTTACACAAAAATATCCTTTTAAAAGGCCTCAGAACAATCTGAGAAGACAGAAAGCGACATTTTAAATACTTTGCTTGAAGATTCTCGTTGTTTTACCTTATTATGAATTAATTATCCCACAGTAGACATGCTTGGGCGTTTGTGCTTTACTTTGGCGTGGACCCACAACAAAGTGGCTCCACACCAAAGTGAAAGTGAAGGCTAGTTTTGAGTAGGGTAGTCGACTTAGCTTTTTTCTTTTGCTTGATTTCAATTGAGTTTCTTTTGTCTGGTGGTATGATTTGGTTTTCTTAGCTAGTTGTTAAGATATGATTTTGAGACGTTGTAGGAGTTATGAGAAGAAGCAATTAAAGCAGAGTCCTGGTACCTCTCAGCAGAGTGCTAGCAAGTCGCTCGTCAACAGTATTACAATGAAAAAAAAAAACAAACAACAAACAAAAAACAAAAACCACCACAGGTGCTTAATCGTAGCAATCTGGCATCGTACAAAACTTGATCGATCTAAAGAAAGAACATGACGGAGCGACCAGGCGTGCGTTTCTCAAAAGTCTCAAGACTTTCCGGACCGATTTTGGGTAGGATATTTCACACTTGAAAACAAAGAAGTTTCTAGGTAAGATGAACGTTTATTCGTTTGTCTCACGATGGAATCGCTTTGAGTTGTTGATCGCGACGTTTCGACTGCAATACTGCTAGCCTTCATCAGGCGATGAGGTCAATTGTTTACGTGTCGCTATTTGTAGCATGATAGTTCGCTGCTATTGGTGCATTTCGATCCTCATTATTATTCCGACTATTAGATGTTGTTCCCTCACAGGTCCGTTTAGTGGTTGGTCGGCTGTTGTGCTCTCTGATCGTAGGTATCCAAGCTTCTGGAATTTCGATTCCGCTATCTCTATTGATGTTATTAGGATGAAGTCTTATATGGATAGCCTCTTCGACCCTACGTGTGTACCAGTGAGGGTCACGATCAATAAACTTAACTTCTTTCCAAATAGGAAGATGCCCAGAAGCTTGGATACCTACGATCAGAAAGCACAACAACCGACCAACTACAAAACGGACCTGTGAGGGAACAACATCTAATAGTCGGAATAATAATGAGGATCGAAATGCACCAATAGCAGCGAACTATCATGCTACAAATAGCGACACGTAAACAATTGACCTCATCGCCTGATGAAGACTAGCAGTATTGCAGTCGAAACGTCGCGATCAACAACTCAAAGCGATTCCATCGTGATACAAACGAATAAACGTTCATCTTACCTATCTTACACCACGATGAACAACAAACACATCTTTAATGACAAAGAAGTTTCTAAGTGTGAGACTTTAGAATAAGTTAAACATTTTATCTTAAAGACGTGTTAAAATAACAGCTGTGGTAAAACGAGTGGTTTTTACTTTGACAGATGGCGTTGCGGGGCCGAATTGTTTTTGTCGCTTTTGAGAAACGCGCACCAGGTCTCGAAACACGCAATACGCGAACCACAGCTCAATTGCGTTCCCACTTGCACTTTGAGTAGGTCCCAAAAACTATCGCACCACTCAACAAAAAGCGCATGTTGCGCGTTTTTCTTGAGAAAAATAATTTTTACCTCAGCTACAGTAAGAAGCCCAGCGTCGTCCTGGTTTCGTCTCCAGTCCAAGCGATCTTCCTCATCCTTGAATTTCTGCGAAGCAATGCGAACGGCAAACACCTTGCTGCCGACAACAGTGATGCGTAAATCGGATTTTCTTTCCACCAGCTCTTGATAAATAGCTGGGCAGCGAGTGATGCGATCCCGGGAAGCCGATGGAAATTCGTTTCTTATCTCAGTGGTGTAAACCATCGTGTCTGGGTCTATGAACAGCCGATTCAGAGTCTTGAAAATCACTCGCCCGTTATCCGCGTCGTCGAAGAGTTTCTCCACGGCTGCTGGGTTGTTCGTGATTGCGGTCTTTGGCACAGTCAGCCCAACTTCCTGAGCGAGTCGCAACTGATGTGGTTTGCAGTTCGCCATGTGCATGGCATCCAAGGGGTTCACCCATCGTGCATGAGAGAGATAGGATTCCAGTGAACGGATCACCGTCCCCCACTCCTGAGTAACAAAGTCTTGGGCGATGTAACCTTTGAAAAATATGTTCGTTTCAACTTAAACAATTAAACAAGCAAACAGGTCCATTGTTACCACTGTTGAGCTCATTTTAGGGTATTTTGGTTCTATAGGCTAATGAGATTGACCTAGCTTGTCCATCAGGAGAAAAGGGACAATGGCTGCACAAAATCAATGGAAAGGAAAATAGAAAGTGGAAATAATGATAAACCGAACCATAAAAAGTTATTAGTTTGAATTGTACTTCTTAAAACTGTGCAAAGCGAAATAAGAGAAATCTTGAACAATTATTTCATGTCTGCGGGTTAGGTAAGCGTGACTGTACTTTACGAGGCATTCCATTTCCTTATAAGGCAAAAAGCAGGGTTATTCGCCGATAACCTGTGTAAGGTGAGCCAATCAGAACGTCCTGTTTATAAGCGCTGTTATCCAGAAAGTCTTTCATATTCAGTTTTGTAACTAAGAAGAATGACACCGAAGATGTGACCTCATATAACTTAACATCTCAGATTATAGCCCCTTCTTCATGAGAGAATTTTAGTTGGTAGGCACAAAATATTGTGGTGGTAAACCGTTATTTCATTTCACCTAGTGTGACTAGTATGAAAAATTATCTTTCAGGAGATGTGGTGTCCTTGTATCTAGTAGGAAGTATTTAGGCGTATGATGTTTGTTTCGTTACCAAACTAGTGGGCCTATAACCGGTTGGGCTTATAAATGCCGGGGATGGGGGGAGGTTTTTTACAGTATAGGGACAAGTGCATTCTGCCTTTTGCTACCCAGAAGCGCTTACTCGTCTCGCATCGAACTCCATAGTCACCAGCGAACGTACAGGTACTGAACCAAGAAAGGATCCTCTCTTGACTGAACCCATCTATCCACAATGTACCTTTCCTTCCCTTGAGTGTCATTTTTTTCCCATCATGTGCTTAGTGACCTGGCCCTTGAGCGGAAGCGAGGCCAAGGTTCTTTGTTTCGATGCGAACCTTTTTGTTTTTCATATGCAATTCATGTTGTTCTTATGCTAACACGTCTCTGATCATCATCACTTAGACAGGACAAGCAGCAAGGTTTGTGAGGAAATAAATTAAGTCAACTCTAACCTCACATCCACGCAATGGCCAGGGGACTGTTTCTCGAAAGTCCTGATAACTTTTGGGGTCCGGAAAGCTATTTTATGAGCATATGGTTTACCTTTAAGATTCAAATTTTGTTTGTTTATAAAACTGAGCAGTAAAATTAAGTTGACGAAACAAGTCGAGCTGGTTTACGGGCTAAAAGCTACACACCCATTGATTGGATTTTGATTTTAAAATATAGCTCTGGGCCCGAAAAGGTACTGGGGCTTTCGAGAAACGGGCCCCAGGGCCAAAAGATCTTCAAAGAACACAACGGTAAAATGGGCTATTAGAGCTTGCATTTTTTGTTACTGCTTTTGTGTTTGATCACTTTTTTGTGAAAGCATTTCTACACACTCACAAGCACAGTATCCCTAAAAAGGGCTTTGTTTCTGCTGATAAGCGTCCTCCTATGAGCTCGCAAAGTAAGAAATTGAAAACCAGGAATATTCATACTAAGTGAATAAAAAAGGCACGATATAACATGTGAAATATTGGTCACTTCGGTCTTCTGCTTACGAAGCATACGTGGCCTCTACACTAAAGGCGAACCTACAGTTGAAAGTGGGGGAATCACCAGACTATTTTCTTACTTCATTAGCTGCTCTAAGGGAGAAGGGGGAATTAGGAAGCGCGATACGTCAGCGCTGAACACGAGGGAAGGGAAAAGCATACCTCTCCTTCCACTCCCGCTCCCCCTTGCAATTTCAGGTTTCCCCACCCCCCCCCCACCCCCATCCTTTGGCGCCTGCCATGCATTCTACACTCGTAAGATTACGAGGGCGCTCACTCAATCCTGGAAGTCTGTTCCCAAAAACACCATTAGCGTCAACCCAGATATCAGCACAATTTAAATAAGAAAATTATAATCACGCAGCGTAAAATGCATGATATAACATGGGAAATAGTGTTCACCAGAGAGGACTTCGGTCTTCTGCTTACGAGGCATAGGTGACCTCTACACTTAAACGCGAACCTACAGTTGAAAGTGGTGAAATCACCAGACTATCTTCTTACACTACATTAGCTGCTCTAAGGGAGAAGGGGGAATTAGGAAGCGCGATACGCGAGCGGGAAACACGAGGGTAGGGAAAGGCAGACCTCTCCTTCCTCTCGCACTCCCTCTTTCGATTCCCCGTTTGCCCCCCCCCCCCCCCCCCCACCCCCATCCTTTGGCGCCTGCCATGCATTCTGATCTACACTCGTAAGATTACGAGGGCGCTCGCTCAATCCTGCAAGTCTGTTCCCAAAAACACCATTAGCGTCAACCCAGATATCAGCACAATTTAAATAAGAAAATTCTTATCATGAAACGTAAAAACCTACTCTGGAGATCTCCATCCATCGATGGAAAATGAGGGTTCCAGAGCCACCACACAGCTGTAATGGATTCGGCGGGGATGCGTTCGCCATCCACAACAAAAATACAGCTAGGAGTATTCTCGGAAATATTTCCTGCGGTGATTTCGATAAAATGGCCATCTTGCATGGGTGCAAAACTCACTAGTCTTGCCTCACTGTCCAGTGCTTTGATCCTTCTCTCGACATCAAACACGTGCGGGTCTTCGGAGAGCTCATTTCCGATACACAGAACAATGTTTGCCATGATAGATAGATTGTGTTCTAAATCACTTAAAACAACCGATGCAACGTTGAAACTGAATTCTAGAAGTAAGTATCGGTGGTTCAATTGAAATTCGTGCAATCTATTGTCGTTTTGAGCGACAACAAGTGATAGGCCTGGCCTGTACCAAATGTTCAGTAAAATGAAGAGAGCTTTCTAATTTACAGCATCCAAGTATTACAAAAAAAATCATGTGATTTCGTGAGATTATTACACTTCATCACGAGAACGACCTTTATTCAGTTTTTCAAAATATTCAGACAAAAAATTTATTCCCACAACGAGTATTCTTTTCCCGAAATAAAATACAACACGGGTGGGGTGATCGCACGGGAAGTCCTCCGTACATGAATCCTTTCAAAAACACTGGTGTGCGTACCCCCCCCCCCCCTCTCTCTCTCTCTGTCCTGTTTGTTTATCCGCGTCCTATGACAAACCACACATTAAACTTCTCAGACAACAGCTCAAGAAAGAGGAACCTTCTGGAGAAATATATTTCACCCTTTAAATCATTGACCTGGTGCTTTTCCGGTTCATCCGTCATTTTCTTTTAAAAGCTCGAAGCACAGTTGACAACCACTTCAATGCGGGCCAATTGCAACGAAAATTAAAATTACGACATCGTTGTTATAAGGTTGAAATGGCAACAAATTAAATAAACTGCAGCCAAATAAACGTAAGAACAAAATGTTCTTTCTGAGACAAAACACAGCGTGATCCAATGGCCCCAGAAAAATGCTCTACTCTGCTATAGGACTTAGAGCTACCAATGTAGAACTGCGTTTGCCTTGATAGAAGAATCCGTCGGAATTTATTTCCGCTTCAGAAAAAAATCGTCAAATTGAACTTGAATTTCATAGATGTTTAAAAGTAGCCGAATTGTCCTGCCTGCCACATTGAAGATTGTGTTGATCCGGTCAAAAAGGCAAAAAATTGTACTGAAAAATCACAAGACGTATTTTAGGAATAAATGTAAATCACGAGGTATACATTACATGTGTGTCACAAGCTTAAAAAAACAACACAGGCAGTTGTGATACCGCGTGATTCTCTTCATACACAGTAATATTCAAGGAGTTATTTTCACATTAAATATGGAGATTAAATTTCATGTTCAAAATAATCTCTTTTGAGGGTCTTTAAACTCCTGACTGAACCTAACTCCAAATCGGGAGTTGAAATTACTCCTGTGTCCAGTCATCAAATTGTGTTTTTCTGACTTACTCTTTTTTTGGAGTAGGTTACTTAGCTTAACTCCACCAGAACAGTAAGGAATTATAATAGCCCCAAAATAAAGTTATTCCACCATCTGGAGTTTATTTAATTCCAGTTGATGACTGATTTAGAGTGATTATCATAATACACTCTACTGAGTCGCTACAGCTGTCGCTACGCGACCTATCCGCAGACTGCATCTCTCTGAGAGCAAGTTAAGACAATAAGTTTCTTTATAGTGGCTATCTTCACATCCGAGTTATATATATAATTATAGTTAAATGACGTATAATCAAAGTTGGCTTCCTTCTTGATTACTCCTCAGTTCAATGTTACTAGGTTTGACAAGGTAGTTGGTTAGTAGTAGCAGGTAAACTGCGGTACCGGCCTGGGAAGATTTTGTCGCGACAACAAAGTTAGGGTAAATTAAAACCTCGTCAAAAACTGAGACCACCCTGGCAGTTGCAAAAATGTGTTCGTATTATCCTAACGTGGGAGCAGTCTAGTCCAGTTCTGGCCTCTCTCTCTCTCTCTCTCTCTCTCTCTCTCTCTCTCTCTCTCTCTCTCTCTCTCTCTCTCTCTCTCTCTCTCTTTCTCAAGAGAGGAGGAGCTTTTACTCAGGTTACAAAAAATGGCTGTTATAACGCACGAAGTGGTCGTATTAAAGGAGTGATCTAAGGGTGGGGTAGGATGGAGGTGGCACATAACTGGTGTGCGTCACGAGCAGGCCTCATGGGTTACTAATTTCTTAAGTGGCTCATTTTACGTCTGACCTGACTCCTAGTAATAATAATAATAATAATAATAATAATAATAAGTCTTTATTTCATAAGATAAACACACATATCCTATGTTACAAAAATTATGAGGGTAAAAAGCAAGCTACATACAGTAGCGACATACAGCAAGCTACATACAGTAGTTTATACTGTATTTCGCAAGAATTTGAATTCGGCACATTTTCTTGGGTAACGGTAATCAAAGACGTAAATACAGGCGACAACAACCACAAAAATAACAATTTTGATACAGAATGAAAATGATGTGAACTGCGGCAATACAAATGAAATGAAGATGTGACCATCACTTATCCATGAGGGCGGTTTTCAAAGGGGCCCTGCAACTGTCAGTGATCTCCCTTCCACGATGAAGGTAACCTCTTCTTTTCCTTGCAGATTTGGAAACAACAATGGAAATAAAAAATCACACAAAGTTCCAAAACAATTTGTCGTCAACTTTTGTTTCGAAGTACCCCGTGTAGTCTCCGGCTGTGCCGAGCGAGCTGTGTCTCCGGCTGTGTGCGGCTGTGTGCGGCTGTGCCGAGCGACAACCCAAATAAGCATACATAGCGTCACGTTCCTTATTTTTTGTTTGTTTTCCATTTATATTTGTTTCTGCTCGTGAGAGATTGATGCTATTGAAAAGAGCCTCCGAGTCCTTCAACGTATAAGAATGCGTGACTAGCCTGTGTACACAGGCTATGCGTGACGAGCTCGTGACGAGCCCCAGCTATGCGGCAGCTCACCAAGCTATCAACCTCGTCCCCAGGGCCTTCTCCTCGTTCAAAATGGCGGTCGGAGAAACCCCTGGCCAAGGCTGCTATTGTGGCTCCAAAAATTCGTTAGAATTTCGTCACGTAAACACGATGAAATGACTTCGTTTCGTTTAAACAACGGTTTCCGATTGCAGAAAACAAACAGGGCGGCCATACGCTGGAAACAACCTCCGAAAAAGCCATTTCATCATGTGTCACGTGACAAAATACTCCACGATTCTTGGAGTATTTCAGCAGCCTTACCTTACCTTACCTTACCTTGGCCAGGGGTTTCTCCGACCGCCATTTTGAACGAGGAGAAGGCCCTGAGAACGAGGTTGCCAAGCTATGCACTGGAGACAGCTCTGTCTGCACTGGAAATCTCCTGGAAATCTGTCCTCTCCCCCAGTCTCCCCTTGTTTTTTCCCGCTCTTTCGCTCGCTTTAGTTTTCGCTCGCGCTCCTTCGCGCTCCACTATCTGAACGCCCAACTGGAACAGGCTACTGGAAAATTAGTAGTTAGCCGTCGCGAAAGAAACCGCTGACCCGAATTACAGCACGTGGTTCAAGTGTTCAAGATGGCGTCGCTTGGTCGCTTTCTTGTCATTTCCCTTTTGCAAGGATTTGTACTCGGAGACCACCAGCAAAACACACTCAACGTACCACAAGTGCTGCTGCCTTACGCACCTAGAGGATCTGTGCACACCAATTTCACTTTGAAAGCTTTGCAAGGGTGTTACTTATGGTAGGCCGAAATTCAATATACGCGAAACGGCGCGGTTGGCGCCATTTTTCATTTTGACATAAGCTCTTAAGCTTTAGCAGGGAAAAAAAATTGAGGTGTGCTTAAATTTTCTGTGTATCATTTCAGGGTATCCAACAGACCCGAGGTTGCTACTGTCCAGCCTTTGTACAGTAGCGAGGAGGAACCTGGTAGGAAATTATTTATAAAAGCATGCGATCTCTGGCTCGATTTGTTCTTATTTGATTCGCTCTCGGGATTCACTATAAAGTACGCTGATTGTACATTATCTTCGCACAGATGAAGTCGTTCAATTGGCCGTACTGTTGTGCAGTTTTCTGTGTGCAGAAAGGGTAAAATTATTCAACATGTGGATCAGTGCCATATTCTCAGTGCTCTCAGAGCACATTTTTTAAAATTTGAAATCATCTTTTTTGTGTGTTGTTTTCTTTTCAGCATGTAAGAGCACCACTTACACTACTGTGAAGTGAGAACTATTCTTTTTACATGAGACACCTGCACTAACATTCTTGGCAAGATGGGAAACCATTGCTTTGGGAGAGGGGTTACTCCCGACCGACATTTTAACCTATATGTGTATGTGCTGCTGTAAAGGGTATCGTTTTTAAACAGCACATACAATGTAGTCTGGGTTGGAGCATAGAAATCAGGAAGTCTGGTCTATAGTAGGGTGTCATTTATTGGAAATTTGATCAGTGGTATGGAGAATTTAGTCTAGAATAGTTATTGACTCTCGGCAAGTATGTGATAGGGTGGAATTTTTGTGCATTTGAGCTTGATCTACAATCAGTCAGGCCCTCTGACAGGGTGCGCAGGTGTGGGACCGCACAATTTGGTCAAACCCGCACAATAACGCACAATTCCCAAAACCCTGCAAAATCCCGCACAATACCGAAAGATTTGCTGAAGCATTTAATTAAATCAGGTCTCCTATTGATTACCAAGTTTCCTAAAAACTTTTTAGCCTGTTTCCAGGCTATTTACCTTCCAAACAATCGAGAAATCCCTCGCTTTCCTCGATCGTTCGAGCGGATATAAAACGCAAGGCATTCTTTCATCGCTCTGTGCAGCCTGGGCACTAGTGTCAGTTCGATCTACTTTTAGTTAACTTCAGTAATCGGGTTTTGTTTTCGAGGGTATAGCTTTCTGGTTCAGTTAAATAATATGCCGGGAACAAAGAAGAAATTCTGGAGAAGTGAACCATGGCGCCGAAATGACTGTCACTGTTTCTGAATTATTTTCGCAAAGGACTGATCGAATTTGCGAATTGACAAAGAAACTGAATCGTTAAACTTCGGTCATCAGAAGAAAATCATAAACTGATCTGCATACTAGATTTGATTTTTTTTCATTCATGTGAAAGGCATTTTCATTCACGAAAATGTAAGTTCTACGATCTACTTGGGAAGTTGAATGAGAAAAACAAACATGCCATCAAACACTGTATCAAATCACATTTAACATGCAATTTGAATACATGTTGGGTTGTGTTTTTGCAGCTAACTTCGAAGAATTTGTGAACCTTTACGGGGAATTATTCACACTTCATATTGTTAATTTAAGACAGTAAAACTGCAGGGTTTTTTTTATAAAGGAACTCGTTGAGGTCGGAAATATTTTAAAGTGAAGTTTTATTTTGTTAAACGATCGAGTTTATCGTGCGTGTCACGCAACGTGATTTTGTTTATACAGACACAATTTTGAGTCAAACTACGCTTTGGTAAGAAAAAAAAAGCCACAAATTGGCAACTGCTGGGTATATTTCAATCGCTAAAGAAAGAAATTTAGTCGCATTTTTCATTTATACAGAATTTCCTCCCTGTCGGATCTGGCTAGAACACTGGAGATTGAATATTTGGTTCATCACAGGATTACGCAATCCCGCACAATTCCCCGCACAATTGAGGTTTTTTCCCGCACAATTTGCCCCCAAAATCCCGCGCAATTTTAATTTTTCTCCCGCACCCTGTCAGAAGGCCTGATCAGTGTCACTTTTGGATCACTGTCTCCAGGGCTCGAGACTCTAACGGTAGCCAACTAGTCACAGACTACTAGAATTTCCGTTTTGGCTAGTAGGTTTTGCGCTTGAAAATTTTAAAGTACTAAAGCACCGGATGGAAACGAAACTAAATATTACTCCTAATGATCGGATCCCAAAAGCAAATTGAGTCAACAGAAACTAAAACTTATTCAGTAAAAGGATATCATAGTGTTCGTATGATACTTGTCTTGTCTTGTTTCTCCCTACCAATGGCAACGTTTTCTCCGTCATTGCTACGTTTGAACGAAATTAGCAGTCTTTAGAACGTTTCACCATACGTTTCCTTGAAAGGTCCATTAATGCGTCCACATGATATCTGTCTAGATGTTAGTACATCTACGTTCACACAAAAATTCTGTAGTCTTCTGTTATCGACTTTTTCCATTAATTGCTACGTTCGTACAATATTAGTTTCTCTTCCCAGCGTTCTCTCTAGTATGTAACGTCTTCACAACATTTCTCCGTATGTAAGTAGGTTCGTCGATTTATTAGCCTAGTCTTCTCAACATTTCTCCATACATTAGCACATTTGCACGACATTGTTCTTGCCCTCCCAAGGTTTTCAGTGTGTTAGTACATTTGTGCAATAAGTCTACACTTAGCGTTTCTCTGTACGTTAGTATGTTCATGCGGTATTAGTCTTGTCTTGTCACAGTTTATCTGTACGTTAGTGTGATACTAGTTGTTTCTCCGTAATTTATTGTCCCGCTGCAATAGTCCAGTTTGTCCGTTTGGCGTTCTTCCGTACGTTACACACGTTCTTACGGAATTGGTTTTGTCTAATAACGTTTTTCCGTAAGTTAGTAGTTGCGTATCTTATTAGTCTCAGTGTCTCCTCAACTTGTCTCTGTATCTTGGTACGTCAAGTTGACAGTGTCTCTCCCTACTGTAGTGCATTTGCAACCAACGTGTTTGATATGACTTCTCAACGTTTTTCCGTACCTTAGAAAGTTCGAACCCTATTAGTTTTATTTTCTCAACGTTTCTCCGCACTTAAACCTGCTTATAATTTACTAGTCTTCTCTTGTGGACGTTTTTTTTCCGTACGTGAGTTGAGTGCTGTATCAGTGTTGTCTTATGTTTCTCTGTACCTTACAACTTCGTGCAGTGTTCAGTAGTCTTGTCCTCCCAACGTTTCTCCGTACGATGACATGCTCATATAAGGATAACTTTTCTAGAGATTTGTCACGATCTGACCGAAATGGAAAAGAGGGGCGTGAACTACATCGCGCCTGGGAATTTGCCCTGAAGGCACACAATACTTTGTATTCGTGTGAGGATCTTTAACCATTAAAAAGAATGCTCAACATTCCAGTTCTTCACTCTTGAGATTACAGAGAGGCATGTTTACAATACTTAACTCGACTAAAAATTAGACATATTGAACACAGCATGAGATTATGCAAAAAACAGTCTGGCTAGTAAAAATTTATTTTGGCTAGTGAAATCAAACCTGTCACTAGCCACTAGGCTACTAAGCTGAAAAGTTAGTCTCGAGCCCTGGTCTCCCTTCTTCTCCCACTAGGCATTAATGTAAAAAAGGTTTCAACTGACTGAACGAAGGCAAGCGCTCACAACACTCTCATTGAACAGGGTTAGGAGGGGAGGTGTCCTAATGACCTGTGTCACTGATTTTAGTGTAGGGTAAGGATTTCAAAGTTCCAGTGACACCCTCACTAAAACAATTCCTGGAGTCCCCCACCCCCTTCCTCAGATGAAACGTGGGGCATAAATTCAACAGCAAATTGCCTTGTGGTAAACTTTATCATTGTTCATTTTTATATAGTAAAACAGCATGACAGGAAATGCTCAAAGGAAGCATTGGTAACAGCACAGGCAAGACTCCCAGAAAGACAAATGACAGAAATCTTAGCAGAGGAAGAAGGTAAAATCTGCCAGAGAATGATTTGCCTCAAGCAATGCAAAATGCTACAAGTAAAGATCATACACTTGGAGCTTTCACATACATTAGTCTCATAAGTATGAGCGTGCATCAAATTGCCATAACAAGGCTATACTGGGGAATTTGGTTCAAAAAAATATTCCTTATCTCTATAATTCGTTAGAATGGTCATTCATTTGTTCTTAATCTCTATAATTTCAGTTGTAGCAGCGAAGACTATTACACCAAAAATGTTTCTTCTTTTGAAAGTAATCTTGCCTCTGTAGTAGTGTATACTCATCAAAAAATTTCAGCATCATGATAACAGCTTATAAAAATTAATTTTCTCTGCAGGTGAACCAGAAAATAAAAGTGTTGCCAGTCTATATAATAATATTAACTGATTTATTGAGACACAAAATAATTAGAAGGTGCTAAAATTGTATCATTTCCTGTAAATCCATGTATTTATTCCATGAGTTAAGGACAGTGCCTCCTAATAGATATGTATTTTTGCTAAGGTTATGACTATGGGGGAAAAGTAGATCTTAACAAGGGTTATTGGAATCCAAAAAGAGTAATGTGGGTAGCCATGCATTTTTCAGAGATAATTAAGTAACAATGCGTGTAAGAACTAGGCAATCCTCTATTGTTCTGCGGCATTTCGCTTTCCCCACATAAGATTGTTTAGATTTTCTTACTGAGAATACATCAACCCATGGACAACACGTTTTTGAAATAAAATGTACTGAAACTTTATTTTAAAGCGATATTTCTTTTGTGTTACAAGATTTTATCCAATCATGAGACTCCAAAACAATGGCCAAGAAAGGCTTCTAAATTTCCATGTTTCCCACATAGAAATTTTGCTGCATTAAAACCCAGAATAGTTTTCACCAAAAGGGAATCAATAAGTAAACTAAAGAGAAATAAATGCGCTGCCTGATGAAGTGATAGTAGATTTTCATGTCTTAGCCAATGAGGTGGACCGTTTCAACAATATCACAATTAACACCTTTCTGCATTCCTTGCCGTTGGGTTGCCTAGTTCTTACTAGGACCATTACTTAATCATCCATAATTCTAAAAAAGCATTAAAATACAAAGAATGTATGACAATTTCTTTCCAAATTTAGGCTCAATTATCTCTGAAAAATGCGTGGCTACCCCCCCCCCCCAATTTTCTTTTTGGATTCTGAAAGCCCTCACTAAGATCTGCTTTTTTTCACATAGCCTTAAACCGCACAAAAATATTGGTGTATTAGTGGGTAAATTCCTTAAGAAACCCAAATATGCCAAGATGCGCAGAACGATGCCTAGTAACAAAAGGAGGCACCGTCCTTAAATCCTTTATCTAAAACCCCTAACAGTGCTTTGATACCTCTAACCAGGATGTTCCCTCCCTTTTAATAATAATTATTATGAATTTGTCAGTCATGAACTTTTTTAATTATATTATTATCTCTAATAGTGCATGTACGTAATAAGTAACTCTTTTATGGATATTGTCTTGTTTAGTAACTAGCATGATATTACGAAGTGATGTCTTTGTGGACAGCATTAGTACGATTGAAATCTTGACTACCACCCGGGAGTTGTTGCTTGGGGAACCTCCAGAAGTTTGCCATATCCAGGCTTTTGACACTGAAGGTAGGAATAAGCCCAAAGGAAAGCCCAAACAGACATAAATGTTTTTCAAACTGTTTCCGGTACACAGAACATTTAGACTCTCTCTTAATCAGTGCTTTCAGTAAGCACCGACGACCGACGAAAAGCGTCTGCAAAATCACTCAAAGAAGTCGCTACTATTTTCCCTAAATTGAAGTAATTAAAGAAAGATTTCATTCAAACCTTGCTGATAAAGTCGGCTACTCTACTCAAACCAGCTGCCTTCAAATTTTAGTGAAACCCCTGCTTAATTGTCACAAGTTTCTATTTAACAGGGCTCTCATTATGTTTTCAGTCATGGGTTGCCTTGTTCTTCACACAGTAACCAACTTGTTGCTTTGCGAATAAATTAACAAGAAGCCAAGTTTACCTGTTAACATTGAGGTCCCATCAAGCATGCTCAGGCACAACAAATGTTGTGGGTTACAGCATAGCCCTTAATAAAAACTTTTAAAACCATAAATGTTGTTATACTAAGACTACAGTAAATCAGTGAAGGTGCTAGTGTTTTACATTTAAGGTATTAAATGTCTTTAACCCTTTGGGCCTAACAGTGAAGAAAATGAATTTTTTCCTTACATTCAAGTGATAACAATAAAGGAAACAATCACCCAGGATAAGATGTCTTGATATTTAGACAAATTCTTCTTAAAAGCTCCATACAATGTATAGAGAACAGTAAATAGAATGTGAATTTTTTCATATCAGGGCTTAAAGGGTTAAATACTGTGTCCCTAGTGTAAGGTGAAACACATTCCTGGAGCTACCCTTCAACAGACAACTGAAAGAATGACAGAAACAGGGCCTTTAACAATGCCTTCGTAGGGAAAAACTGGCTGACCTAAAGATGCTATAGCCGTTAGACAGTGTAAATTGCCAGTTGTGTATTTAAACTACTAAATGTTGGTCATTGTTACTGTTTTTGTTGTTTTTCACAGGTAATGTGTTTTCCAGTTTGGAAGGTATTGAGTTTATTTGGGAGCTCAAGACTGTGGAAGGAGTTGGATCTGTTAAAGCACAGTCTGTCTTGAGGTGAGTGAAATGAAATGTCATCAGGCGTTATTTTGCTTAATTTACTTACATGTATGTAGTATACAATTTCTTTACCACCTTTCATAAACATTATTATTTAGTTTGTGGAGATTTTTGGTTAATAAGTTGCTGGGTTAACACTGCAAGAGACAGAATAATTTGTTTTTGTTTGCCTTGAAAGAAATAATTGGTTTTTATAGTCAATATCATCCAGATGTTGTGATAGTTGTCTGAGTGTGTGTTTTTCCTTGCCTGGTATCTTGTGTGTTATTGTTCTGACTGGCTTAATACAGAGACATCATTTTGTTGTTCCCAAACCACACATTTTCCTTGAAATTAAAATTAACCCACTTAACAGTGAGACCCTGCTAACCCTTGGGAGAAACAATAAGCTAAAAACTCATCACTTTTTAACAATTTCATAATAAATTATATACATTAGGTTGTGATACACAGTAATATGATATCTCCTTTTTGTTCCTTGAATTAACCAAATCATCGAAGACTGAGATGCTTTCATTCCTTATTAATATCTTTGCTTGACATTCCAATTTATAGATTTATGCAGTTTGAGGTTTCAAGTTATGAAACCTCCCCTGAGATATATTCTTTGGAAGACAAGGTGACTTGCTTAATATTAACAGGCATATTCAGTGACATATTGATTTTCATGTACTGTAGTCCGCTTAGAAAGAGGTTGTGATAGTTTTCTGTCAGTAATGTTTGGAAGAAATTAAAGTTTGGACTAACATGAAACAGCAGGACAAACACAGGCATTAAACCCTGTTAGTATGTGTTTCCACCCAGTGTTTTTACTTTTCAAGCAGAAGAATTGTTGTGCATTATACCTTGAACCCCATTTTTCAAACCGTGGTTATCTTCGACTTGGATTCCCTGCTACCATGGCTCTCTTGAATTCTTTGCTATCTCAAAACAGAAACCCATTACCTTGGAGAGTGTAGCACAGCTTTTCTTTTTTTTTTTTTTTTTGCTGGCTATCTCAGACTTCTGCTTTCTCAAACAATTTGTGTTTCCCTTGCATATTTACGTTAGTGTGTTTTAACTTTGTGATGTGATTTTTAGGGCTCCCGTGGTAGCAGTATCGTAGTGGAACCAATTAACACTGGAACAGCGATTGTCAAAGCAAGATTAAAGGACAAAGCATTTGCTGTAAGTGTTTAAAATTGATATTTTACTCAAATCTAAGCCAAGCTTAATCTTTACTTTTTGTGTGTAGATCCATCAATCAGTAAGTACTGGTAAATATTATTGACGTGATAACAAAATATCTAGTAGATACAAAACAGCCACTTGTTTTTCAATTTATAGATTACTCGTGACTAAAATGTTGCTACACTGCAGCTGTCCATTAGTCACAGATAACTTGTTGATCAATTGTGTAATCAATGCCTTCACTAATCAGCCAATTACATGTTTTAGCTGATTACCCCCCTGATGTTATTGCTGTCACCCATTAGATACCTCTGGACTTAAGGGCGTTCTCGCCCAAATCTTCCAAATCTTTGCTGTCCTTAGATAATGGCCAACTCTTGTCAGAAAAGCAAAAAAATTGGGGGTGACCGTGCTCATTTCTGGAAATAAAGCATGTTGGAAATGCTGTGTTCTTAGACGTTTTGGTTATGGAAGGAGAAATCGGCTTTCTTGCTACAAGGATTAAAATAAGTTACGTGGAGGACTCTAGGCAATGCTGACATTGTATTTATTCATTTCGTTGCAACTAGGCCTATTTAGTACATTTTTGCTTGTAGTATCATTTCTTCAGGTAAGATTAGCCTCACCGAAGGATAATTGAAAGTCACATATACCTGCATTCATAGAATCATACTTGAGTAGAAATAGCAATAAAAGTAAAACTTCTCACATTCAGAATTTTTTTGTTTTTGGACAAAAATATTAATGCAGAGAACTAGTAAAGTATGTGATTTATCGAAAAAAGAATGGGGTCACCCGTGCATTTAAGAGAGTTAAGCACCCTTATAGACACAAAAATACCCACCACCACTGTATCTGTCTATATTTCTTACTCAGCACACGCAATTGATGCATGACGTGGCGTGACTGCGAGATAAATTAGGTGTGCAGTAAGGATGCACACAAGCAATGAGTGCGAACGTCCTTAAAACACTTCCCTTCTGCTTTTCTATCCATAACGACTCCCAGAAAACAGCACTAATTTTATGTCATGAAAGATGTTATTCAATAGACATCATGGACTTTAAAAAGATATTTCAAGTAATCGTTTTTCTCATGATTTAGTCAATATGTTGTGGAGCATGACATTTCGACCGCTATATTGCTGGTCTTTATGGGGCGATGGTGTTGACCAAACAGAACAATGAGGATCAAAATGCACCAATCACAAACAACCAAGGTGCTACTTATACTGATACACAGCCAGTTGACACCATCACATGATGAAGACCAGCAGTATAGTGGTTGAAATGTCGCAATCCACATCAAAGTGACTAAATCGTGAGATAAACAATTAACTAAACTATCAGCACTAATTTGTGATTATTGCTGTAAATTTTAGAATGTGCCTGCAGCCCAAGTGAAGCTTGTTGTACTGGATAACGTGATGTTAAAACCAGGCCATGATGTTTACATTCTTGTGAACACATCCATCACTTACAGCGTCATCAGATTGCGTCAAGGAAGAACAACAGGTCTGTTAAGGGCATTTGTTTTACAGTAAAATTACTCATGGGAGCAGGGCTATATCTTAATTCTTAACAATTACCAACCCAAAAAGTTGGGGAAAAGTGTGAAAATCCACCAGGCTCTCTCCCCTTCATGATGTAGCTCTTTTCTACAGGGACTGTTTTCTTCTGATCAGTGTCGTTGGGGCAGCCGAGGATTTCTAGTAAAGCTAAAGGCTTGTTCTGCAGATTGTGCTCAGTGAAGACCAATAATAGCACTGGAGAGTAGAAAAAAAAAATAGTCAAAATAATGAGTTTATGGAGGATTTACTTAATAGACCTTTACACCAATATAGCAGCCATATTGATTATGCCCCTGGGCATCCCATCGTAGTAATTGAAATTTAATTATTCTTTTGTAGTCACATTGCAGCATTATCGGATAGCATCAGCCTTGTGGTGATGTGTTTCTAAATCACAAACTGTTGGCACTGGGGACCAAGCGACCTTTAAACTATTTCATATTCAGGATCACGTTAGCTGTCATCACTCTGTACCAGTAAAATAACTATCACATGAATTGTAAAAATACATCATGCTACACATATAGCTTAAGGTGTACAGTCTACTCATCAGTTGCTATATCGCTAGCTTCCACTAGCACATCTCAGTTCGCTACGTTGGCAGTTTTCAGTTGGCAGAATCTTCTCTCAATGTCAGCGAAAGATTCGTTGGAAGACACTGACTTGCCGGAGAAAAGGACTCCGAAATGCTCTGGTTGCAAAACTCCGTACGACGTCCATACATGGGCTGACCCTGGACCGTACTGCACCGGTAAACCAGAGGACGCAGGCGCCAATAATTATGAAGACTACGGAACCGAAGCAAACGAGGACACAGACGTCCCTGAATATGTGCCCGCGTCAGACGGCCTCGAACATGTTGACGAGCCCGATGAAGAAGCCGTTCTGTTGGAGAAATTGCACGATCTCCAACTCGCCGAGGAAGCCTTGGCTAAGAAACATCGCGTGGAGAAGCTGAAGAAAGCTATTGCCGATGCGGAAAAGCGAATTTTCACATTGTCAAAGCCACCATCGGCGCCTACAACAACTGGCCCTGCAGTACACGTGAGCAGTACACTTACACACTCTGTGACATCTAACACGAACGCAAAATCGCTTCCGCGACTACCGCTGGACGCCCTCCTGGCGGGCTCTCAGTCAAGTCCTCTCTCCTCCGAGCTGTTTTCTGGAAACCAGTCAGGGAACCATCCACAACAGCCTACAAATCTTTCAGGACTGCCTGATCCTGTCAGTTCCTTTGCTGCTACGCCCGACGGACCGCTTAATCCACCCCAAGCCCTGCAAGAATCGCTGATGTTCCTGAAACCGACGCAGCTACCGAAGGGTGAGCGAGTACTCAGAATTCCCGACTTTGTTGATAAACTCGTCTCTCACGCTGATGAGCGGACAATTTCAGAAGTAGGACTGACTAAGCTTTTAGTTTCTTACGGGCCCAAAAAGCCCAAATTAGAAAATATTAATTTATCACAGTGGGTCATCGCTAACACCCGTATTTACCATACTTTACTACAATTAGGTAAGCTGCCCTCTTCCCAAGATGTGCAGCACTACTTAGCCTATACGATTAAGGTAATGGAGCTGAGTAATAGGTTCACCTGGGCCTCAGTGCTCAGATATGATGATGAATTTCGCCACTTGCAGGCCATTTATAACTATCCCTGGAGTTATGACTCACCTCATCTCCATACAGTTATCCTTGAGCCGATCTCAGCTCCAATAGCTAAACCCCCTCCAACCAAACCTGGGTCAGTTACTAGTAGTGCCTCCTTTGCCAATCTCACTACCGATGGCAAAGTCATTTGTAGAAATTATAATCGTGTTAAGGGTTGTACCCTTTACGACTGCCACTTTGCACATGTGTGCAACCGTAAGATCAATGGGAAGGCTTGTGCTCAACACCACCCATTTTACACTCATCAGGGGAATCCCAAGGGCACTCCCCCTATCACCACCCCTCCCATGGGCCCCCTATGACAACCCATCTCTTCACCATTAAATGCTGATCTTTGGCTGGCAGAATTACGTAATGATGAGGACAGCATGTTCCTCTCTGATGGCATAATCAATGGCTTTCAATTGGCAGCAGCAGGCACACAGTTTGCAAGCGCACATGCAAACAATTATAAGTCGGCTACCAATGCGTCAACCAGGGCAACAGTTGAACAAACTATTGCTAACGAAATTGCAGAGGGTAATTATGTGATAACCCCTATTAAACCAGCTATTATTAGCGCATTAGGAGCAATTCCTAAGCCAGATTCGCAAGAAGTTCGCCTTATCCATGACTGTTCCCGCCCCGCTGGCCTCGCACTTAATGATTACATTGATACCTGCCCTTTCAAATTTCAAACTCTTGATGATGCTATTCATCTGCTCAAACCCAATTATTTTATGGCCAAAATTGATCTGCGCCACGCATACCGCTCAGTGCCTATCCACCCCAGCAACTATGCAGCAACAGGACTTCACTGGCACTTTACAGGGGAGGACAACTTCACTTACTTTTATGACACACGGTTACCCTTTGGTGCTAAATGTTCGCCCGAAATTTTTCATCGCTTAACACAGTCAATACGCAGAATGATGGCTAGGCGTGGCTTCGAATCAGTGATTGTTTACCTGGATGATTTTCTTGTGGTTGCACCCACATATGAAGCCTGCCAGCTTGCCTTTTCTACCCTTTTGCAACTGCTTCAAGATTTAGGTTTTTCAATCAGTTGGCACAAGGTGATTGGCCCGACTCAGAAACTGGTCTTCCTGGGTGTTGAGTTAGACACCCAGCAATGCAAGATGGCCCTTCCACAAACCAAGCTGGATGAATTGCGTGGCATTGTCTCCTGTTTCCTGTCCAGGCTCCGGGCTAACAAAAAACAGCTCCAACAGCTCGCTGGTAAATTGAATTGGGCATGCCGTGTTGTTTATGGCGGGCGCACATTCCTGAGACGGATCCTTGACACAATGAATTCCCTTCAGTCTCCCACCGCGAAGAAGCGCCTTGACCCAGAATTCTATGCTGACATACAGTGGTGGCATTCCTTCCTTCAAGTCTTCAATGGCCAACGCCCCTTCCTTAGTACACAACCCACAACAGATGTTGAGACAGATGCTTGCCTGTTAGCTGCTGGTGCCTACTTCCGAGGTGACTGGCTGTACCACAACTTCCCGCTTGACTCTCCTGCCATTGCTGGTCTGCATATCAACCACAAAGAAGTTGTTGCTCAAATCCTAGCAGCATTTCGCTGGGGCCACGTGTGGAAAAATCAACATGTTATTATCCATTGTGACAATGTAGCAGCTGTCCATATTATTAATAAAGGCACCACCGCCCATCCTTTTATTATGCATTTACTACGACAGCTTTTTTGGCTTTCAGCAATTCATAACTTTAGGTTCACAGCTGTCTACATTAAGGGCCATCTTAACACGGTTGCAGACTCCGTGTCTCGACTGCATGAACCTGAGAAATGTCTTGCCTTCTACAGCCACCTCCTCTGGGACCAGCCCTATCAACCTGCTGACCACACACCTCTGGAGCATCACATGTCACTAAACAGCTGCCATTTCCTCCTTTCCAGGTTCCCAGGACCCAGCATTGGCCAAGCAGCTCCAGGATGAAGTCTACCGGTACCGTTTCCACACATTTGCGGACAACACCAAAGCTTCTTATCGCACCCACCGGACCAGCTATCTTCGCTTTTGCTCGCATATGGGTTACCCCCCCTTCCCCGCGCAGTCTGAGCACCTTTGTCAATATGCAGCTTTCCTCGCTAGAACCCTCCAACCCTCCTCTATCCCCAATTACCTGAATATTATCGGCATTCTCCACAGAGAATTTAACCTCCCCAACCCTCTTGTGGATAACTGGCCACTACAGTCCCTTCTTACTGGGATTAGGCGCACTAAAGGTAAACCACCCTCTCAAAAATTACCTATTACCCCTGACCTCCTGTGCAGGATACACTCTCAACTTAACCTCCGTTCTAGTTTTGATGCGTCATTTTGGGCTATTTGCCTAGTGTCATTTTTTGCCATGTTACGTAAGGGCCATCTTCTGGTTAAATCCCCACGGGCTTTTGATCCTTCCAAACAACTCCTGCGATCAGATGTTCACCTGTACTCCTGGGGTGCCCTGGTAACGATTCGATGGAGTAAGACCATTCAGTTTCGTGAACGGGTGGTGCAGCTCCCTCTCCCCGCCATCCCCAATTCCCCCCTTTGCCCCGTCATGGCCTTAAAAAGGGCCATGCATTTCACTGGGCAGGCTTCCCCCGACTCCCAAGCTTTTTGTTTTTTAAGTTCCCCAGATTTGCAGTTAAAATTCTTTTCTTATCCCTCCTTTTTGTCCAAGCTTCGCAGCATACTTCAGTCTCTTGGCCTGCCAGCCAAAGATTATGCTTGTCATTCCTTTCGCAGGGGTGGGGCCTCCGCTGCTTTCCAAGCGGGTGTCCCTATCGAGCTTATCAAGATTCTTGGTGATTGGCACTCCGATGCCATTCTCCTTTATCTTACGGTGCCACTGTCTATTAGATTACAATCTATTAGTGTTTTTGCCAACTCACTCCTAAAAACCACGTTTTCTAATCCACTACCTTCACAGTCTGGGTTTGGAGTGTAATTCGTTATTCGTTTATATATTAGGTTTTCCAGTTGTATTTGTAATGTAGTTAATTATTTACTTAATTTAATAATAAAGGCTGCCTTGGTTCCAACACCGTCTACTGTATTGTTTTGTGGTTTAGGGATAGCATCAGCCTTGTGGTGATGTGTTTCTAAATCACAAACTGTTGGCACTGGGGACCAAGCGACCTTTAAACTATTTCATATTCAGGATCACGTTAGCTGTCATCACTCTGTACCAGTAAAATAACTATCACATGAATTGTAAAAATACATCATGCTACACATATAGCTTAAGGTGTACAGTCTACTCATCAGTTGCTATATCGCTAGCTTCCACTAGCACATCTCAGTTCGCTACGTTGGCAGTTTTCCCTCCCATCCCACCCGGGGTATTACTTATTGTAGCTGGTTTGTCCCTTATTTCTATCGGACAGCCTTTTGATTATTGTGTTTATTCCGTTCTGTTTGTTACTTGAGTGTAATTCGTTATTCGTTTATATATTAGGTTTTCCAGTTGTATTTGTAATGTAGTTAATTATTTACTTAATTTAATAATAAAGGCTGCCTTGGTTCCAACACCGTCTACTGTATTGTTTTGTGGTTTAGACAATAATAGAATCAATCGAGTATTATGGGATGCCCAGGGGACAAAATCAATGTGGCTGCTGTATTGGTAAAAAGTCTATTACCAAAAAAGAAAATTATTTTGCAACCAGGAAGAGGAAAAACATCTACTTGTTTCCTTTTTGAACATTGCTTTATAACTGTGGACAAGACATGATGGGCATGTACAGTTATATAACTGGTGAATCTTGTTTCAGATACAGCAGGTGTGCACATACTCCATATACATGTAACAGTGAAATTGGCCGTAAAGTTATAGGAAATAGGTGCTGAGTGCTATTGGATCATTTTCCTTTTGCAGTTGTACCAATGCCATCTCCACAGTTTGAGTTTAAGTTATCCAATACCTCTGTTGCTCAGCTGGACGTGAAGAAATCAAGTGTACTGGGTGTGGAGTTAGGTTACACTAAAGTCACTCTAGTGGACAAAAGTATCCTTTAAAGTGTTCATGTCATACATTGTAGATTTACGTTTCTAGTGTTTGTATTGCTTTGACCCCATTGACTCCTATATTTTTGACTAAAAGTTTTTAGTGTAAGGCTACCATTGCCGTTATTAAAAAATGTAGTTTTTACGTTGACAAAGTTTGTAGCATAAATACTATTATCATCGCAAAATTCGTATAAACATTTATTGCAAAATTCATCTTCAGAGGTAAAAATTTCAGTTTGATATGACTTGGTTCCCAATTACAGTACATGAAAGAAAATTGCACTATAAATGCAATATGACACATCTTTTAGTTCATCTCCCAGGTTGTGTCAAACTTGGTTGGGAAGAAGTTTCAAACCACTCTTGTCGTTCTTGTAATCAGAAACAAAGTTTGCATGGTCGGACCAATGTGAATTTGTGTCAGTTTGAGTTCCTACTGGTCTCAATTGTTTCCCTGCTAGCAGAGGCCCCTTTTCCCGTGTATTCACTGAGCTGACAGGCAGGAGGAAAGGAAACCTCTACCCTGGGTTGAAACTGGCTTTGATTAGACTACCGACCATGGTCTTGGCGGCGCTTCTCAAAACACAGTCATGCTCCTCACATCACTGTGTCTCGTGCATTCCTTTACAATTATTCCGCTCTCATTAAGTGGACCCGCCGGCATAATAACGTGGTAGCCTGGAAAGACGAGTTACAACGTTTACTTTCTCTCGTTTTTGTTAACATGGACAACAGGAAGATGAAAAAAATTAGTTATCATTAGTTCAAGGCCCTCTTTCATTTTCTGTATGGGTTAGACTCATTCTCTTATCTACCAGGTTTGCTTACTTGTCGCACGAACAGGGAAGGTTGGTGAACTCGTTCATATTTTTCTCTTTTTACTACATGGAGAGTTGACTGGCATGTGGGACATAACACGCCAATCACAGCAACAAAACTGCACAGGTTTTTGGTGTGCCAGTTGAGTGAGAGGTGGGAGGTGTCATTTGTGTAATCACCCAACACCTTCTTGAAACAAAACATTGGGGTGAATACCAGACTCAAACCAGTGATGTCCTTCCATTCTAAAGTTCTGCATCCTACAGTCAGTGCATTTTGTTAGCATCTTGGTGATTTGGTGTGACAGCTCTTTAGGTGCATGGCAGCTCAGTTGTAAGGTTTAAATTCTGCTCATCGAACAAGCAGATGACTTGTGCCTTTTAGTTTTCCTGTCACTGATCTTGATAATGATCTTGATTTAGCCTAGTTTCAATGAGGCATTTGCAAAATAAGACGTAGGATTTAATGTTTATTAACTGTCAAAAAGGAGTGTTGAGAGTCTTGACTCCTTCAGATATGTTACACATTCAGGCTGTTCACCAACCAGCTGCTGGGGTTTATGTTGTGGAACCAGCATTCTTAGGTTAGTAGCCAGCTTGAGAACTCTGATGTCTCCGTTTGAGAGTCCTACTGTAAGTTTGAAGTCTAAGCACAAGTAACGGGTGGAAGGACCAGAAAATTCATTTAAGTGCCTTAATCTTTCCATTACAAGGGCGTTTTTCAAGTCGTTAGTCAGTGCTGGTTGAAAGCCTTGATGCAGTGCTGTGCTGTGAACTTTATACAAAATTTAATATACACCTTTTAAGCCCTAACAGTGATGAAAATGAAATTTCTCTTTACATTATCACTACTGAGTGTTCAAGTATTCAAGTTATAAGAATAAACAAAGTGATCACCAAGAATAAGATGTCTTCATACTTAAGCAAATTCTCGTAACAAGTTCCATAAGAATTGTATGGAGCAGGGTAAGGGGAATTATGCAATTTTACATTAGGGATTAGGTGTTATGCTGTGTGTTTGTAAGGCTCCAGTATGACACTATTAACCCTTTAAACCCTAGGAGTGATCGGCATCTAAATTCTCCTTCAAATAACGTTGCTTTGTCAAAGATAGTGGTCATGAGAATAAAAGGGAATGATCAGCAAGTAGCGGAAAAGATATTGATTGTTAAACAAATTTCCTCATCAGTGCCACAGGAAATGTATGGGGAATAGTGTGGAGAATATGCCAGCTGATATCAGTTTTCAAAGGGTTAATTTGCATTAACAGAATTTTATTAAAGTCACTCTTACTCTCTCTATGTTAGGTTTTAGCATCGTTCCACACTCTGACTGGGTTCTACAAGTTGGCATTGAATATGACGTGTCTGTGCAGATTTACACTCATGACAATCACAAGATCTTCATCACTGATGTAAGAATAGATCCTATTAGTACATGTATATCACCAAACCAGGGAATAGTGTTTTTTACATGCTCTGATTGGCTACTAAAAACTGGGATAGTGATAGTATCAGCTGTTCACTTCCCGGCATTGTTCTGGATTTCATGCCAGTTTTTCCTCATTTTTAGCCAGTGACGTCATATGGCTACTGTCAGAGCCTAAAAATCAACGATAGACGGAGTGTCGTGTCTGTCTTACGATTTGTGAGGCTGGGGGAATATTCTGTGAGACAATGGGTGGGGGTGTGCACCGGGACACTGAAACTCTTACCTTATCAGCGGCACAAACCCATACAGCTAATGTTATGGGAGTAAGACCCCCGGGCTTTGAAGTGTTTTGCATTCTTAAGTGTGGATCCACTTCGAATGCCTGTTTTGTGTACGTGAGGTCTGGCAGGATTTTATTCGCGTTGTAGTCCTGTGTTTACTTAGCTGAAGTACAAATTTCCACAGCAGCAAATACAAGACGGACTTGCCAATTTGAGATGTTGTATGAACAGAACGTGGAAATTATGCATGGTTCAATTTTACGTGTTACCATCCCCCCCCCCCCGGGCAACCCCGGGGACAAGTCCAGCCCTTCAGACCCGGGGGTGGGGAATTGTTTGAAGTGGTCTTGTCCCAGGGGGAGGGGGTGGGGCAAAAAAAAATTACTTCCTGCTGTTCTTGTAAAGTACGTCACTTCTCGGTTGACATGATGGCGCCGGACCGCACAGAGAAGACTGGCTATTTCCAGGGAAAATCTCTAGAATTTGTAGCAGACTGGTTAGAGAAGAATAAATGCTCAAAAGTAAAATCTGTATTCCAAGGTACCTTTATTATTATAAATTGTTAAATGAATGTGTGATTGATGCGCGAATGGATGGCGTTCGTAACAAACAAAGAACTATTTGTTCAGTGTATTTATGTATAAAAATGTAAGACATCTTATAAAATAGACTCTATATAAAAACAGAGTTGTTTCTTCAGTTTTCTTTTTCAAATATAGTGTTCATGTTTTTGTTATATTATACATATGGTGTCCTTCGTTCAATAAACTCTAAAAAATAGTTTAAGTTCTTGCCAAAACGTCTGGTTTTGCTACAAAACAACGTATTTGTGGTCGATGAGGAGTCCCGGGGGTGGGGAATTGTCTCTTTCTGCGTGCCCGGGGGTGGGGAATAGACCGCCAAGTGAGAAAAAAATTGCAAATCCCCCGGGGGTATGCCCGGGGGGGATGGTAACAGGTAGAATTGAACCATGCATTAACGTTACATCGCTCCCTAATTAACAGTGAAAGAAACAATATTTAAAGCCCAAGTTTATAACGATAGTGAAAAGACGAGTAAAACAGCATAAAATTTTTCGGGATTATCTCTCGATAACAGCGAATCTAAAATTTGCAGTTAAGTGACCTCCAAACAGTTGTAATCCATGCAATGTAATCGACATTTAGCAGCCGCCATGTTTTCAGCAGTTTCATCTGACAACCATACCGTGGGCGCATAGCATAAACACAGGCTTTCCTTTCACCATTGAATATTCAACGAAACGCTCTACAAATTTCCGATAACGCTTTACAGTCAGAAGAAGTGGCGTCATGTTCAGTCTTCAAACTAAGAGAGCTATCTATTATTTTAACAAAAACTCCTTTTCAACTACAATGTAAGCTACACGATCGCCTTTTTTTTCATGGCAGTCTGACTCTTGCGATCGTTCACGAGTAAGATTATGTTTTGAGCGAAGAAATGTCTTTAAAAGCCTCGTGTTTCGCTGTGAAGCAACAATTTTACAGACACTTTTTGGTGACCAGAATTTTCCATCTGGCAACTGAAAAAAAATTTCAGTTGCCACTTGGCGCTCGCATAAAAAAGTTAATTTCGGACCCTGGTTGGTGAAGAGTGGTAGACATCAAATTTACGTCGCCTCATATCCAACACTATTTGCCTCCATTCTGGTGAATAATAATATTATGAGAAAAGATGGAATATTCAGCATGTTGTGAGCGTGGGACAAAGAAAAAATCTGAGTCCCCGACGGGAATCGAACCCATGACCTTCCGTACACCGGTCGGACACTCTAACCACTGAGCTATGGTTACCATCTATCAATTACTTTTTTTTTCTTTTTTACGCAAAATGTTTGTAATGCCCCACATGTACATGAAGTGTGTACTTGGCTATTTCGTAATGATTTATTTACAAATCATGTTATTTTGTTTGTTTTGGTAACAGAACATAGAGATTACGACCTTGTTTGATCGTGCTTTCTTCCAAGTACTGTGGTCATCAAAGAATGGTTCATTTCATCACGTCAAAACTCTACAGAAAGGGAAGACCATACTAACTGCCCTGTACACAAGCATTAAGGTATGCTCGACTGTGAAGGCTCAGTTGGCTTAGCCAGTTGGTTAATTCATTTTCATTTGATCTGTATGTCAGTGGTTAGTGCCTGGTCTCAGGCATTGTGTCATATATTTCCTTAGCTATGAGACTGTACTCCATATTGTCTTTTGTAGGTTTATAAATTGGTACTTGTAAACAGTCAGTCTCACCCTTTCACTCCTAAAGTGGCTAAAGCAAAACATTCACCAAAAATTCCAAATTTCTTTTGAAAAAACCCTAGGAGATAAATAGTCCTACTGTATGTAAAAGTTCTGCCAAAGAATTTTCATTTGAATGGTAACACGATAGGATTTTGTCAACAGAATAAAATGTTAGAGTGACAAATCATCTCACCATAACTTGGTCTAGGAGTGAAAAGGTTAACTAAAGGTAAAGTTAGACGCAGGCCATGAGCAACCTTAGTAATTCCATTTCACTAGCACTTAATTCCATTTCCTGTAGCATGACCCAGCTAGGAGAAGTGCTGCTCCATCCTGGATTGGAGCCAGTCCATTGCAACTTTTATCCCCTGCAGATTGTTGACAGTAGCCATTAAAGGAGCTGTGTCACGAAGTTTAGCCAAATTCAGCCACTAGGACGTGGCCACCGAATTAAGGGAAACATAAAAATAACCACTTAAAACGTTGACAAACGGCTTAAATAACACAGCAAATACAATAGAAGGCAGAGACATTGGCTGCTGGATTAAAAGTCATGGAATTTTCTTTCCCAATTTCTGTACAGTGGAACCTCAATTTAACGAACCCCTATGTAACGAAGTCCTCGGTATAACGAACGATATTTTTCAGCCCAGTAATAGTGTAATGTATGGAAAAGAACCTCGATATAACGAACCCTCGATGTAACGAACCAATTTCCCCAGTCCCTTGGCACTTCGTTAAATCGAGGTTCCACTGTATAACCCTCTGATGGTATGATTTTTCAATGGCCTTAGTAGAGTAATTTAAAAATCACAATTTGTTATTGCAGATTCTTGGAACAGACACCATCCATACATTTGATCACCCTGTCTCAGGGCAGCAAGAGGCCGAGATTTTTGACTCAGTGGTTGTTAATCCTGAAATAGTGCTTTTCCCATGGTACCCAGCAGCTCACCAGAGTGTCGCCGCTCACAATCAGTTTCAGTATTTATTAGAGGTAAATGCTTTATGTCCACAGGGTTCAAGACTCAAGACTAAGAGTAATTGAAGGGCCCGGTGGAAAAAGGGCGTAAGTGACGATTTGAGGTTAAAATCGAAATTGCTCCTATTTAGCTGAACATTGGCACACAGGCTGGTTTTCATGTGAGGAACGCTATTGCGAACTTATTTCTTGACCTGAGATCTAAAATTTGAAGAATTAGCGTATTACTTTTGCGTGAAAAGTGCTGTTGAACTGAACTTGCTCAAGTGATGTGTGAAAGATTTCTTTTGTTCTCTACCTGAACTAAAACAAAGGAATTCAACCTAGAATCCGCGGTCCTGTTGTTTTCTTTGTGTCAGTTTTAAGCAAAAGTAATACGCTAATTCTTCAAATTGTAGATCTCAGGTCAAGAAATAAGTGCGCAACAGCATTCCTCACATGAAAACCAGCCTGTGTGCCAATGTTCAGCTAAGTAGGAGCAATTTCGATTTTAACCTCAAATCGTCACTTACGCCCTTTTTCCACCGGGCCCTTCAATTAAATTACACTCAACACTATTAATGTCCAGTATCAGCTGCTTTGATTTTCTTTGTAAGTGTTCTTGTACAGTAATTTTTTTTAATCACCTGCCTAGGTTAGCTCTCTTCTGTTTCCAGGTGGCATTAAATTTTAAGATATTTACAGTCAACGTGCATGAACGTCAACTTCAAATATTCATCGCTTAGTTCATTCTTCTATTTCATTCTTCGAAAAAGTTAGCGATTCTTTGAAACTTGGATTCTATTTCGAAACACTAATTTAGTTATTCGCAATTTTTTTTGTAACATTGTAATTTATTATAATAATTCAAACTTTCCGAACAGGAACTGAAAAGTTCGTTTTTTTAGCTCAATTTTCCGGTATGTCACGCGTGATATTTTAATTGTTTTCAAGCCTGGTGCTAAAAAATGGCGAGAACATAAAGCCGACAAAAGTAACCTGTAAAGAGAAAATCGCAACAGTAATCCTTGGAAAGAAAATCCAAAGGAGTCTCAAATTTTAACAAGGCAACTTATCCTTTGGCTGGAGGTTTCGTGGTTTAATCAGAAA
The DNA here is from genome assembly GCA_964017195.1 of Siderastrea radians. NCBI lineage: Eukaryota > Metazoa > Cnidaria > Anthozoa > Scleractinia > Rhizangiidae > Siderastrea > Siderastrea radians. The sequence continues at coordinate 47,361,011 of OZ024890.1, read as the reverse complement.
CCGGCAGAAAATATAAGCAATAACCGCCACAATTTTATACCTGTAACGGTTTTTGCCACGCACTGTTGCGGTGTACATAAGTTTGCACATGATTGGAACATGAAAGTTTAGGTTTCCTAACTCCAAATGGCAAGAAACTCGCTTAGGGGCTTTAAGGATCCTGGTAAACCTTTGCCTTCTAATGCAAGGAACGAGTAAACCTTTGCCTTAATTCTAATGCAAGGAACGAAATTGTTAACCTTTTTAATGCTGGATTGGCGTTGTCAGATATTCCACGGAACACGAGAGTGCCAAAAGGAGCTGTTCATAAAATCCTCTGACTCTATTCAGTCAACGTCATGACTTAACCATTTTCTTGTGGAGGTAAAGATCTTTGATAATGGATGACATCCCTGAAGTAACTGATCAGCACTTCTTCCGAGTGCGCCATGTAGACGATTTCTGATGTTATGTGTCCATCAAAAAAAATCATTATCTTTCTATCTATCTACAGGAATATGTTTTTCCAATTAAAGAGAGGAATGCGCACATGAAGAATGCAATCTTCATTCCATGATCGTTCATGCATGAAACGCATTGACTGTAATGAATGAAAAATGAATAAAAGCTGAAAAAGTTGAAGAAGCCAGCTAGTCAAAGATGAAAAATGAAGGTTTGACTTGTGGATTTTGCACTTCTGCTAGATTCATTTTGGCTGCTGAAAGAGAGAAAACATATTTTTTTCAAGTGTCAGATGAAAATTAAACTGCGGTATGAGTTTCATGAATGTGGGAAGGACAGAACTGCTGAATGACAGGTGAACAAATAACAAAATGGAAGAAAGACTTAATTTAAGGTGTACTTAGAACCTTGTTGCCATACTGTCTAAGCATAAATGGTTTTGAGAGCTTTTACGATGATAAATATTCATAAAGTGATGGGAAACAATATAGCATAGTGTTCTGCCGCCTTTCCATAAGATCTTTTTCTGTTCTAAAGTGCCATTGGTTCCTGTCCACTGTTCTTTACAGCCTGCAGGTGGTAGCGGTATGTACATTTGGACGTCATCTAACACCTCTGTTGCTACAGTAAGCACCAAAGGGATTGTCATGACAACCAGTGCAATTGGACAGACCCAGGTTCGTGCTGCAGACATGAAGAATCCTGCAAATTTTGACACCTCAGAGGTGAGTCTAACCTTTTTGTTCTTTGGTTTTTCAACTATTATGTCTTTTTATTAAAACAAGATCAGTGCGCCAGCTAGCCGTCTTCCTGTTTCCTACATGTTGTTCTCTATCAATAAAAAATTTTTACATTGATAATTGTGCAATAGAAGTTATTGTTATTATTATTATTATTATTATTATTATTATTATTATTATTATTATTATTATTAACTTTCATTGAAAAGGTTTCACAATCATTTGTATAATCAATCTATACCAGAAGAACATCTTGGCACAAATATTAATATACAGTACAGCCCAAAAATAATGCACGCGAAAGAACTTCTTTTTGCGTCCGCAAGCAGATCACTTCTTGCGGCTACTTGCGCTTGAATACTGCAAGCCGCAAGAACTTCTTTGCGGTTAGAAGTTAAAACCGCAAGAACTTTTTTGCGGCAAGATGTCCAGATCGCAAGAACTTCTTTGCGCTTGATCTTTGCGCTAACTTCATACAATGCGGAGATGGTAAAAAAAGGCCCACAACAAGAAGGAATTAACGCTGCTTTTTAGCACAAGGCACGGCCGAGTTTCGTTTTTGTATAACTTACGGCAAATGAATATTACAGCAACAAATACTTAAGTCTTGAGGAATAAAATTAGAGTGGATGTTGAAGTTTTCCTCCTTACCTCATGTAACATTGAAAAGGAAAGGTCTTCTTTAAGACTTTCGGTTTTGAATTCGGTTGCGGCCATCTCATTGATTTGATAAGCGGCGAGCGAGTCAAAATCGGCTGCTCTAATCTATTGCAATCAGCCCGGGAATCAGTTGTTTATTCACAGGCGGCCCAAGCTCACGATGAGAGGAGTTGAAATAATTAACATAATATTCTTTTGAAATAAGCGAAACGTGACTCTCGCCTGGTGGCATATGGAGGTGTTGTGTTACAACAGTTCGTATTTATAAAGGTTTGTATGGGAGAAAACGCTTTCGAATTTATAGCTAAATATAATGATATTTTGACAATAAAATCAACTTACCTCAATGTCTTGTCATTATGTCTGTTGTTATCTCGCTTCTCAGGCCGATCCGAGGCGTTTTAAGCGAGTTATGCCATTTTGGGTTTCCACTGCTTAGAAGAAGTAAAGGCTCAACACTCGATTCCGGACTGCCCGCCGCTCGAACTGAAAAAATCTCGTCGAAAGCACGCCAATCGGCCCAATTCCTTCCCAGAATTAATGTAGAGGTTTAAGCGCTCCTTTTCCGTAAGATTCCAACTCGAATACGTCCCCATAGCGCACACCACAAAGTTTCCAATCCAGCTTAACTCGCCTTCATGGTTTTCGAAGCATGCTACCATGAGACGCCATGGACACATTAGAGGCCCGAACAGAATGTCGGGCCAAAAAAACTACCCCGACCGGGGGACGGACCGAAGAATTGTCAGCACGATCAGAACAAAGCGCCCTTGGCGGCCTTGACAAAAATATCCTTAGGGGACTTCGGAGACAAGTAGATTTTGTACGAGTGTTGAGCCTTTACTTCTTCTTAGCAGTGGAAACCCAAAATGGCATAACTCGCTTAAAATGCCTCGGATCGGCCTGAGAAGCGAGATAACAACAGACATTTTAAATGACAAGACATTGAGGTAAGTTGATTTTATTGTCAAAATATCATTATATTTAGCTATAAATTCGAAAGCGTTTTCTCCCATACAAACCTTCATAAATACGAACCGTTGTAACACAACACCTCCATATGCCACCAGATGAGAGTCACGTTTCGCATATTTCAAAAGAGTATTATGTTAATTATTTCAACTCCTCTCATCGGGAGCTTGGGCCGCCTGTGGTTTATTTAGTCACTCTGTAAAATTGTTTTCGGTTCTGAGTTTGACGCGAATTCAATTTTATTTTATTGTCTTTATTTTTTAATGGCCGTGAAGTAACAAAGCACGCGTATTTTAAAGTTTATATTAAATGTGTCCCGGAGTCCCAGACATGCGGTACGCTTAAGCGGAGCAAAAGTAACTTGATGAATGTAACAGTTTTGGTTTGGTTTCTTCTTTATCCCTCTTTTTGGGCAAAGCTGAGAGAAAAACAAATATTTGCTGAGTATCACCACCTTTCAAAATTCTCAGTCAGCGAAAGCGACGCGTACACATCATTTTGATAATGCATCACAAAAACGTGACCTTTGCGCGTCGAGTTATTTGAAACTTTATGCAAATCCAAGGTGTCGCGATGACACGATTTTTGTTTATCTTCGCCACTGCATGTTGTATTTTAAAAAAATTTCACCCGATATATATTGGCATTTTCCTAGAAATAACAGGAATGCACGTGGCAAATTCAAAAGATTCCGGTGTTGATCAACTCTTCGCATTCATGTGCATTTCACAGGTGTTGTTATTCTCGGAGACTGTCAATGACCTTCAATCCAAACAGAGCAGAAGGGTCCAGAAAAAGCCGTTCGCTCTCGCAGACAACATCCTAGTTTCCTTGATTATCGTTTCTTTGAATATATTGAAGATATTTTGCTGCAAAAGCTTTTTGTATGTTAGTTATAATAATTATTATTGTTCAATACGTATTCGAAGAGTGCTAGAGCAAACGAATTCGAAAAACATCACGCATAACGGGAGTCAAATTTGCTACATTCGCGTTCGATAATTACACACAGACAGCAATACTTCTTGCGGCTTCTTGCAGTTCGCGGTAAGATTCATAACTTCTTGCGTCTTCTTGCGGCTAGATTTTTAACTTCTTGCGTTTCGAATGTTCTTGCGGGTAAACCGCAAAAACATAGTATTTCCATTTCTTGCGCCGGCTTGGGTGTTCTTGCGGTGCAAGAACTGCTTGCGCCACTTCTTGTGCGTGCATTATGTTTGGGCTGTACTGTACTGTCAGATGTAAACAACTTTCAAACACAGCAACTTCCCCACCTCCTACTTTTTCTCCATGAACTCGTAATAGAGTGTGATATTTATTCCCCATGTGATATTTATTCAAACACCCCTTATGCATTGATACACCAATCCAATCCTCCAGCTCAAAATTTCTTCTCTGCCCCCCCCCCCCCCCTTACCAAGTGTATAGGGAATTTAACATGTTCATTGGCCTTAGAGGTTAATGGTAATTAAATTGAACCTTCCCATTGTTGCATTGTTGCCTTGTTTTTTATCTCTCATCAAAGACTGGAAAACCTTCATAAATACTAACCGTTGTAACACAACACCTCCATATGCCACCAGATGAGAGTCACGTTTCGCATATTTCAAAAGAGTATTATGTTAATTATTTCAACTCCTCTCATCGGGAGCTTGGGCCGCCTGTGGTTTATTTAGTCACTCTGTAAAATTGTTTTCGGTTCTGAGTTTGACGCGAATTCAATTTTATTTTATTGTCTTTATTTTTTAATGGCCGTGAAGTAACAAAGCACGCGTATTTTAAAGTTTATATTAAATGTGTCCCGGGGTCCCAGACATGCGGTACGCTTAAGCGGAGCAAAAGTAACTTGATGAATGTAACAGTTTTGGTTTGGTTTCTTCTTTATCCCTCTTTTTGGGCAAAGCTGAGAGAAAAACAAATATTTGCTGAGTATCACCACCTTTCAAAATTCTCAGTCAGCGAAAGCGACGCGTACACATCATTTTGATAATGCATCACAAAAGCGTGACCTTTGCACGTCGAGTTATTTGAAACTTTATGCAAATCCAAGGTGTCGCGATGACACGATTTTTGTTTATCTTCGCCACTGCATGTTGTATTTTAAAAAAATTTCACCCGATATATATTGGCATTTTCCTAGAAATAACAGGAATGCACGTGGCAAATTCAAAAGATTCCGGTGTTGATCAACTCTTCGCATTCATGTGCATTTCACAGGTGTTGTTATTCTCGGAGACTGTCAATGACCTTCAATCCAAACAGAGCAGAAGGGTCCAGAAAAAGCCGTTCGCTCTCGCAGACAACATCCTAGTTTCCTTGATTATCGTTTCTTTGAATATATTGAAGATATTTTGCTGCAAAAGCTTTTTGTATGTTAGTTATAATAATTATTATTGTTCAATACGTATTCGAAGAGTGCTAGAGCAAACGAATTCGAAAAACATCACGCATAACGGGAGTCAAATTTGCTACATTCGCGTTCGATAATTACACACAGACAGCAATACTTCTTGCGGCTTCTTGCAGTTCGCGGTAAGATTCATAACTTCTTGCGTCTTCTTGCGGCTAGATTTTTAACTTCTTGCGTTTCGAATGTTCTTGCGGGTTAACCGCAAAAACATAGTATTTCCATTTCTTGCGCCGGCTTGGGTGTTCTTGCGGTGCAAGAACTGCTTGCGCCACTTCTTGTGCGTGCATTATGTTTGGGCTGTACTGTACTGTCAGATGTAAACAACTTTCAAACACAGCAACTTCCCCACCTCCTACTTTTTCTCCATGAACTCGTAATAGAGTGTGATATTTATTCCCCATGTGATATTTATTCAAACACCCCTTATGCATTGATACACCAATCCAATCCTCCAGCTCAAAATTTCTTCTCTGCCCCCCCCCCCTTACCAAGTGTATAGGGAATTTAACATGTTCATTGGCCTTAGAGGTTAATGGTAATTAAATTGAACCTTCCCATTGTTGCCTTGTTTTTTATCTCTCATCAAAGACTGGAAAACTCTTCTTTTGGTATGTTATGGCTCCGTTTTATGGTCTTGTTGACATTAACGGACATCAAAACAGAAACTTTCAATCTCCGCTTGCTGCCCTTGGCTCGCAATTTTGTCCTCACAATATTTTATTTTCTGATCATGGTACCCATGTAGTGAACGAAATAAGATACATGCCATTGGTTATTTCTCTTTAACCCTTTAAGCCCCAATATCAATGTTCTTGTTCTCCTCACCATTCTCCTACATTTCCTTTCAACTGATAGTAGTTGGGAGAGTTTGAATAAACATCAATACAGTTTGTCTTTAGTTGTCATTTATTCTGATCTCACGATTTGTGTTTGATCAAGCAGTGATTTTGTGAGTTGAGAAGTTAGATGCTTGTCACTGTTGTGACTAAAAGGGTTAAAATTATTTTTTCCAGGTTTATGTTCTTCAGCCAAAAAAGATGGAGTTCATTCCTTCAGTTGTTGAAGCCCAAGTTGACATGACTCTCTCACTTCCTCTGGCTGTGGCTTCTTGTATTTACACAGGTAACTAACATGTTCCAAAGTCAGTAATATCAGTAGTGTAGTCTGTCTGTGGGGAGCATTGATAAAAGTCCCTGCAAGACCTGAAAAGACCTCTGTAGTATGTAATGTGATCCTCAGCTGAGGATGCTCTAAGGTCTTGCAAATCTAAGAAGTAAGTTATTCCATTTGCATAAAACTGATGCTTAAAATAAGTTAAGTTGCATCTCCTTTGCTTAGAATTTATTTTTACTTTTATTTTTACTTTAGAGTGCCAAGAATTCCATGTCTTTACTGACTGCCGATCTCTGCCTGTGACGTACACTTTCTCAGACCTGTCAATCTTCAAGCTAGTGGAAGACAATGGTAAGTAGAAAGTGCATGATAGTGATAGCTTTATGCTTGTCCCCATTAGGGCTGGTTTTGATGGTACAACCTTGTTGTAGGCAACATGCTGAGGAATAGCCTAGAAGGCTAGTTAATGTTCCATGAAATCAAAACTACAACTTGCTCATGATTGTCGTGTACAACTAAAAAGTATGGTAGGATTTTGAAACGTGTTTTAAAATCTTATGACAATTATTGTAGACAGTGGAATGTGTAAATGATGTAGGTTGTTTACGATTCTTTCATGACATTAGTGGGGCCCACTATAAAAGTCGCATGCAACAGTTTGAAGCAAAAGTCACACTGTCTAAATTGGCCCTAATAGGAGTTTGAAGAAGGTGCCTGAAATATAAGGGGTGCTACAAGTAAATAGAACTGAATACTTACCAAACCTTAGCGTACATGTACATACCTGTAGAGGGGACAGGGCTGGTAGCAGTCTCTCCAAAGGCACAACTTGCACATGATCTGTCACCCGCAGGAGAGCTGCAAAGCAATGGGGGCTACTGCATAACTGTGAGGACCCACTCTGCATTGTTTAGACTATGCAGAGGACCTCCAGGTATCATTATCTTGCATTTAGCCATGTCATTAAGGACAAAGTCAATTCTGTTCAGCACTTATTACATGTAAGTCAACATAATAATTGTGGTGCCACGGGTTTCAGCGGTTAGAGCATTTGACAATTAGCGTGAAGGAGGCCATATATCATGTAACTTTTCTAGACAAGTATTGCTGCTTCTCTCCTGGCGGGGATGCTTAGTCTGTCACAAAGTTTTCCCCACTATTTTGCTGGCTGACTTTCATTACTTTATACTCCTGTGATGGGACAGGCAATATGAAGTTAAGTGTCCTGTGCAACTCTGTACTAAGGCACACAAACCAAGCAATGAGCATAATTATCACATTGCTCAAATAAACGATAATTAGAATAGTGCTTGATCTGACCTTACATGAAATTGTTAAATGTGTTATTTTTTCAGGTGATTATGAGATAACTGCTGGTAGTTGCATGACAGTGAAACTTATTGCCCTCCGCCCTGGCTTCACGACACTGACTGTCTCATATGAATACGGTGACATCATTCTTAAAGCTGCTGTGACTGTTGGATCTTATCTTCCTCTCAAGGTGAGTCGTGGTTATATTGAATTAAAGAAGCAATTTTCAAAGCACATTGACCGTGTTGTTTTTACATACCAGCGCTAACAACCATCAGTTCCTGGTTGAATAAATATGCAGCTATGATTTAAAATAATGTAACTTCACTTCCACTGTTCAACAAACTCCCAGCTGTGGTGGTTGCACAATTGCAGTGTGTGGACAAACAATTTGCACTGACATCATGGTGCTGTGAACTATGGTTTTAATAACAAATACATATATGACTGTATTATTGAAGTCCATATTCATGTGCAAACTATGAAACTTAAAAGTCACCTTTGCCAATATTAAATTTTTAAGAATTAAAGTGGAATCCCAGTAACACAGTAGAAGAGAAAAAAAGTTGACTGTGTCTTTGAAAACTTCACCTTCCTAGAAGCAGGAAGCAAGCAAGCCTAATAATAATTTGTTTTATTTTGCACCAAAGGCATCCCTGTAGAGCATGTTTTCTGTTTAAGTTTTATTTTAAGTACAGCCCTGTCAAAATGAGTGCATAGCAAAAGAAATAGGCAGCAACTCCAAGGAGATTCCTCCACTGTGAAGTAAGCGGCAAAATTAATGATTTCCTGTAGACAGCAAAATTGTCAGCTGGCAGAACATTAATTTTCGTCATGGCTGTAAGAAGTTAGATTCTTAACTTAGTATAGCTACAACCCCGGACAAAACTCCTTGAGACAACTTGAAAACAAGCCAGTATTTTTCTATTGTCTTTAATAAAATCTCATACACTACTGCATAAGTATCTGTCCTCCCCCCTCCCCTCTTTCAATGTTGTTTTGAAGACAGCAGGATTTGTATAGGCAAGCATCATGGCCAAAACAATATTGTGTGGGGGTGGAGAGGGGGGCAATTTGTACATCTCTTGTGGTCTCCAGTTGTGGCGTTGATATTGGAATACAGGCGTATCTGTCTCAAGAGTTTTGTCCAGGGTTGTAGTTTACCTACTGTTGCATACCTCCTGTTGCAAATAGAAGCAGCTGGTTCACTGTATGCCAGGCAAAAGAAACTAACCACCATAAGATTTCTCATCATTCTTGAATGACTTTGCTGTGCTGCAGATCTGAGAATGGTGAACTACAATAGTTTAGAATTTGTTTAATTTCATAGTAACCAAATCAATACATACTACAAATGAATTTTTCTCTTTGGAATCCAGGTTCTTGACCCAGTTGACATTGGTGTAGTTTCCTTGTGTTCTGCAAAGAATCTCATGTTGGAAGGTGGACCACTTCCATGGATTGTTGATACATCAGGCTACTATGAAGATGGTGAGCACAAATTGTTTCATTATATAGGATGTGATAATTATGTGCACAGTTGACTCTGTCTAGCCGGTGAATTCAGCTACCTTTTATTCTCCCCAGTCTTGTACAAGAACTCCCCAAGCTGAACCAGAAGTGTTGCACGGTGGCCATGTGCAGTTATCGGTCTGTCAGTCTTTGTCCTGATCTGTTGCAAAAATTGAAGCTCATGTAGGACTAACTTTTAAATGTGCTAGCCAAACTTTAAAAAAGTGTTCTTTTGTGCAAAAAGATCAGCTTACCTTAGTCAAAGCTGATAAAAGTTCCTTTTAAAAAAGGTAAAAGGAAAATTTTCTAGTTTTTACGAGCCCTAAAAATGTCTTTTGTCAATAAGTAATGAACATGTTATAAATTCTTTCCATCTTGAAACAGTAATTCCAGATCCAGAAAAAGCTGAACAAGTGACTGTTGGCTACTATCCCACTGCAGATTATCTTGGTAAGTGTGTCTTGGTACCATTAATACATGTATTTATTGCTCAGTGACAATGTACATAGTTAATATGACCTTGCTCACTCGCAGTAGCTCATTTAAGCAGTGCACAACCAGTATACTGGTTGTCATGGATTTGATTCCTGTCAGGGACTCAGATGTTTTCTTAATCACATCCTCGGGACAAACTGAATATTCCATCTTTCTTATGGTAGTAATTGTTGTTGATTGTAATTGTTGTTGTTGTTTCCGTGTGAATTTAAAATCAGCGCCCTTTCTTTCAGTTGACCACAGTGGATCATATCACTATTTCAATGTTATTTGTCAAAAACAAGGCGAGCAGGTAAGATAACACTTTGTAATAGTTCTTTTAACGCTACATGCTGCATTTTTTTACTACAAATAAAAACAAACATGTATGCAACAAAGACATGATTTCTTTTGGTTTAAATTGCTTAACCCTTCAAACCCTAACAGTGATGAAAATGAAATTGCTATTTACATCATCACTACTTATGCAAACAAGTCATTCAAGTGATGAGAATAAAAATCTTGAGTGTTCACCAAGGGTAAGATGCCTTTAACAAATTCTCCTTACCAGTTCCATACGAAATGTAAGGAGAATAGTAACGAGAATATGCATTTTCATCTCAGGGTTTAAAGCGTTAAGAGCAAAAAAAAAAAATTTTAGAGAAAAATATTAGAACCCAGTCATTTAGACATTCAAATAATAATCATATAATTGCTCCACGTAAGGTTATTGGTTGCGACAGGGACTTGGATTTTAAGATTCTTGCATGACTCCAAAAACGCTCTTATAGTCCAGATACGGGTTGTAGTAATCTACATGTAGATTCCAGATTTGAGCTTCTGGTTTCTGGATTTGGACCACAGTCTGGATCCAGACTCCAAAGCAAATTCCATATTCTAGAGGCCACAATTTTTTGGATACCAGATCCTGGAATAATAATAATAATAATAACTATAATAATAATAATATTTATCCAGGGAGCCCACTCGCCTTGGTGGTACAAGGGTCCCACAGGACCGCTTCTTTACGCTGAATAAAACACAATTATATCAAAATTTCAAATCACTTTTGGGTTGAAAACATTTTATCTTAAATTGATTTTCTGTAAAGGTCTTGACTGTGAAAATTGGAAACAGGCCATCAGCAAAGAACCCTTACCCAGCAAGCTCCTTTGCAAAAATAAGGTAAGATGTAACTTAAACTATGATCTATATTTCTAACGAGAAATCACAGGGCTGCTTGAGGGAAGTGGATTTGGAAGTGGATTCACAGAAATGCTTGAGCATTTCCTAGAATGTCAAGAACTTGAGTTACCTATGCAGATACCTCTTTGCTTTGACTCGTTGTCTTTTACTGTTTAAACTGTTGAGTGTTCCATAGGGCTTCTTCTTAATCCAAGGGGCCGCTGTAATTGGCTACCGTTATAGTGGGCCCCCTGCATTTCGCTTTTGTGTTTTCTGAATTTGTAGTGTCATTTATTAACTTGGCAAAGCTTAATAAAATAAAATAAAATAAAATGACTTACTTTCTGAGTGTGGGATGCAAATGCATGTGTGAAGGACAAGTCTTCCATTAGAAGTGAGCCCATGTTTTGCATGCAGTAGTTTAATACAAATTCTACCTCGTTATTAATATTGTTGGTGTTATCATTTGTAGGTTCGCATGCATGAATCCTGCTTCAATAACCATTGTTCCTGACATTAAACTGCCAACTGTAGATGGACGGCAACTTTCTCCTGAAAATTGTGTCAGCTCAAACAAAGAGGTACAAAGTTCATTAACAAAAGAATTTGAGAAATTTTTATTTTTCATGTGTCTGCATTATTTTTTATAAGTTGTCCTGAGTTTGTTCTCCTCCTCGCTAAAAATTTCTAATTGTTTTATTTAATAACTTTCAGTTGGTGCTAGTTATGGTAAGAGCTTAAGAATGAACTGTAGGATTAGATTTCACGCACCTTAACTCTTTAAACCCCTTTTTCATCATAAAAATTCTCCTTCCTAGACTCCATATATTTTGTTGAGCACTAGGTTGGGAGAACTAGTTTTCAAAAATATCAAGAGAATTATTTTATGTTTGGTGGTCTTTTCTTTTATTCTCATGAACTGCATGGGTGCTAATGCACAGACAAGATGATGAAAAATATATTGGTTTCTTACCATCCCCTTCATTAAAACTGTGTTTATCTCTTAATGCTTACTCTAGGCGGCTTAGGTGGATCAAGGTCCACAGTGGTGGCCATAAGCCCCACAAATATTGCATTGTGGGGTCAGGGGGGAGGTAAATCCCAAAATTTTGGAAGCAAAGTATGAAGCTTCACTGGAATTTCTTGGGGGGGAGGGGGTGGTGCAAAACAAAAAACCTTCCGTGGGGGGAGTTCGGATATTTTCTAAAACTACACGTTTTCACTTCAGCAGTCCTGGTGCATTAAGACCTTTGTGAGTACAGACAATTGTCCAAGAGCTCAGCATTAACACAACAGCTCGGCCTCAAACCCTGGCCATCTTGGGCTGGACCTGAAGTCTGGTACACTTGTAATCACTGAAAATCCATTTCTTACTTTTTTCTTGTTTTAGATCCATGTTCGTAACAACCAGCATTTAAACTTGGTTGCTCATGTGCGCGACTCTCTTGGGCGGACATTTGACAACTTTACCTCACTGACTGTGGTCTGGTCTACTAGTGATCACACTCTGGCAGAATTCGTTGACCTGACGAGCTCTGTGAAAATGATGTTTGTCAAGTACAAGGAAGATGAGAACCTCAGACGAGCAATATGTACGTACATTTTTATTTTCCTTTTGTCTAGGCAAAGAAACTTAAAGGTATTGTCAAAGCAAATGAATAGAAGTTTTCTTCCCAGCTGGGAGGTGACCACACAACTGATACATAACTTCAGTTTCATTTGCACAAAGCAGTTTGGAATAAAACCACTCCCCCTTGTATGAGAAGCTAGTGTATTGTATGTCCCCCCCCCCCCCCCCATAAAAGCTACTTCGGCTTGTATGGGAGACTTGTCCATTGTAGACATTCCACCGAAAAAGGCTGCTTCCCTTTGTGTTGGAGGTTGGTCCATTGCACTTATTCCCCCAACGAATTAAAGGTACCATAAAAATTTATTTCCCCTTGTTAGGGAGGCTAGTCAATTGCATTTATCCTACCCAGAAGAGATACATCCCCTTGTATGGGGGCCTAGTCCATTGCATGTATCCACTCCCCTCCAAAAAAGAATTGCATCCACATAACATTATTTTATTTTATTTTATTTTATTTTATTTTATTTTATTTTATTTTATTTTACGAAAACTCGACACATAAGCTACTTAAGCTAGGGGCCTAGCAAGCTCCAGGTTTCGAGAATAAATAAAGTATGATGGTGATGATCCCCTTGTATGGGAGCCTTGTCCATTGTAAGAGACTGTTTACTTAGTGAATCTGACTGTTCTCTATTGTGTTTTTACAGCTTATCAGACTGTGAGTTTGAGTGACAGGATGGGTGGAGTTGTTATCCAGGCATCTATTGAAGGATACGATTGTGCCATTCTGAGATTGTGTGGACAGGAATTGAAGGTTTGATAATGTTGCTATCATTACAGTCAAGTCTTGCATGGAATTGTGAAAGGTGATCCATTAGGGGCAAGAGAATAGTGTTTGGTTAACAACTGATTCAAATGGTGCATATAACAATGACCTTTTTAGGCAGACAGAGATTTAGCTCTATTTTGTTTGTTATTAATATTGCCATTGGCTTATTTTGATTAATCCTTCTGTGAGTCTCCTTGTAGTTAATCTCCTCAGTCGTTAGACCATCTCACAAAATAATGAGCATCACTTCATGGGTGTGACTCCCACTATAGTCTTGCGTATTTTTCCTTTTAGCCCCGTACTCTTGAAAAAAATGACCACTACAGCCTAGCCAGATACAGTGGATCCCACGTTAAATAATTTATTTATCAATAATTCTAGGAACCTGCAAAGTTGGCACTCCATGGACATCTGAAGTTGTTGTTGGTACCAGAGAGAAAACTTGTTCCACCATCAGCTTCCATTCTGAATCACCCGGACAATCAGGTAAACAGCAGTAATCTGTTGAAGTGAATTGTTAAAGCTTGTAGTTTAGCATTTCAGTACTACCTAGCAAACTGAGGGTACTGTTGTTTAGTTTTTCTGCCCATCAGACTTAAGATCTGCAGATCATTTGTTAATTCCCTGGTCAATACTCTTGTTTGGTTTTGTATCGTTCACCCTGGTTTCCAGTGAACACTGCAAATGGTGCATAAAAGCACTCAGAATTTTGCCATGGGCGCTTATTTTCCTGTAAGAGAGAGGGCTGACATTTGAATTAAGGATTTGGAACATGATCATTAGACTTCTCAGTTGTTTCTCTTCAAACTAAAACTACAACCCTGGCCATTATTCTTGGAACACTTGTACTAAACCGTAACTGCAATTCCACTTCAAGAGAATGTGAGAGAAGTTCCAATATTTTAGGCCCATTCTTGCTTAATTCTCCAGACAGAGGGGCTCAGTGGGGCTGATCATAAACCTATATCTAGAATAAACCCAGGTAAGCTCGGTAAGCCTGACATTCAGGTAAGCCTGGTCACGTGTTGCCCAAGGATGACGTCCAAAGGGAGTGGTATCAATACTCCTGTTGTGGATTTTTCTAACAATCTATGAGTGTCAAGAGCCTTTTTTTTTATTTAAATCATCTTATAGGTTGTTTTCCACATTGATGGCGGCTCAGGTCGGTTTGCTGTTAAAGGAAGCAGTAATACAATTGCCAAAGTTGATTACAAGGGCAAGAATGAACTACTGGTAAGACCCAAGTTTTTAACAAACTGTCCTCTCTAATCTCTTTATTATTAGCTACAACTGAAATACTATGAAAGCTTGATTAAGTCCTCTTTTTTACTCAGGTATATTTATTAAGTGATGGGAGGTGCGAATGGGGCCAGATTTTTACACCCAAAAAAGTCCAGTTGGGCTAACACTGAACCCATAAAAAAGTCCAACAACCCTGAACGTAACCTGAAAATAGTCGTTTTTATCTGCATAAAAGTTTTATTTGAGTTCGTAAATAACACTTATGCAATGGTTTAAATAAAATTAAGCACTCCGTATACGGCTTTGTTGTTACTTGAATTCTACAGTCGCGCTATACAAATTTCCTTGTATTTAATTAGAATTTGAGGAATTTACGCATTGGCTAGGGGGTGCCTTGACGATGTTTGGTCGCTACATGCTTTGGTGGTTTTACGTTTTTATAATGTCATATAATACCAGGTGAAGTTTAAAAATCGTCCTTTTGGGATGCACAAAAAGTGTGGCACCCCCCTAGCCAATGTGAAAATTCCTCAAATTCTTATCATATACAAGGACATTTACATAGTGCTACTTTAGAATTCAAATAACAACAAAGCCGTATACAGAACGGAGTTTCGATAGTGCATCGCTTTCAAAAAATATATTGTCCAAATCAAGACTGCTCCAGCAATGTAAAATAGCGCAAAAATATGTGGAAAAAAATTCAGTTTCATGTTCCAGGAGTTTTATTCAATTCGTCTGGTTGGTTTTCAAACTTTTCCATCGTTCCGGATAGCCAAATGGGGTTTGGAACTAGCTATAGCGATACATTGAACTTAATTTATCTGGAGTTATTATGCTTTTAAGTCAAATTTGGAAAGCCCTGGAGCGGTTCAAACTTTGAAGTTCGTCTGAGATTGTTATTTTGACGTTCAAATTGTGCCTGGATTTCTGTTCCAACAATTTTGCGGAAACTTGAAGAGTCAAGGTAAGATGTTATTATAAGCCGATTCTAGAAGTTTAAACCCAATCTTAGCGCTCAGTTTTGTAAGAATAGCAATCTTATCAAAAAAGTAGTGTTCAATAAAAGCAAAATCACGCATCACTAACGAACAGTACATCTACATATTGACATAGGTATTATTCCTTGATAAATTGCATGTAAAACGCAAGAGTTTCAAGGCAATCGAGTAAGAAATGACGATCGAGTCACCTTAATTAAACCCTGAGGTATCCTCATTTCCACCAGCCATCATTCTCTGATCCTTTGTTCCTTATTTGTTTGCTGCTTCACCATCTCTCTCCACAACGTTTAGCTGGTCCTTTGTCTTTCCCATTTATTTACATTCTGCATTTTGCTCTCCATCCAGTTTTTCTGTTTATCTTTATGCCATTGAACTATCTTATTTTAGAAGAATATCCTGTGATTTTATGTAACAATATTTTCTCAATCCTTTGGGCAAGAAATACGAAAAACCTGTGGACCGCTATGTTCTTTGTAGGTGATACCACGTTCTGAAGGTCTCTTAACGGTAACAGTACATGATCTGTGTTTGGACTCCACTGGTCCCGCTACTCTACATGTACAAGTGTCAGATGTGTATGGAGTGGATGTTGCTGTTGTCAACAAGGTATGCAATATTTCAGGATGCTGAACTTATAAGTGAGAGGGCATGGATATGGCGTCCTTGGTCACTCCTCAGTGGCTGGGGTGTTTCAGCATCTTGAAGAGGAACTTTTTCAATGTCTTTAACAGGTAAACGTAAGGACGGTGCCTCCTAATACAGAGGTATTTTTGCACCGCAGTCTAAGACTATCCAGGAAAAGCAGATCTTAGCAAGGGTTTTTAGAATCAAAAAAAGAAAATTGTAGGTAACCATGGATTTCTATTAGAGATGATTCAGATTGGGCAACTATAATTTTAAAAAAACTTCAAAGTAAATAACAATGTCTGGTACCAGTCTTTCCAAATTTAAGCTCAGCCATTTATCTCTGAAAAATCCGTGATTACCCTTAAGTTTCTTTTGGGATTCCAACAGCCTTGTTAAGATCTACTTTTCCCACAATTAGACATAAACTGCGCAGAAATGCCTTCATATTAGTAGAATCCATCCTTAATAAACCCGAGTTTCTCTGACCATCCTGAGATGCGCAGAATGTATTAGCAGTAACAAAAGGAGCACTGTCCTAAATAAGTACCCTGCTACAACAACTACCCCTCAGGCCAACCTTGGTAAAGGGTTTCAACCAATTACAGCATTGAAAGTGTCTTGTTCATGTCATAACAAGAAATGCCCCAGGGGCGTTAGACCCGCTATTGTGTTCCCTCCTCTCACGGTGCAATATATAATACGGTCACTCAAGATACGAGTCCAAGTGGTGTAGCAGAAGTTTGCGATGAATATTTTTTTGTTTGGCCGAGCAAAAACCAGGAGTTTGGGGTCCTGACGGCGGGCTAATTAATTTTCTGGGGTTTTTTTAACAGTCTTTCTCTCTATGACCTTCATAGCCTGAGAAAACAGTCGACGTTTTGCGAGGTCGCTAATTTGAGCCCTCGCAAAATGACATCTGAGTAATGAGTGCAGAAATTCCATACTGATGACGTGCACTACCCAGATCTTGGTAGTGCTTCTGATTGGTTGAAAGAAAATTCCTTCGTGGCACAACCAATCAGAAGCACTACCAAGATCTGGGTAGAGCACGTCATCAGTATGGAATTTCTGCGCTCGTTACTCAGACGTCGTTTTGCAAGGGCGCAATTGGCGGCGACCTCGCTAAACGCCGGCTGTTTTCTCAGGCTATGACCTTCAGTGCTCATGTTCAGTGCTTTTTTCATGTCAGATTGAGATCTATTCATCAGAGACTCTCAGATTGCAGTTGTTGGATGTGTTAGGTACGCCGTTGTTAATGGGGAGCCTGAAATTCCTCAAGTTAACACCTCACTTTACTCCAGACATACTAAACATCAGGTAATGTAAC
Organism: Siderastrea radians; assembly: GCA_964017195.1. Taxonomy (NCBI): domain Eukaryota; kingdom Metazoa; phylum Cnidaria; class Anthozoa; order Scleractinia; family Rhizangiidae; genus Siderastrea; species Siderastrea radians. Next base: position 47,343,594 of record OZ024890.1, on the reverse strand, counting down.
ATCCATGATACCATTTTCGTGAATACCTTATTCTTACCAATTTTTGTGCGTACTTAATTTCACAAGTGCTAATTTTTGTGATTCAAGGACAATATGTGAGCAAAAGTGTATTAATTTTGTGGTTTTGTAATTGTTGAAATGGATCATATGTCAAAGAGTAAGGAAATACTGGAAAGAAACAAAGGCCCGCTTAAATCCTAAGGACACTTCCATTGATAAGTGACACGATTAACATTTTAAGAGATAAATATTGCGATTTAGTACGATTTAGTACCATTTAGTAGGCAATTCGATGTTAATTGACCACTTACTTCTGGTACCTTTGACGAGAAGTAAAAATATGAAAACAAAGTAAATGTTGTCAGAAGGAATGTTATTTGTGCCTCTAAGAGATTACAATAAATTCCAGCCACAGCTAGAAAATGTTACTGCTAAGACATTCCTTTAAAATTTTCCATTGATCACCTCTGTCATTTTTATGAGGGAGCTCGACCCCATCCTGTCCTTGGCAAGGTGTCTTCGTTTTGTTTTTTTGTTTTTTCTTTTTTTTAGATAAAACAAAACCCAGATTGCAAAATATCATTCGGTAGACATTGTGTATAGAAAAAAAATCCCATTCCCCTCCACTAAGTGCTCCTATAGTATTTAATCTGTTTACACCATTGACGTATGTCTTAAATCTTAAGACGGAATGCTGAGTTGGAGGAAGATAACAAGGGGAATCAAGACACAGCCTTCTTCACTGTCAGAGGACTGTCTCTCGGTACTGCAAGTCTTACATTTACAGCATCTGCAGCAGGAAGGGGAAGTTCGACAAGTGAACCTAAAGATATTCAGGTATGCAACCCTCTAAGGAACCTCAGATCTGAGTACAAGAGCAAGATTGAGAACTGCAAGTAAAGCGTTTTAAAATTTAAGTAATTCAATCCCAAAATGAAAGCTCTGGGCCATTGTTTAGAACATTTGTAATTCAAGGGTGCCATGGAATAAGGCAATCTGAATAATAACGCTTGTCAGTTTGCATCTGCCTCTAAGAAAACCGGTGGGTTACATTGCTTGTGGTTCCTCCCATTTACTCCCAAGAGTGACTAGAATCAAACTTCAAGACAAATCCCAAATTTTCTTTTGTAAAATGCTTAAATATAGACATTCCCATGTGAAAGTACAGCCGAAGAGGTTTCATTTGAATGGTCAAATCGCAGGATTTCGTCCTCAGACTCAAATGTTAGAACCGCCTTAAATGTCTCCATAGCTGACTCTGGGAGTGAAGGATTATATTCTTTGTTTTCTGTACGGTGTATGGAAAATTAAAATTAACTTGTACATTTATATCTGTGGCAGGTCTTTGCTCCGTTACGTCTGGATCCTAGAGTGGTTGTGCTGATTCGTGGGGCAACATTTCAGGTACACTGATTGCATTCAATAAAGTAAATTCAGTCAGTAAATAACGTACATTTGGAGTGTACGTCGTTATTTGCTGACTCGTTAATGTGTGCTTTATTTACCTTAAGCTCTTTACTAGGGTATTAACAGTGCAATCAGTTTGGGCACTCTTAATAATAATTATTTCCTTTGACAAAACAATGATTTCTGGGATCAGAGTGATGCTGAGCTTACAATTTTTGCAGGCAAACAGAAACTAGTCAAAAAGTCAGGGCTAGGAATAAATTATTGATTCAACATCACCCAAGATTAATTTCTGTTATCTTTTTGTTACAATATTATAATGTGTCTTGACCTGTGTTCATCATTCTTCGTCTGCGTTCAAAATCTTTCTAAGTAAGCATACACATGCTGTATTTAAAAGCCTTTTTCAACTACCATATCTACCGCAATTTACTGATATTAAAAACAACAGTGAACGATATCATACAAATTAGGTAACTATGTTGTGGGTATACAGGTACATACAGAGGCTCAATTTTTTGTAACTTGCTTAACAAACACACTTATGCTCCATCTGCAAAAGTTTGCTGAGCGTTTGTTGAAGTTCTGTTTAAGGTTGTGTCAAAGCAATATTTGGCAAGGACGCAGAGTGAAATTTTCCGATATTTGTGTGGATTATTTTTGCGCAAAACAATAACAACACACCAGTTGACTATGCTTTTGTTCCCTGATAAAGGTCCGCAGCACAGGTGGGCCCAGCCCTCAAGCTGCCACCGTCTTCACTGTCGCCAACCAAACTGTGGCTACTGTTAGTAGTGTGGGACTGGTTGAAGCACAGCACCTCGGCACGACCAATCTGACTGGACTAGTCCAGGCCGCTGATCCCGCTAAGGGACAGACTTTGCTGTACTCTAAGGTAACCCAGCCTGTTCTTCAATAATTATAATCACCATGCAGGGATTGCAGGAATTATTTCTATTAGCACGAATTGTGAAATGTGTATTTCTGGCCCTTTTATTAAGTCCAACATGTCATGGAAGGACATCCATCATCCTGGAGCTTTACCTTGGATGAAATTTATCAGCGTAGCTGCACCTGATGTATCATCGGTAAAAAAATTGGCAACGGATTACATGCCATAAGTCGATAAAGTATGATCGTCCGGGTGAGTGTAGTCCTTTGTCATTTGCAATTCGTTGACTCTGATGATGACTTCCTCTCAGGTCACGTCAAACAGTCCTTCTCAGGACTACACTCACGCGGGCGATCATACTTTACCGACGTACGATCTGACTCCTACAACCCTGGCCATTAGTCTTGGGACACTTTGCTCAAATCGCATCCCGTTAGCGTCATTTCAAAAATACTCTTGCCTCGCCCTCCTCCCCCCTCCCCCCGTACAATGTTGAAGTCTTGGGGAGGTGAGGAGGGGTGCACGGATAGTCATAACACTTGTGCAAGACTTCTAATTACACTGTGGGGTACATTTTCTTACTTCTCATCTAAGTGTCCCAAGTTCTAATGGCCAGGATTGTAGGTTCAAACCATTTACAGGATCATATACCAGTTATGCAATGCTTTCATCTGTTGTACCATGAAATACCCAAAAGTGACTTGATTTTTCAGTATAATATTATGTAGAGCCTCTTAAAATTTTGTTCCATCATAATCCACAGGATGTCATTATTATCCATGTTGTGCAACTTAAAGGAGTGAAGATTAATGTTGCCTCCACTAATCTGGTTACTGGGACAAAGGTATTGTAACGTTTGTTCTTTGTATACACTGTACAGGTTTTTCTCTGGTCAAGTCCCAGCTTACTAGACCTGCTCCTAAGAAAGTGAAATTACTTGACTAGTAACTTACAATCAGTACTGTAGTGATAAGTATACCACATGTACACTGGTGTGCCGCCGATTAGTGTACCAGTTGTGGTATTCCAAAACTTCTAACGCCCAAATAAACTTCGTATTTGTGTTTCACTAGCGTTCATTTTAATGGCCATTGTTTAGATCTCTATTCACCTAGCAAAGAGTTATGTAATTATCACATTGTATGGTGTAACAAACAAAACCGCAAGAACATGTTGCTCAGTAGCTTTCATTTGAATGGTCACACTTCAAGAATGCACCCACGTGCAGTCTCAAGAATTCAAGCAACCTTGTACAGATTATTGTTCAAAACGCCTCGAGAATCGTTTGCAAGCAGGCTCACTTTGTGTGTTATTTGCGCAAGTATCTTGGCGACGGAGCCGCGATTTTGGGACCGGCGAGAAGAATGGAGCGAGGAAAAGTATTTTTTCGCCCTCTTCTTCTCGCCAGCTCGCAAATCGCGGCTCCGTCGCCAAGATACTCCCGTGAAAAACACTAAGTGATCCTGCTCGCAGGCTACATGCTCAGTAGGTTCCGTTTGTGTGGGCAGTTGAAGGGTTTCTTCCCTGGTCTCAAAGGTAGGTCCACATTGCAGAGAAATGAGTGTCTGGGTCCTCCAATCCTTGAACCTTCAAGGGAAATCAAAAATGGTTCGAGTTATCAAGGGTAAAATTGTAAAGAAAATGGCCCGAAGGAAAAAAATCATTCACTTCGAGTTATCGGGAGGCTCAAGTTACCGGGAGTCAAACGTATTTATTTCGCTGCTTGTCAAAGCAGTTTTTCCCACACTAACTGTTGTTTTTGTTATTGTAACAGATAAGCTTGTACGCCACTGGTTTGAATGATGAAACACCTTTTACCTTTGCTAATGCTGTCCCTGGTTTGAAGTTCTACTGGAGTTCCACCAATCCAGATGTGTGTCAAGTCAAGTCTGTGTACGCTCTGGTAAGTCTATATTTGCACATTACCAAACAAGTTTACATTAAATATGACCGTTTATTGTTACAAGGGAAGCCCCATTAATTCACCGTTTAATTTTGTTGTCAGTAACAACATTAATATCATCTTTAATACAACTATTTGAATAAAAGTAGCATAAAATAGAGGATATTGCACGACGGCGCAAAGACATGAATTTTATTTTCGAGTGATAAAAGCAACATTTTACAAAAGAGCGCAGCGAGTGACTAAAATATTGTTTTTACCACGAGAAAACAAAATTCATATCTTCAAGCCACCGTGTAATTTTCTTTTTATTATATAGACAGAGGTATTTTTGAACAAACAAAACAACAGTGTAAAAGTGGGAAATGACGCCATCGATATCCGCTCTAGTGAGGACATGGCAAATACGCCACTCGAGTCCCAGATGTAATTTCGTATGAACTTTACAAGTGGTCTATTTTCCACTAAAACACTCTCATCTGTATAATGAATCGCTCTATAAAACAGGAAGTTATTTTAATGACTAAAAGTTGTTCACTAACCAGATAATTAAAGTGGCTAAGTCATGGGTATTTTACGTTTTTAGTTTAAAACTGTTCTAAAATTGAAACTTAGTTTCTTTTATCATACACGTTATGCTCCTAAAATATCAAGAGAAAGATATCGATGTATTTCCTCAAAGGGAGAACAAACGGTAATCAGTTTTTAGCAATTTTTACAAGAAACATGTGGGAAACTTGAAAAAAATCGGGCTCATCCTAAAAACTTCGGATTTATCATCTGAGTTGATAAGGTAAATTGGCCACCGTAAAGAGATTGGAAGCTGACATTTCGAGTGTTAGCCCTTCGTCAGAGCCAGTCAAGGAATTGTGGGTTGCACTTGGTTTATACGGAGAGCGGTGGAGCTACGTTCTTAGTAGAAACATGGCAACATGAAAAACAATAATAAATTAAGGAAAGATGGAATATTCAGCATGTCGCGAGCGTGGGACAAAGAAAAAATCGGGTGATGTAGCAGCTGTCGTAAGGTCTTCCACGATTAGTCCGCTAAACAATAGAACAAACAAAAGAAACAGAACGAGGCGTAAAAACAGTAGAGCTGCTACATATAGCGGTCCAATGAAAATACAAGCTTTTGAGAGGTGCTACAGAGTCCCAAACAGGAAACAAACCCATGACCTTCCGTAACACCGGTCGGACGCTCTAAAGACTGAGCTACTGGGAGACTCGTGGCAAGCATGGGTCATATTTACTGAGTTCGTGGTGACACGCGTCCTGCATACTGCTAGGATCAGCAATGTCGAAGTGCCCTGTAGGTGATAAATAAAGAAAGATGGTAAATTTTAAGCTCGGAGAAGAAATAAGGAAAGATGGAATTAGTTGTATGAAAAGCGTTCATTGATACCGTGGGGATAAAGTATGCCGATTTGAAAAATGGATTTTTGTTCTAGATTCTCGTCCTTGTCATCTGCGATCAGACACAAAATTAATTATCGTTTCCGAAAACTAGTGGAGTAATTACAATTATAAACAAAACTGAACCATTTCGTTTGGGTTTACTTCGATTACAGTACGTCTTAAAACTTTTGAACTCTTTTACTCCCAAGAGTGCCTAAAATAAAAAATTCAAGACAAATCCCAAATTTCATTTCGTAAAATACTTAGATAAAATTAGTACCATGTAAAAGTACTGGTGAAGAGGTTTCGTTTGAATGGTCACACCATAGCAGGGATCCACATTAGCAGTCGTCAGGTCGTCCGAGACGACTATAAAGTGCTACGGACGAATATCAAGAATCACTTGCTCGCCCGGTGGACGAGTAAGTTTTAAGGAGCAGAATTCTTTCTTTATTTCTCACCAGTCAATGTACCTGAGTTTTGAATGACCACCAGCCATTAACTGATTCCCTACTGTAGTAAACAGAAGATTAATATTCTGTAAACTTCGTTTCGTTGCGCATACGACATCTTACTCTCAGAAGTGAAATGTTTGCAGGCTCAATTTTTTGTTCTCGACCACTGACGTCCTGCAGCAATATGCAAACACAAAGACTCTTGGTCTTTGGCCGCACGTGAGTTTCCTAAAATGTGGCGCTACTTTGACAAAGCGCCGTCACCACCGCAGAAAAAAAAATTGGGGGTGAGTCTTCCGACCAAAGTTCTAAATACTAACAAGAAAAATGGAAGTGCGCATTTTTACCAATGTGGCAGCAAAACAGGCAGCTGGAGACTTGGATGTCGTTAACAACGGAGAGGATTAAGATGAGAATGACAGTGGTGTTGAGGATGCAAGTGACCTGGACAGCGATGTTGAAGAATGCCAAATTGAAAGTTTGATCAAGAAGTATTCGTAATTTAAGTAAACACAGCAAATCAATGAGAAGTAGGTCTACCTTTTCAGTCTGTATGGTTGAATTTGTAAAATGAAAGTGACAGGAGCCTTACTGCGGTGCCGCTGCAGCAACATACTGAAAATAAACTGCAACCTTTCCACTTTAATACTTGTTGTTAACTTTCAGTTTTTGACTGTATTTTAATTATTACACAATTTTGAACGGGCAAGTAAAATTATGTCAGGGCAAGCGTCTTTTCTGACATCCTTGCCCGGCTGACGAGTTTGCAAAAAAGGTAGTATGGATCCCTGCCATAGGATTTCATCCACAGACTCAAAAGTTAGAACCACCTTAAATGTCTCCATAATTGACTCTGGCAGAAATAAGTGACATAGCACCTTTAACTCCGTTGTCCTCCTCTGATCTGTTTCCTTGTTGTAATTGTAGAGTGGAGTGGCTGTTGAGAGTGAGAATGACTTCCGCGTGGACCTGCATTGCATCAATCCAGGGCAAACCACAGTACGGCTCAGGATGGAGATCACTGACCACAGATATCAGCAGGCTCACCTACAAGCCTTGTTACAAGATGATGTCACATTTGAGGTAAGAAACGTAATTAAGAGTTATTGCAGCAGAAGAGTAAACTAGTTCTTTCTGTGCCACTTCTGATTTGATTCCAAGGAGATAAACCATTCTAAGTCAAGAGTTCAAAGAACTTTGGACTGTTGGTAAAGAATGTGGGGATTCGGGCAAGAAAGAGCGTGCTAAGACACATAAAGCAACATGGTTTAATACCGTGAACTTTGCATGTGACCATTACATGCAAGTCTAAAGGCCCCAGCAAACGAGGAAACATTGTTACGAAAACATTGTTGAGGAAACATGTTTCTCTAAATGTTTCCCCGAACGAAACATTTTTTGTTTCCGAGAAACAAAAAAAGTTGCTGATTCTTTTCAGAAACATTTTGTTTCTGCAAACAAATGTTTCCCCGTTTGCACACCAAGGAAACAATGTTGACTAGATTCTATGGTCACGTACCCTCTCAGTTTCCTAAATTGAACATGTGCTAAGGTTTGCTTCCAGTGAAATGTTTGTTGCTGGGTCACCTGGCAAGGAAACATTGTTTCTAAGTCGTTTGCGTGCACAAGAGACATTCTGGGGGACAATGTTTCCGCAGCAGTGTTTGCTTGTTTGCGAGGGCCTTGAAGTGAATGAAGTTAAAGGAAGGAAGGTGTAAGTCGGATACAGCCGCTTGTCATCGTGCTGTGACTTTATCGCATGAATTTATTTATTTATATATTTATTTATTTATCGTTGTTGTATTTATGGTGTTGTTAGGTGTATGAAAGACTTCAGTTGATCTTCCCTGCAGCTGGATTTCTGCTTTTGCCTCACAATGTGAACACAAGAATTAGAACAAACAGGTCTGTAAAGTACTACTCTAACAATTAAGCCACAAATACTATCATTGTAACATCTTATTACTGTCCCGGTGTTGTGCTCCTTTTTCCCACTTTGTTTCTCTCCACCAAAGTGTATTTGTAGGCTCTGACGAGTTGTTGTGGCCAACAACAACAAAAATGGTTTGGAAACAACATTCGATGCACTGCGTCTATATATTTCTCGTACATTTACAAGATCACAAAACCATCGTCAGGGGACTAAATAATAGTGTACTCAAGGTTCAACAGGAATGGCCGCTAGACCCTTCTTTACAACATTTCTTTGATAGGATTGAGTTCTACCTGTGGCTAGGTCAAAATCATCCTCCCATTTTTTATGAGTTTCTCCTCAATTGAAGCAGCCGGTCTTGATTTACCAAATTTCTGTAAACATTATGTAGGTGAAAAGGAATGAGAGAGTTTACGCCAAGTGAGTTTTATGCCCAGCCCTGGGTTGTTTGAAAGCCTATTAGTGCTTAGCAAGGCTTTTTCTTTGTTTGCTTGTTTTTGTTGTTTGACGGTGTATTTCACTGCGAAATTTTACGTGTCAGCTGGAAATTGGTCCAATCAAAACTGAAGAAATAAATAGGAGTTATTCAATTCAAAACTGAAGAACACAGAAAATCTTCATCGGATTTTGAGTTCGATGCTGGTGCTAATCTTCGATTGGCAAAATCATGCTGTTGTTGTTGTTGCTTAAGGCTAGTTACAGCACTGAATGACTTACCTTTTTACCCGGTGAGGTTAAGATATTCTTTGTTTAAATTGCTGCAGGGATGGATCAGCAAGGATAACATATGAGCTGATCACCGACTGTTCTCAGCGTAATGCAGCGTCCAGTAGTCCTTCAGTTGTGTCTGTCAGCAGAGCTGGTCACGTGTCCACCACATCAGTCTCTGGCACAGCCGTTGTACTGGTGACTGTCCATGAAGAGTTTGGCATCAATCAAACTGCTGTTGTACATGTCGAGGTAACAGGGGGTCAATCCCATTCTTCATGTATCAATCCTTTTACTCTTTTGCGGTTCATCTCTTATTATTTCACAAGGGGAATCTGGTGGCGTGGATACTGTGTGGAACTCCGATGTAACGAACCCCTTTATAAGAAAGACCCCGGTATAACGAACGATATCCTTCAACCCAGTATTAGCAAAATGTATAAAAAGAACCCCCGATATAACGAATCCCGTTATAACGACCACATTTTGCCAGTCCCTTCGCAATTCGTTATATCGGCGTTCCATTGTAGTTGGTAGACTTGTTAAGGTTGTCGTTAGCATGAAAATTCGAGTAATATTTCTGAGTCCACGATGAGAGTCAAATCCATGCCTCGCTGCACGCCGGCTGGATGCTCTAACTACTGAATTACGGGGAGGCCTGAGGCGAGCCGGCTGGGTAGTTTACTTCCCTTAATCCTCGTGAGAAAGGGGAACTGCCATGTGGTACTGCCCGTGTGACATACATGTAGGTCATACAAACTGCTAGGATTGGTGTTTTCTGTGTGGTGACAAAGAAAGCAAATGGCAAGTTGAAACTCAGCGATGTTTGAAGGTAAGCTGTATTGACTTTCGTCAAGAGTACCCGACCAGGGTCAAACCCATGCCCTGCCACAAATGACCTAACAACTGAGCCACAGGGGACGTACGCCAGAGCATGTTGGTCCCTTCGCTCTTAAATTCCCTTTCTCTCTTACCGACCTGTGCTTTACACATAATGCTTTTGCTAGTTACTTACATTATTCTCGGGTTGAAGCACTTTCATCTCTGGCCATCACTTGTCAGTGCCTTACCTTGACCGTATATTTTCAGGTTAAAGCAGTTTCGTCACTGGCAATCACGTGTCAGTCCCCTGTCAGAGCAAATTCAGACAAGCTGCAAACTTTCCCTCTTGGGATGAACGTGCTGTTCGCTGTGACGTTACATGACAATATTGGTCGCACATTTGCCGTTGCCAGTATTCCGCTCAAGTACAGACTAAACAGGCAAGTTGCTGTTACATTTATCGCAATTTTAAAGCGTTTTCTGATTTTACCCTGCCGCACCATGAGATCGGTTAAGGGAAACTCGCTCAGTTCACTTTCTTACAAGTAATTACTGGAGTACCATACCGATCTTGTCTTATATTAGTTGCACACATTTTCTCCTTCTTGGGGACAATTAGGTACTACGTTCGGTTCTTGTTTCGCATCTCTAAACTGAAAGCCGCTTTATGGATACTAACTTCCATCACGTTACAAGTCTTAAGGTGGTATCGGATTATTAAACTCTTCTTAAACAGCTACCCGCCGATACCTGGGGCCCAAAGTGTGGGTCTAATCAGGCCACGTCCTCCGAAATTGGGTGATTTCTATCCCTTTTAATTAGTTACTGGTAGTATGTTGGCAATCAAATTGCCGAGGGTGCGCAATCTTTCTTTCCTCTCAGGGATAGTCGAGCGAAAAGGACATGCGAACGAGCGCGAAAATCGCCTGCTGAGTTGAAACGTGACGCGCGTGTCGAGTTGCCTTTGTGGTGCTCACTACACTCAACTTTCCCTGAGCGGAAAGAAAGACTGCTAATTGGAAAATAAATCAAATGTCCTGTATAAATTATTCATGATCTTATCTAATTATGTTCTTTGCAACAGGTTTGATGCAGTCCATGTTGTACCTGGACCTGAAAATGGCACATTCTATGCTCGAGCAATGAACTTAGGGGAAGCCATTCTTAAGGTTAGCGGGTGTCTTATTATTGGTATTTCACTATGATCTTGTCGTTCATTTTCGCGTTTGCCTCATCGTGGGCATTCTCATGGTGTCTCAACGAATCTCAAAAGCATCAAGTTTGTTGATCACGCTAGAGGTTGCATTCTGGTATTATGCTGTTGTCCACAAATTGCCTGAAGGCGCACTCCTTTTTTCTTGGGGACCGTTCATTTTTTATGAGGTAGGGGGGGCTGGTGGGATTTGAGGGGGGGCCATGTAAAAAAATATGGCTTCAAAGGGGGGGCAAGCCAAAAAAATATGGTGTGTAAAGGGGGGGTCACCAAAAAAATTGCCTTTAAGTTTAGTAGTGACAGCTTCTGTAATAATGCAAACATCAGTGCCAGAAGGCCAAAAATAGCGTTTCTAAGGTTCTGAAAATTCAAATTTTCCCGGGGGAGAATGCCCCCGTACCCCCTTACTTCGTTATACACCTAACGGCTACTCTACCCCATGAACTGTTTCATAACAAAATACAGCCAGGGGAATGTCAGCTCTTTTTTGCCCTCTGCTAGTCCGATTCTTAAACGACTGAACAACTGATAATAATGTCCAAAATAATGCCTTAAACCGGTATGAATTGACTGTTTATGTACTTCAGAATGCAGCAAATTGCATTACAGCATCTCTAAATTTTCGAAATTTTCCAGGGGAAGATACTTCTCAAACCCTGCCAGAAAATTACCTTTAGTGCTTGTCTGAATAAAGACATTTACTCCTGCAGGACTTATTTTCAGCTTGATAAGTTTTAGATTTACTTTATCCCTTTTTTCTTTCTTTTTTTTTTGGGGGGGGGGGTCATCTCAAATATTTAGGACTACAAGGGGGGGGGGGCAGGTAAAAATATTCTAATCTGGGGGGGTCATTACATTTTACAGGTACTACCCATTAAATCCCACCACCCCCCCTACCCCATAAAAAATGAACGGTCCCTTGTTTCTTTTCTTTTTTCTTTTTTTTGCATGGAAATTCTAAATTTCTTCCTAATTAACAACATTCGTAGTATCTTTAGGCCTTGTATAGTTACTTCTTGATTAAGTAACAGCATCACCGATGTCATTAGGTAATTAAGTACAGGTTTTGTATTTTAGCCCAGGAGGAATTTGTGATGTGTAAATAAAGTTGCCTTTAAAGTAGCCTTTAAATGGGGGACTGGGGGTAGGGCTAGCCCCCAGGCCCCCGTTTTTCTCCCACGTTCTCGCTTCCTTTCCCCTTCCCCGTTTACGTCTGCTACGCAGGCTACTTTAAAGCTATTCTGGAAATTCTCCTTTCGGTTTAGGAATGACAGAATATACATTATCAACTCTGATAAGAATTCATTTCTGCTTATTATAAATATTATTTTTTCTGTGAACGAAGGGTTTCGAAAGGAATACACTCACCGTCTTGTCCAAGTATTCTTATTCCTGAGTTGTACCAGATGACACCGCCCTAAACTAACATTTGTAAGCCCGAATTCGTATGATACTAGTTGGGAGAATTTGAATAGACATCAAGACATTTTATCTTTGGTGTTCACTTCCTTTATCTGATGACCTGTTTGTTTGATCAACTAGTGATATTGTCAGGAGAAATTAGATGTTTGTTACTGTTGGGGCTTAACCCTTTCAGCCCTGATATAAAAATGCATATTCTCATTACTGATCTCCATACATTTCTTATGGAACTAGTAAGGAGAATTTGTCTAAATATCAAGATGTCTTATCCTTAGTGATCACTTCCTTTATTCTCATCACTTGAATGTTCAAACAAGTAGTGATCGTGTAAAGAGAAGTTTCATTTTCATCAGGGCTTGGGGCTTAAAGGGTGAAAGGTTTAATTAAGGAAGGAGACGTGTCAACCAGTTTTGCGTTTTTCAGGTTTGGGATCCGAGTGCTGCTAACATAGCAGACTACATACGCATAAGGATAGGACATGGACTGACCCCTACCAAGGCCACACTGTTACTGGGAACTGTTCAGCAGTTCAGCACGAGTGTTGTATCAGAAGGTAACACTAGAATTTACTTCAGACCAAGATGAAATGACCTGTACTGTGTGCAAGACCCATGATGATGTTACCTCCGTGCAAGTCGTCTTCGAAGGACAAAAAGCATAAAAAATTAGTGCCCAATACGTTTTGTTGTTGTTGCTGTTGTTGTAGCTGTTGTTTTAGTTTTTGCTGTTTCTCGTGGTTCATTTTGTCATCTTAGGTGTCCACGATTAGTAGAGGGAACATTCTCTCGGCTATTATAATTGACAGTAAAGTTGATGGGATTGTTGTGGCTGTCGTTTTTGCTGATGTAGTTGTTGTAGTTAAAGCAGATTTTTGCAGTGCCCATTCATATGGGAACGACTGCTACGCAAGCGACATAAGTAATGCGTTAGTCGTGCTCAACAACTTGTGGCTATGATGTAAAGGAAAACATCGTACTGTTAAAACAATAATTTTGAGGGTTGTCACTGTATTACACGGCAAGTTATCATACGCTATTCAGAATTTAAATTTAAAATATATATATATTTGTTTTCTCGTTATCTTTTTCCAAGGTGTTGGTGGTGTATGGTCCTCTTCTAACAGCCGAGTTGTCAGCATTAATGCAACGACTGGTGTTGCCATGGCAATGGCTGCGGGAACAGCCACTGTCTATTACAAGATCCCAGAACTGTACTCCGCACAGACTGAAGTTAAGGTTGAGAGTCTTACGTATATCCGCATCGCAAGGGATGACTCCTTGCTCATCACCAACATTCCTCGGCCAGATGGTCGGGGTTACATCATCCCCATCAGCTTGGGACATGATCACCTTTCTGTGGAAGAGACATCCAAGATGTCTGGCTTCGGAGATGGAATGCTGCTGTTTGAAGATTCCATACCCTTTCAATGCGTTCTAAACTCTGACTATGGTCTCTTAGAGTATGTCAACTTGCAAGATTTCTTCGAAGTAAAGCCTGGTCTGATCAATGGCAAACCAATGTGTTATGTGATTCCAAGAGACGTATCAGCAGATGCCATCCAGGCTGCGAGCTCTAGTGCAGCTCAACTGATTCTTACCGTCAGAGTATTTGATGAGATTCAGGGACGTACCATCTCTTCGGAGGCTGCAGCTTTGCCGTTTGTTCCTGCATTCGTGCTGAGTGAAACAGAACTGGAGCTTTCAGCTGACAGAAGAAAAGCAAAGATCATTGTTATGGGCACAGATGAACAGCTGAATAACCTCGAGGTACAGAATTTAAAACAGTTTGATACTATCCTTTACCTAAGTGCTTTCTAACAATGCCAAAGAGCAAAGTACGTCAAAGCATCGCCTTTTGGCACTAAAAGCGGAGGACCTTGATGGTAGGGTTGTTGAAAACGAGAGTAAGCTAATCCGTGATTAGGGTGAGCATATTACCAGTTGACGGCTGACGGCTGAGTAACGTAGGAACATGGGAAGAAACTAGACAAAAATTATTCTGACAGCACGGTAGAGAGGCTCGAGTATTGTTGTCAGACGTTTCATAAATATTTTCTTCTTTGTCGGCCGGTCTTCTTGTTCCTTGCCTTTTCCATTTGAGTATTCGTCTTGAAAGGTTGGTCATGTCCTTTTGTACCTCTTCCTCAAGGTCCAGTGCCACTGCAGTAGATGGGAAATATGTTAACAGTTATCTTTTGGCCGCATCTAAAGCTTTTTACAGTGGGTGTTTACTGATGTGGCGTGGTACAGCGCTGAAACTGTTCGTGCGTTACTTGGTTCACACACTGTAAGAAATTCCGAGGAAGACGCTTTGGTGGGGGGGAGGGCGTGTCGGCTCTTCTTTCCACGTTTTCTTTCAATGTTCGCGTCATTTGGTGGTCTTGCATGTGAATTCTTATTCTCTGCATTCCTTTCACATCAGGTGAGATCCCAGGACGTGTCTTTGGTGGAGTATACAATTCTACCACGGTTGGACGACAGACAAGCTGAATACGAGCTAGAAGTGCTTGGACATAACCCTAAATCATTCAAGAAAGCGTGGGTAGAATTTAAAAGCAAGTTGACAGGTCAAAGAGCTTTGGTGTATGTTTCTTACACAGCTCCTTATGGGGGCGCCGTGCCCATTCTGTTGCCAGGCACTGCTCAAAGTAATCAACAGTGCCCACCGCCAGTAGGTGCACCAGCAGACAAGAGCTTCCAAGGGTTCATTCTAGCCCTTCTCGGCCATACAAGTGCCTGGATCATTGGTTTCTCCATCTTTATTGGCTTGCTCATTCTTGCGCTTATCTTGTGCTGTAGCCCCAGATTCAGGAGCGGTGGTCCTGATGGCGGCATGGCAAGTCCCGGATCCAGATCTCACACCCCTTACAGAGGGACCCCAATCCATGGGAGCCCGTACGGCCAGGGTGCATATTATGGGTCATCCACCGGGGCCTATTCCGCTGGAAGAGGCACTTATTCGTCAGGGGCCTATTCTGCGTACCATTCTGCTGGTGATACGTCAGCCCGGTCCATTCCTGAGGAAAACGATGACACTCGCCGGGAAATGCTTACAACATACAGACGTACCAAGACTGCCAGCCGTACATATCTCTCCGAGGACCCTTCTCACCCGCCTGGTGGTGCACTTCCATTAGGCCGCGTCTCTCCAAGCAAATCTCCGGGACTCTTTAGTGTCACACAGTAACTAATGAGAGAAACTGTTTGAAACAAGAAGTTCAGAAATATACCTAAGGGTTACTATTTTTCAGTGACAACGTTATTTAGCGACTTTTCATGAAATCACTTTTTTAAGTCCTCGCTGAAATTAAAATCGTCCAAAAATCGAAAATTGTTAGAAATCGAAACGAAAACCTCGGAATCACTCAATATACATATTGCCCTCTCTGCCCTCTACATGTTTGTTATGGTGCAAGCTGGACGAATTTGTTTCAAAATCAAGACAATACATCTGGCGATCTTTTCCTTGATTCTCGTAACCTGAGTGTTTGACTGTGCATTGGTACTGTAAGGAGAAGTTAGATACCGGTCAATATTGGGGCTTAAAATGTTGAGGTAAAATCAGACCTGGCATTTCTATTTCTACCTTTAGTCGTCAATCACTGACAAAAGGATGAACGGCCGAACTTGCATCTTCTCTACACCAACTACTGTTGACATTAGTTTAATTCTCACGAGAAAATTGTCTTAAGACATTAGAAATTTGTATCTTCTTTGGCTGAGCTGATATTTTGGTATCACGAGACTTTGAATCATATTTATTTCACAGGAAGCGTCGGTCAACAACGTGCCGTGAACAAAACGGGTTTAAATTGTAATTTCACTTCCGAATTAGTGTGAATAGAGAAGGTGACTTCCCTTCGATAGAGGAAGTTCTTCTTTAAAACGAAAACGGCAATCAAAATAATTCCGTTTAGTCAATCAAAAAAATAACGTTTATTGTCCAAAATCAGAACTTCAAGGCCCAGTTCAGACGCCGTACCTCTCATTTTCGCCCCGAGGTCGTATTAAGCGGCAAGCTGTGCCGTACTTTGAGATTTTACCTTGCCTAATTGAATTCAGTCGAAAAAGGTGATTTGGATACCGTAGTTCAGCACATGAGAGGTAGGGCGTCTGAACTGGGCCTAAGCAGTAGCGTGTAAACTGCCAAGCGTGTGAAAACGCATGTAGACCAAGTCACGATTGGTTTTGGTCCAACTGGCTGAAAGCCGTCATAGTGCGTTCATACAGTACAGCCAAGACTGCAAACTTGTTTTGACAACTACACCTTTGCTTGTGTGAACGATGCAACAAGATCTGTAAATGTTTGAAAGTTTACGCTGAAGAGCACATATTTTCTTTCTAGTTGATAGTCTCTGAGATAACTAACATGTAACAGTTGGCTAGGTGTGAATTGGAAATACTTTTTCTGATGTGAGATAACTGATAATGCTTTCGAAAACGTTCAATATCTGTTACGGTAACGAAGGCAGAAAAACAAATGACTCTATGCACGTATGTGGTTGTTAATCTGTGAATCACTTTCATAAGTGGTTTCAAATTTTTTTTTTTTTTTTTTTTTTTGGAGGACATAGAGGATAAGAAAATTCGTTTTACAGCCAAACTAACGCGTTGAAGTTCAAGGACGTACCCCTTTTCAATCCGTCTTCTCTAGAAGAAGTTCTCATCAAAAGGGTCAGTTTTCGAATACTGAAAACAAAACCCCTGGGTGTGAAAAAATCGCGCTCATATCCTTTACTGGAGAAAGAGACTAAGTATATTTTTTCGGCGTTTTGTTGCCCTTGGCTGGCAAATGAACTTTCTCTTAGCCCAGTTATCTTTCAAAAATTAAAACAAAACGTATTGCACGGTTCATTGTATAGGTTAAATGTTTAAAACCTTCAATTAACAGTAGTCAGTTTCCGTTATGATTATTTCTAAGACTGTTTTAAAATGAGGTGAAGGGCAAAACCCTCCGGGTTCGTACTGGTTTTCCTTCTTGCAAGTTAAACTTTTTCTCGTTTGGAACCTCACACTTGCAACAAGGAGACTTCAGACAACTTGGAAATGCCTTACGGTAGAATTTCGATAAAACTCGAAACGTAAAATAGCGAACCAAAACACATATCGAAACTTCAAATTCTAGGGAGTAGATTACTGTGAAGCAGGGTAGCTGCTTTTGCTTCAAGTTAGCAAGACGTTCAAGTTGTCGAGATTCAAATGTAATTTATTAACAGTCGAGTACTGCTGTATGATATTTTTGTTAAACACGAATGTGACATGTTTTTGTGGAATAGGGTATATTACATTTGTACACAATGGTGAATTTTTTTTTTTTTGTAGCCTACGTAGCTGGGGGAGGGAGGGGGGCGTTCCTTCTTTTTCTCCCTGTTTTTACCCCTCCTCCTTCACAGCTATGCTTGGTTATTTGTTGAAAATCTGCTACCACTAAGCAGTAGCCTGCGATCAGGTTTTACTTTTCCAAGTCAATCGAGAGGAAACAAAAGAGAGCACTGCAAATTAAAGGTGAACTTCTCTTCCCAGATACACAAGATTCTAGAAGGCTTGATCACAGGTTACCACTACGACGTTCTCGGAATTTCAGGTTTTCTAAAAAATGTATTTTTTCATGGTGTGTAAGTTGACTCTTATTTATTATGAGTTTACCTTGATAATAAAACATATTTCTCAAAACAATAACTGATTGCTTGCGTTTTCTTAAGAAAGAAAGCTAACCGTTTTATGCTTACAAAAGGTGAAAGAGCAAATAAAAATGTTATCACATGCAGCCAGCAGGCTGCCCAAGAGATGTGGCATGCAACTGTCACTGTACCGGCTTTTCATGGGGTGTTGGGCGGTGAGTTGGGGGAAATTCTGCATTTTTTTTGGGGGGGGGGGGGGTGGTTGGGTTATATTTTTAAAGGGAAATTTGGATGGAAATAGGTGCAGCTCTGTCCTCTGTGGCCTGGTCTTTGGGTAGAATTGAGGTTTCAGTTGAATTTGTTTTGACATAAACCTCTCCTTTTTACAGTTTGTAATGTTATGTCAAGTGATAGCACATTTTGCAATTAGCCTAACATTTTGTAAATGATTATATCAGGGAGTTTTGTGGAGATCTGATTTAAACTGGAGGAAAAACTGCAATTACAAATAATAAATGGCATGCCGGCTATGTGTGCTTGCAGGCCACAGGTCTTTGTAAAAATAGCAAAAATTCAAAGTTCTATATTTCCTCGAGTTTAGATCAGATTTCTACAAAACTTCACATTTTTGCCCTATCCAGTATGGCAAATCTAATAATGGACCCAGCTTTGAGTTTCACTAAGTGTTTGAAAGTGTCACCCTCACCTATTATCCTGTAAAATAATGCAAGATATCATTAAGAATATCATGTAGCAATGTGTCAAATGATGCATTGCACATGACAATTTAAAAATTACAAAAAAAAATTCCTGTCATGACAGCTTTTTGGGATCTGACACCCTAAACTACTATTGAAATACAAGCCTCATACAACCAGGGCTGCAAATAATTTTTCTTTGTTGAAAGGACATATGTCCGACCAAGTCTCCATTTTGGTCGGACAAATAGAAATGTGGTCGGGCGTTTCCTTTTTTAATTATAATTTTTAAGGGGAAGTCTTTTTGAAATAATTATTTCTTATCATTATTTACTTATCATTTGATTAAAATATTTGTCCGGACATAATGTCCCACCAAAGTCAAGATTTCGTCGGACATCGGCCGATTTTAGTCGGACATTGTACAATGACCGACTGTTATTTGCAGCTCTGTACAACTCAACAGCATGTTACAACAGTGTTCATATTCAACGTTTATGTACAATTATCATTGCCTCACACTGGTTGGTTCCTTAGTCTGTTGTGCACCTTGAAAAGTCCAACCTCCTTCTCTCACTAATCTCTCCATAATACTGACACCTCCATAATACAGACACCACTTTATCAAGGACAATTCACCTTGTCCAAGAGGGACCAACATTTAGACCCATATATGGACACTCGGCACCATTCCTTTCGCATTCATGAAAAGGGTTAATTGTACTTGTAACTGAAACACTGCCACAACAGTGCACAAGAGTACGGGTGACCTTAACCATAGCACATGGAAATTAATGACCTCCAAGGGGAAGGGGGGTACCAAATTCAAATGATTGGGGGGGGGCCAGGGGTAGTTGTCATACCTTTAGAGGCCAAAATTGTGGTCTTGTACCAATTAGTGAGTTAAATCAGTCTAAAATAACAACTGTTAAAGTTATCCTGGTATGCCCAAAACAATTGAACAGTAACTTCTTATCATAATTGATATCTATTAGGGTTGAGAATGAATTGAAACTGTGCCCCCAAACAACTTTCTGGCACAATTATTTGGGATGAAATCAAAACTGAGAGACTCATATTATAAATCACAACTCCCCCCGCCCCTGCCAAAACTTGATTGTTGCTGTTACACTGTAGTGCAACATACTGCTGTAACTGACGAATAATTTTTAATTTTTTAATTATTAGTTTCTGACATCTTTCAAGATTTATTGTGGCTTTCATTTCAATGCAACTCACCAATCAAGATGCAAGAACTTTTAAGTCTCATGCCACATATTGAAGGGGTGCCTGGAATAAAGCCCCAAGCAACTGATGAATTGCTATATTCTCCTTCCAATTTTACTAGTGTATGTTTGTCAATCAAAGGGAGAATTTGACATTAGATCAGGAGTCACTTAAGGCCTTATTCCACACACCCTCTTTAAGTGTTGTCCAATGACAGTAGTATATTGACAAACAACACTGCAATGTGTTCATGTCATGCTGAATATTGAAAAAAAAAAAGCTGTTGAAAGCATTTTTTGCTTAGATTTTATTAACAGATATGTCTGTTGTGCTCCTCCTATACAAACCCTTTCACATCCAAAATCTCCAAGTATGAAACTGGCAAAAAAAATTCATTTGCAAAATATCAAGAAATCAATAGGACATAAGGAACTGCTTGACCCATGTGAATACTTTACATGTAGGAAATCATCTTCAAACTTGAAACACCAGACTGAGCATTTTAAATCAGTGAAAGGGTTTCCAAGAACCTAACATACAATGAAACCTAATGATAATGTTAATTTTCCTCCAAGAAACGTAATATAATGTCAATTTTCCTTTACTGTAAAAAAGACTTGTATTTGCATATTTTTCACTACCAGTAATGCACAAGCAAGAATGCTTTAAATAAAAACCCTATAAATTAATAAGTATCATAAGAACTCTTTACAAGTCTTTACCTACATAATATAGTCTATTCTCTTCTGATTAATTTTTTGAGTTAAAAATGAATAAGAACATTTTTGCAACACTTTTTTAGTCAAAATACATAATAAGTAGCCCTCTTCATGAGAACATAGAAATATAAAATAATTCTGAAACAGCAACAATTTCAATTTAGCATAAAATTAACATCTTTTGATATCAATTTTTGGCCATATATTATTTTAATACAGTACCTCCATAATAAACCAACTCTACTCTAGTCATTACTCTTCATTAATCCGTAATGCATCTTCATTAATGGGGACTAAGAACTATCCATAAAGAATACTTAATATCTGGGAATATATGTATAAACATAAGTTTCAATCACATTGATAATCATTTGTAAAGGATAGCTATTACCTTATTCCAAGAGGAGACTCTAAACCACAACAAGAACTAGTTAAAATAAAGGTATTAAAATTTCTACCCATAATTTTACAAGAACACCCAGACATGGGGTTTCTTTTGCTCCCAACCAGTTTCTGCACTTTTTAATAACATGAGAACCGTGAAGTTCAAAGCCCAACTAATGATTTCACCTTACACTGCAATCAGTTTGAAAATGGCAGTGGTTGTCAGAAACAAACAAAATGGACCAAAACCAACAATAAGAACTCTTGAAGAAGTGATCTTTTGAAACAGTTGAGCACTTAACTTAGGTACATGTTGAGAAAGATCACAGGATCCTTCATGGTCTGAGCACTCACTCTGGGAACAAACCACCGTAGAACCATAATATTTCTTTTTTTGGCCAAAGAGTACAAAGAGTACATGTATACTAAGTCCATAAATTCTGATTATGAGCCCCATGCTTATGCAACAGCAAAAGTTATAGTTACCGTATTATAGTCAATTTAGTGTATCGTTATTTTATTTAAAAAAGAGCTTTTTAAGAGATGTGGTCAGGGTCTTCAATGAGAATCTGAGTAGGTGGCAAAACGTTAGGAGTAGGCGGAGAATGAAATACTCATGCTGAAGGCGCAAGATTCTAGGGGGTCCAGGGGTATTCTCCCCCAGAAAATTTCGAAAATTTGGGCCTCTTAGAATGCATTTCCTGCATTCTAGAGCAAGAATTAGGGTATTTGAACAGAACAGGAAACACAAATCACCGCTGAAATTACTCAGAATTCAGGCAAGATTCTTCTGTTTTTCATGAACAAATCTTGGCCGATCCAGAGCCCGTTTTTTGTGGCAAATGTTTCATAGTTGTAAATTATGAGGTAATTTCTCAATCAAATAGGCAGCGAGTTAATGTAGAATAGCTGGCAAGTTTTGCTGGCTGCCAGTCCTTATTGAAAACCCTGATGGTACACTTATATCTAGAGGGTGGGGAGGGGGCAATCAGAATGATATTTTGTTGCCAAATTGGTGGGCCCATTACTGGAGGAAGCAGCGGGGGGGGGGGGGGGGGGGGGGTAAGCATGGGGGCTAATAACTGGAATTTTAGGTATTAGCTTTCTAATTTTCTACTTCCCGAGATTCCGACTCGGAATCTGAAGTTGATGTTTCTGCATCACTATCTGTTACACTCTCTTCACCCATTTGACATTCCAGTGTTATTTGATCAATCTGATCTTCCTCATGCCCCAGAGCATATTCAAGACCTATCTCACTGCATTCACCACTACTGCCGCCACTAGCTTGATCATCAGGCTGAACAATAAAACAGTAACTGAACTGCCCTGAAGGAACACAGTGATCAAAGTACTTGCACTCCTCCAGGTGTGCTGCCATGAATGGTGAGTTGGAGTGAATCCACTTATCAACTGGTGAAAATGACGTTGAGAAATACCACCTCTGAAAGGAGAAGCAGTGATTAATTAATAATCAATAATATCAAGTGCAGTGGAATCCCACTTTACAACAACTCAATATTGCCACCAAATGGACAAGCTTAAGCTCATGTGATCTTTTTCTTTACAATAACCCTTTAGAGTGCCTGACCAGTGTATGGGAAGTCGTGGGTCTGATTTCAACTGGGGACTCAGATTTTTTCTTTGTCCCACGCTCATGTCGACTGATTATTCCATCCTTCTTATTTCTTTCCAAACTTAACATTTATCATTGGCATCTTTCTTTGTTTATTACCACACATAGTGCTTTCAACACTGCTGACCCTAGCAGTATGTAGGACAGATGTTGCAATAAACCTAGTAAATATGCAATATAAATTTTGTAAAGTGCCATATATGATTGTACCCTTGAGAAATGGCACTATAGAAATTTATTATTTATTTAAATAATATTATGACCTTGTTCACCAGAAGTCTCCCAGTGACTCAGTTGTTATAGCACCTGACTGGTGCAGGGGTTTCAATAAAATTTGAAGTAGGCAGCTGGTTTGAGTAGAGTAACCGACTGTATCAACAGGGGCTTTGAAAGAATCTTCCTGTAATTACTTCAATCTAGGGCAAAAGTAGCCGATTTCTCTGAGCGAAATAGCCGACGCTTTTCGTCGGCCGTCGGTGCTTATTGAAAGCACTGCTGGTGTATGGGAGGTCATGGGCTACAAGTTTTTCTTTGTCCCATGCTTGCTACAATCTTTTTTGTTTGCTTTTGCTGCACCAAAAATAAGTTTACTGAAAGTTCATAGTTTGTCACCCCTGAATGAACATGCACAAGTTGATTGACACAAACATTTTGATGTGAATAAGATTTCCCTGTGCCTTTTTTCACTGAAAAAGCAGCTGGTGGTTTTTGTATTTATTGTACTTTCTTATTCAAGTATTTTCTAATGATGTAGTTTTTATGCTAGCTGTTATTTATAGGACCTCTGTTGATAACAGTTTTTATGTTGTTAATACTGAATGAGTTACCCGATTCAAATAAAAGCACCTATCTATCCATCTATCTTGGTTGTTATTTTGGAACCTTTTGGATAAGGAATTTTAAGACTTTTCAATTACTTACAGCTATGAAAAGAACAGGAAATTAGGAAGAACAAGTAATATGGTTCCAGCTTTTGAGTTTGTCAATGAAATCCTCAGGTGACTTTTCATAAAAGCTAGTTGAACAGTACTTTCCTGTGATAACACTTATTTTTCAACAGTTTACATTGAGTGATGTCTGGGACTTTTCTTTGACTTTATTTCCAGATGCTCTTGAGTGCAAAGGGTAAACAAGAGGAGGAAAAAGCAAAGTAACATTTCCTGGTGTTTTCCAGTAACCCTAACTTAGAATCTATTTTGTGTAATGTATAATTATGGGAGAGGAGTGACATAAGGAATTTAAAAATAAAGAAATTAATAATGTTATTTTATTATTAACATCTAGTATTATTAACATCTATTATCTAACATCTGGCGCAGTGGTGAGAGCACTCGCCTCCCACCAATGTGGCCCGGGTTCGACTCCCGGTCCCGGTGTCATATGTGGGTTGAGTTTGTTGTTGGTTCTCGTCCTTGCTCCGAGAGGTTTTTCTCCGGGTGCTCCGGTTTTCCCCTCTCCTCAAAAACCAACACATCCAAATTCCAATTCGATGTTGGAGGTGTCCCCAATTAGCATTCTTTGCTAGATACCGTTTGACACCTAAATAAAGTGATTTATTTTTATTTTTTATTTTTTGTGTAAACAGATTGTATATACCAACCTTTTGTCTTATCCTCCAAGACCAGCTGCCGGTGTCATAGATCCTCTTTTCCCACTCAAGTACTACCATTCCTTTAGTTTCCAGCACGTTCCTACAAATCTCTCTGACAAGCTTACAAGTGCGAGAAAAGTTGCACAAGCTGAACCCATCTAAGTGGCTGGCAATCTTTTCCAAGATTTCCAATGGCAGAGATGTCAGTAAATCCAAGGAATTTTTAGCAGGTAATTCAGTGCTACACTCTTGAGTACTTTCTGTAAATGAACTGGCACGTTGTCCAACACTGTTTACACCGTCACGTGGTCTAATACCAAAGCTTCCAAGCTCTTGATCAAATATCACAGCCCCATTCTGGCTATGCGGGAGGAGCCTATACCGAACAAAGGTGCAGCCATACTGCGCTAGGGGGCAACGATGCTCCAACCATCCATTCAGACCACCCTGTATGTCGCTATGTACATTCTTGAAGTGGCCGCTGTACTCATCACGGCGGAACACCTGGTTACACGGTATGGAATACATTGGTAACTGCTTCTGGAATTTGGGTAGGGTTTCGACAACCACATTCAGACCCAGGGGCTTGTCAAGGTAGATTGGAAGGTGGTTCGGAGGGGGTGGGATGTCACTGTCATAGCAGCTGAAAGGGGCCTCTTCTTGTTCAACACCCTTAGTGTCATCATCTTCAGCTAATTGCAACCTGTGAAGTTCTATTTCCGTATGAGTGTTTTCAAGATCATCACTTGACTCAAGTCTCTCTTCGAATTCAGAAAACAAATCACAAACATTTTTGCTTACATGATCATTTTCGGCCTCGAGAAAACTTTCATTCTCAGTCTCTCCACCTGAATATTCCCCACCATCGTGCTGTGTACGTAGCTTATTCTCCAACGAAGACAATGCTAAAGCCATCGCCAGCTTCCTCGAGTCCGATTTCAAGGCCGGCAGGTTGCCATTATTAGAACCATGCTGTTTTGGCGTGTTTGTGGGTGACGTTCTCAACAGCTCAACTTTAGCTTTTCCTTTCTTACATCGACGTCTAAAAACATCCCGAAGTATTTTCTGGTCCCTAAAGGCCAGTTCTACATCCAGATGGCCTTTCACAAGCACCGGGTTCGGCTGAAAAAACGGCACCCAACTCAAACGCGCTTTTGAATAAACCGGGTAGCGATTCCACTCCATTGTGCAAAAAATTACACTGGCCGGACAGTGCTGTAAATGAGATCTCAAAATGTCTCTTGTGATAACAGCTGGACATCCGTAGTCTGAATTTATACAAGGAATTCGACACTTCTGGCAAACATTCTTGTGGTCTTTCATTTTACAGCCATGCAACTGAGCGCTACATCCGTACTCACACAACAACATTTTACAGCCACTTGGGGCGCTGCAGTAGAGCTTCACGCAGTTCTCACAATGCTCGTGGCTTTCATACTCCATGATCTGGTCAGTGAGGCTGCGGAAATTACAGAAGAAATGTCCACGTACCGGCAAGGGTGATCTTTTGTCCTCAGTGTTTTCCGAAATTTTTTTATTTACATTCAGATACTCGCCGTTGTTTGCTTTCGTCCTCCGAGTTCTTCCGACGAGTCGAAGAATTATCGATTAGTACGTCACATGACGTCAGGTTTCCGATATCACATCAAAATGGCGGAAACAGTGGAATAGCTTGTCATTTTGTCGCTTTCAGAATTCTTCTCGAGAAACTACCCTTTCTTTTTCACTTTAAATACGTCGAGATGACTCTTATGGTTTTCTTTGGTTGCGCTTTTATAGCCTTTGGACCGGCTTTGGCGTTATTTTCTCTCACTGTAGCCAAAGATGCCGAGCAAGTGATCGTTCTGATCGCAAGGTAAGGTCAAGTTTTCTTTTAATAGTCGTCCATGTGAAAGGTAGAGGATGCCAAAAGGTACAACTATTGGGAAGTATAGCTTATGAGGCCATCGCGGTCTGGCCATAGATAATGATTAATTATTATTAACAGTAGTTCAAGTTTGTTTAGCTTAAAAATTTGTAAAAATCACCACCACGAACGACTTCCCTGCTAGCAGAGGTCTCTCAAGGTGAAAGAAAACACCACGACCATTTTTTTCTTTTCATTTTGTGGGGGGGGGGGGGGAAGGGTTGGATGGGGGAAGGGCGTCTGTTGGGACAAATGGAATACAGTTTACATTGTACATGTCGAGAATAGTGTAATTTTACGTTATTAGATATGACTTGAGTTACCGGATACAGTATGTGTCTGGTGGTCACAAGAATATAACCTACAATCAAGACTCAATCAAAGTCATGACCCATGGTCATAAGATTTTCAGTAAACAATAGAAGTACCACGTTATAAACCATGTGAATCCCATGCTAAAACCATGTCAGGGCTGTCCACAAAAGGGCCTAAGACCTAAAAAAACTAAAATTTGAAACCTCATTCATCAAAGATCATAATTATGCTAGAACCTGCACAAAATGCACCCTGGTAAGATGGTGCAGAGATTTGTAGTTTGTTGTTCAATTTTCAGGGTAAAATATAGGATACAGGGCTACTCTCTCAGATGCACTCTTGAGCTGGTTTTAATGGCTCATCAGTGACTGATGATCTGACATGACAATGTGCCACTGAAAAATACACCTTCCTCGTTTTATTAAGTGTTTCATCAACTGACAAGCTGGCCAGCTGCTAAGCCACTAAATTTGAATAGTATCTAACACACCAAATCTGTAACTCAGGTATCATAACTAGGACTTAAATACAGTCAAAGCACTTGTAAGCTGCCACCTCAAGAATTCAGAAAAGTGGTCGCAACTAGGGCGTGCTGCTTACAAGAATGGACTCTTGTAAGCGATCAAGTGATAAAACAAAGGATGGTAGCTTACGAGAGTTTTGGCAGAAAGCTTGACATATCTTGATGGTTACTACTTAAGGGTATTGTGGTAATAATGTAAAATAGTTTTTTATTGCCTATCACAGAAGAGTTTCACATGTGTACAAGTCAAAGAACCAATAGCACTTATGTTATGTACTACTCCAAATCTGATCAAGAAGTGAATGCTTTTATTTAAGTGTTGACTGAGTAGTTGCTTACGAGAACTTAAAAATGAAGGAGAAGACCAGTCGGTAATTGACAACGGTGGTCACAGTCGCTTACAGGAGCGTTAGAGAGTTTAAGTGACAATAAACAGGGTTTCAGAATGCCAGTAATGTAACTAGAGCTGGTCGCAAGAAGAGCTTCGACTGTATTGTTTGTCAGCTTGACTACAGCTAAAGGGTAATGTTTGCTTTGATCATTTGATTTCCTTAAATGAGGAGCCTTTTAAACCACATCAGGAATGCTTCAAAAAAAGCCTTGTATTTCCACAGTTGCTCCGACCTTAAAAACTATAATTGCAAATTTAATTGTTCTGCATCACTGCCAGACATAAAAGGTAAACGTGAAAAATACTCATACATGTAGATAACATTTTGTATATGAACTTTGTTCTGATCTTTGGCATTAGTTGCACTAGGCCCAATTTCTAGTCATTGTTGGGAGGAGAATTAACCCTGGAGTTACTAATTAAACAGGGTTGGAAATGAGGCAAAGGGTTGCAATTGAGTAAAGTTTGCCCACAAAAACACAGTAGAGGTTTAAAGTTGTAAACATTTCCCTTGCCTTCACAGTGCATTTTTCTGGTTACTATCACTGCTGCTTTCTTCAATCTGGTGGACTGTGGTGTCACCTCTTAAGAAACAACTGGCATTTGGTATTACATTCTCTGTCATATTCCAGGAACTATTTAGACTGGCTTTCTACAAAATAATGAGGTGAGAAAATGTGTGGTTCAAGAAAATATCCATACCCCTCCCACGGAAGGTTTTTGGTTTGCATCCCCCCACCCCTTAGGAATTTCCATTCCAAGGGGGTCTTTGATGACCCCCCCTCCCCCCAGGAATTTCCATGTTACGCGAACATGGTTTTTGTTGTAACATTTACTATTATAACATCCATTTTTAACGTTTGCTATCGGGTTTGAAATGTTCTATGTTTTTCACGAAAATTTGTTTAAACCGAGTGTTGTAACGTTCTATTAACATTAGTGCTGAGCCGGTTGCCGCGAATAATTTGCGTGCCAAATGCGACGTAAACAATGAAGCCAAAATTTTGAGAATTGAAATTCTGTTTGCCACACTCAAACCTGCCGTCAAAAGCGAAACTGTTGAATGTAAATTAAACTAAAAATCGACGGTTATGATGTTCGAAAGAGAATTAGAGTAAAATAGCACCTTTCTTCCTGGGGTTATGCACAAGTGAATTTGCATACCGTGAGTCTAAAAATAAATTGCACAGAGGGATAACAAATCGAACCTTTCTTCCTGCACTTTATCCTTTGTTTAAAATTGAAATAGTAAATGAAGGTCAAATGGAAACTCAAAGATAATGACAACTGTAAAAGAATTTGTAAGAAATAGCTAATAATTAGGCTGAACTTTTAGGTTCAGTTCAAAAATGCATCAAATTTACTGAATGCATGAAATCTGACCTTTTCAAATTATGAACGTCACTGTTTATGTAACGCAACAATTCTATCTCAGTGATATCCGGTGAAAAGTGGTTGAAAACCCTTTGCTGGATTGCGCGATAAAAATATTTTTGTATTTGTTTAAACAACTTTGGTGTTTAACGAAAAACACTCCCATTGAAAGGATTGAAAACGGTGCAATATTCACCGAAGGCCAAGGAGACACGCAATTTTCCGTAAATGCGAATATGCAAATCAGATAATTTCATTTAAATGATGTAATTTATTATTAGAGAGGATTTTTGAAGTTTGTAAAGCACTTTTGATCATATGTGAATGTAAAAAGCGCTATAGAAGTATTAAACATTGTTAATATTATTATTATCAGGTCTACCGAAATTTCATACAAATCAAAGTCGCAAAATTTGGCATTTCGGTCAACATATTTGCGTAGTTTTGAAGGTCAAAACAGCCTACGTAGGTGTTACTTCGTGCTTGGGATCAATCGTGCGTTGCTTTCAATTTTTTCGTGTTTCTTCACCCTCTGGAAAAAGAGCTTCCTATGAACCCCCCGCTCCCCTCGGAAATTTGTGCCTTTGAACCCCCCTCCCCCTCGGAATTTCCCGTGACCTTCCGTGGGGGGGGGTATGGAATCCGATATTTTCTGGAACCACACAATATGGTTGTTTCACATTTGTGCTGCGAATGGGTAACAAATTGACTGGGTTTGTTTTATGAATCAGCATCTAATTTCTTCTTGCAATGTGTTTTTCCGGAAAATATCCATACGGATGGTTTTTGGTTTAAACCCCACCCCCACCCTTCTGAAAAATACCAGTTTATCTGCTTGCTTTCCTTTAAAAAGTTTGGCTTTTGAAACCTCCCAACCCCTCAGAATTTTCAAGAACCGTCCATGGGTGGGTATGGATATTTTGTGGTACCACACAATATCACCACATGATCAAGCATGTGGCTCATGAAAACAAAGAAAGAAAAACAGAGCAAGAGACAAGGAACAAATAAAATAATTCTTCTTTTACTTTTATTTATTAGTTGTCTTTAGGACAAAGTACTCGTAATTAAAGGCAGGCTAACAATGTGCAAAACATTCTACAGCGTAGTACCCCCTTATTATCTTCCAACATCTTTTTTTTTTCCAGGAAAGCAGATGAAGGTCTTCTTTCAATCATCAATCACCAGTCAGACCCACTGAGGAAGCACAGAATTGCGTATGGTTAGTACAGTGATGCTGAGCGGTAAATTACTGTACCAGTCTTTGTTCTCTGACTGGTCAGTAGTTGTGTTATTTAGTGACAGGGAAATCATGTTTACAGTAATTAAAATCACTGATGCAACAAAATATAAATACTAAAAACAATGAAACCTTCTCAATCAAACTTATTAAATCAGACCTATTCCTTTCACTAGCAGTGGAAGCCATAAAGAGAAGTTGATGATGGTAGCGAACGATAATATCTTCAATGAAAGTAGCAAACATTACTACAGTGTTATTTTGTTCACAATTAACTGAAATTGTAAGAAAGCAACTTGTATTGTAAGAATCCTTGCCTTTGCCTTTCCTTACCTGAAACACTGGTCTGTACAAATTGTTCACTTGAGAGAAAATTTTTTACCAAAATTTTATCCTTTTTCTTGCCTAAAATCATCACTAATGCTTTTTTCCATCCCGGCATCCCTTCAATATTGATATCATGATTGTTATTTTCAGTGTCTGGTCTAGGGTATGGTATAATAAGCGGTCTTTTTGCCATGGTTAATGTACTGGCAGATATCACTGGTCCAGGATCTTTAGGTCTGCAGGATGACCCTCAGAATTTCCTTATTGTCTCAGGTAAGTTTCATGTAATATTATATCTGGCCAAAGCCCTCTCTTAGCAAGGTTAGCAAATTTGTCAACTGGACCACAAATCATCTTCCCAAGTGAGGTGTTACTAGTGAAAAAATATAACCTTGGGTAGTGGATTTTGTTTAGTGGGGGTCCACTACTTGTAGCTTGTATATATCTTTTTATCCGGCGGTTTTATGCTCAACATGCAATCCAGCCAAGTTATGCAATCTGTTTAGTCGTATGAACAGTCCAAGCGGTTTATGTAATTTTATCTGGACCTCTCAATTTCTTCTGGACCTCTTGGGCACATCAACCTTTTTCAAATGACATTTTCTTGGTTAGAAGAAAGATGATAAAAACCTTTCGACCAAGCTTGTTAAATTCAGATGTAGATGTTTGTGTTGTCTTCATTCTTTTCTTTGATCACATGTGGACCTCTCTTTTGTTTGGTTTTTGTTTTGTTTTGTTTTTGTCTGTTTGTTTTTTTTTTTATGTGATCCACGTGTACATGTGAACAAATACACTGTAAGAGAACAAGGTTTACCACCCCTATTACTTTCAACTTCATTTTTCTTCTCAACTCACGGATCAATTATTAATCTGTGTGTTGAGAGCTGCAAAATGAGATATACATTGTAGGTATACCTAACATATAAGACAATTGAAACCCTGTTAAACTTTTTTAAGTTTGTGTTATTAAGCTTTTTCCGATAAAGCCCTATTTAACTCTCTTCATAACCTCTAATATGATTTATGAAATGTCTTATCAATAGCTTTCAATGGTGTATCATGCATGGGTAGAGGGGTTGGGAGGAGAGGAAATCACATTCGCCTTAGGGAGGAAGTTAAGCAAAATGTATATGATCAAGGCAAAATGAAAGAAAATAATTACCCAACCAATTGCTGAAAACAGATGCAACAATGATTAACTTACTATTGTGTTGTTTATTTGCAGCTTTCTTGACAACATGTTTTGTGCTTTTGAACACGTTTTGGAGTGTTATCTGGTTTCATGCATGGGATGAAAAGAAGTGGTTCAATATTTTCCTGGTCGTTGCTAGTCATTTGTTGGTCTCATTAATGGTATGTAGTGTAGAAATCTTGTACCATACATGAGCAAATCAGAGTCTGAACTCTTTACGCCCCAGCAGTGATCAGCATCACATTTCTCCTTGTAATATCAATGCACAATGAAGTGTACAAGTGTTGAGAAGTGAAGAAATGATCACCAGGAATGAACTCTTTTGATATCTGAACAACTTCTCCCAACTAGCACTACAAATATTGTATGGTGACCAGTAAGGAGAGTTGATATGCTGACACTGGGCATTAAAAAGTTAAATAAATCAAATGGATGAATAAAAATTAAATGAATGAGCTGCAGTCCTACGAACTGCAACTGCAAATTAACCA
This sequence comes from Siderastrea radians, assembly GCA_964017195.1. Classification (NCBI taxonomy): domain Eukaryota; kingdom Metazoa; phylum Cnidaria; class Anthozoa; order Scleractinia; family Rhizangiidae; genus Siderastrea; species Siderastrea radians. The sequence continues at coordinate 47,311,807 of OZ024890.1, read as the reverse complement.
TGACTTGTACCAGAACGTAGATTGTGAACCTTCAAAAGATGAAAAGATTCAGTAAGCTTCGCTACCGATGCAGTGTCTACACTTCTACATGTCACTGGTCCAAGCCAGTATAACCAGTTGGATCATAAGCTTATTGTATTGTTCTCCTCAACAGACCCTTCTGAATGCTAAACACCAGTATGTGGCTTCATTAGTATGTGCGTACCTCACCATGATTGTTATGGGTGCAATGGCATTCAAGACCGCAGGAGGCAGTATGTTCAACATCTACAAACTCACCTCAAGACAGACACACCGCGACTACTAACATAAAAACACCCTTTGCTCAGATTTAAAAAAACTGTTTATAGCAAAAGTTTTAAGTTTCAAAACTTGACAACTTCAGGGTGTATATATTCCATGTCTGACTATCCAAAACAAAATACAATGTAACATAACATTGTTCCACGGAGGTGTAAATGACCTTGCAAGAGAAGTTTCCTTGAAAGATTCATTATGTCACTAGAATCCTTGTCATAAGCCCTTCTGCTTATAAATTATGTACACAGTGTATACCTAGCAGCTAAAGATCGCCATTTTTAAGTGACTTTATTTTGTAATTATTTAATTTCGTTTGTAAAGATGTTTATGCCTTAAACTCCAAACTTGGGTTGATAGCTATTTCTGGACCTCGTTTAGGCACATGTTTCAGTCGCTCATATTTTGGGTATTGTGCACACTGCCGCTTTCCTTTTTGCTCATGATGCATCTCCCTTGTGCTTTGTGCACTGTCTTCTTCTGTTTTAACGGACACCTTTAACCCCTTGAGCTTACAGCCCCCCCCCCCCCCTCTCCCACGGATCTTGGAAATCCTGGCAAGTCTTGGAATTTTGTCGTTTCATTTTCGAGGTTAAAAAGCCCTGAAAAATGTAATGGTTTTGTGGCAGGTCCTGGAATTCTGTAAATACCTGCAAAGTGACTCGCGTATCACACCCAACAGTTTCCAAGAGGGTTTTTGGACATTACAGGGATAAAAAGTACGCCATTTTAAAGCTGAAACGAAATGGGAAAGCCCTGAAGGACACTCGATTGCAAATGAAGTGAACTTTCTGGAGTTCAAAGTGACGAAATAATTCTTCGAGGACAGAATAAAGCATTTTTCTCAAGAGGGTATTGGGACTGTGCTGATCGTGGACGGTAAACTTTCGATGGGGTTTTGTGACGTTCACATGATTTGGGTAACACGCGACTTACATGACCTTATTTAAATTTCTCGGCTTTCAGTGCAACCGCCTACGTTCGTATTGGAACTATTATCTTATCTATTGTTAAAACAGGAACCCTTCATCTAATGTACGTTTTCTCCATCAGGATATGCAAAGCTCTGATGCGAAGTCGGAAAACCGTTTAAAATTGGCGCTAAACACGATTGAGAAAATGCATATATATTATAATGATGGTGTTTGGCGACTTCATACCGCCGAACAGGGTATGGTTTTTGGCCTCTGTCGTAACCAGGGTACCGTATTTTACTCGGTTAAACGCCGCCCTCGATTAATAGGCCGCAGATGGAAGCAAAATTACCAATAAACGCCGACCTCGAATAAACACCGCACCCAATCAGAAGAATGTGGCGTTTATTCGAGGATTGTAAGCTCTTATGAGCTCTTGGACTCGGATCACGAATGGGGCAGTGACACTGAAAGACCTGAAATAATCTGAACGTTGTACATATCACAAACCAGACAACTGCGATTCTATCTCACCAAAAAACTTGGAAGCCATTAATTGGAACTTGAACATGTTTCTATTTTACATAATATTTACAAATGATATACCGTAATTGTTGTCAGTGAGTTAAGAAATATGATTTTGAAATAAACGCCCTTGAATAAACGCCGCATCGGAAACGCTGATATTTAATAAACGCGCGGCGTTTAATCGAGTAAAAACGGTATATAATTTAATGCGAATCTGTCCTAAACAGGGTCTGAACTTGTCCCTGAAACAGGGCATGGTCAGTACGAATGTCGCCATTAACTATGGCTTCTACAATAGTTGGCAACCCTAGATTGGGAACTTTTCCTGGTCTCTGAAACACTTAAAAATTGTGCAAAACAAGAGAGAGAGTATTTTCTCATTGGTCATAAACAGGGACCTAATAGTCCAGTCATTTTGTGGAAAAAAATTCGGTTAACCTGCAACTAATTGCAACAAAAGTTATCTCAACGGTTTTTAACTTAGAAAACTATCCTTAATAACATATCAAAAGTCCCAAAAAATCCCAACGGGGGAAGTTGCCACAAACGGGATTTATTGAGAGGCTCTGAGTCCAGTTCTATTTCAGCATGGGAACGAGGCTGACTGAAGCTTTTGTTATAACGCGCGTGAAATGTCTTCATCTTCATAAAATACGATAAAATTTTAACCGTATAACAACTTAAATGTTAAAAGTTCATATGCCATGTGTTTTACATTAAAATGGGATATATTTTGGGGGAATAAAAGCTGTATATTGCTCGTGGGTCCAGGCTGCGCAAAATGTTCCTACCCGCGGTTAGTAATGTGTGTGTGGAGTCCTTCCTTCTCTTTTTTTCTTGAATCTTGCTTGTTGAATTGGTTTTATTTATCCCGATGCCTATCGCGACTTTGTTTCGGGCTTCCATGTAGTAAGGAGAAGTGATCGCCTATGGACAGCATTTTGTCAACGGAACTTGTGATTAAACAAGTGCTAACGCGAAGCTTGAAGACAAGCGAAGGCCTAACAAGAGGAAGAGGCATAACTGAACAGCAGCGACTTATCTGGCTGTTATCCATGCCGGCCTGTGCTGAGACAAACCGGCTGTTTCAAGGGATCACCGGAGTGCAATACACAGGGTGTCACCTTCCAATTTTTCCCTATTTTTTGGAGTCATTCCTATTTTCTCCTACCTTTTCAAGAAAACCTCCTATTTTTCCTATTTTTTTGGTTCATGGTGTACAAAGAATGAAGATTTTTTTGCCAGTCAGTAAGAAGACTTAAAGGATAGTTTCAATCTAAGTACTACTCAGAGTAAAATTTCCAGGGAAAAAAAAGAAGAAAACTCATTAGGATTTCTTGACTGATGTCTGTAGTTTGCAGTATCTATTCCAGACTGTATTGGAGAGAGGCAATTTCTTTATACACTGAAATACAGACTAGCTTGTGAGCTTTCTATTGTTCATGTTGATTTGAAGAGAACTTAAGTTGTGTTGAGTTCTTGGAAACCTCAAGTTAAGTGTTGGAGAGCCGAATTAGAAAAATCATTCCGCTGCAGTTCAAATATATGAATTTCATATATTCATAATTTGTAATGAAACTGATGCATTTGAAAAAGTCATAGTTTCTTCGTTAATGCTGCACCTGTCGGGTGTTACAAAGGTAAACGTCATAACATTGCATGGTTAACTTATAAGTTGAATCTTGAATCTCAGTTGGAAATTAAATATGGAACACAATATTTGTGAAGCCGATTCGTCGCGTAACACTTTTTGAGTAGGGTTGTAAGGAGTGAACTGAAGGTACTGGAGATCTTAGGGCTGTGTGGGAGCTGATATGCTGTGTGAGCTACTTGTGAAATGTCCTATCAGTTTTCTCCTATTTTTTCATGTTTTTTCCTATTTTTTCCTATTTTTCGTGTTCAAATTTCCTATTTTCCTTTTTTCTCGAGCCTATGTGCTGCTTGACATCCTGAATACAACTCAGGTGAGCAGAACAAGGACATGACAAAAGCCAGACAGAAGCGCAGTATGATGGACACACTCGTTGTTCTCTTGACTTTTGCTGACAGGAGTCGTTTTGCTCCCGACCGTAACCTCAGAAATATCATGACCGGTGTAAAGGCTGACAATGCTGTCAATGTTGATCGCATTTGAGCTACTGGAGAGAAGATATTGTCTTCAGTGACAGGAAAGACAGCTGGTAATTACACTTTTAAGGGGAGCGAGCAAGCTGTCACTCTTGCTTCAAAGTCTCCTATCAGGATCGAAAGCGACAACGTGCAGACACATCCGCAACTCCTGTTGTAGCGGCTTATCATTGCTTACAGCAGCCCCGATGGCCTGGAGGGTTGTTTCGCTATGAACTTTGCAGTTACCCAACGGCTCTGTTTGATTTCCTCTGACGCTGCGGAAACCGCAAAAAACCAGCTCTTGCGGATGCCCTACGGGCCAAGTTTTCACCCGATGCCATATTAATTCCAGAAGGTGATGTTCAGCATGTATTATAGATGGCGGAATTCTACTCCACCGAAGGTCTGCAACATATCAGGCTGTTCAGGTGGTTTATACCGCAGCTATGTAGCTAAGAAATATGGGAATTCGATCGTTATTTTTATGGCTATGACGAGATGTCCGCAAAGAACATAACGCAACAGAGGAGAGCTGCAGGAAGAGCTGGTGCAACTATAACCTTCTAAGAGGGCACGAAAGTTACCCTAACAGGGTTATAAAGAAGAATGACTTCCTCGCTACTTCCAAAAACAATCAACGGTTCATAAATACGCTAACTCGGTTTCTGCAGAACAGATACTGTCAAATGTATCAAGCCAAAGGTGACGCTGATGTTCTTATTGTGACGACAGCTGTAGAAGCTGCTCGGGAAAGGATCACAGTACTTGTCAGACTTATTTGTCATTGATGGCATGGATGTGAACTCTATTTCAAACCAGAACCAATTAAACTCTAGAAGACGCATCAGGAATATGAAGACAATTAAAGAGCAACGTGTTATTTTTTCATGCTATTTTGAAATGGGACATCACTTCCCATCTCAACAGATTTGGCAAAGCTGCAGCGGAAATAGGCCCACTGTCTACACTTCAGAAAGCAAGCTGAAGTGTTCGACTTGCCTTCTCAGTTCCACCGCGGATGACATTGGGGAAGCAGGTGAGAATGCACTAATATCCCTTTACTGTTGAAAGCCTGGAAAAAAAACTTGAGAGCTTACGATACCAACGATACTGGGAGAAACTAGCGACCTAGAGTATACACTTACAGCCCCAGAACCTGCCTCCGACAACGGCAGCAGCTCGGTATCATAGCCTAAAGGTGTACCTACAAGTGAAAGAATGGAAAGGTGAAGACGAAGGCGTGTCAGTGGGGGAGTGGGGATGAAAGTGAGCGATGATCAAGTACTTCCTGTGATGACTGACTTACTGGCTGTCCCGGAGTGTCTTATCTTATCTTCTACGTATCGTCGGTTTCAATTAATCATCGGATTGTGCCAGCGCAAGATGTACCTGAAAATTCTACCCACCAGTTTGACTATAGGGACCTAGATCTAATATGGGCGCTTGAAAAGCCAAAATAAATCTTCTATGTTTGAGGAAAGTATAAGATTTTTTTGGAATACGTCACACACAGATGAAACGGTCGCCCTATTTGTTCGTAGCGTTTTTTGTAAAACGTAGTTTTGCTTATTTGTACATACTCACTAGTTACGAAATGTGAAAAGATAATGAAGTAAACAGGTATTCTTTGGTGTAGACATACAAGAAGTCAAAAGTAAGGGCTGCTAATAGGATTTACTGTGCTTGTACGTGTGTTTGGGGACGTTTCACAAAGAATGAAGGTTTACAGACACATTTCAAATAGATTTATTTGACTTTGGATGAACTGAGTGGAATTCTGGCAATAAAGAAAAGCACAATAAAACAATTCCTGGTTTGAGCCTCGTTTTCATGTTGGTCTAGAGCACGAGTTAGCTTCGTTTAAATTTAGATACGTTCCCGTGCTTGGATCCTTTGGGACTTTTAGTATGTTAATCTACCTACTAATTCTAAATGATCGACGAAGAGAAAGCTTCTGTTGCTATTAGTAACAGGTCCAGTCACAAAATGACTGGACTATAAAATGGAAGGAGTTGTACTATACAGGGTAGATATTTTAGGGCTTTCTTTTGTCCCAAGAGGGTCAGGGTTTGAAACCCTCGGGCGGCACCCCTACACCCAAACATGGGTCAAGTGCCCCCCTCCCCCGAGGGGGAGGAGTGTTTACACGATAGCGGTGTGAATACTGTTTCTTAGTTTATTAATCTCTCGCTGTCATGCATAGAAGGGTCCCAAAGGGGTAAAAAGGAACTTGGACATAAATCAGATCCGTAAAGCTAAAGTAATTACCTCTTTTAACGCTATTGTGCGATTTTGTTGCGTTATCCTAGACTACGAGTACTACGAGCAGTCTATCCTCCTGCTCAGGGATGTTCATGAGGAAAAAACGCGAGCGACGCGAAAAGCGCCTGCCGCGTGGAAACGTGACGAAATACGGAGTCTCTCGTTTGCGGTAAGGAACACAATTGCACCAATATAAAGGAGAAATCTGATTGCCCTCGAGCTCTGAAACATACGAAACTTTAAACAAAAAGAGGTTACTTACGTCTGAAAGAAGTAGGATCTCGGGATCTCGTCTCCCATCCGTCAGTGTTTGAGCACACCTACCCCCTGAACAGGATATCATAGACTCACAAAGCAAAATGTAGAGATCCTAGCCAGGAATATAAAGTATTAATTAAATAGGATATTTTGCCAACTGGTCTAAAATCAGGCATCGGTTCTTCTTGCTTTGGCACTGTTTAAAGTAACTGATTCATTTCTAGGCAGTCCAGGCCTGCTCGGGCAAAGCAATACTATTTCGTTGGGAAAATGTTTAAGCACAGTACGGATTGCTACTGTCGTCAACTTGCACGACGCCTATTTCCCTTTCGTATACGGTCGTTGCCATTTTTGACGGTCGATCCCATCATTGGTAACCAAGCCTTTCCTCAGGGAAGATGAAATATATGCTCTGGATTAAGTTACAATGAGGTAACAAGTACATATTTAAATAGTCTTAGCAAGGACAAAGGTTAAGCCCAAGTTGAATTTAAGTTAAAAGCTTGGGAAAGGGCTAGGGTCACCTATTATAGACGTATCAGTTATGAAAGACAGTTAATTATAATATATCCTTTAATTTTTCGAGATTGTGGTGGATTGCCGTAGTAGTGTAATGGTAAGGGGGAGAGATAAGCATACGAAAGTCCCGGGTTTGATATTGGGTAATGAAAGTCTTCCTTTTTAGTAGAAAAACTTTCAATAACAGTTCAAAAATTTTCTAAGTGTCTTAAAAATGGCAACGACAGTTTACGAAAGGGAAATTTGCCAACATGAGTTGAATAGTTCTCCTGTTGGTGGTGACGCGAAGAACGCGTCGTTGCCCAGGTGAAATAAGGATAATCCCATATTGTCTGTAGGCGTCCGTCCACTGCAGTCGCTTTTTCATTTGTTCACGTGGTGAGATCAAGAGAAGGTCGAGCCTAAGAGCGCACTGTACGACAAGAGACGACGTAACACCGAGATACCCCAACGGCCCTTGACTGAAAAACTAGTAACTAATGAACCCCTTTGATTTGTAGAGATTCGGGAATTGAAGTCTTGAGTCTAGAGTCCAGATTTGAAATAGAGAAAACAATTCTTTTCTCCTTTCCTTCCCAGAACACCCCATGTGAAAATAGATTACGTAATTACCTTGAAAAATAGGTAAATTTTTTGTCTACTGTCATGTAATGTTTCGCTTTGAAGGTATGACAAACTCGGGTTGCCCGTAACTGATTGCAGTATTACCTGCAAAACACTGGTATTTGATCAGTTAGCCCTGCCGTTGATAGGACTGAGCCGGACGCACAGGAATAAACCATGTAAACAAATCGTGAAACAACTGGAACAACTTACCAGCTATAATTCTATAATGCATCGGGCAAATTTCAAACAGATTTAGACCTTCGAGCCCGAAAAACAACTCTCTTTTTTCGATCCGTACAATTTCTGCAACTGGTGACTGGTAAGTTTTTATGTCTGATAGCGGAGACTCAGAGCATCAACCGGCATGCATTTATATATTAAAACAAACCTGATCCCTGCCATCGCCAGTATTGTTTCCTTAGACAAGAAACCTCACTACACACTCTCTCTCTCCAATCAGGTGTATAAATGGGTAATGGGGACATACAGCTGGGAGTAACCCTGCGATGGACTAGCATCCCAGCCAGGGGTAGCAACAATACTCTCGGTAGCTTTATGCTACAGAAATCGGGTTAAGCTCCGGCCGTGTGGGTCCCTGTGGCTCATGTACAACTTTACCTTTTAGTTGAGCCAAACTACGCATGGCCACGTTTTTCCTGTACTGCGAGGGAGTTTCCAAAACATATAAAAAGAAAAGAATGGTGGATTAAGACAGTTCTTCAAATTTTCACGGGCTGCCGAACGAGAAACCCCTTACAGGGCCTTTCGAATTTTCTAAAACAGCAAACAAAGATTTTTGTATTAAAACTGATTTAACATTATAAATAATAACTAGCAATACTGAATTATGGTAGATTCTCGGTGCAATAAAAACTCAGTGTTAGGCTGAAAGAACTTAAGGGGCACAGTTTTCAATGTGAAGAAGACATTTTTGACAATTACCACTCTATGATGGAAGAGGAATTTTTTAAAAATCATTCTTTCTAAAACTTCATAGCTCTTCTTGAACATTTCTTGTTTTTTTCTTCATCTTTTGTTTCTTTGCTTTCTGCTGTTTCGGCGTTCAGATAGCCGCCATATTGAATTCGCAAGTTTTGAACCAGGCCTTTCACGTGCCTGAACGCTGAATGGTGAAGTTTTACTGGTTGGATCTTCGAAAAAAAGTATTTCCAGACATTATCATCATTCCAGAATGGCCTATGAACTTTGAAAAGCTTAAATCAAAATGCACGTGCCTTAGCATTGGAATAAAGAAAACAATAGACGGGAAAAAAGTCTCGCCTTCATTATACAAGATTTAAGATTAACGGACATCTTACAGGAAAATGCAGGGAAGGCTATTTGACCTATGGAAGCAGTACGAAGAAGGCCAGAAGAACACCAAGCAATAGGAACAAAAAGTAAACAGCGGTGACGAAGATGACAAGACAACGCATGTTGTAAAAACATTGATTTATGAACTTAACGTTAATTTATGAACTTAACGTTAACGTCTTGAAGTTTCGAATTAAAGGAAGGGTCGTTTGAAATTAATTTCCGTTAAAGGTTGTGTGGGAATTATTGCCGCAAAAAATTTGAATCACCTCCACACCTTCCCCTTCCCGCTGTTTAATGACAATGACAATTCCTTAACTGAATCAGACAAGTCCAGTGGTTATACCACAATGTAATTTGCAATTTTTATTGTTAAAAAATACGTGGAAGATTTAGAGTAGATTACATTCGCTCTTTAGCATTACATTGCTTGCATTAGTGATTAATCAAACACTCTTTTCTTTTTTGCACACGGCGAATCATGAATTCACTTTCATCCTTAGGTTTTATTGGCGGTGGAAAAGTAGCCAAAAATGTTGTTAAAGCATTTTTGTCCGCTAGAATATTCCAGGCAAATGCGATTGATGCCAGCTCTCGCTCAGAGGAGGACTTGAATCAACTTCGATCCATGGGCTGTACCGTAACGGGCGACAACAAGTTAGTTAGCATTATGTGAAGATCATCGCAGTGAAGGTTTTTTAACCTAAGCGGTTGAAAAGAAGAAACCTGAAAAAATTCAGGCTTGAACGGGAATCGAACCCATGACCTCTGCGATACCGGTGCAGCGCTCTAACCAACTGAGCTATCAGGCCAACTGGGAGCTGGTCAATTGAGAGTTCGTACTTATCCCGTAGATGGTGAATAAATGAACATTAATATGTGAAATTCATATATTTGAGCTGCGGATGAAGATAGCATTATGTGAAGATCATCGCAGTGAAGGTGTTTCAACCTAAGCAGTTGAAAAAAAGAAACCTGAAAAAATTCAGGCTTGAACGGGAATCGAACCCATGACCTCTGCGATACCTGAATTTTTTTTTTTTTCAGGTTTCTTTTTTTCAACCGCTTAGGTTGAAACACCTTCACTGCGATGATCTTCACATAATGCTATCTTTATCCGCAGTTCAAATATATGAATTTCATATATTAATGTTCATTTATTCACCATCTACGGGATAAATATGAACTCTCAATTGACCAGCTCCCAGTTGGCTTGATAGCTTAGTTGGTTAGAGCTCTGCACCGGTATCGCAGAGGTCATGGGTTCGATTCCCGTTCAAGCCTGAATTTTTTCAGGTTTCTTCTTTTCAACCGCTTAGGTTGAAACACCGTCCCTGCGATGATCTTCACATAATGCTATCTTTATCCGCAGTTCAAATATATGCATTTCATATATTAATGTTCAACAAGTTAGTTATGGAGAAATGCAAATTGATCTGTTGGGACTCTTAAGGCCGCGGGTGAGAGACTAGATCATCAGTATTCATTTATTTAAAGCGTATGCACGAAGTGCGACGAATGATAGCGACATTGCGCGAAATATTCATGAGTAAACTCTGCAGTATAAAATCTTTGGTTTATGCATCAATGATTGCTCGTGCGTTTAATCGTGTGGCAGGAAACATTGTGCATTTTAAGTATTGTTAAATAAAAATTTTCATAATAACAATAATTAATAAATGCGTTGAGCGCTCGCTTATTGTATCTGTACCGTTCTTTTTATTCTTTATCTGTTAGTTGAAACGTTAAATGCAACTTTTCAGAATTTTAACAGCAAAACAGAACGAAAATAAAGTACTGTTTCTATCTCTATCTCGAATATTTATCAACATCACCAATTTTGTGTCCAATGTTTATCAACATCTGGGTCTTTCGTAAGTGGAACTCCGTGAAGTTTTTTTCTGTGTATATATACACTGCTCCACAGACCGGAAAATAATAAAAGAGTTCGATTTCGTCGTTCTTTTTGGTTTTAATTAGGGTTTAATTCTACGTTTAAGCGGAAAAAATCCACTTTGAAAATTTCGATAGTAAAATTCTCTTTCTATTTTGTGTGCGGTATAAATATTAATTGGTTCAGCACCAATGCTATTTTCTTTCGTTTATTTTCGACGGAAAACACACGATTTTTTTAGATTGCATGCAACCTATTGTTTGTTTCTGGAGTGTTAACAATAGCTTCGTAATTTTTATATCCATAATTTACATAATAAAATATTCTTGGCTTAAACGCTCGTGTTTCTTCGATAAGCCTTCGGAAGCCCTAAAACCACCAATTTTGTGTCCAAGAATACAGCGCGGACATAAAATTTCCTGAACTGGCCCAGCAGACAGGTGAAATAGGTGTGTTGTAGGTTGTCACAACAGAAGCACTTTTTTCAAACAGGCTTTTTAACAGAAGTTTTAAGTCTTCAAATTTAAACAAGGACGATTTTACTAATTTAAAGGCTTATAACTTTCAGTGGAACTTGAAATCACAAAATCGGCTTCTGTTGTGACACAATAGAGGTTTTAACTGATCAACTAGTGGCAAAATCAAGAAGTGTTGGACACGGAATCGCGTTTTAACAAATCTTAACTTTGGAAGCTCAAAGCATCGCAAAGAAAAACAATTTATCGAAGGAAAAACAGTCTTGTTGCACTTCCAACTTTTCTCAAGCTCTCTATTAAGTTTCAACGAAATCGGCTCCCAATCGATCAAGATCTAAAGCTTTTTAACGTACGACCTCCACCAAAATTTTGCTTTATAAATTTATTCATGAGCAGCTTGTCACCCGCGGCCTTAAGGTTACTCCGGACCTTCGTGGGTGTCCTCCCGTGTCCTCCGGGCAAAAATTCATATGTGCGCCATTTTAAAGGAAAACACAGCAAACTATATATCGTTGGAAAGGTTAATAAATGTACATTTCGGAAAAAAATTACGAATTGTCAGTTTTCTAAATTCCGCGAACGAAAATTACAAAATGACCGCGAAAAAAATAGGGTATCAAAATTCAGCGGATTTCTGTGAAATTTGGCCTGAACATATTCCTTTGATGTTGTGAAACCAAAGTATGTCGGGGATTTTTGAAATATACAATATTTCACCCATGGCGCTCTTCAATGCAGTGCGCATCACGTTTTCTTTGCTGCTTAAACTTGACAGATTAATTAAAAAATAACCAGTCAGAATTCAAAAAATGCTCACACACTTTTGATGATTGATCCTTTGTGATTAACATTGTGCAGTTATTTTGCCAATGCGCTTGGATTTGATACCCTATTAGTCAATTGAATGATGCATGGTCATTTTCGCGGTTATTTGCAATTTTCGTTTGGGGAATTGAAGAAACAGGCAATTCGTATTTTTTTCCGAAACCTACATTCATTAACCTTTCCGACGATATATATATTGCCTTGTTTTCCTTTAAAATGGCGCGCATTCGAATTTTTTCCCGGAGGACACCCGTGAAGGTCCCGAGTAACCTTAAGCTACAAATTTAAGTGGCAGAAAATTTTGGACGACAAAATCGCGTTCCCAGAGGTGCTGTTGATTTTAATTTCGGAAAATGCTAGCTGCCCTGTTTGAAACGATACTCTTCCCCTCCGTAAACTAAAGGTATTATTTTTACCTTGTTACTTAAGTTTAAGGTGACAAAATTCTCCATTTTAATCACAACTAAATCGGAATTTCTGAGACAATTAAGGTCTTCCAATTAACTGGATATTCCACCGAAACAACTCGTTGGATGCCTTGGATGAAAACTACAAAATGTAATCGAGTATGATTTCTGCATTCAGTCACTTGGTTAGGTTTTTCTCCTGGATTTAGATTCTCAGTAACTTGGCGGCAGAACTGCGAATTACGAGCATGTGCATGAGGTCAATCAGGCGAAATAATATGATTCTAGTATTTCAGCGTGAAAAACAGCGATAGGGGAAGAGCGGTAGTCGTTTTGTATGGGGAGGTTTCAGAAAGGGTATTTGAATGAATGGATTGACAGCAGGGAGCGTCGAGGTGAGGTTGGAGACAATAAGGGTATTGACGGAATGACCAAATGGGCGGTAGGGACAAGAAAACATGATAGCTGTAGGAGTTCGTCATGTATCGGCTGTCTGGAAGAGGAAACATTGCCTCTGTACAAAGGTGGCCCCAGGTAGAGTACTCAGGTATGTTAAAGGCGGGGAGGTGCGAGTGAGACCAAACTTTTCATTTCAAAAACGTACGCATCAGGCGATAACTGGACCCCCAAAAGGTCCAGCGGCGCAGGACATGATCTAAAACAGCCTTTTTCTTCCCCATACAAAAATTGAGAGTCCGAGACATACAATGTTTCCAACTTTCTGCATTTAGATTTGTAAAACCAGTGGAACTGTTGGACATAAAATTTTCAACCGCTCATGTATCATTATTTTATCTTACCCTTGTTTTAAATAGAGGGTCTCAATAGAGGTAACCGGTAGCCGTAAAACGGCCAAAAATTTAGTCGTTAGTCGTAAAAGAAAAAGCCAATGCGGCTACCACGGCCACACGTTCTGCCCTGGTACCAAACAGAGAAGCAGTTGGCCTGGGCCCCTTCGGACTCAAGACCCGGGAGTCTCATTCGGCAAACGACAGGCGTCTTGACAGCTTAAGATTTCTGTCAACCGTAACGGAGAGAAATAAACCGTTGGCCGTAACTGATAATCATCATCATCATCATCATCATCATCATCACCATCATCGTCATCATCATCATCATCATTTAACCGTTAACCGTAAAAGCTACAACCCCATTGAGGCCGCCAAAATATTGGCTTTTCTAGCCCGGTCCTGATCCTGCTGATGAAGGGGCTAGAAATATTGGGTAGTCCTATTAAAATACTTGCATTTCGATCAGTCTTACCTCCTTGGAGGAGTATTATAAAATGGGGAACCCTGAGGTACGCAAACCTACGACTTTTAACAACCCTTAAAAAAGTCCCACCAAATTAAAATCTTTCCACCCAAATTAAGACCACCAGAGAAATATCAACCCTAAAAAGAACCGTACCAAAATCTTTCTGGTCAAAATAAGTCCAATAGAAAATTTCTAACCCAAAAAAGGCCCAAATCACTATATTCAAACCCATAAAAGGCCTTCTCACCTCCAACCCGTCACTAACACACCGGAGTGCCCCCCCCCCCCGGGGGGGAGTTGAGCTGTCCTCGATCTCGGCAATAACCAAATTAATAATAATAAAATTAATTAGTTTTATTTGATCTATAAATTAATTAAAGGGGTGGTTTTCACTTGACCATGTTGACACCACCAAAGCTTTATTAGAATTTTTAAATGCTTTATGATTATTTTCTGATTAGCTAGCTTTAGAACTCTTCTTCGCAAACTCTCTACGACGAACACTTAATAGTGAGTGGCCTATACTGAAGATACTTTGCTGTGCTGGCGTGCTTAAATATAAGTAAATATAATCGAGTTTACCTGCAGGCAACCTCCCCTCAATCGCTTATGACCCCTTATGGCACATAAATGCCAAAACACAACGTTTACGAGGCAGTGTAAAAACGGTGAAAATATTTGGTGTATTGAGATGACCGTATTGTCGATCCATTCATTTTCGGTATTTTTAGATTGGTCCTCACTGCTGAACATCGAAGGACTACGCTCAAAAGGTTCTACAAAGGCAGAAATTCGATTTGCAAATAATTAGCTAGTACTCATGATACTTAGCAAATTCCACCTACAAAACACACTTGGATTTTTTCGTAGCGGAGCACCGTTGCTAAGCAAATTTGGTAACCTATCGATCGGAGAAATTTTGGTTGTGACATAGTCAGCGTACGTTCCACGCCCGCCCGTGCAGACTCTGGGGGAGGGGGGAGGGGAGTCCTAAGACAGCCCGACGGGGGGTGGAGAATGCGATCTTTTCTTGGCGGGAAATCGCGAGACCACCGTCGCTTTTGAAAAAGGTGTTTTGAAAAGCTTTAATGGCTTGTTTACCAAAGTTTTACCAAAGTTTTAAACTTGGGAAAAAACATCTAATATCTATAAATGGAAAGAAAAAGTCCAAGAGAATACTCAGTTGTCTTTTTAGAGGGTCCACAATAGGGTTCTCAGATCCCGCCATCCCGCCTATTTTTTCCCGTTAATCCCGCCGTCCCGCCCTTCTTTATGTCTAAATCCCGATCCCGCCTAAATTTTTAAATAGTTTTCTACTTTCATGATGAAAACCTCACATACATTTATTCAACGGATAGACGACAAGTAAACACGTTTTTTATGGTCGATCGAAAATTAAATATGGCCACTATAAATGACCGTAAAAAGTTTTTCGTTTGTGTTCTTCTGTTCTAGACCTGTTTTACTGTTTTCTTGTCCAGGTATGAGTGAAAGGTAAAAATTGACAAAGATTGTTTGCTACGATATTCTGCCTATTCTCGGTCCTTTCTTTTTTTGGAAGACAACCTACTGAGTATGTAAGTGAAATGGTGGTTGTTCAAGTTGTCGGGTGGTAAGCGCGCCTTGGGTTTGATCTGAAGGTCGGCGTTTCCTTAGAGACAAACGTTTTTTCCACAATGTTTCTCTACGTAAATCCTGCTGTATATAAATTTGTTGTGTCCTTAGACAAGGCTAGGGACACAAAGGTCATGCAAGATCGGTCCAGTTATGAGGTATGCAAAAATGAAATGTAACAAAAGATTTATAAAAGTGGACTCGCCTAACTCACAGTTTATTTTGAAGCTTTCAGCGTCTTTATATTACTCGCTTTCAGTAAATTTCTTCTCGGAAATGTTTTTTTTTTTTCAAAGAGAGGCATTCCTGCTCGCACTCTTTTCATAATATAATTTATGATGCAACAAAATTTATGATGCCGAATTCCTTGTTTTTGGCGACCGCCAAAAACTGTTGCCTGGCTAGACTAACCATAGCTGATCATAGCTGCTCCAACAAACGCTCAATCGGAAAGGGTCGGAAAAGTTAAGAACGCAGACGAGGCCAAGAAATGCAACACGGCATGTGACTTGATACGTCTGTCCGAAATCAACACAAAACATCACAAAAGGACTCATAATAGCTTGACATGCGGGCTACTCTTTCTTGATCAATTCATTACTTGAAAGCCGACACACTTCATTCACAAACGATCCATTTCTATCATCCTGAGCTGGTCAAATCATGCAGTCTCGTAAAAATTAAAATACCGTTTCCCCCTACTTTCCCCTTGCGATTCTCGCATCCCGACCCCTTAATAACACAAAATCCCGCTCCCGTTCTCAATTGAAATTCCGCTTCCCGCTCATATTTTCAGCTCCCATCCCGAATATCGCCACAAAAATTAGCCAAATCCCGCATCCCGCCAAACCTGTTGTGGACCCTCTTTTTAGTGGAGGGCGAAAAGTTCAAGTTACGAAATCTGCCTTCGAGGATTTCATGTTTGTTTTCTTCACGGCGGAGAGCCTGTCTTGTTCTGAAACAACTGCGTAAGTGAAGTTTTAAAGGGTTAAGGTACATGATGTTGAGTATTACGGTCAAAGAAATTACGTTTTGAAACTCAAAGCGCCTATCTTTAAATAAGCTTACTTCGCGGCCGCAAAACTTATGCCATAATTTAAAGCGGTTTGGTGTTTGTTTGTTTTCAATCTTGATGGTCTCTAGTCAGAGAACGAAATATAAGAGTTATTTAAGAAACTATATGCGAAGCAGTTGTCGGTTTAAACCTATTTTATCCGAAAAGCTACCAAAAACAATTCTGTGCATTTCTGAAAGCGCCCGAATTTTAAACAATTCGCAGCCCCAAAACTTATGCCATAGAGTTAAGTATGTTTGGTGCTTGTTTGTTTTCAATCTCGATGTTCTCAAGTTAGAGAACGAAGTAAAAAAGTTACTTAAGTAATTATAAGCTAAGCAATTTTGGGTTTAAAGCTATTTTATCCGGTAAGTAATGGGTGTTCCTCAAAGTGCTCGTATTTCTTCGCGGCCGCTAAAACCTATACTACATTTCTTTGATAATTTTTTTACAGACGCTTCGAAGCTCCCCATATCCTCTCTTTCGGGTAATCCCAGTAAAATGCCGGTGAAATGCAAGTACACGTTTCTGACTAGACTCTGAATCGGTGGTACTTCATGTTATTTGTTAACATCCGAACGCGATGAGGATAACCCGTTTACTTCAGAATACGTTTTATTTTGTTGTTGTAAATGAGCGCCGTTTCCAAGAAGATTTGACAAGCCTTGACAGTGAAATGACAGGATATGGAAACATTGCAAAAACCAAGCAAGACGGCTCGTGAGTAAAATATGTGTTCAGTTTGATGCCCGAAAAAAAAATAATCAAGCTGTGCTCAGCCGCTAGAATGAACCTTCAAGCTTGGTTTTCCAGAACAGAACCCCAAAATATTGGAGGACAATTCGGAACACTTTCTGGCTTTTTGAGAAACTCTTTTTGAAAGCGAACAAGCCAAAAAAAAAAAAAAAAGCCCCGGAATATATTTTGGACCGAAAAGTATCAGGACTATTTTTGAGAAACGAACACCAGTTTATTCCTTGGCGGCTCCGCTTTTAGGCTTGGCTAAATCTATATTTTAGGTCTATTAGGGCTGACGAACAAAAGTACAGTACAGTGATTTTCGCGCGCTTTCCGGGTCAATTTTAGCCTGGGGGAGTGGGGAGGAGAGAGAGAAAGAGAAAGGAAAGCCCTCTTCCCCTTTTCCCCTCCCCCTCCCCCTTCCTAGGGCCTGATACTCAGGCTAGGTCAATAGACCATTTTCATTATGACGTCACACGCGCTAAGGTTTCTGGTAGTTGTAGTAAAGATTGCGCGATCGCGCGAAAGTGTCAAAAAATCAGCATAAACGCCATATCGGCCAAGGCAAGCTACCAAGTGTCAGTCACAAAGTTATGTGCTCGATTTCTAGACAAATTCAAAGAAATTCAGCGTGGAGATTTTATGTTTTTTTTTTTTTTTTGATAAACGAGGAATTGCGAAGAGTGTTGTTAACGAACATTATAATGGAAAACTTTTTTCCAAATTCTGAATACCGCGTGTGTGGCAGGAAAACGTGTTTTAACAATGTGCTAATATAATTTCCCTCATGAGGAAAAGAATCGAAAGGGAGGAGGGAGTTTCTGAGATAGGAGATATTGAACAATTAGAACAGTTATTAAATAACAGAACCAAATGGAGATCTAAGCAATAAAAATTTTATATCTAGCATAGTGCAAAACAAAACGAGGAACCCACTGAAATGCTTTGAACGACTCGCTCTGAGATTTAATAAAAACAAAACAAAGCATTAAATATTTCGCTTTGAGTGAATTGGCAGTTCTAAGTTAAATCATTAAAATGGAAGAGAAATACATGTACCATTCACTACTACAAGTCTAGTTGACGCAAGACATATAAAGTTGATTGAAATATTCCGTCAACTGAAAAATATTCGCACTAAAACGGCCGAACGATTTTTGCGTTCAAACAACCCAATGTACAGTACTAAAGGAAAGCAAACTAGCTTGAGAAACAACACTAACTCAGTCTAGAATAGTTTTTATTACTACTTTTTAAAATTATTTTCACCATTTTGCGAAATAAGACATAAGCTTAATAAACAAAACCTACAAAGACCGTGAAATCTTGAAGGTTTATACGCACAACATTCTCGCCAAGATTAACTGTAATAAATGCAAGTGTAATATCAGATCGCTTATTTTAATTTTATAAGAAATTACATGGAAATACAAACAGAGAAAAAAGGAAAACAAGCCTTCAGGTATGAAAAATATTCAGAATAGCACTTGCTGTCCTGGGAAAGCAAAATGTGTCGAGTACAATTCCGCTTATTGCATGGTTCAATTTTACCTGTTACCATCCCCCCCCGCCCCCCCCCGGGCAACCCCCGGGACAAGTCCAGCCCTTCAGGCCCGGGTGTGGGGAATTGTTTGAAACGGTTTTGTCCAGGGGGTAGGGGGGCGGGGCAAATCGAAAATAACTTCTCGTTTTTCTTGTGAAGCACGTCACTAGCTTATCACTTCTCAGTTGACACAATGGCGCCGGACCGCGTAGAGAAGACTGCCTCTTTCCAGGTAAAATGTCTAGAATTTGTAGCAGACTGGTTGGAGAAGAATAATCTCTCGAAATTAAAATCTGTATTCAAAGGCACGTTTATTATAAATTGTTAAACGAAGGTGCGTTTGATGCGTACTCGAATGGATGGCGTTCATCACAAACATAGAAATACTTCTTCAGCGTATTTGTATGAAACAGATGCACGGCTTTATATTAAACAGAGATCTCAGTCCAGTGTTCTTGTGAAACAAGCTAAGAAAAATTCCTTTAAAATGCTGTCATCAATTTGCTCACCGGACCTCTTTTGTGCATGTGCTAATAAAGCACGCGGTGAAGAACATTTCTTTACTCGCTAGCAGACTGAATGCCAGTGCGGTTAGATTTTTTTCTTCAGTTTTCTTTTTCAATGTAGTGTCCATGTTTTTTAATACTATGTAATATCCTTCGTTCAGTAAACTCTAGAAAAGCGTTTAAGTTCTTGTCAAAACGTCTGGTTGTGATATTCTACGGAAATCAATTTTGGTCGATGATGAGTCCCCGGGGTGGGGAATTGTCTCTTTCTGCGTGCCCGGGGGTGGGGAATAGACCGCCAAGTAAGAAAAAAATTGCAAATCCCCGGGGGTGTGCCCGGGGGGGGATGGTAACAGGTAGAATTGAACCCTGCATAACTTGACACTGTTTTGTACCAAATTTCTGCAAGTTTTTTAAACATATCAAGAAAGCTATTGTAAATGTGGATTCGCTCAGTTAAAAAATTCTTACGAAGTCAGTCCACAGTCAAATATGTAATTTAGCAACGGTTGAAGTGGAAGAAATACTTCAAATCGATTGTTGTCCTCGAAAATGAAAACGACACTGACAATACAGTCTGTTCTCGAACAACGAGTTCTTTGCTCTATCCCCTCCAATTTCTTCTATAACCGCCGTCGAGTATTCTTCAGGTCTTTTCCTTGTAGCAACAAGCTTTTTAAAGAAATGTCTTCAAAAGACTTCATCCTAAGGATGGATGTAAAATTACCGGTCTGAAAATCGAGCGTCCAAGAAGCCATCCGCTAGAAAGTTTTGTAACGCATCGAGTGCGAAACGATAAAAAAAATCGAAAATCTTGCAAAATAAAGCTTCCTTACTTTTACATTGTTGTCTCTTGATGTGTCCTGGTGGGGTAAAAGCAGGTTTGTCGCTTATGTCACTCGAGGTCCTCTCAATTATGCACAAGACCGGAAGTGACGTAGCTTTATGCGTTTGACCGCTGTGAACTATTTCATTTACGGCCAATTTACGCGACTATTTAAACGCGACGACAAACGCGACTACTCACGCGACTATAACACGCGACTATTAACGCGACTATAGTTCAGCGGATGCACGCATGCGCATGCAAATTTCCTCCTGTCGATTTTACTGTTCGCCGCACACTAGCCGCTAGTTAAGATTTTTTTGTCCGCCGTTGTTTGAAGATTTGACCCGAATCTCTCAGGTATGTGTTGCACTACACCACAATAGAGTACCTAGCAGGTTATAATATGGATGCCTCGTTGATGTAAGCAACGGCGCAGAGCCACTAGTGATTGTGAAGAACTCCCCCCTCCACCAACAGTTCACCGTCGACGGGTATTCGACAGTATATTTCACTGTAAAATAATCGTATAAACATGAAAAGCAAGCTCTTATTAAACAGTTGATAAACTCCATCCCAAATACTACTCAGATAGTTACATCATACATTGGAAACGAAACACACTTTTCATAAAGAGATTTTACCACTGTTTTTTGCGCGCGGTCAACCATGCTCCCTGCAAAATAAATAAGTAAATAAATAAATAAATAACTTTTTTTAGGTGTCAGTGGTATTTAGTACAGAATGCTAATTGGGGACACCTCCAAGATCGAATTGGAATTGGGATGTGTTGGTTTTTCAAACCGCAGTGAAGAACAAGATGCGGTTGAGTTTGAAAAGCTATTATTCGGTTTGTTTTCATTTCATCTTCATTAACCCTTTCCCGCCCGCCTTTTTTACTCAAAAAAACGTATTTTTTACCGTTAAAGCGGTTATTTAAGTGCTGTGTTGCCAAATGCCACTAAACTTTGCTACAAAAGCGTTTTCTTACACTTTAGCTAGATTTTGATGCAGCTTCTGTTGTAAATTGTACAATATTTTGCTTTCACGCATGCGCATGCTTTCACGCATGGACTTTTCTTTTTTTGGCGGATTCATTTCCAATTTTTTTCTCGCTTCTTTTGCTTTCCTTTTTCTCTCCCTTTCTTTTCTCTTTATCTTCTACCCTTTATCCCCTTTCTATCCACTGAAAAAGTTTTGGCCTCAGCCCTTCTAAAAACCTGGAAATCGAACATTGATAAACTAGGTGACTTGGCTTATTTTACCACCACCTTTGCACCCAAAATTGGACACATTTTTTCTGGTATAGCTCTGCTAGAATTTGGTCGATATTCAAAATGGACACACTTATGGATGGATCTCTCCTTGCTGTGTTAGCTGCTTATCAAAACAATCTGGTGACGTCAAAAATGATGACGTCACAAGTGGACTCTTGGTGGGAAAGAATTAACCAAACAATCTAAAATCGTTTATCATGACAAGTCTTACTCTTTTGAGACAGATTTTGGTTGATTAATCAGGTTTAATGGAAAAAAAGAAACATTTGAAACAAAATATCCTTTTCTATAAGATGTGACAAAATTTGGTGGTGAAAAGTTGCAAAATCGCCTGAAAACTTTTAGTCCCGACAAGTTGGGAAAGAATCATTTTTGGGTAAGACTAATCTGCCGAAATGCAGACCGCGTAACCCTCGGAACCTAGAGAAATGACTGTTTCTATTGCAGCTGCCTTTAGGGGAATGTTAATAATGTTAACATGGTAAAAAATACGTAACAATTAGTTGTAATGATGAAATTTGCATTGATATTTGTTAAATTCTCTTTCTGCTTAGGACTTGACGATATCTGCTGAACATTGATATCGGCTGATTGCCGTTTTTCAGGTGCCACTTTCAGCTCTGATTTTTCTCTTTCCACTGTCTTTCAGTGGAGATTTCTCGGTGGCAGCCATGATGATGGGCTAATGTTCATTCACGTAAATGGCCGATTATCTATCGGACGTGGTGGATTGTGTGGCAAGTCACAATAGCAATTGCAAATTGCTTATGTCAACACTAACCTACAAAAGCATCCATTTTTTTTTTGGCTCGTAAACTCAAGCCATAAAAACTGGATGCTCTCACATGCTAAATTAACTTCATTCCACTAACAGAGGCATAAATTCTATGGAGTTAACTCTCAGCATTAGTTGCATTAGTTGTAATGATGATATTTTTATCCTTCATTAGATCGATTACGATCTATTTCTTTCTGTTGCAAGAAAGCCAAACAAAGGCATTGATTCCACGTCTTAAAAAAGCCCTTATACTTAAACAGCAAAGTAACTTTTATGCTGTTGAATTACCTCGATTCAATGAACCTCTATATAACAAAGTCCTCGGTATAATGAACGATATTTTTAAGCCCAGTAATAGGGTAATGTATGGAAGGGAACCTTGATATAATGAACCCTCGATGTAACAAACCAATCTCCCTTGTCCCTTGGCACTTTGTTGCAGTGTTTTGTTAAATCAAGGTGTATTGTTAAATTCAAGTTTAGTAGTAGTTGAGTCAAGTAGTTGCAATAAAAACAGTCATTTCTCTAGGTTCTGCAGGTTTCATGTTTCTGTGGTCTGCAGCTCTGACAATTAGTCTTGCTCATCTTTTTTTTGCAAGAATTTGTTTGCATGTAGCCAGTGCTACGTGATATGAGCTTGCTCACTTTTTTTCTGTTAACAATCTTCACTTTCACATGATTGTTTAATCCCCTCGTTCTGTAATATTGGGTGATTCTGGTAAATATTTATACGTCACCACAGGTGGCATCAGTGTTTTAATCCCCCTAGCCTCTGGTAGTTTAAACTTATGCTGTAGCCCCCATTTATAATTAAGTGCCCTCAGATCCTGTTTGAACTGTATAACACCTCTAACAAGCAAATTAATGCTCTCCCCTCTCCAAAAAAATTCTGCTTCTTATAATTCGAGGAAACAAGACAATCAAGCAGTATGTAAGTGTTGTGTACACCATTACCTACTTAAATTTGAACTCTGTTTATTAGCAGCATCTGAAATGGCAGCAGACAAAGGGGCAGATGATCTTCCTAAGGACAGTCAAACATTTCTAGATGTAAGTATGCTTTTTAAACTCCCTTTTCATCCTGTTTATTATTGATACATGTATGTATAAAGTATTATAGGCAATAGTCTTGGGACAGACTCCCTTCAGTTTTTTTCTAATTTTGCTTTGAATGAATGGGAATTAGCAGTGGCATAGTACATCCACATGCAGAGTGTCTCTTTACCCGACTGTTTCTGGATTGCATTGGAATTTGGAAATGTTAGTTTTTGTGGAGAGAGGAAAACTGAAGAACCCAGAAAGTGCCTTATTTAGTATGTAGCACAGGAGTTTTGAGCCTTCAGACTCTCAAACTCGTGCTTTGCATAATTTGTAAGCTGTGTTCACACACTGCATTCTAAAGCTCTTGAGTGAATGATGTCATTGTACCCTTTCTGGTGTAATAATGGCGGACCATTAAAACGGAAAATTGCAGTTGAAATAAACGGTCTTCTTCTCATAATTAAGGCTTAGAATTTTGCTTGGGGAGTGTTTAGTAAAAATAGTTTTGAAATCCAAAGAAAAAATAAAAGTGATTTTTTTTATCGTAGTACCACTTTAATTTGGGAAGCCTACAATGTTTAGTTGTCCACTGCGCATTTAGGCACAGGTCACCCAAGCTCACTGTGCGAGCATGGTGATAAATATAAGGATTTGTATGGGAATTTCATTTCTGGAATTGTAAGATAATTTGTTTTTTGCAAATAAAATTCCTTACTTGTTTTGGTTTGTGTCCGCGGTGTGTTTCTTGGTTTTGTGTGCTGATTTGAGCTTAGGCGACTTTGGTTCATCGCTCACATACTGTGATGTCAATGTAAATAATACTGAAAGGTTGGAACCAGAATAAAGTACGAACAATCTTCTCATCGAAACCTTACCGAAAACTTATTATTTAGGTAATTTTTTTCCATTCTTGAAAAATTTTAATTTATGCGAAGCACGCAAAAACACGCAGGAGTCAATGGGTTAAGGAGAGAAGAAAAGAGACATTTCGATATTCTACTTTGACATAATACAACGGCACTTTTTGAGTTGCTTATTGAAGATTATTCACAAAAGAGTAATGTTTATGGAATTTGGAGTGCTGAATGCAGCATCCCTGATACCAGAGAGAGAGAGAGAGTCACCTTACTTCAACACTGTTGGACAATCATATTGCTGAATAAGCATAAGCTTTTAAAGAAACCTCTTTTTCAAAAGCAACTGTGGTCATGCGATTTCCTGCCAAGAAAAGCACCGGTTGCCCAAAACCACCGTGCCATTTCCCGCCAAGAAAAGATGGCATTCTCCATCCCCGTCAGGTCGCCTTGGGACTCCCCTCCCCCTCCCCCAGAGTCTGTACAGATGGATGGACGGGTGGGCATACGCTGACGTCACAACCAGAATTTCTCGCATCGATAGGTTACCAGATTTACCTACCCGTGGTGCACTGCTCTGCGACTGAGCTCCGCTATCAATTTATCTAGTACAATTTAATGAAATGTATGCTCCATTGACCCTTATAGTGCCAGTTGTTTCGCATCAAGAACCTACTCTTACATTGGCCACATAGATGAAATTCAATATGTATCATCCATGCCTCTTTAAAATGTAGACCAAAATAATAGGTTCCAATTTAAATTAGGGAAAAGATGCTTTCAATTTTTAGCGCAACAGCAAGCCAATGAGAGGTAAGAAAAAGTCCTGGTCTTGAAGAAAGAAGAAAAGAGAAAGAACGTTACTGATCCAATCAAACTTCATTGTTGATTAATGAAGAGAAAAAAATGTTGGTGATATAATTACGATGCAACTCTCTTTGCAGAAAACGTTCTAAACATATTTTTTTTCATAAAGAACAACCACAGGCAGCCCAGGGACATGAGCAGACCACATATGGCAAAATACAAGCTGGATTTGTATGGAACTTGAACACTAGTTAATACTAGTCAGGAAAGGAGTATATATAGTCGGAAACCTAAAATTTAAAACTGGCTGAATTGCAGTTGAAAGGCTTTGAGACAGTCAAGTAACAACACATGGACAAATTATAATTGAAATAAAAAGGTTTGACTCTGACTTGTTTTCAGGTTACGGTACATGCTAAAAACGTTTCAGCTAAAGCTTAACCTGTCACTGATGAAGGCTTAAGAAAACAAGTATCTGTAATTATTCCCCTGTGTCCCCCGCGCACCTCAGCAGACAAGAAAACAAGCCAGTGAATCTGTTTGGCATCTTTAATGAAAGAACAGAGAGGCCCTGAGGACTCGAGAGCAGCCCCCAGGGTGGAAGGGAGGAAAATAAAACAGCTACACAACTGACTGAGCAAGACAAGAGATTGAATTTCATCGCAATGTCAGTCAAAACCCAGCCAGAATACGGCGTGGGTTCCTGGGGCTAATTAAGTTATTCCCTCGGAATATGAACAATTATCCCACACCTCAGCAGACAAGAAGACAAGCCAGTGATTCTGTTTGGGCATCTTTAATGAAAGAACCAAGAGGCCCTGAGGACTCGAGAGCAGCCCCCAAACAAGGAAAGAGGCCCAAACAAGATTCACAGGAGAGCAAGGAGGAGGGGCGAGGGGGAACGAAGGGTTACTAAAAACGAGAATGAAAAGGAAAAAAAAAACAAACAAACAAACAATGCCTTCTTGATTACAAAACTTGAAAGGGATACCAAAAACTAGAAAAGGGAAAAAAAATTTTGCATGTAAATGTGACTAGATAGCAATACTTTAAATGTGCTGGGAAACAATGTTTGAAAGTACAAGTCTGTC
The DNA here is from genome assembly GCA_964017195.1 of Siderastrea radians. Lineage (NCBI taxonomy): Eukaryota > Metazoa > Cnidaria > Anthozoa > Scleractinia > Rhizangiidae > Siderastrea > Siderastrea radians. The sequence goes on along the minus strand of OZ024890.1, from coordinate 47,286,012 downwards.
CGCCAAGTCTCCTTGGAGTTTGATAAGTTCAGCTGGATTTCCGCACTTAAATGCAAATGTAGCACCTCCACGACGTAAACTGTGGCTGGAGAAATCCTGAGGATCCAAGGAAGCAAGGGAAGCTAAACGTTTGATGCCATTGTTGAGAGACTTGGCCGTGATGCAGTCTAACTGGTTTGCGGTGGGTGTGAATGTGAAGAGAGGGTATGAAGCAGGAGCGCGGATTGTGCGAAGCAATGACTGGAGCGCAAACATGGGACAGAGAGGTGATCCTGGATGCCCGGAACTGGAATAACGAGAGCAGTATCACCAGACTGACGAGTTTTTGTGCATGTGATGGTGAGAAGGGCACCAGAACTGGTGAATGTAACGCTGCCTCTTGATAATGCAGTGTGTGAAGAAAAGGTGTCAAGTGAACGAGGGACAAGATTGGCTGTTCTGAAGAAAGTGAAGAAACCAAGGAGGAAGGCAAACAACAAGGCCAGATGGGCGGAGTCGCAGAGGTTGAGGTGGGCGCGGAACTGTAACAAGATTGCTGGGGAGAGGGGAGCTTTGCGGTGAGGAACGTGGACCATAGACTTCTCCAAGCCTTTCTGGGTTAGTTGGACATGGATGTCATCGAAGGCTTTCATGTCAAAATGACAAAATACATGCAAACGATGGAGAGCACTAAGGTAATGGTTTATAGTTTGATAGGATTTGACAGAAAAACTAACCAAGGTGATAAATGCAGCAATGTTCGATGGAGAGGCAGGAAATGGTTGAAGCTCATAAATTGACAGAACTTGAGATGAGCGTTCCAAACTGACTGATAGTTCCGTCTAGTGGCGTCTGATAAGGCGAAGGCTTGGATTTGGCTGATGTGGTGCTGCAGATCGCTGAGGGAGAAACCTGAAACGAAACGAAGAGGTGGTTCAACAGTGGCACTCGAAGCGAAACAAGTCAAAGGAACAAAGGTACTCTGACAAGTGATTGTAATAAAGAGAAGCGGCTTGATAAAAGGTGTCACGAAAAGGAGGAGCAGCATCCTATCAACTCAACAATTCAGCGATGGCATTCTCTTGACCTGGTATGTGTAAGGCGCATAGCTCGAAATCGAAGAGAGAAGCGAAAAACCAAAGCTCACGCAAACGTGACTGAATGAAAGGAATGCGAAAGTGACCAGTATTGATGGTAAGTTCAGTGTTCTGATTGTCAGTTCTGATCAATATCCGTTGGCCACGCAGCTCATCGGACCACAATTTGACGCTGATCGTGATGGCTAGGAGTGAGGCGATTAAGTCAAGGAAGCAAGATCGATGAAAGGCAGATAAGCCGAGTGGAAAAAACGTTGTTGATCCAAGGGGAAGAACGAAACAGTGAAACGCCGTTGTAAATTGAGAGAAACTCATCCCACCAGCGCAAGTCGGCGAGAAGTTCAGAGCTTGGCGTGAAACAAGTAAATTTGTGAGGAAGTCAGCGAAGTTCACGGAGAATGCGCTGCATGAATATTTTCCCAGGGCTAATGCAAGCGCAGACGTAGGAAAGTTTGCCAATAAGGGACTGCAAGTCAGATTTGGTTACACGTGGTGAGCTAAGCCAATGGTGGAGAAGTTGAGAAGTCTGGTGTAACTTGTCCTGGGGGACTTCTCGAGTCATAGCGATGGTGTCGTAAGTAAGTTCGAGAAAGACCTTCTAGTGGAGGGAGGACAGTCCTTTGCCGGCGAGAATTCAAGGCCCAAGCTGGTGAAAAGGTGTTCAAGGTGTGAGAAGGCGAGTAGCACGTCGTCATAGGAAGCCTCAATGCCGCCAAAATTGTCGATGTAATTCACGCAGTCGTGGTGATACGCTGTACAGAAGATGTGAGCGATAGCGTTGGTAGTACACTGGCAAGCTAGGGTAGCCGAGCAGAGACCAAACGGGAGGATAAGGTCGAAATAGACCTTAGCCAAATAGACCTTAGACCTTAGCCAACGGTAACTGAGAAAGATGTAATCTTTGGTGTCGACCGGGATTTGCCTGTAAGCATGCTTCAAGTCTTTCTTGAAAAGGTAACAACCTGAGCCCTTGGCTACGATAAGATTTACGAAATCGGCTGACCGAGGAAGAGTGAGTTGGTAAGGCTCGTCGAGAAAAGAATCCTTCTGAATGCCATCGTTGACCGAAGCACCAGGGAGAAAGCTAAGGTCCAAAACAATGCGCCGTTTACTCCTGTCTTTCGGAATGGTTTTAAGCAGGGAAGTTTGCAGAGGGGTCGGAAAATGATTGTATGTAAAAGGCCTGGCTGTGGCAGCATGTTCGATCTCAGTCAGCAAGAAAGAGTCGATGGAACCAGGAAAGCGGTCCGCTGAGGAATGGTTAGATGATGACGGTGCGGGGAAGGCGTCAGGGCGGTAGTTGATGGGCCAACCGAAGGCGAGAAAAATCAGCGACAACGCGATCTGAAGAGTTGTCGAGAGCGGACTTCCACAAAGGAAGATTCAACTTAGACGGAACGGGAATACGAGCGCCAAAGGCATTCGGGAATGGCGATTTCGAGCAAAGAATATGGCAAACAACTGCAGCATGCAAATGGGAGCGAGAGAGTGAAAGTTGCCAGGTGGAGATGTCGAAACGTGAGGGGTGAGGAGCGAAGAATCGGCGAAAGTATGGGATTGGTCTGTGACGGTTGAAAGTGGAGGTGCAGTAACTAGTCAATCGGATGAGGGTGGTGGTGGTCGGGTAGGGCATGAAGCTATGGTGTGATCTGGAAGTTTGCAGTATGCACAAATGTGTTCCACTCCCTGTTGATGAGACGAGTTACTGCAGGAGCCAGTACGGTTCCACTCACGGCAATAATTCCGCTGCCGGTTGCTAGTGTTGGCGGTGGAGTGGGTGTTGTTGTTGCTCGCAGCAGGCGGTTTCGCGGGAAGACGGTTTGACTCGGTAATATTGAAGCGCTTGATTTCGCTGAAATCGTCACCCCAGTTGGCGAGCCTGGCTTTGATGCAGTCCAAGACTGCGGTGTGAAAAGATAGAACGGTATCCCAGTGATACCTGGATGCGAGACGCATGAGAGACATCAAGTGTTGTTGCATTAAGGCTTGTTTAGCTGGGTTTCTGAAGTCAGAATATCCAGATAACCATAAACAAACTCCGCGGTCGAAAGGTCTTTAAATTCTTCCGCGAGAGGCCGAATGGAACGTGTAAATGAGGCCATTCTTGTGGGTGCAGAATACACGTATTGTGGTCAAGCTGACCTTGCGACTTACCGGTGTTAATGCCGGTACGAACTGTATCCAGCAAAGGAATAGTGGGCGGCTTTGAAGAGCTACTTGGCATCAAAGAACGTGCTTTTGCTTGCACCTCAAGCTCTAGGAGATGGATCTCTAGCTGCTGTTTCTCAATTTGAAGGTTAAGCTGTAAATCCGAAGAATTGCCAGGAGCAGCGTTTGAAGCTGGAGAACCACATGGAGTTATGGCATCGCTCTGCAGCGCAGATGATGCAGATGGAGCGTTGTGTGGCGGCCATTCCAAGGATGGCAGATCATAAACAAAACCCGAAGGCAAAGATGGGCCCTTTGTCTTGCGTTTTCCGGCAGCTGCGGCCATAACGAACGAAATAAACGAGATCAAAGTACTAAATTCACGAGCGAAGGAAAGAAAACAGCTACGCGACCGACTGAGCGAGACAAGAATTATTCCCTCAGAATATGAACCAGTAAAAATAAGTCAGAGTAAAATCTTTTCACTTCACTATTTCAACTCTGATCGTGCGTACAACTACTCAATTTTAGACAATGTTTGATCTGCTTTGTAAACTTTATTGGCCATTCACTGTCATTTTCATTTCCTGGCTAGCGATCTTGTTCCCTACAAATCCTTATAATTGTTTTGCCACTGAATTGGTCTGCACATGAGGCTGGGTGTCCTGTGCAACATCCACAAGATCCTGTCCATGAGATGGTTGATAACAGATTGCATCGATCTTGCAAGAACAACTCAGAAGCAGTGATTATACAGCTTTATTTTGTCAGATCAAAGATCAGCAACAGGATTGGGATTAATTTCACTTAATCTACGATCAAGCGTTTTTAGTATAAAAAAAAAAAAGAATGCCTGATCGCAGGTTAAATTTTGACTGTACTATTTTTACCCTCTGACTGCAAAGTACCGGTAGCAATGGTTGAATTGTGTTAAAATTTCTGTTTCTTGCAACAATATTTTCAATCTATTATGGTGTTTATAGCTGAGTCTTTTCTGTCTTTGTGTAGGGTGTACCATCTTTGGCATCATCAGACTCCTTTGTTTCCAGGTAAATGGCAGAATCTCAAAGCATTTTGTGTTAAGGATTATTAACTTTACTGGAGTTAACATGTACGTACAGGTAATTAGTACTGGCCCTGGATGAAACAATTCAGATTAGGTTAAACAATTTTAACTTAAAAATGCTTTATATAAATTCCATAAAAATGGCAACATAACAGAAAAGAAAATTTTACACATGGAAATTTTTTGAAATACACAAGTGTTTACCTTAAGATCAGAAAAAGGGCAAGCAAACGCGTGGCCACATAGGTTCTTGCACCAAAAATTCGCCATATTGTAGTGAATGTTTACAAAGTCCTTTAGTTTGCTTCACTGGAGAATTTGTTTAAAACAAAGTAATGAACATCTTTCTTCACCTTTTTGAGAGAGCTGGCAATGGAAAGTCCTTGAATTAGTTTCTACAAGTCCACCTGTTTGGCAAGCAAAAATTAGTCGGCTCTAGTACTCACTCCAGTAGTTTTGCTCCTGAGATGAATTTGGCTATAGCTTTTCAAAGGGTTCATGCATTACCTGTTATTTTAAATTATCGCGATCTAGTGGTCTCTTTTGATTGCATTTGAGACAACGTTATTTTGTGATAAAGTCGTCTCAAAATGCTGGCTTGTGATTGGTTCAAAAACCGTCGTGACAATGCGGCCAAGGTCAAACTTCAAAACTTTTCTTCACAAAACCACTGGCAAAAGTTTAGTTTTTGCTCAGTAATATAGTTGGAAAAACCTTTATTACAATGTGGTTCATCCCTACAAGCAGCTTACCTTGACAGATTGCCCGAAATGTAAGTGCTAAAACTTTAAAACTGTGTATTTTTCTTTAAAACAGTTTGTTTTTCGGGTTTTTATTTCACGATGCACGCGCTGTCTTGCATTATCATTTGTGGTCTAGCCTAGAAAAGAAGTTGATTTTCACGTTATTCTATTATTTTGTCAATCCCATTTGTTTGAAAAAATTTATGTTCATGCACTGAAAGAGTTTTTTTTTTGTTTCATTAGGCAATTTTTGGTTGAAATAGCGGTGAATTCAAACACTTTGCTGCAAAATCCTATCACGACGAGTAAGAATTTCTCTTTTGATCAACAGAAATTATATTGCCCTGGCTTTTTGTTTTTTTCGCAAAAAAGAGACAATGGATTGCAATAAAAAACTGAGTTCAATTTTGAGACAACGTTATGGCTTTACAATGATGGCTTTGGGAGAAAATATGTTCCGTATTGGGCTTCGTCACGAATTTAGTTAATAGTATTCTCCACCTTTTTGCAGTATTTTTAATGTATTATTAAAATCTAGCCATACCATTGCACCTGCTTTAAAAAATTCAAGAACGTTTATTTGGTTGAGGAGAACATCTGTTCTGTGCTTTCTTCTCTGTTTATGGGACAAAACTTTGGAAATTGTTTCTGTTTGAAGTAAAGATTGTTCAAATTTAACTTATAAAAGCAAAAATTTGGAGAATATTGTAGCCACACATTCTTTTTATTAAAGAAAAATGACAGTCTAGGAAAAATGAAAAAATATAAACATTGCACCAGCAAGGCGAATTTTTGGCACAAAAACATATCAGCCACAGGTACTTTCCCACCTTTTTCACTGTCTTACTGTTAACATTGAGGAATTTTAAAAATTTTCCATGTGTGTAATTTCCTAAACGTTTTCAATCTTTTGCTGTTTCTTGTATAGAATTTAGGTAAAGTTACAATCATTTAACCTTATCCTGAATTGTTTTGTCCAGGGTACTAATAATTGACTCTTTTTAAGGTATCTGGAACAGATAATACACAACAAGATTCATAATTTACACAGCGTCCATACATATAACCTACTTTTGATTTGATAAACATGTTAATAAGTCTGAATGTAGATTTTAACCAGGGATCCATATTAGTAGTCGTCAGGTCGTCCTGCGGACGAGTATCAAAGATTACAAACTCGTCCGGCGGACGAGTAAGTTTTAAGGAGCAAAATTTTTTCTTCAATTTCTCACCAGTCAATGTACCCGTGTTTTGAATGTCCACCAGCCATTCAGTGATTCCGTACTGTAGTGAACTGTAAACTTGTTTCGTTGCTCGTACGACACGTTACGTGGTACTCTCAGAAGTGAAATGTTTGCAGGCTCAATTTTTTGTTCTTGAACGCTGATGTACTGCAGCAATATGCAAACACAAAGACTCTCGCTCTTTAGCCGCACGCGAGTTTTGCAAAATGTGGCGCTACTTTGACAAAGTGTCGCCACCACTGCGGAAGAAAAATAAAGTGAATCTTCCGAGCAAAGTTCTAAATATGAAAAAGAGCATCAGAAGTGTGCATTTTTACCATTGTGGCTTGGCTGAAGTACCTGGATGAAAGTTTCATCAAAATTGAAAGTTTGATCAAAAGGTAAATGTGCAAATCAAGTGTTAAACAGTGAACAGTTGATGTGCAAAGTAGGTCTATCTTTTAAGTCCATTGTCGAATTTTTGTATTTGTTGTCCGTTGTTGAATTAGTCCGTCGTTGGATTTGTAAAATGAAATTGTTTGACAGGAGCCTTGCTGCGGTGCTGCTGCAGTAACATAGTGAAAATAAAATGCAAGCTTTCTACTTACTTGTTGTTAACTTTAAGTTTTGACTGTATTTTAATTATTACATAATTTTGAACGGGCAAGTAAAATTTTGTCAGGGCAAGTATCTTTTCTGATGTACTTGCCCGGTTGACGAGTTTGAAAAAAAGCTAATATGGATCCCTGTTTTAACACTTTACTTTTCTAGTTGTTTATACTGAGAATAACTTAGGTTAATACATTAAATCTGTCTCCACTTGTAATCGCTGATGATAAGTTCAAGTTCTGTCATCACATGCACTGAATGAGTCTTGTGTAAGTGAGACATGTGAGACATTGCTCAGTTCTGGTGATATTTTTGACAAGGATCATCATTTGAACATTATTATAATTTATGGATTTTTCTGCAAATTTTTGCACAATAATAAAATATTATTATCAATGATCTCATCAACAATGGCTCTTTAGGACCTTGTCCATTCCTACAAATAAAGAGGCCGAATGTTTAGTCATTTGGACAAATTATTGTAAATCATTTTGTCCTTCTACAATTATGTTTGACAAACCAAGGTAAATTGAAAACTATGATCAATAATTAAGGTATCAGCCACCGAAAAAGGTGTCATTTTTTCATAATTGAGATTTTTACATGTTGAGATAAATCTCTTCGAGAGCTTTCTTTCAAACAAAAATTTAAAAGAAAATACTGACTCATTCAAGAGTTATTAGGAGTAAAAGATTTTTCCTTGTTAATTATGGTAATTAATTGATCGCTGACAAGTTCTGTCACAACTGGTTATCTTGATCACATGAAATCGAAAGCACGTGCTGGTTGCAATCACATTTGAGATTCTTCCAAAGTGGTTAAATTTAGTTAGAACCGTTTTTGTTTTGTTTTGTTTTTTTACAAAGTAATGAGAGTTTTCCTTGACCTAAATGCATCTTAAAGAGAAAGGGTTGTGTCTGTTTTGACCTTCTAAATCAAGACTGAAGGAAAGGAATGCTCTTGACAAAGAATGGATAGTGAATTGGGAGAGAGCAATCAGGGTTCATTTTATTGACAGGTGGAAGTGGATGCATCAATGATTTCCCCAGATTTTTACCATGATTTGGCATCTTTATCAACCTGGTCAGCATTTCAGGAAATATGCATAACAAATTGTTACATGAGATACATATTGAAATTAAGGAAAACATTTCATAAATAAAACAAAATTGACGAATTTTTTCTCATGTCTAAGAGCAGTGTGGTGGAGGCAATTGAAAGTAAATTATTTTCTGTCGCTCGCCGCATAAGACTGCTCCTGTTACATGTTAACTGTCAAAGTTCTATTGGAGAAAGCTGATCTCTCTCTGGTATCGATCAAAATAGAACTCACTGGACATTTAGGTGTCATAATCTCATTCTGGCAAACGCCACAGAAAATGCATTTTCCTTTTTTTTCTCGAAAGTTAAATTTTGGCGAGTTGTATGTGCGTTTTTAACTCCAGGTCGACAGCCAATTGACCGATTTGGCTGAAATTTGGCCAGATTGTTGCAGTGTAAATCATTTTGTTTTCTTTTTGCCTGGAGGGAGTGAAAGAGAAACCTAATCTATGAAGACCTGTAAGTGTGAATAAACCTTCCCATTTTCCGAAAGCGTTTAACTTTTGCCTCTTTTTGAATAAAACGTCATTTTCTGGAAATATTAGGCTGCCAAAAATGTATAGTTTATATGGTTTTTCATGAAAACAATAAAAACTACAACAATCCGCGTGCAAACGGTCCTGAAGGGTGGCTGATACCTTAAATAATTGTTTAATTAACTACTCCCAGTAAGAGGGTTTCAGGGTCCATGGAACAAAATAATAAATGTAAATCCAACTGAACATAATAGAGTTAAGAACCCCAACTCAGGTGGGAGCCAGACCAGGTGGCTAATTACAGGTGTGGCTGAGGAGTTGAACTTGGGAGTACCGAGAACAACTCCAGTTAGTGGTCAGAGCAGGACTTGAACTTGAATGGATTTCAAGTCTGGTACCCTAACTGTACTGTCAATCATACTGCCTCCCTTAAAGGTGAATTGCAGAGTGGTTTTTAGTGCAGAGTGCACTATTGGTAATGGCATTGAGTAGTGGCCAAGCTTTCTAATTCGTAAACGCTTGCACATCTTAATCACCTGCACAGCTCATTCACATCCTGTTTGTCTGACTCACTTATGTCACATCACTTAACAAAAAAGTTAATTTTGTAATTTCTGTAGACTTTATGTGGTAATCGACATTTTGTGCAAGGGTTACCACCTACTGTAGGGTGCTGTCTTTTAGTTCGGCAAAAGTTTGGTCGCAGTAGGTTGTTCAAGGTCATGATGATTGATTGATTGCTAATATTAACATTTGATATTCTAAGGGAGTGGGGACAGCAGAGGGCTTATATTTTGACAGATATGGCTAGGTTATTGCAAACAAGAAAAGCCCCAGGGGCATTAGACCCTGCCGTTGTTCTCCCCCCCCCCCTTCCCGCGGGGGTGTAAAATATGTTACGGTCACTCAAGATAAAAGCCCTTGGTTGTGTAGCGAAAGACACGGCGAGTATTTCTTTGGCCGAGCGAAAACCGGAGGTCTGGGGCAAGTGACCACCAAAAAAAAAACCACAGAAAAAAAATGGGTATTACTAGACCCCGTCCTGACGGCGGGGTAATTATGCCTCCACCACATGTACACTTACGTTTGAAGGTTTTAGGGGACCCTGTAAAGAGTTTGTTGGTCAGTCAAAGTTACATGCTTTGAAAAATGGTGGGCAGACCAATTGTTGAACAACATTTAAAAGGTTGGAAGTCTCTAGAAGACTCGACTCAAATGGACTGAACATTGGGGGCAACAAGTTAATTGTCCGTGACCTCAGACAGAATATAGCATTTTCCTGAAAGAAATGGCTTATCTGAGTGTCAGCAACTGATAAATGAGGCGTATATTTTGAGCCTTGGAGTTCCGGGGACTTCCCTTTTTGTGCATGTTTCTGGATAAAACAAGAAAGTAAATTACATTTAGTACAGGTATAACTAAATTGAGTTTATTTTGTTATGACTGGGTAACTGAAACATCTGTTATTGTGCTCTCACAGGATATGCCAATTCATGCATTAAATGCATAGTCCAAATTTTGGAATCTTAAGATGTAAAGAGGGAACAAAAATGCAGTATCTGCACTGGTTTAATTTTGTTGAATCAATTAACATTTAGTGATGAAAACAAACTTATATCTTGAACAAAATGCAAAAGACCAGATTTACAAGAGAAATCTTCAACCCCAGGCAGTAACTCAAAAGATCAACTTTCGACAAGTAGTCACAGGTAATGCAATTTTATAAAACGCATGCCATTTATTACTGCTTTGCAAGATACTGAAAATGCAGGAGTTGTAGGAGAATTCAAAGGTTTAATTGTATAACATCTACAGTTTAATGGTACGAAATGTTTGCTGTGCAGCAGGTTTTTATTTTGTGATGTGTATTTTTTTGCAATTTCTAAAACAGATCCCACGAAATTTATAATACCTAAGGGAAAAAATCCATAAATCTAGGTGCCTACAACTATAACTCCAGCTTGTAAGGGCCCATCTTTGATAAACCACAGGTTTTCTTGTTGCATTATATTCTGAACAGCAATTGTTGTTGCAGCTCTTGTCATAGACTTGCATGATAGACAAGCTAAAAAGTACTAAAAATTGAGCTGTAAAATAATTTTCCAAAATTAATGTTCTCAGACAAATACAGGGATCCATATTAGCTTTTTTTCAAACTCGTCAACCGGGCAAGTACATCAGAAAAGATACTTGCCCTGACAAAATTTTACTTGCCCGTTCAAAATTATGTAATAATTAAAATACAGTCAAAACTTAAAGTTAACAACAAGTAAGTGGAAAGCTTGCATTTTATTTTCACTATGTTACTGCAGCAGCACTGCAGCAAGGCTCCTGTCAAACAATTTCATTTTACAAATCCAACGACGGACTAATTCAACAACGGACAACAAATACAAAAATTCGACAATGGACTTAAAAGATAGACCTACTTTGCACATCAACTGTTCACTGTTTAACATTTGATTTGCGCATTTACCTTTCGATCAAACTTTCAATTTTGATGAAACTTTCATCCAGGTACTTAAGCCAAGCCACGATGGTAAAAATGCACACTTCTGATGCTCTTTTTCGTATTTAGAACTTTGCTCGGAAGATTCACTTTATTTTTCTTCCGCAGTGGTGGCGACACTTTGTCAAAGTAGCGCCACATTTTGCAAAACTCGCGTGCGGCTAAAGAGCGAGAGTCTTTGTGTTTGCATATTGCTGCAGTACATCAGCATTCAAGAACAAAAAATGGAGCCTGCAAACATTTCACTTCTGAGAGTACCACGTAACGTGTCATACGAGTAATGAAACAAGTTTACAGTTCACTACAGTACGGAATCACTGAATGGCTGGTGGACATTCAAAACACAGGTACATTGACTGGTGAGAAAGTGAAGAAAAAATTTTGCTCCTTAAAACTTACTCGTCCGCCAGACGAGTTTGTAATCTTTGATACTCGTCCGCAGGACTTTATAGTCGTCTCAGACGACCTGACGACTACTAATATGGATCCCTGCAAATACATGTCAACAAATATAGATGGGCACACCTCCTTAAGTTGTTTGGCATGCCAAAGATCAGAGGTGTAAGCTGTTTGATTAACCGGAAGAATAACACAAAATGTGATAATATATCTTACATACTCTGAAGTTTATTTAGTGAGTATGGAGAACAAATAGAACATTCTTAGCAAATTAAGGCAATTGGCTGATATATAATGGGGTTAGATAATTTCTGTCCTCATTTGTAACAGGTTGCTTTCAAGACTGAATCAAAAAAATAATCAATTAAGACATCCAAGCTATATTATTTACCAAGAAAAACAAATATGTTACTTTTGAGCAATAAGAATGTAAACTAAGTTAACAAACAGTACTTTGTGTGTGACAGATATGACAGTGATTATGAACACATAAAGTTCTTGAGTAAAGGTGGCTTTGGTTCAGTGTTTCAAGCTAAGAATAAGTTGGACCGCTGGGAATATGCCATCAAAAGGATCCCCTTATGCAACTGGTAAGAGTCTCTGAATAAACTCTTTTTTATAGAAGAATCTTTTTCATAAGAATATTGAGGCTGAAATTGGCAATATTTTAAGAATATGTTAAGAATATACCCAAGGCTGAGATTTTGTTAAGAACCTTTTTTGCATGTTGATGTAGATATATCAAAGTAGGTAGCCAATGAAGCTGAACTAAAAATTCCAGCAGTGTGTAAACTCTGGCCTCACACCACTTTGTCAGAAGTTTCAACACTTTTGGTTAATTTTTTCTTCCTATGTTAATACAGAATTTTAAAAGTAAGCTTTTACAGCTGATTACTGGCCAGACAATAATTTATTAAGAAAGCTAGCACATTCAATATATCAGTAGGGATGCTATCCTTTTAACGGAACACAATCTTTCAACACCATAATTATTGGACTACTAAACTTTGAAATTCAAAGACTTTCACGGACTGTTTGTGAAAAAGGGTCCTGAGTAACTTGTTTTGATTAACAACACTGCATTGTTGTCCAACAGGTTAGTGCTGACACCCTAGATTTCACCATTGTTTGTTTAGTATTCCTTTGAGATCTCAGCCTTGGCATCATATTTTACAACTGGGTGTGAAGATGACTATAAAAGATTGTGTTTCTTGTTTTTCTTTGCAGTGATGAAGATTTAGAAAAAGCACAAAGAGAGGTGATTGCGCTAGCTAAGCTTGATCACCCTAACATTCTACGATATTTTACCTCCTGGGTTGAAACACCACCTGCTGGATGGCAAGATAAACATTTGATGTTTAGCAGTAACTCAACAAGGTAGGTAATTTAACTCGTTCCTCTTTCATATATTCTCAAATGTTTTCTTCTTGTTCTCAATCTCATTTAAGTTGTAAGAGGAAGCCTAAATTCAAAAAGAGCTTTGTGGTTTCTTTTACGCTTTCTTGCCTTTTAACGTTCTGTATTCCAGTCTCAATGTTGCATTTTTGTCATGAAATAAAGAAGTGAATGTTCATGTACCACCAAGGGTAGGAATTTCGTTATAGCTGCTTAAAACGTATGGGCAAATGTACACTGTGTTCTACAAGACTGATTTTGCTGGTTAATAGAGGAAGTCTGTTGACAAACCTGAGCAGCACTAATTTTTAAAAGTAATCTGGACATCCTCACATTTTCTCTGCCATAATAATAATAATGATGATGATGATGATGATGATGATGATGATGATGATGATGATAATGATGATGATGATGATGATGATGATGATGATGATGATGATGATGATGATGATGATAACACCCTAATTTGATTGGGTACTTGTGAGAAGATGTTAAACATGGCTAAGAAAAATTTCTGGTAGATCAACTTTGTTTTACTTGTTTGTATTTCAGTCAGTGTTAGTTGATTTTAATTAGCCACTATATGTAATAAACCTGGCTGTTATTAATACTGACTTACTGTCTTTGCTATGTTTATAGTCCATCTACAGAGGAATTAGACTCTGGGATCATTGTGGATGATGGTGAGGCTACGTGCTATTCAGTAGTGACTTTTGTTAATCAGCTACTCTTACTGTCAAGATACGAATGCTACGGGGAGGATCTTAATGATCATCCTACTTGGTAAGAGGGTTAGCAGTTTACTCCCAGTCAAAGCCAATTTATGATGTGATAACTTGGAAAACCATCAGTTTCATGGTCTCAGGCGAGGTTAATTCTTAATAACAGGCTTAACATGCTGAAGGATTGTGGAACTAAATTACATTGCACTTTATTTAGTATGAAAAATCATCAGTACAGAACAAAAAATGTGTCGTTGAATAATAATTTATACTTTACACGACTTAGGTCAAAAGGTGAATGTTTGCAGCCCATCCAATCATTCTCCTAGTTCTCACAGTATAGAGTTCCGAGATTCAGGCTCTAGCCAAACTAAGGTTGGTATCAATTTTCTTGTAATGTTCCACCTTGTATAAGGTGCAGAAGCGATATACAATTACAGCGAAACTAAGAAAACCGTGAACGGTTAAAATATTTCAGGAATGTTGGTCATAAGTTTAACCAATCACATGCGAGATTTTGATTACTTTCAATACAGCACTACAAACAGTTACATTGAACAGCTATGGACTCAACAGTTTCCGTTGTTGTTGCAGAAATCGTTATGCAAATCATCGCGGAACGAGCCCTCGCATCTTTTAAACGAACATTATCACGCTGGCTACCCTACGTTGACGATACCTTTACTGCTGTACACAAAGACGAAATCGACGATTTCCACGAACACCTTAACAGACAAAATGCGGACATACAGTTTACTAAGGAGATCGAGGAAAATGGTAAAATACCTTTCCTAGACTGGTTAGTAGTTACCCGTGACAATTACAAACTACGGACAACAATTTACAGAAAACCGACACATACCAACAGACTACTCGACCAATCATCTTACAACCCTACTTCTCACAAAGCAACGACTATACGGACCTTGACAAGACGCGCGCAACTAGTTTGTAACTCACCTGACAGCATAACAGACGAAATCAAGTACTTAGACAACGTTTTCAACAAGAACAATTACAGCCGGCACCTAATTAGACACAACACTTCCAGAAACTCTGAACCGAACGCTACAAACAGTAACTCAACGCCTGTCACCACTGCAACCATGCCTTACATCAAAGGGACTTCTGAAACTATCCCACGGATCGTACAATCCTACAACATCCGCGTTGCTCACAAACCTATCACTACTTTACAACAACTACTGAGGAACGTTAAGACCAAAGACGAACCGAACGACAGACAATGAGCATTTTTTAAGATCAAATGCTGCGACTGCCAGGCCACTTATATTGGTGAACATTCGACTGACTGAACACAAACGTGCAACTAGAAATGGTGATATCAACAATCACATTGCTGAACACCATTTGCAAACAAGCCACGGAATCGACTGGGACTCTGCAAAATGCGTTACCTACAGACAGTACAGACCATTATCGACGAATCACTCTGGAAAGCTGGTTTACTAACTTAGAACAAACACCACTGAGCTGTTGCCAACAACTACCTGCACCTTACAAACGACTTACTGACGACAACAGCAAGAGAGACAATAGACAAACTGACTAATTTTACTAACAATAGACCAAGGGACATTTGACTAAAAAAAGACGGATGGAAACGCACCAATTATGTTCTACAGTCTTCGCAGCCAATAGCATCACGGCTTAACTGACAGACAGCCAATAACATCGCGAGTTTGTCGACCAATCAGGACAACGACCAGAGACTACTGACGATTCACAAATCGCTTGAACTCTGATGATGACTTCCGCACAGGTTGTCGAAACGTCACTCGATGTCTCCACAAACAGTCCGTGTCAGGACTACACTCACCCGGACGATCATACTTTACTGACTTATGAATATTCCATCTTTCGATCCTCATTATTCCAGGGAAAGTTGTTCCCTGAGAGGTCGGATTTGAAGTTGTTCCCTCAGCGATTTGCTGACGTGTAGGTCTCTCCTATGACAGAGTTCAAGTCCACCACGGTTTTGCTGTATGAGAAGGGAGTGAAACCTCTCCCCCGCTGCCCACAACAACAAAGCATTCGCGCCGTCTTCGAGTCCAAAACGACTTAGGTCACATTTAGTGCGACCAAAGGACACCGTCGAAACAAGGCGGCATGGTGTACAGGATTTCCTGTGAATGCAGAAAAGTCTACATTGGCGAAACAGGAAGATCTCTGCAGGAAAGGATCAAAGAGTATGACAGGAATATTGGACTCCCCCTTTCCCAGACGTTCGCCGTTTCTGAGCATGCCAATAAGACTGGCCACCACCCGCTTTGGAAGGAGGTAAAGTTTATTGGTGGAGTCTCACACTGGTACACCTGTAGGGTCAAGAAAGCTATCCACATAAGACTTCACCCTGATAACATCAACAGGGAGAATGGACTCGAAATTCTTGAAGCGTGGATACCAACGACGAAGAAACACAGCAGGAGACCGGTGCATCAGCAAACCGCCGAGGAAACAACTTCAAATTGGACCTCTCAGGAAACACCAGAACAATAAGGATCGAAACTCACCAATTGCAGCCAACCATCGGGATACATATGGTGACGGGTAACTAGTCAACCTTATCGCTTGATGAAGACTAGCAGTAAGCAGTCGAAACGTCGCGATCTACAACTCAACATACATACATACACTTTATTTCACTCGAATTTACAGAGTAGCTCTACTGAGCTAATATCTTCGAGTAAATAATAATAGCAATAATAAAATAATAATGAAAAGTAAATTGATTAATTAAATCATGTAAAATAATTGAAGGGCCCGTTGGAAAAAGGGCGTAAGTGACGATTTGAGGTTAAAATCGAAATTGCTCCTATTTAGCTGAACATTGGCACACAGGCTGGTTTTCATGTGAGGAATGCCGTAGCGCACTTATTTCTTGACCTGAGATCTAAAATTTGAAGAATTAGCGTATTACTTTTGCTTAAAACTGACACAAAGAAAACAACAGGACCGCGGATTCTAGGTTGAATTCCTTTGTTTTAGTTCAGGCAGAGAACAAAAGAAATCTTTCATGCATCACTTGAGCGAGTTCAGTTCAACAACACTTTTCACGCAAAAGTAATACGCTAATTCTTCAAATTTTAGATCTCAGGTCAAGAAATAAGTGCGCAACGGCGTTCCTCACATGAAAACCAGCCTGTGTGCCAATGTTCAGCTAAATAGGAGCAATTTCGATTTTAACCTCAAATCGTCACTTACGCCCTTTTTCCACCGGGCCCTTCAATTAAAAGTGACCACATCGTGAGACAAACGATATGCACGTTATTATTAAGAAAAGACTATTACGTAGTACATGTCAAGAGATGAATCAAGTCAATTCATTTACAAAATGCACTCGAAACTCAAGCCAAGTAAATTTTATTCACCTATGTTGTGAAGCTTTCTCTCCCTAGAAAAATTACCATACATCGAGGAGTCACACAATGAGTCCAAACAAACTTGCATGCAGATCAGTGAATTTATCCTACTGAATCTGACTCCTTTCTTCCATTAAAAAGTATACTAACTGTGCCTTTGAGCAAATTCCTCTTTTCTCCAGGTTACAGGAATCCGTAGTGAAGTGAAGGAATTACTTAGCTACAAATTATGCTGGCCATTAGACCTTGGGACACTTAAATGAGAAGTAAAAATAATGTAACCTCCACTGTAATTGGAAGTCTTTCACAAGTGTTTTGACTATGTGTGCCCCCCTCCTCACCTCTCCAATCAATGTTGAAGGTAAGTCATCAGTTTCAAAACCCAAACGTCAACATTGTACAGGGGGAGGGGGGCGAGGCAAGAGTATTTTTAAAATAACGCTAACGGGACGCGATTTGAGCAAAGTGTCCCAAGACTAATGGCCGGGTTGTAGTTAATGATAGCCAACAAGATTCACTAAATGATGGTTCGATCACGCCAGGGGCCTAGTCATACGAAGGTTTTAAGTAGTTTTGAAACAAATAACCATTCGCTGCTTCCTGTTAAACATTAAGGCTCACCTTTTGGAATTTCTGTTCAAGGTCTCACGCAATTTCGGTACTATTTTTACCAAACAACCCCATCAAAAGTCCATCAAACTCTGAAGCGATCATCGTGATGAAGAACTCAAAAAGTGTTTCAGGAAGCCAACATAGAAATGGCGCGCTCTCACGCTCAGCCAATCAGTGGCCAGTAATTTTACTGCTTGACCCTTGAGGAGTCAGTAAATTTTACCCTCATTAAAAAGAAAATTAAGAAAAAATGCCCTCAGTCTCAGCATCCAGTAATTTTGCCCTCTACGTTATACAGTGTGGAAATTCCTTGATCGAAAGATTCAAATTTGCCCGCACTCTGACGAAGTCCAGACAAACTGAACAACTTGAACTGTTGGAGTCACGGAACGCTCCACTTTCTGCTAATTCTGAGGAAACTTGCACTGACTACAGTATTGTAGTAACTGCCACTAAAATTGTTAAGATTGTTTGTTATTGTTTAGTTGTCTGTGCTACCAATGCAAATTTTTTTTTAAAAAAGTGTCATTTTGAAAATTTGTGTGTAGTACACCAGGTAGTAAAACAGTAATGATCAATTCGACCAGCAGGTCTTGTCTCATTCATATGTATTATTGTAAACTCCCACGTGTTTATGCAGTATTTTTATAATACAGACTGTATTGTGTAGTTTAAAAAAATATAGTCAGAATTGAGACTTAAAAATGCAGATTACTGGGTAATGTGAATTCACTTAGCTCATAAAAAAAAAGGGAAAAAAAACAAGCAAATCTCAAAGTGGGTTTCCCCCAGGTGGCGGCTCAGTTAATAGATGCCGTGATCTGGTGATTGTGGTACCGTTTTGTTTTAAGCATTCAAGTTTCTTTAACGCACCATTCAATATAATCCAACAAACCAGAGGAATTGTCTTAATTGAGACACTAAATGCCATAAATTTCGATAAATTATGAGGTGTTCTTTCTTGTTAGGATGTAAGCAGCACTGGATCCAGGGAATCTAGCTCCTCAAAGGAAATACCTTCCACTGCACAGGAATTGTCATATTGTAGGTACGATGGCATGCAAGTCACCACCTGACTCCATCTAATGAATCCTTTGAGCGCAAATAACAAGCAATAATAATAATAATAATAATAATAATAATAATAATAATAATAACAAACAATTTTTGGATGAGGTTTTTGCGATATTCGTAAAAACCGAATCTAATAGTTAGTGCTACTACGATGAAAATTTTTTGTTTTGTTTTCAACTTTTTCAAACTTCAAACTGTTCAACAGATGCCATATTATATGAATCGCTATAAATTAGATCGATATATGCTTACACGGCCCAGGAATATATGTCCGAAAACCGCGTTAAACACGTCCGCCATTACTCAGTTCGCAAAAGAGAAGCCCGTGAATTTCATGGAAGCGGTCTTATCTCTAACCACGTGAATTTTGCTCGTGACGTAGAAGTCTCAACCATCGCCACAACAAAGACCTGAGAAGAGTATAATGAAGAGTCGAAAATAGAGAGCCAAACATTGCATTATATGGATGTGTTTTCCGTTATTTTGAGAGCGATTAAGAACGAAGTTTTTTTTGGCGAAGTCGGCGAACTCGCAGAAGTCGCGCCATACGATGACAGTTTAGAGCCTCGGGAAGCCGTCTCACAATGCAAGAATTGATCAAGAAGCCGAACAAATATCCCAGTTATCCCAAATCACAAACACTGAAATCCTTCCGATAATACAACAAATTTAACTGTTTCACATGTCTGTCGTGTCGGGGTCCGTCAGCTGTTTCTTACTATTGCTTTTATTTCTTGCCGATACGGGTTAATTTGTTGTTGTTATGTTCACAGATTTGTTGCAGTATCCTGAATTGTAGTTAGAAAGATTTTACACCTAAAAATAACAAATCCTATAATAATAAGCTCTGTCTTCTATAAGGAAAGCCCACATAACGCTACATGAAAGTTTTTTAATTCATATAGAGAGCCCTGAGCCCAACATACATTCAGAATTTTAAAGATGAGACAAAAGGTCGAGGAAAATAAATTCACGTATTAACACGAAGTGATGTTGCGAATCGCCCGTGTAATTGTGCGAACCCGGTAATCTTACTACCTAGTAAACAAGCAAATGCTAATTTATAGAGATAAACTCTGACTTACCATCAGAAGTCTACGTATAAACTGGAATACGCCGTCACATCAAAAGCGTTGCTAAGAGAAGTGGCTACCCCGAACACGGTGATAGGCTCAAGAAATTATAGACTTTGGGAGCTCGCTACGCCGTACGTCAAGAGAAATTAATTGAAGTATAAACGAGATATTAGGAGCTGGCTACGCGGTACGCGGAGAGAGATAAATTGAAATGTACGAGGGATGTTAGGAGCTGGCTACGCAGTAAAAAGAACAAGCAATACACAGTAAGGTTTGTTATGGTCGATTAAGCTCCGTTGTTGATGTTTTCACGTTATCTGTGGCCGAGTAATTCAAAGAAATTTTGCGTAATATTTTCCTTTATAGAACGAGGAATACACGGTGATGTTCTATTTTAGTCCACTAGTTTATAGGAACTTCAAATAATATTCTTTTAGCGGACGTTTAAGTGGTGAACGTTTATAGTACGCGGAATACACGGTAATGTTTTCCTATTTTCTGCTTACCGCGTACAGCGTAGCCAAGTTAAATAAAAACAGTTTCTGCGTATCGCGGAGCCGGCTTGGCAGCGACACAGAAAATAGTTCATGCGAAGGGGCACATATTATGCAGTTAAGCCGAAATCTGTTGGGAATTATACATGTATATGCACAAGACAACCGAGCGAAGTATCTCTTAGTTATGTGAGGAAATGTCTATCTTACCGTACATGTGATGTTAGCACAAACGGCAAATGAATATTCGCCCACCATTCGACGATCCCGCTCAGAATTATGATTGCTGTTTTTCTTCCTGATGGCTGGAACTGATCCTGGTTTTAAGTATTTCCTTGTACCTTTCTCATCAAATGCTTGAGTAAAACATTCAGCCGTAAAATGCAGAGAGCAAACAGCTGGGTGTCCAACAGGATTGAAGACCTTCCGGTGAACACAAACGAAGCTTTTCCGCTTAAAATAAACGTACCCACTCGTCGGTGAACTATGAATGGAAATTTCCGATTCATCGATGCTTTCTTTGCCGTAATCTTCAACAACAGAGCGCCGACCACGCATACTTCAGCTCAAAATCGAAGAAATGAATCTTGCGAACCCTCACACCTCTCCAAATACATAAGAAAGTAGCCACGTTTGTTTTGTTGTGTTGAGACTTCTACGTCACTTCCTCTCTGGGACAACACGGCCCAACTCGTCCCGGTCATTTTTGAATTGAGTAATGGTGGCAAGCCGAACTCGAAAATTACAGTTAAAATAATCGGACTTCCCGTACGAATTTCGACTTAAAACTTTGCACGGTGAGTAATATGTACTTATATTTTCGAAATATGGAGAGAACAAAAAATTTGTATTTTTGATCATAGTAGCACTTTAAGGTAAACAAAATAACGGCAAACAATTTCAACATTTGTGTCCTTCTTGTCTTCTGGCTTCTGGACGATTTTTTCCTTAAGGTATTCATGGAACAGTTCCTTCGCAAATTTTGTCAGCCTTCTTTTATTTTCCGAGTCTTTTTGTTTCAGCAATTTTTCAATTTCTTGCTCGGTTGAAGAAGCGAATCGACGAGCCATGAATTTACTTCGCTTTCAGATGCCTCCCACATTGCTCTTGGAAATCATGCATCGCGCGTGCAACCAGATTAGTGAATAATCTGTAGGTTGCGCTGATTCCCAGAATTAACTGTAGGCTCTTAGCCAATGAAAAGACAGATAGTGACTACAATGTATAATAATAGTAATAATTGTACCCTTATTTCATTAGCCACTATATGTAATAAAACCTGGCTGTTGTTAATATTGACTTACTGTCTTTGCTATGTTTATAGTTCAGAATCAGACTCTGGGATCATTGTAGGCGATGGTGAGGCTACATGCTATTCAGTAGTGACTTTTTTTAATCAGCTACTCTTACTGTCAAGATACGAATGCTATAGGGAGGATCTTAATGATCATCCTACTTAGCAAGAGGGTTAGCAGTTTACCTCCAGTCAAAGCCGGTTTATGATGTGATAACTTGGAAAATTATCAGTTTCACAGGCCCAGGCGAGGTTAAATCTTAATATTAAACTTTAAAGTTGTTAAAAAATGTAAACTAATTTGAAAAAAATAAACTGGTTTGAAAAAATTTAAACCAGAAGTAAATTGTGAACCACGACATGTACGTAATGTATTAATTTTCCTCAGTAAGTTTTGTTCACTAAACATTACAGGGAGATTCAAATTCACATGCTACACCTCACTGAAAGCAAAAAATTGAAGGATTCTAAAAGCAAGTTTCACGCGATATGGTTAAGCTTCAAGCTGCCTGTAATGCTAGTTTACATTCTAGATTACATTAAATTGTCAACCCAGATTGCATAATTTAATTTCGTAAAGAAAGGAATATTCACAACCAATCAAGAACAAGATAAGGTAACCTCTCTGATCCTCGGAGGGTCTTCGCATCTAACTTTGGTCACCAGTAAGACGACTATGTTCCTTCAAAAATGCTTCGTCCATGCAGCAAATATTTAACCGTCTTAAAAGCCTAATTAGTGTGGTCATGTTAGCTGTTTTTGCCTTCCTTTTCAGCAAAGAGACATACAGGCAAGAATAAACATTGCAGTGCTGAGACACAGTCGGTTCCTGTGTTCTTGTATATACAGACTGAGTTATGTGAAAGAGATACCTTAAAGGAATGGCTGATAGCTAATCCCAGAAGAAGAGATAGAAGAGATGAGTACTGCTTAAGAGTGTTCGAACAGGTTAATATACAGCCCTACTCTATTGTGTTAGAGGACTTCACAGAAATTATTATGGACTAAATGCTAAATACGGGATATAAATATTTCGGTATGTATTATTCAAAGCTTTTTGGACAGCGGTAAAAAGAAATGTGAAAATCCCGTTTGCTAGAGGGTAGTGGTAGGAAAGTGCAGTCAAGTACAGTGGAATGTAGTTACAGTGGGGCCCTGATTCAACAAAGTGCCAAAGGGCTGGGAAATGTGTACGTTATAACGGGGGTTCGTTATATTGTCGATATAACGACCCCAGTATAACGAACGACACTTTTTAGCCCAGTAATAGTAAAATGTATGGAAAAGAACCGGATATAACGAACCCTGTTATAACGAACACATTTCCCCAGTCCCTTGGCACTCAGTTATGTCTGGGTTCCACTGGAATAACAAAGACTGCCAGTGTTCTGCGCATAATTTCCTCCCTTTTGGGGTGCAGATTCTTCTCTTTATTCCCTCATTCTTCATTTCTTGCCCTAACATGGCATGCCACTGGTGTTAGATTTTCAGGCGTGGGCCAAGGGCTCACTGCTGGGTTACAGGGCTGTGCCTATATCCATGCAGTCACTCTTCAATCTAGGGATTGCCAAAAGTGGAAACCCCTGGAAGCAGCTGTTCCCTCCACGTAAAATAAAATGTCATCAAGGTGGCTAGTAGTTCAATCTTTTCTTGAAACATGTTTTGTAAAATTTTTAAAATTAATTTAAAAGCTGATAGTTTAGTGACTAATTATTTGTTGATTGCACAGATTCTTGATGCTGTGGGGTATATTCATGGGGAAGGACTAATGCACAGAGATCTTAAGGTAAATTTAGTGATGACAAGAGTTTGAATTCATTACTTGTTAGATACTAGCAACAAGACATCCCATATTAGCAAAAGAAAATCTCACTTTCGACTGCTCACGTTGTTAGGTTCTGTAAAAGGTTTGTAGCACAAAATAGTAATAATAAATAAATCTGATGTGAATAAAAATATTTTGTGAATGCTTCGTAGTCGCGGACATCATAACCTAGTCGTTATTTAGCACGGGTCTGCCACGTGCACGTTCAGTTACCAGGTCTTCTCAAATCTCTGCGTAAAGCTCAATGTAGATCATCAAATCCCTCGGGTTGCTGTCCCCCCCACCCCCCCTACCCCTTTAAACAGTGCCCAACAGTCACACATTGACTTTGATAAAGCCATTTTGCAAGTGGTTTTAAATTTCCTGCATAACAACTTTTTCTTTTCCTTCTCTTTGCGATGTAGCCGTCCAATATTTTCTTTTCTTTGGGTAACCCACTGAAAGTGAAAGTTGGTGACTTTGGGCTGGTGAAAGCTCTCACAACAGATGACATAGACTCTTTGGGTACGTAGCTTGTATCTTTGTTGCTTTGCACGTTAAAAAGGTGGAATAATGGAAAACCTCAAACACCATATTGAACACTTAAAAATACCCATTAGCAAGTGAATCAAGGCATTGTCGTTACCGCGGGAATTTTTTTTTCAAAATTTCAAGACTGTGGTTTTGGTGATCATGTCCAGAATTTTCGTATCTTTGTGATGTATTGACGTGGGTGTTTTCATTATCTTTAAGAAAACATAAACCACACCAGTCAAGTGGGAACAAAATTGTATATGAGTCCTGAACAGGTAATTGTATTGTACAACGTTTTCAGTGATAGCGTGGTACCCTAAAAGTTTAAACCCTTTGTCAATCTTTAGGTGTTATTTTTCTGTCGGATGTAAAAAAAAAAAAAACAAACAAAAACAAAATAAAAACCTCATAAAAACCTCGCTGTCTGCCCTTGGTGTTATTTGTCTTTTTGTATGACTTTTCTTTGGACGTCTGTTGTAGTCAATTTACCTCAGGAAAGGGCTTCACACACAATTTTATTACTGCGCTAAAAGCCTTTTGGTCTCGGTAAAAAGTTTAATCTAACAACTCTTTTCTACAAACTGCTGGTAAAAAAACGTGGTTTAATTTGAAGGATTAACTTTTTAAATAAGAGCACATAAGCATTTTCATTTTTCTGTTAATTGGCAGACGTGTTCCAGGAGACTGTGACAGTATTTTACATGACAAATGTGAGGAATTCTGAAAGACTTTGCATACTTTTAAGCATAGCTTCAAACCTAAAATTTGGTCGGTAAAATTGATAACCCGTTCTCTGAAGTTTCACAGACCGTGAAATTTAATATTTTTCAGCAAAAAAATAATAATGATAAAGATTATTTGACACTAGGTTCCCAAACAAACAGTTTGCGAACTGGTCGATAGTTGTGATATGAAGGTAAATCACTTTTATTGCATTTCACTGTTCTTTTGAGTCACGTTTTAGAGCAGAGTGCACTGTTGTTAGTAAACTTCCGTCACGTTCCCGGCACCGTCATTTTCAGTAAAAAAAAGTCACTACTTCAAATTAAAAATCAGCACGTAGAACTTTTCTTATCAGTTTTCTGCTCCATGAGTGTAAATAAGAAGGCGAGGTTTGTTTTTATGTTTTGGACATCAACAACTCTGTGCTTTCCGTACGGAACCGCTAGTTAGTATTGTTATTTCACCAAATTCACAATTTATTGTTTCTTTAAATTCCAGGAGGGGAACCTCTATACATACAAAGTGGACATTTTCTCACTTGGTTTGATATTTTTCGAACTGTTTTGTCCATTTGGTACAGAAAATGAGCGGATCAAGGTAAGAAGAGCTTTGCTGGTCGATGTAACTATTGCCATAAGATTACTTGTTTCGACTTCTTGTACGCGTCAAAGTAACTGATGCAAATATGAGAACAGGCTTTAGTCTCTATTAACTACACGTAATGAAAAACGTGGTTCAGAGGTTACATTTCTAGGAAGGAAGGAAGGAAGGAAGGAAGGGAGGGAGGGAGGGAGGGAGGGAGGGAGGGAGGTTTAAAAGTGAGGTTGGTTGTGATTGTGGCTATTGAATTTCTAAAAGGAATTGGTTGAGTTCAAAAACATGCAACCTAAATGTAGTATATGCTTCTGTCAGGTGATAATTTATTCAGTAGAAAGTAGAATCTAAGTTCAAACAGCTGTTATGCAAGTTTTCACCAAATGATATTTGTGCATACATTTTTTAAGGTCATGAGTGATGTCAAGAACAGGGTCCTTCCAAGTGAATTTGAAGCCGAGATGCCCCTACAGGTATGTTGTTATCAAAATTCAAGAATCAATTTGTCTCATGTCGTGACAAGTTGCTACTCTTTTCTTTTTATCGGGTTAAAATAGCGATCGATGAATCAGTAGGTAGTTTAGCGCTTTGAAGAAACCAAAAAACTAGCTTTACATGTAGTAGTAGTAGTAGTAGCAGTAGTAGACTTTATTTAAGTGTCAAGGTGTTTAGCTAATTGGGGACACTAATAAAGTACTAGAAAATAAGACAAAAGGGTAAAAAAAATGAATATCTACATATATAGATAGATAAAAGGTTAGGTAAAATAAAACGAGAAATTGAAATATAATTATGTTGAAAAGAGGACTAGTCACTTTAATTTGGACATTTTTGCCAGGTAGGCTATGGATATTTCCCGGACCCTTCCAACCACGCAGTTTATACAGGGCAAAGTAGAAAATGAGCACGTGTTGGTTTATCTCTGTATTCATTTAGACTTTTATTCTTTTTCAGTCAGAACTGGTGCAATGGCTTTTGTCAGCTGCTCCTGAGGAAAGGCCAGATGCGAAAGAAATAAAGAACAGTGGCATTTTAGAGAAAATGAATAGTCATGAAAACGTCATAACTCAAGATATTAGACAGCTTCACTTCTAAGTCACTAGACTATTTTTAGGAGGCCGTCGTGCGCATGCGCACGTCGCCGACTCATATAATGGACGTTTTCTGTTTTTCATTTTCGTCGTAGTCGTCGCTAGTAGTCGTCCGTCACTTGACAGGGGACTTGACTTAGTCATTTTGGTGTCGTGTGGCCAACAGACACAACTGCACATCATAGCTTGTTTTGCTAGCTTTGAATCTTCATAGTGTCCATTTTCTCGATTTCGGAACAGAAGCCACTGGATTCCCGTGAATATCTGAAATTCGCTGCCTTTCGTGATGAGGCTAATTAAATATTCAAAATGAATTTCATCGCTATTATAACAATAGATTGCAAGTAGCCTGCACTCGTGTCGTTAGGATCCAAATGGAGCCCTTGCCTGAAGGCTGAAACATTTGTCGTGAATGCCTAGGGGCCGTACTTCACGATATCACGGTTTAAGAACGATTTATTTCTCCAGGTAAAGCTATAGGGTTTTCTCTCTCTCTGAAAAGCGCCTCGCTAAAACTCGTACAAAGGTCACCGATTACAAAAGGCGAACTGTCAACAAAACGAAGTTCTCAAGTTGGTATTAATTTTGTCAGTTTTCAAAACCAATCTGTCAAATACCGGACATTCTCGTGAATAGTCATCTGTCACCGGTAATACGTTTACATACATTTAATTCCTTACATACCGGAAACCAAGAACTACTTGTCTTTTTTTTTTTCTTAAAAAGAAACCTTTTTTCCTTAGGAAAGGGGAGGGGGGAGAGAGACTGTCGGCCCCCTGTAAATTCTTCTGAATTTCTTGTTAAATTTGCATTTGAAACAACTGCACACATGTACACCCGTAAGACAATTACGGCCATCAATTCTGTCACCGTCGCAGGTACCAAAAACAACGTTTAAAACTTATGGGAAGAGAGCATTTTCTATCTAGGCTCCTAAACTCTGGAAGACTCTTGCGGATCAAATTAAGTATATTTCTTCTTTTTCTTTTTTATTGAATGCATGTTGGCGCCCTAGAACGTTAGGATAAGGTGCGATAGATGAGTAGATAAGATGAATCCTAGAATGATGTGCCATTAAAATGTTTTTGTGAAATGTCAAAATAGTTCAATACTGGGGACAAACTTTCAAAACGAGTACAGTGAGTAGGATCTCATTGTTAGCTAACCAAAATGAATGAATGAGTTGACCTTCTTAATGATTAGTGAGGTCTGAAAATGGTGTCTCTTCAGAAAAGATGACTATCGAGGGTATTCGAAACGCCCAAGAAACGCAACAGAAGTCAGAAGTTTCCTCCACCTAGTAAATTGCTCTGTCCGTTTCATACCCACCATCCCTCTCGGACAGCGAACACGGTGTATTAATAAACACCAAACCTCATTTGGGCACATGTAAATCATGTTCGCCGTTAGTGAAATAGCGAAGCTATTAATGTCCAGTATTGTTTCTTTGTATGAGTAGAGTGCCTACTAAATGGCCGAGTGGATGTCCACTCTAAAACATATGTATTTTTAAAAATTTAACTGTGTATTTGTTAGCTACACGTATTTGTTAGCTACACGTATTTAATTTGTTAGCTTTACACGTACGGTGGAAGCCCGTAAAAACGATGGTCAAATTAAAGGGGTAGGGTCAAATTATGATGGCCTAAAAATAGGAAGGAGGAGTGAAGATAAAAACACTGGGGAAAGGCAGCATAATTTAGTCTCAAGTGACTAACAAACTGGTTACCAAATGCGGCATCTTTCTGCTATTGTCATTTTAGCCACCAGGCTTTTCGAGTGACGTGTAAACGGGATCAAGTTCGTAAGAAGATAACAGTTTAAGACTCCAAAGGGTGGTCGTTTGTCGTATTAAGGTTTTCAGGTACGAGAATGACTAAACTTTAGTTTGGGTTCCACTGTAGTTGTATGTCATGAAGTTTCTGTTGTATTGCGTCCGTCAACGTGATTCAACGTATAACTTCTAGGGCCTAGAAAATAAATGTCATACAAAGGATATATGGATACCTAACCTTTAGTGTATTTTATTTGTTGGGGTAATATAGCGAAACGACAACACGCTCAACTCATTTGAGTTTCTTTACCCTTGGGAAAGCTTACAGTTGACTCGAACCTCCAGCTAAATCGAAGTGAATGTTTTTTTCCCTTTAGGTCATTTCTTTACAATTTTACCCTCGACAACTCGGAACTCACGATAACTCCAACCTTCTTTGATTTCCCTTGAAGGTTCGTGTTATCGGCAGTCAGCTGTATTTTCGTTGGTGAGCTGGCCCACGCTTCCCCAAAGAATAGGAATCTAGAGGCCTCCCATCGAGGAAACTGCTTCTTGGGTACTCAAACGAGCAAGAAACATGTTTCTTCGCCTTGCAAACCACGAAATATTTCAATGTAAACAAATGTGTTCAGGCTCGACACCAGACATTTGCTCAAGCTCAATTTAGAAAGTGCAGCCCGCGCGACCCTAGAAACTAGTCAACATTGCTTCCTCGGCGCGCAAACGAGGAAACGTTTGCGGAAACAAAATGCTTCTTAAAAAAAGACGGAAACATTTTTTGGTTTCTTGCATGTGAAAACGGGAAACATTGAGGGAATGGCGAATTCCGCAACAGTGTTTTCTCTTTTGCGGGTGCCTTTAAGCAACCGGAAAGTTGACGTGTTTCTTTTTTTGGTGTGCGTTGTTGTTATCAGGTCAAGCAAAATCTGTCAAAATAAAGGCCCAGTAACGGGCAACATTTTCGTGCAACTTGTCGCGCAACAATGTTGCGTTGCAAGTTGAGATTGTTTGTTCCGCGTATTACTACCTCCGCGCACAACAAATTCTCATGTTGCAAAAAGTAAAAGCGACGTCTACTTTTTGCAACATGAACCTTTGTTGCGCGAGAAGGTGGTAATACGCACAACAAGACAATCTCAACTTGCAACGAAACGTTGTTGCGCGACAAGTTGCACGAAAATGTTGCCCGTATTACTGGGCCTTAAGTATTTTCCATTCGTGGTGAGGAGAAAAGACAATTATAGACTTCTAGTTGCAACTGAAACATACGGAACGTCAAACAAAAAGAGACAGTACGGGATCTCCTGTCCTGCCACCAATAAGTTGCTTTCTTGGTAGTGGATAAGCACATCTATCCGCTGAAAATGCCATCCCGGGCAAGCGAAGCAAGATGTAGAGTCCTTAGCCAATAATGAGAACTAATTCAATAAGGTAATTTGCTAGCTGGTCTTGGTTGGTTTGGCATAAAAAAGTACATGTACACCTTTAGGGACAACTATAATGAGAAAAACAATAAACAAAGAAACCGACTAGAGAATTGGCTAGTTGATTTTAATTACTATAAACAGCCGATTTTGGACAGCCAGGAGAGCGGTTGTACTAAGAGAAGTTTCCCCCGTTCGGTGTACCGACTTAGGGACCGGTCAACAAGTATAGGAGGGATGGGCCGGAGCATTTGAAAAAGTGGTGGCCCAAAAATGCAAACCCACCCCCTCACGCGGGCATAAATTCTGCTGACCCACCCCAAAGTATTGAATGCAAATAACATGACCCACCCCCCAGGTCACTATATCACCTCATCATATTGTTTGTCCACTTGTTTTAATTCACATGTCAAATATGCACACGTAATAATACTGCATGTTAATCATACACAAAACTTTACAATTACAGCTATAATAGTTACTATATTATGCTGAGAAAAAGTTCATATTTAACACAGAAATCATTTTATCGATAGACAGGGTTTTCGGTAACATTTTAAAGTATCTGAATCATAGGTAAAACAAGAGGACGTGAGCGCCAAAGGCGCAAACATGAATGCCGAAGGCAGGAACTTCTCGGGGGGTCGGTGGGCATGCTCCCCCGGAAAAGTTTTGAAACCGGACTCTCTGAAACGCCATTTTCTGCGTTTCCTGGACCGGATTTCATTACATATGACAGGAATGATCATTCATTTCCAGTTATTGTATGAGTTACATTAGTGAGCAAAATAAGGCTCAACACTAGCTGGCTGGATAAACAAATTAAAGATCGTCTGATTTATTTACACTTCAGAAAATAATTATTTTGTGTGAAGGTACTGGACCTTTGTAATACATTGATGTCAAACGACGAGACGTTACGTGCGGCCTCCAGCCTCAAACGAAACCCTGGATATATATATATATTAATTTTACGGTAATTTTCGTTTATTGTTAGCCACTTGGAAGTTACAATTGGCTGGTGTTCACCACTGCATGTTCTTAATTGAACAGAATGTTGAGTTTCTGTTGTAGTTACATTTGCAGTATTACTTACAATACTTAAACGACAATCTTGTTAAATAAGGAGTGACTATCAGTATGTTTGTGATTCTGGAAGATCTTTAATATATGATAATACAACTTGAATATATATTAATGTCGACTAACTGGTCCTCAACAAATAATACTATAAACTTCCAAAATTCAGCTTGTAGGGTTGTGTTTGTTCAAGTGGCCTTTTCCTGCAAGTCGTATGTAGATTTTGCAAGGACTCTCATGCCCCTTGGCTTACAGAAGACTTTGGACGTTTGCAGTATTTCAAGATACGAGGCTTAAGAGATGATGACCCACCCCTTCCTGAGGCTGAAAATAACATGACCACCCCGTTTGGAAGGCTGAAAACATAGTGACCCCCCCCCATACTTATTGACCGGTCCCTTACTAGGAGCCCAAGGTGGCACATCTCACCGCTAGTGCTGTTCAAGCTGAGTGATTTAGTCCTAAGCAGCCAGGCATCTGCACAGGAATATTTCGTCACCCACATTTAAAGAATAGCTATTACTGATTGCTACTGTCATCAACATGAGTTGAATAATTCCATTTCGTTATTGTTCTTGTTGTCGTGGAGGTTGTGGTATTTTGTCATGGAGGATTGGATAGAGCTTGAGAGCCCAGATGAAAGTCGTTACTCAACTTAATGCTTGCATCCCGGTGGTGACTTTCCAGCTTGAAATAAGGATAATCTCACAGTACCTGTAGGCGTCCACTGCAGTGGCTTAGATCAAGAAAAAGTCGACCCTGAGAGCGCGTTATAGGACAAGAGAAGACGAAAGACGAGAGAGCTCCAATGGCCCTTGATTGAAAAACTAGTTATTTTAAAATAAACCTCCAGATTTGTCAGTTTGTGCAGATTCTAGATTTGGAATTTAGAGTCTAGATTCGAAGTAAAGAAAAAAAAATTCTTTTTTCCTTTCCTTCCCAGAACGCCTCATCCACAAACAGATTAGATATTTACCTTGAAGTAATAGTTAAAAGTTTTTGTTAAACATTCCCTGATTGTCTCCTGTCGCGTAATGTTTCGAAACGTGCAATGAAAAAACATTGTCAAGGGTCACCACGCCTGCGTTGAAGGTATGACAAACTCGTGTTAACCGTAACTGATTGCAATATTACTTACAAAAACACTCGTATTTGATCAATTCGTATCGCGTGTGGTAGGGCTGAGTCGGAAGGAGGCTACGAACAGTCTTTCTTTCCACTCGGGGATAGTCGAGCAAAAACAACACGCGAGCGATCGCGAAAATTCCCTGCTGCATGGAATCGTGACGCACGTGTCGAGGCGTTAGTTTAGGGAGAGCTCGCTACACGTGCCGCGCGGTTGTCGGTTCCTCCACGACTTTATTGCCAACTGACAAAATGACCAGCTCCCAGTTGGCTAGAACGCTGCATTGGTATCGCAGAGGTCATGGGTTCGAATCCCGTACAAGCCTGCATGAATTTTTTCAATCTTCTTTTTCCCAATCCAAAAGTTCCATTCAAAACTAGGATGATCTTCTATACATTTACACTTACCTATGTTTAATGTAAACTGAGTATAAGAAATTCATTCCTCTTCTTGAACATTTCTTGTATTTGTTGACAGAAAACAGTTGTTTCCACTTACTGTTGCTTTCAAACTCACTAGGATTCCTCCCATTGCTCTCAGACAGTAGATCTGAAGGAAGTTCAGATGACGATTTTCAGCGATTGACAGTTTCAAGGATTGGGAGAGTTGCTGCATTAATGGAGAATTCACTCATTGATTTTTTTCTCTGGACTAAAAATTGCTTTTTGGATGGCTTAATTCCTATTTTATGGTAGGGTAAGGTCTTTCACGCCATGTCCTCAAAACAAGGGGACGCTGGGTTTGCTTAAAATATGTGGGTTAGGGGAGGAGATTTTTAAAGTTTCGAAAGAAGGGGTTGTTTGAAATTAATTTCCGTTAAAGGTTGTGTGTGAAATTATTGCGAGAAAAGATGCCCCCCCCCCCCCACTACTGTATTTAATGACTAGTCCCTTTAAGGAATCGTCATTCTTAAAAGAATGACCAGTCCAGAAGCTATATTTCACTGTAATTTATACAGAGACCGGTTTGCGCTTTGTTTTTGAGTTTGAAAGGTGTAATTGCAATTTTTATTGTTAAATATGTGGAGCAGAAGGCGGATTAGATCCGCCATTCTGTCCCAGCTCCGGCCTTTAGCATTGCATTGCTTGTATGTGATTGATCAAGTACTCGTTTCGTTTGGTATAACGGTGAATCATGAATTTGATTTCATCCTTAGGTTTTATTGGCTGTGGAAAAGTAACCAAACATATTGTTAAATCATTTTTGTCCGCTGGAATAATCAAAGCAAATGCGATTGTTGCCGTAACGTTAGTTTTGGAAAAATGCAAATTTGTTTTCCCCGCTACACAAGCTAGTGTCCTCCCTAACGTTTTCAAGGACATTTCTCCTGCAGTGACGAAGAATCATCTGTTGGCATCCATAGCTGCTGGAGTCACACTGGATTATCTGCTTACTTCGTTACCCGATCAAACTCGAGTTGTTCGAATGATGTTAAATTCAGCGGTTCAGATTGGCGAGGGAGTTACCACTGTGTCGTTTGGAAAATTTGCTCGCGATGAGGACCACACCTTGGTGCATCAGTTGATGTCTTCAGTCGGGTACTGCAATGAAGTGGAGGAACGTCTAATGGATCTGATAACAACTTTAACCGGCGACGGACCCGCTTATGTGTACCTCGCACTTAACGCCCTCGCAGACGGAGCGGTTCGTGGCGGACTGACACGCACAGAAGCAGTGAAATTGGTAGTGCACACAGCCACTGGAGCCGCTAAAATGGTTTTGAAAAGTGAAAAACATCTCGGAGAACTTAAAGATGGTGTCTGTACTGCCGGTGGCTCGACCATTGCCAGCATAAACGCTCTTGAAGAGTGCGGTGTTAGAGGAGCGTTAATGAAGGCTGTTCACGCCGTCACTGAACGAGCAAGAGAACTTCAAACGGAACTACGGGTTTACCTCGGTGTAAGAACCTGACAAGATTTTCTTTGTTTGTTAGCTTTTGTTTTGCTGTACGGTATTGTTTAAAATGTTTTTGTTTCCTTTGTTTTACGTCATCCGTGAGTTTCACAGGTTCTTACACCGAGGTAAAGCCGGAACTACGCAGAGCTAAAAAATTAATTGATTGTACTTTGAGCTGCTCTGAATTTCAGTCGTAAGCGACCAGAGGACCGGGTTTAGGGTTGTCCACATTATGCCAGTATAATTATGAGCATAATAGTGAGGCAAAAGAATCAAGCATTATGCTGGAATAATAGTGCAAAGTTTCTTCGACTCTTGATGCTTTTAAAAAACTTTGCCAAAACCATGGGATTCCCACACAAGACACCGGCCCAGGTACCATACTTTAAGATGAGGTCTGGTTACAAATTAGCAAAGACATCGCTTCCAGCAGTTCGATTTCTGCAACATTGTCAACTGCCTCCTCGAACTGTTTCCATTTACACTTCTTACAAGTCTTGTAATCAACATAAACCTGTCTTCTGTAGTCTTTTGTTTATTTTTATGTTAATTATAGTAGAGCATATTGGTGATGCTATTTGACAGGGTGGTAACGAGGTATGTTTTTTTCATCGCTGATCCTATTTTTGCAAGCAAATTTCTGATCCTTGATTCCAAAAGCGTGACCAATTTTCGTCCCTGATCCCACAAATATGGTGCAGCCTGATCCCTGATGCCTAAAAAACTGCTGATCCCGATCCCATGGTCTCTGATCCCTGATCCCGGGGCCGTGATCCCAGATCCAACCCTTCTGATCCCTGATCTCACCCTTCTGATCCCTGATCTCACCCATTTGATCCCTGATCCCACATACCTCGTTACGACCCTGATTTGAGCATAATAGTGACATTTGTTGAGCATAAAGAATTAGCATAACAGTGTGAGACATTGAGCATAATGTGGACAACCCTAACCGGGTTTTAGTTTTAATATAGTCTTAATTAATGTGGCCTTGACTTTTTAATTCTGACTCTTGAGTTGCGCACAACTGCTTTATGGTGGTAGCCCATTACACGCAAAATGTTAAGTTACACTTCGTAACATTTTTGTAGAGACCGTATATTCACGATGGTTTTAGCAAGGCGAGATCGAAAATTGACTCAGATTACTAACTTTCACTTTGCTTACTGCACAATGCAATTTGCATTGTTACCACTGATAAACATAGCTGAGAAAGCTCTTAATCCCCTCTCCTCGCATAATTTCCCTCGCCCCCTTCCCTGGCTAATAGACCAAGGAGCGCCCAAAAGCTAAACTTCCCAAATTTCATTTTGTAAAATACTGAAATACAAACAGCAGCGTAGGAGTCTCAGTAGTAGGTTTTACTCGCACCGCTATACTGTACTCACCCTTTTCTTTCACAGAATCAAAGGTTACACGACATAATTAAAGTTAGCCCTGGCGTGGATGGTGAAGATAATTACAATTACACTTTTTTTTTTTACTTATAGGAAAGCGTATAATTTGGCAGAGCCTGAGGATGTTCTTGTTTTAGCCCATACATCTTCTTATATTTTGGGGCAAATCTCAGCCTCAACGTTCTTATAAAAATGGTTCTTATAAAAGAAGAGTGTGCCTTGATTTTTGTCAAGAGTCCTACACAGGTCACCCAGCTGTCTTTTGATGCAATTTTTCACCGTCGAAAGGCAGTGGAATGCTTCACGAAGTCCTCACCCCCTTACCTGGCTAATTGACCAACGAACGCCCAAATGCTAAAATTCTCACATTTCATTTTGTAAAATACTAAAATACAATTCAGCAGTGTAGGAAACTTAGTACCAGCTTTAACTTGCATGGTCATGCGGTACTATTCGTTTCACAGAATCAAAGGTCACACGACTCAGTTAAAGTTAGCCTGGGCAGGTGGAGCGTAAAAAGAATGAAATTACAATTTTTGATGTCAAGCGTCATATATAGGTCACCCAGTTGTCTCTGAATGCAATTTTTCACGGGGAATGTATGATATGTTTCAGGAAATGTCAGCTATGCACATAGCCCACTGGGTGCCTTACGACCTTACAACCATCCTCTAAACAAGTTTTTGGCTGTTTCAGAGCTGTCATATGACCGTCGAGGAGAGTTGGAATCAATCATGTATATAAAATACGCAATGAATTTTAAAACTGTTTTCCACCCATCACAGAAAAACTGCTAAGTTACAAAAAGCCAAACTCCACACCATTTCTGTACTTTCCCGACAAGGTTGTGCGCAATTTGGTTTTTAAAACGAAAGAATCCACTTTGGAGAATTTGCAAAAAAGTCGCAATTTCTCTCAGCAAATGAACATCGCGCTATGTCTGTTAATGTGTGAATAATTTCAACCGCTTATGCAAATTGTTGTCGATATTCATTAGCCTGAGCGAGGGCTCAAGTGGCGTCCTCGTGAAACGTCGGCTGTTTTCTGAGGTTAGATATTCATGGGTGACCATAAATTTCAACCGTTATGCAAATCCAAGTCGACCTCTTCGATTGATATTAATTTGCCTTGTGTCTTGAGTAGTGAATTGTTCACGGGTACTAGCGAGTAACCCGGGCTAGTAAGGATAACTGAAGAAGGAAGTAAGGAAGGAACAGAAAGAAGCCTACGTGGACACGTTACCTCCACAGTAGTACACTGGTATAGAAAAAACTGAGCAATAATCAAAGAGTAAACTTGAACAGCTCAACGTTCGCAGTTAAATTGACCTGGTAACTGACCGTACAAAAATCGAAAATCTAAGGAAAAGGATATGAAGCTCGCGCAGGAGTAGAAAGCTTTTAAGTGCACGGTACATCGGATGTCATTGATCATTAATCCACAGACTCTTTTTGAATACAGTTAGGTTGTTTATGAAGCTAATCGCCATGATTTATTGTGTTTTTCTTCCTTTTAATCTTTTTATTCTATCGTAACGAAGATGTTTTTCTCAATTTTCGTTGAATTGCTTTGCCACTTGTGAAGCGCTCATAAGTCACGGATCCATGGCTCATTCCTTACAAACAATTGGGCTCGCATTAATTATGCTCGTAATTATAATTATTATCATTATTATTGTTTTAATAATTTTAGTTTGTTATCAACATTTTTGGCGTTAAATAGTGCTATTTTTTAAATATCACTTGTTTTCCTTTGCTATGCTCAAACTCGACCTAAAAACTGCTTATTTTGCCATGGTAATAATGCTCTATGTCGTAAGCGGCCAAAAAAGGCTTTTTACGCTGGAAATTATTCCTGCATAAATTATCCAGACTTATGGTTCAATGCTCACAAACAAAATATAAATTAGGGTGTACGCGCTCAGCCAGCATATGTGTCAAAAACTGACAGAAGTTAATGGTAGGAGTATAGCTGCAAAATTGCCGACTTCCACCTTGAAGTTATACCCCTGAAGGGGCTGGATACGTAGATGCGTTGTCATTTACGCGTTCGCGA
The DNA here is from genome assembly GCA_964017195.1 of Siderastrea radians. NCBI lineage: Eukaryota > Metazoa > Cnidaria > Anthozoa > Scleractinia > Rhizangiidae > Siderastrea > Siderastrea radians. The sequence goes on along the minus strand of OZ024890.1, from coordinate 47,249,111 downwards.
AAAGAGTCTAAAAGCTATTTATCCTGGCCAGTGTTGCTTGTTTACTGAACGAGGCAAATTAATAAAGGATTTTCCTTTGATCTATTTTAGTGTATTTTAAACTGGTATTGATAACGTAGATACGCGGTCAAGAAAACATCTTTCCCCCTTTGATTTACTTACGTATCGTCCGGTGTCCTAGCAGATTTGGACCGCCCAAATTTGGACCCCCCGTTCCAAATCCGCTAGCGAATATTGACCCCCGGGGGACCCAATCCGCTAGCGGATTTGGACCCCCTTCGCGGATTTGGACCCCCTATGTAATTGTAAAAACCCACGCTGTTATTCGCATATAAAGTACCGAAATAATTTCACTTTTCAATCTTGGCGAAGAAACGTTTCGTTTGGGTTTCAAAATACTGCAAACCTATTCATAATAGAGGTAGAGTCAGACTTTAGATCAAGTAAATTGACCGTTCGTTTTAGGCACATAGCCAGACCTCTAAACGTTGCAGTTAAAGCACGCACTGCGGTATTTCTTACAGAAGATACGATTTTAAAATCTTGTTTTCTTTCATACGCGTTGTTATTAGTTTTCCAGGATACTGAATTTAACATAGTTTGAATGGGCGGTTTAACGAAGGAGGTTTTAAAGTAACACCTCTAGTTTGAACGGGCGGTTTAACAAAAGAGGTTTTAAAGTAACACCTCTTGGTTGAGAATCGCATTGTGCGCCCTGCAAAAAAAGTTTGCTTGATTACATAACTTCACAGGATGCTTTTTTTCAGAACCTTTTCCAATCATGATGTTTTGAATTTGTATAAGTCATGAGGACACCAAGAAAAACATCAAGACTTTGCTGCAACAAAATTCAAAAATTCAAAATTCAGTTATCGCATGTTAACTATGTCATCGATGTTACAAAAGGCCTCTAAATAAAAAGCTAATTTCAACAGTGCGTCTTTGAAGAAAAAATTAGATCAGTTAATTTCTCAAAAAAATTAATTTGAGGTGAGAAAAAGGTGAGAAGAAAAGCTAATTTTAAAGTACGCTTGCTACTCCGTCCCCCAAATTACCGCGACAAGCTGATGTCAAATACTATTGTTTTTCTTAGCGCGGCTTTATAAATTCGCTTTAAGTCAGTTATGGTAGAAAATATTGTAAGATATCTTCAAGAAAGTTTAGTTTTTAAAATTTATCGATACAAACTAGCGTTGTAGGTTCTCTTTTACCCTAAGTATTAGAGATTATTTGAAAAGAAAAACTGCTTCAATATTTTTATTTTGCCTCTTTAACAGCTCCAAAAAACAATTTTACCAATTTTACTCAATAGAACGCTTGTTTTCAGAGGGGTCCAAATCCGCGAGAGGGGGTCCATATCCGCTAGCGGATTTGGACCGGGGGGTCCAAATCCGCGGGGGGTCCAAATCCGCTGTGACACCGGCAGTGCATAGGCGGTTGGCGACGGCACAACCCGGCACTTCAAACCATAGCGAAACTGTAAGAACGAAGTGGCAGGTGTTTTATAGTATACTTCAACCAACGTGAATTTGCATATAAAAGTTTGTTGACAATTTACGGGTCTTTCTGCACACATCGTCCTTCAAAACAAAAAATGAAGCCGAGGTTTGGACACTACACGTGTGAGTGCGTGTTGAGCTACGTGACCTAAAGTTTCAAGCGGTGTTCGCGTGTAGAAGATTGAGCAATTTTATTTTATGTGCGTCGAAAACTTTTTACTTGCCTGGAAATGCAACAGACCAAGGATCTCCTTTTTAAACATAAATTTATCTGACCAACATTCTATACTAACAAGAGTTTACAAAATAAATAGACCCCTGGGGTATTCCCTATGGTGGGCTATACGGGGAGGCTCCGCCTGAGAGGGTAACCTTTTTAAGCATGCATTATACTACAGAGTGGGGGAAATTGTCATCTTAGTACTTGAAAGGGTTACAAAATCGGCTGGAAAGTGGAAGAGGTAAAGGTAAAGCCGCACACGAGCCAAGGAGGCTTATCCCGGTTTCTGTAGCATAAAGCAACTGAGAGTAATGTTACTTCCCCCAGGGTTACACCCTGCAGTATGTCGCTGGTACCCATTTTATACACCTGGGTAGAGAGAGGCAATGTGCCGGGGTAAAGTTTCATGTCTAAGGAAACAACACGATGGCAGGGACTGGGCTTCGAACCACCGACCTTCAGATCTGAAGTTCAACGAGCTAACCACTACACCACCAAGCCCCGGCCACAAAGTGGGAGAGATGGAGGCTAAAACGAATTACATCAGTGAAAGGGTGCCAAATTTTGGCAGAAATGTCAACGTGAAACAAGTACTAGAAAGATTGCACTTTGAGCACACTTTCTTTCTCTTTTTTTCTCCAGTTTACCGATGTAAAGAAATGGCAAAAAGTGGTTATAAGAAGATCTCCAACGATGGTGATACAGAGAAAATCAGCTACTTTTCTCTTCTTTTCTTTCAATGGATGAACAAAGTCTTCAAGACAGGCAGTCAACGACCTCTCGAGGAAAGTGATTTTTTACCCATCTCTGAAGAAAACACGTCTCGCTTTGTAATCAACCAGCTTGAGAAAAAATGGGAAAAAGAAAAAACATAGTGCAATGAGAATGAAAAAAGGCCAAGACTGTGGAAAAGCGTACTGAAGATGCTTTTTATTGAGAATATCATTCTTCTAATTTCAACCAGTGGTTTGTATTCGCTTTCTCGCACTCTTCAGCCATTGCTTCTCGGGTACCTAGTGACGTCATTGATGTCATCTGAACCACAGAAAAACTATGTTCTTTATGGTTGTGCGTTGACTAGGGGAATAAATACTTTGGTGATGTGCCTCAGCATGCATCACCTTGACTACCAAAGTGAGCTGTTGGTCATCAGATTTAGTAGTGCTCTCATAAACACCGCGGCAAAACGTCTGCGCATGCGCTCACTTCGGCCATTTCCGGTTTCTAGCTTATGTTGTTTATGTTGTTCATTTTAATTCGGTGTGCTTTCGTTGATAACGCGTTCGAAGATTATTTGTATGGAGCAAGAGCATCGGTTGTTTTGACGTCGTATTTCGTCGCAGTGGAGCCGGCAAACCTGACATGTTTACCGGCAATTCAGCGCTTCTTCCAAGGGCTTTTGTAAGGGAATAGAGTTTCCCTACGCATTTTTTGCCATTCCTTGTTTTTCCACTCTTCATACACGTGCTTTTCGTTCGCTGTTTTTACAAAACAGCTCGCGCTGAGTAGCAATGTCACTACAATGGCGACATGCGAACGTAAACTATCGACTTTCATGATGTTTTTCGCTGTGGGTGCAAGCCCGAAACTACGAGGTGCAAAGGTGTAGAAACAGATAAAACCATATTGAAGTTGCTCTGGATTTTTTAACCTTAAGTTTGATGTCTGGAGCTTAAGTTTTTCAAAATTCGCGACCGGAAACCGAGTTTGTTGGGGGAGGACCAGGGGAGCATTGACAGGAAGTAAAAATACAGCGCGTGCGCAGTGCATTTTGCCGCGGTGTTGGTAAAATACATTTTTGCCCTCGCTATCTTTTATCGAACTATTTTTAGCTTCTACCCTTCAAGATGCCACGTAATAGTTTTATATTTTACCACCCTAAGGAGTACAAATCTTTACCCTAAAATCATGATTAACTTCTTAAAGGCACGACGAGCATCCTCGTTGTTTTGATTTGGGGTCACCTCACTTCCCCTTCCCAGGTGGATATAAGAGCCCATAACCCGGAGCGGGTAACTCCATTAGTAAGGCTTTGTCAAGGCGGTTTAGCGGACAAATTTATTTTTAGGAAGGTTTTTGATTACAATTTCTCGCGAAAAGTGCAAGTTTCGTCTGCATGAGTCCGCATCCCACCAATGCCCTATTCGTAATGTCAGGCATAAAGAAAGGCTGATAGTCGATTGTGCAAGCAAGGCTCCCGAGAATCTAATTTCCAGTAAAAAATGGGATCTAAAAATTAATTGGTCTGTGTAACGCCATGACATGAATATAGGACGGTTGAAGTCTCCAGATTATGGGCACAGTCAGGTAGTTGAGTTGGACGCCCTGACAAAATAAAGTTTTCATAAAAGTATCCGTGAAATACACCCAAAATTGTTTTGTATGTTCTTTTGTCAACCTGTTCTTATTGGTTTTTAGACGTGAAAAAAATGCTTGTGTTGTGGTTTTCGGCCAGTCCTACCCATGAGACATTGCAAGCGTGTGTTTTACCTGCGCCATCTATTTTGTGTAATACAGAAATGTTGTCTCCCGATTGTAATGCCCAGTTCCCTGTATGTGACACATCTGAAATCTTGGGAGTTGTCTGCGAAATGACATGTATCAGGCCATTTTCTGTTCTTCAAATGAATGAAGTATTTCAGGTGAGAAGTCGTAGAAAATCAAACTATTTGATCGGTAAAATGACCTTTAATTATGATGCACGCGTCTAAACTCATCTTGGACTTCTCACGTCGAAAAAAACTCCCATGATTCCCTGCAGGCGTCCTACATAGGGGGAACTGGCAAATGGTTATCGAATTGCATCGTTTCCTGATTAATCATTTTCGTGTCAATTTGTTTCAGACGCTTCTTCTCAGCAAAGATGCGATGTTTAGCTTTTAAACAGGTCACGTCAATGACCTAGTATCAAATGATGTTCAGAGATTGGAGGAGGAGGCAATCAAGTTGTTTTTCTCTGGGAGTTTTACAGTCGTAGAAGTCTTGTTGTCTTCGCTGTTGCTGGTGTATTTTTGATTGGTTGGAAGGCCCTCATGGGAGTCATTTTCCTGAGTATTCTTGTACCTTATTTCTTTGTTTTCCTTTGTTGGTCCTGCCCTGCGCAAGCGCACTGCTACGGTGACAGACCAGCGTCTCTCCTTGATGAATCAGGTGGTTTCCGCGCCATCAAAACGCACGCGTGGGAGGATAAGTTTCGGGAAGAGATAAAAACTATACGAAGGTAAGGAGAAACAGATGCTAGGACGGTGTCAGGGCCTGGCTAGACTAGGCAACATTAGTCCAGACATTTCTACCAAACATTGTTTCCAGACATGTTTCCTTGGGTAGCTAAACTGGGAAACATACGTTTTGGAAGCAAAATTTGCGTCTGTGAGGCAAAAAATGTTTTTGACTTGATTCAGAAACATTTCCTAGCTTCCAGGACGCAAAATTTGCTTCCGCAACACATGTTTCTCGCGTGGCTAAACTGGGAAACATTTGCTTCTGCAGCAATGTTTCCGCGACAGTGTTTCCTAGTTTAGTCAGGACTTTACTCCTGAGCAATGTTTTCGCGGAAAACATTTTATAGAAGGAACGTTTGACAGAAAACGGAAGTAGATGATTAAAATTACATACAATGTGGTAAAAACTATGATAGCGGAGCCCGCGCACTAGCGCGTCAGCGGAGCACCATTGCTGAGGAAATTTGGTAACCTATCAAGCCAAGAAATTTTGGTAGTGACGTAATAGTCACGTGACCGTCCGTCTGTCCGTCCGCACCACAGGGTCACCAATATGAAGTGGCATACACTAAATATAACCCTGTGCTGAATCCCGTGTTTTTGGCCCGAAATCGCATGTTGACCCGCGTTGTAGCAAAACAAGCAAACACAGAAAAAGTCAAAAACAATTTGTTAATGGGAAAAAAAAGTTCAAAATAATACTCAGTTGTCTTTTTGGTGGGAGGCGAAAAGTTCAATTTAGGCGAAAAAAATTAGGCGATAAAGTTCAGGCGAAAAGTTCAAACTTGCCTTATCGGTTCTGTTGCGAACTCGGTCGGCACACCGCTTGAGTTCGCAGCTTTTCGCAGCGGTTTCGACGCCAAATATAGCAGAGCTAGTGCTTTCTGGTTTTTTCTGTCCACAACGATGGTTATTACGGCGGTCCGAACGCATTTTGCTAGGAAAAACACAAGCATTTTCATGTTCAAAGGCAGCTTACCTAGAAGAAAGAAACCTGAGTACTCATGGCCTAGTGGACTAATCACCGGCCTAGTGGACTAATCATGGCCTAGTGGACTAATAACCGGCTTTTTCTTTTTTTTTAAATTTATAGAATTGAATAAGAGTATTTTCACAAATTAATAAGTGCCAGCAAAAAAAGGGGGGGGCTCCGCTTTTAGGCTTGGCTAAATCTATATATAATGTTATTGGTTTTGAGGCGTTTTGCTGTATAGTTAACTTTCAAGCTAAGTCGTATTTAGATGTTAAACAATTTATAACAGACTTTTAATAGTTTTTAATCATTATTAATAAAGCCCGCCGATTTTCTTTCGGACAAAACACTACGAGGAAAATCGTTTGGGACGTTTTCCGTCTTATTGTAGACGTTATTTTGGAAGAAAGAATGTCGCCAAACCGTGCCCCTCTCCGCCTGAATACAATTTTGTCGACAAAACGTGGAATGTTAAAATTGTGGTCAAAAGTCAATTTGGCAACCCAAGGAAGAAAACCTGGGGGATGCCTAACACTAACGAAAACACTTGGGATGATTTTTTTGGGCGATCTGACCGCTTTACCCTATTCGGCCTGGGGGGAGGGCACAAAGAGCCCTCACCGACTTTGAATGCTAGGAAATATTCATTAATATAGAAGCAAAAGCCACCAAAATTTATCTGCAAACAATTTCGTGTCACGTCGTTGTTTATAAAATTTGTCGCTACATATTTTTGAGTGTCCTTTTGTTTTGCACTTTATAACTTTTTGATCAATTTTTAGCAGTTTTGAAGGTTTTGGAAAAAGCCAGAAATCGGAGATGGCCGCCCTTATTTCTTAATACGGAAACTACGTTTAAAATGGCGCCTTTCCCAAATCGCTTCAAAACTGCACAACAAGACCATGAATAGCAATAAAAACAACGCAGAAACATAGGTCATTATGGACGATATGTAAAACAATATACCGTGTGCGTCAACATGGAAAAGGATGAAGTATGCACACAATGAGAAAGGTTAACATGTGCGCCGATTGTGTTGCAACAGAGGATATTCTAACGTTGTCATAGCTTTTCTCATCAGTCCATAATAAGTCTTCGGCCAACGCCTCCATGAAACTGCGCGTAAGTAAAACCAGTGCACTCGGGGAGTTTGCAATAGGTTTCGTTTCCCTAAACAGAAAGATAGCTACGGTCAAGAGAGCTGCAGTGACTCGCCATAAGGTCCACAAAAAATGCAGGAAAAGGTCTCTTCCTCGTCCCGGCGGGGAGGGGGTACTTAGGTATATTGCTGACAGGGAAGTGTGCAGGCCTTAGTTTGGGTTTGGGGTGGAACGATTTCGACAACAATTCTTTAAAAGTGGACGAAATAAAGGCGTGTACACATTGCACCTGATTCACAGGGTTCTCTGGTTCTCAAGTCTGTCAAACCGCAGGTTTTAGCAGTTTATTTCTAAAGGTGAAGTTGCAGACTAACCTTCCTTGCCTCAAGAGGATCATAAAGTTCTATACTGTGGTAAGTAGAATTGATTGCATTGTTTAACAATAATTGAAACGTGTAAAGTATGAAAAATGTTCAAGAGATCACACTGTTATAGAAAATTGAATCACAGTTACATACCTTGGGTGTGAGAAAACAAACTCGTATTTTCACTGTTTTGTTTTTAGACACGAGATCAGCATCATTCGTAAGAAGTGTGCCGTGCTGTCAGGTTTTACCGCCCTTAAGGACATCTCAGTTCCTATGGTAACTCTGGTATCTATTGTCACTCTTGTGCTTACTGACCAGCCTCTCATGTAAATGTCTTCATGCTCCTTCCTTTTATCAATCTACTAAGCATATCTTGCCGTTTATTTTGCTGGACACATACGACGTTTATGCCTCACTCGGCAGAATAGAAGTCAGAGTTCTTCTACTGGAAAATCTGCCGATGATCCCTCATGGCCAGAATGAAGATGACACAATTAATATGAAGAGGAACTCGGCGAAACCAAAGACTAGTCTGGCTGGTAATAATAAGAACGACATAGAAGAAATTTCCATAAACAGGCAGGCGACTTTATGTGTGTCTAGTTTGACCTATAAACAAGACAAACGAAAGGATGAATTTATTCTGCAAGATATAGAATTCATCACGCCTCCGGAAAGTTTAACAGTGAACAGCCTGGCCAGTAGGCAGTGGAAAATCGCTTCTTCTTTCAGCAATCGCTGGAGAGATCTCATACACAAGTGGAACCATAAGTTGCAAAGGAAATGTTGTTTATGTGCCTCACTTACCTTGGGTTTTCTCAGGATGTACTTTTTTCAATTTTGTTTGTTTTTGTTTTTTACAGCTATAAACATAGTTAATAAAGCGCAATGGTTATGAAACCTGATAAATTTCTTTGTTCGAGGTATTTGTTACCGTTTTTCGGCCTTAAACGTGCACAAGCCAGAATAGCCTTTGAACTTTGTCAGGACAACAGACCAATAAAAATGTTGCCCTAAATTATTTAGTCATAAAAAGCGGTCGAAAAAACAAATGATTGTGCACTGTCGTGATATGATCAACATAAATTGTACCACCTTTGTTATCGCCCTTGAACTCTGCCGAGTTCCATAACCAGACCCTCGACTAACTATGCTATAAATCATGATAATTTTGATGCTGACAACCATGGAGAATCCCAGTTAGCTTCAGTACTGCTATAGCCAGTAACAGCAATTTACAAAAAAGACTTATTACAGCCTAATGACTACAACAGATTCACCTTACTCTAAATGACGACCCTCTCTCGATTAATCGTCACGTAAAAGAGATATAGGGATTTTTTTTCTTTTTAGTGCTATTTAACCTTGTCCATGATTAGAGTGAAAAATCATCCTTTCGAGAAGTCTGCTTTTGAGCGGCGTTCTCAATTCCTGCTCACTCAACTTGGCGCGAAATTTCATGACGAAAGGCATAATGGCAGTCTCATTCGGTGACGTCATGACATGAGCAGGAGGAGAGCGCCTGGGTACTAGGCTGGCCGTCGAGTTTACGGATCAGGGGCGCCTTCCATTTGATCAAAAGTTTCGGTTTGAAATTTCGAAAATTTCATGTGGTAAATGGAACAGTAACTCCGTAATTTTCCGGTTGGTTATACCAGCCCGAGTGGACCCAACCATTCCAGTCAGTTTGACTGAAATTTCCACAAATTTATGGCAGAGAGGTACTGGAAACCGAAATTTTCCCAGTTTTCCGGTTGTTCCGATTTTCTGGAACGTAAGGACAACCTCGCGAGGTATACCCAAAATTCTGGAATTTTATTCCGGAAAATTTCCGTTCCATTCGCCTCCCCACCCGGAATTTCCGGGATTTTTGATTGAATGGAAAGCGTTCCAGATTTATTTGTTTCTCGAACTTTTTCTTCCTGTCTATTACTGTAATAGCTTGCACGAGTGATAGTCTCTCCGGATGTGTGGCTGTCGTTTTTGACGAAGGAACCCCCACAAGACCAAAGGGACAACACAAACCTTGCGATGTATGGGCGCTTAGTCAGTGCAGCCTTCGTATTTACCATTATTCGATCTCAGGCATTCTTATTGGCTTCTTTGAAGTTTTCGAAGCTTCTTCATGATAAGATGGTTGTGACCGTATTGCAAGCACCCGTCCTGTTCTTTGACTTAAATCCATTGGGAAGAATAATGAATCGGTTCTCTAAAGATATAGAGTCGACCAGCACCTCATTGAACATCTCACATGATTGGCCATAAGAACAATAAGATAAGGGCACAAACAATGCCCCTATCCCTGAAGACAATGAGCAATATTGTTTTAGAATGCCTCTGAAATTAGAGGTTCACAAGAGGTACTGGACTACTCAAGATATAGGCTGTTTGGACGAGGTATTGCCGAAAAACGTTTTGATCTCAATTCAGGAGATGCTTGCGGCATTTGCATCAATACTCGTGCCAACTGTCACCAGACTCACCAATCCGTGGCTTCTGCTTGTTGTTGTACCAATGACTGTGTTATTCCTGTACATCACAAGGTATTATTTGAAGACATCCAGGGAGCTTAAAAGGTTGGAGTCAATTACCCGTAGTCCCGTCTTCTCACACGTTTTAGAGAGCATCGATGGACTGGACACGATTCGCACACGAGGGAGACAAACAGATTTTGTGGAACAGTTTCACAGGTATATACTGTGAGTTTTTCAGATTTCGATTTAAGTGGGCTTCACTGGTTGAATTCATACAAGAGACAAACCAAACCCCGTTTTGTCGAATGGGTACTTTCCTGTTCTGCTCTTTGCGGGGAGATTTTCATTTCTAGCCTGTTTACTGGCAGTTTCTGTCTTTTTTTCTTTTTGCTATTGCAATATTGCACAACATTGTACTAATTCCCTGGTTTCCCCCGATTCTGGCTGCCTTACTTGTGCCACGTTTCTTCCAGTTCCCTTCGTTATTCCCCCAGGGGTTTCATCTAATCACACTGCTTAGCAACATGCGGGGAGGCTCCGCCCAAATAGGTTGTCTTTTTTGTGCTTGCAGTACACGAAAGGGTAGTTTCTGTTATATAGTATGTTGAAGTGTCGCCAAAATACACTGAAAGAGATAGCAGCTAAATCTAAGTACTCAAAATTTTGCAAAATTTTGGCAAAAATCACAACTCAAAAGTCCCACAGTGACCTACTATTATTTTTGATGACCTACTATTTTTTATGTATAAAGAAGGTGCAATTTTGTCCTAGGTATATGAAAGGGGTGACCATTTCGGTAAAATAAGGATAATAAAGGATAAGGGTTTGAACCTAGAGGAGGGGCCTCCCCGTGCGAAACTGTAACGAGTACCTCCTCCCCAACCCCCGGGTTACCTCGTTGTTAACTCAGCGAAGCTCTTAAAACAAAGAAGTTTTTAACCATTTAATCAAGGGTTACTTGTTTTCATCCTTAGCTCAGTAATGATAGCGGTGTACGAGTACAAGTGATTGTTGTTTTTCTTCCTGTAGACATCAAGATGTTTATAATCAGTCGCTTATCACGGTAAAGGCAAGCGTAAGGTGGCTTGGTGTATGTGTGGATCTTCTCATTTCCTTGTTTATTGATACAGTAGCCATAGCTGCAATTTTGGTGAGTGAAGATGCCCGTAGGTTTATTTTCTTCGGCACCAAAAATATTACTTAGCATCTACCTCAGAATCTGCTTTTTATCGGTATGTTGTTTAGCTTTTTGTATGTTATGATGCTCCTCCTTCGCTGGCCGTGTTGAGGGTTCGCTTTTAATGTTGTATCCAAACAATGCTACCTCACCCAATCGGACAACGATATCGATTGAACCCCAGTGTACTATGGCTATGGGCAAGGACCATACTCCGCTGTTATTTTAGTATCAAATTCCACCGAAAAGTCGTTGATGTATAGTTGGCACAGTAAAGACAAGAACACTGAGGTGCAAAACTCCACCATGAAAAAACAATGGGAAACCTGTTCCAATTGGGGGGAATGGCAAGGGGGTCAAACTTCCTGGCTTCCCGTAGCCTTTAACTTCAACTTCTGCACCCCATCAGATAGGGCACAGGGGGGAGGAGAGAGTAATAAAAACAGAGTGCCGCAGATAAATCGAGACGAATGACAATTGATTTGGTTATTCGGTGACCCTGCGAAAAGGATACACCCAATTCATTCCTCCCTAAAACAAAGGACCTCTACGATATAACAGGGTCGTAACGAGGTATATTTTTCCATCACTGATCCCATTTTTTGGCCAAAAATGTTGATCCCTGGTACCCAAAATGTAGCTAAATCTGTTCCCTGATTCCACTCTGTCCGGAGCATAGGGCTTCCACAATCTTTCTCCCCAGCGGACGTAGAAGTGCCTATAGGGACCTACCGGTCCCCTCTTCTCCGGAGGTGCCTCATCGTGGTGTAGGGGTGTACTCAGGTTGAAAGTTGGGAACAGCGACCCCTGAGGCCATTGGGCGCACGTCCCTGGTCACCCACCCTCCGACGGGATATTTTTGGTTTACAGAAACCGAAGCAGACGGATTCAAAGAAGCAGAGAAAAATTGAAAGTCAGAAACAGTTATATCCTCACAAATCGTACGTTTTTAATTTCTTTCTTTATGGCTCATCAAGGCATAGAAAAGCGCGATCCCTGATCCCTTAAAACATGTAAAAAAAATTGATGATCCTGATTCCATGACTTGTGATCCCAGATCCCGTGACTGTGGTCCTTGATCCTATATACCTCGTTACGACCCTGATATAAAGAACACATTATAGGGAGAAAAGAGATAAAAGTTCTAGTTACAAGGAAATATTTTATTTGTGCCGGTACTGTGTTATACCACCACCGTCATAGCTGGAATACAGGCACTGCATGTCGACAAATTCCCATCTAAATCCTAGTTAAAAATTGTATTTAAACAACAACTAACCCCAGTCTAGGTTTGGGCGACACGAGTTAACAAACCGAAAGTTCAGTCTTTAAGTGGACGGTATCCCGCCAAACTATCAAAGTTTTCCTTCCCTACTTTCATTTAGTTGTTATATTGTCAAACGGCCATCAAATATTAAACTAAATTGACCAAAACAAGTCGAAAGAGCAAAACTGAACAATTATTTTGGGGATAAAAGTAAGATTGCAAGGATGGAAATTGATTGCAGTCTGTCAAATTTGATTCCTTACTTACAGGATATCCAAGAAAAAAATTGCAATTCCTCTTATTTCACATGATAAAATAGAGCAACGGTACAGTACGTTCCTGACCATACTTAAGAAAACACGATGTATCAGACGGGGTAATGTCTCTTTAAGTAAGATTTCCTAATTTCCTACTACTTTTTACCGGACTTGGACTGGTTTATGTCATCCAAGCTGCGGCTCTCACTCAGTACGCCGTCAGAAAATCATGTGATGTCGAAAATTTCATGACGTCAACTGAACGGGTTATGACGTACACCAAACTCGACTCTGAACCTGGATACACAGAAAGACGACTTCCCCCGGAGCACTGGCCAACGGTGAAGGAAATATCACATTCCAAGACGTAACACTGACGTACTATCCGGGGGGACCTCAAGTGCTGAAGAAAATCAACCTTATTATCAAAGGAGGAGCAAAGATCGGTGCTGTAGGCCGCACGGGTGCAGGAAAGTCTTCATTTGTGGCAGCTCTTATGCGCATGCCAGATGCCGATGGAGACATAATGATTGATGGAGTTCCAATAAAGGAGATCAACCTCCGTGAATCTTGACGATCTATCTCCGTTCTTGGCCAAAGTCCTGTCCTTTTTAGTGGACCGTTAAGGAAAAAATCTCGATCTTATGGGACATTTCGAAGATGTAGAATTATGGTGAGCTCTGGATAATGTGGAACTGAAAGATTTGGTGGAAGGTATGGAGAGGCAGTTGGATTACGAGTTGTTGGAAAATGGTGAAAATGTCAGTGTTGGAGAGCGCCAGCTTATCTGTTTGGCTCGTGTGTTGCTGCAGCAAAACAAGATCATCATCTTGGATGAGCCCACTGTGCATGTGGATCCAGACACAGAAGAAACAATCTGGAATGTAGTCCGTGAGAAACTGAAGGACTCCACAGTCATCACTACAGCTCATCGTTTGAACACCATCGGAGATTGCGACATGATTTTAGTTTTAAAAACTGTGGAGGCTGGTGAATTTCAAAAGTTTGATGCCCTTGTAAATAGAAAAGAAAGCGCCTTGTCTTAAATGGCTCGAGTTGCTGTCATGTTTGCCTTACAGTCGTATCTTTCCTTTACTACTAACAGGGGCGTAGCTACCTTTACGCACGGGCGCACGTGCGTACCTGAAAAAGTCGAAAATAAATTAATGATAAGCAATCAGAACGCTTCAATGATCCCCCAAAAAAGCAACTTACAAAGAATTTTACGACTTAGGTGTCATTTCAAAGCAAGTAAGAACGCTTACGCTTAAAACATAACTTCACCATGGTGATGATAAAGAAAATTTAATGAACGGCTGGTGAAAAAACATTAGGAATTGAGTTGGGGAGGGAGGGGGGGAGATTTGGAAAATTGTGCACACCTCTGGAAAAATCCTGGCTACGCCCCTGACTAAAGTTCTTTATGGTTGTGCAACCCATTATTACAATAATGCCGTGTATGATAGCAAACCCCTCGACGTTTGCTCAAGCCATCCTGAGGCTGAGCCTTCCTTGCATTAGCTAAAAAAAACACTCGGTAATCACAGCGTTTAATTATGGGCAGGTGCTGTCCCGAACTTGTCGAATGCCCCGGCTACAAGCATTATGCAGGCACCTCCATCGAAACTTTTAAATCAATGCGAGTAATGAAACACATTTTTTTAGCATTTGAGTGTACACGTTTTTTAGCTTTTTACCTCACTTTTTAGCTCCATTTGTTTTTCTTTTACTTAATATGTATACATTTTGAATCGTTTTCTTTATCTGAGAAAATGTAATTTAGGAATTCATTTTTATTAATCTGCACATTGTATGACTTTTGTGCTATAGAAATTGTCGTTATCGTTATTATAATTCGTCGCAGTTATTAATTTAAGGATTCGAGTATTAAAATACACTGGAACAAAATAAACAAAATCACTTTCAGTGTTTGCCGATCAAAGCAAAGCCGCATTAAGGGGGACCACGGTAAGACAAGACCGAATCTGTGCCCCTCAGATGCGGCCCGCGGGTCGCCCGCGGGTGAGAAAGGGTGGGAAAAAGCAATAGTGTGTATAAAAGACGAAGGCGAACTAAAAAGTATTGTCATGTGAAATGCGCCAAACGACAGGTCCACCGCACAGTCAACGATTAACTATTAAGGCTCCGTATTTAAGATGCTGCTATTGATCAGAATCTAGTACCACACAATTACTATATTTAGATACCAGTGCTGGAACGTTGATTTCAGTTTTCAGGAAGCCCAGGTGACGATTCTCTCGGCAATTGACAGTTACAAGGAGTGAGAGAGTTGTTGCGTTCATAGAAAAAGCCGGACTGATTGAGGACAAGTTAATGACTTTTTCTTTGGACTGGAAGTTGTTTTTGAATGACTTAAGTCCGGTTTTATGGTAGGGTAAATTCTTTCACGCCAAGTCCGTAAAACAGAGAAACTTTGCGATTTAAAACATGAGAGTTGTGAAATTAATGTTTGTTAAAGGTTGTATGGAAATTATTGCAAAAAATTTGAATCCCTCGATCGACGTTAGGTTCCAATTTATGATTTGAGGAACAATGAACAACTAAACAAGGAACTCGAGAGAGATGAAGGATTTTGTCCACCACCTGTGCTTTTTTAGAATAAATAAAGAAATAAATTAGTAATTTTTCTTTTCGTTTTTCTAGATTTTTTAACTTTTCTTTAAGTATTGTAAGGGCATTGAGACTATGTAAAATGCCCTAAATATATTATTATTATTATTATTATTATTATTATTATCATTATCAAGATTTAGAGCAGTAGATCCACCCTTTAGCACCCTTTGCATCAGTGACTAATCAAGTACTCTCAAGTACGGTGAATCATGAATTTGATTTCATCCTTAAGTTTTATTGGCGGTGGAAAAGTAGCAAAAGATATCGTTAAAGCATTTTTGTTCGCTGGAATAATCAAAGCAAATGCGATTGTTGCCAGCTCTCGCTTAGAGGAGGACTCGAGTCAACTTCGATCCATGGATTGTACCGTGACTGGCGACAACAAGCGAGTGTGTGCAACATGCGAACCAGCGACGCATGCGAGCCATGCGAGTCAACGTGCGAGCCATGTGAGCCATTCATGCGAGCCATGCGAGTCATATAAAATAACTGTCACGTCTACGTTTTGAAAGTTTCTCACCTGCTTTGTTTTTGTTTTGTTTTGTTTTGTTTCGTTTGTTCTTCTTTTTTTTTTTAATGTAAACTACGAAACTAATCTCTGTAGGGGCTTCTGTAGGGTCACTCCCGTATTTTTGGTCAGCGAATTCTCTATGATTATTTATATATTTATTTCTTTATTTCTTTATTTATTTTAAAAAAAGCACAAGCAGTGGACAAAATCCTTCATCTCTCTCGAGTTCCTTGTTTAGTTGTTTAATATTCCTCAAATCATAAACTGGAAACCTAACGTCTTCCCTTGACTGACCATTCTAGTCCATTTCAGTCTACGATGGTTGTCAGTTTCCATGTGGCAAACTCTCGCGGTTTTCCCGCCAAAGAAACTGTCATCTACCGAGGGTATTACATTTCGATTACATATGGAGCTGCATGGCGGATTTTTTAAAGCCCTGGTGCCAATATAAAGCTGGCCTGCTGGCCAGCCCGCTCAAATAATGTGTGACTGTTATTTTTTTTAAGAGTAAAAAAAATGCTGTTATTGTTAGCAGCTGATTTCGATGACTTTGCCTTTATCTTATAAGAACAAAAAATATTCCATTAGTTACTTTTTACACTGTAAAGTAATTGTGTTGCTTAGTAAATATGGGCAGCTTTGCTTTGATGATTAATTGCACATGACACGTTTAATTTTAGGGACATTAAATATGAGAGTGCATTTGAACATTGCCTTGTTGTAAAAGTCTCACACTAATATAAGGTTTTGAGCAAAGGCACTTGGCACGATAGCTGTCAATTAGCTGAACTTGCTCATGTGTACAGCTTGACAAGGAAAACGTGTCATGGAATTGCCTTTGTGTAAAAATTCTGTGACTTGGTACAAAACCATTCAAATGAAGTTGAGTTTGATTTCCTTTGAATAAACCTATGAGTAACACACATTTTGTAATGAAATACAATTATAATACTTTATCATTGTGAAAAAAAGTTACAAAATTAGCACCTTAATCATAAAGTCCTAAGGCGCCTTACAAATCAATCTTGAAGTGTTAAAAGTAGATTAAAAATTCAACACAAAATCAAAATTCATCTTCTCTAAGATTAATCTATCGAAATCTAAAACATCCAAATATAACTAAGATAGTGACTAGGACTCTTCAAACCAGAGGTAAAAGGAAATTAGCTAGTGAGACTGCTTACTTTGTTGCAATGCTAACTTCAAGTGTATCAACGCAACTACTTGAACTCATTTTTGTATGTATGCACTTAAATTTCATTTTTCTTCCACTAAAAGTGATGAAAATGCTGTGATCCTGTTTTATCATCCACTCGGGGGTGGAAGGGGAATAAAGAATAACGAGTTAAATCAGTAAATGAATAAGGAATATTCCGAGTTTGAACATTCGGAATAATGATCTCAGTCCCTTTAAAGGAATAATGAATACTGCACAATGTTGTAATCACTCGACTGTGTAAAATCTTTGTCGGTGTCTGCGACTATGTGTGAAGACCAGCTAGGACTAGAACAGTCGTATTTTTTGTGTTTGTCTGTGAAAGCGCGCGGCTTACCTCCAGTGATACTGATGGCAAAAAGTCTTTCCTGGCGACGTTTTCATGATTGGTGCCTCTTTTGACAGTATTCAATTGTTTTTTATTAAGGGATGGACCACTTGACTTCTGCGGGGAGGAGAGTTGAGTGAATTTAGCAAAAATATCCTATGGCAGATTTTTACAATGAAAAAATTCATGTGCAACACCCATGTCAATAATGATTTGCTTAGACATAAACCCTCTGTTATGTTAATTTTAGCACCAACGCTGCTTTAAAATACTTGTAGTAATCTACATAAGTTACCTTGACAATGGCGTCATGAAGACACCGAAACATCGGTTTTTATCGTTTATTTTTGACACCCATGTCGGAAACAAAAATTATTGCCACATACGGTGAGCCGAAAACAAATTCCTGTGGCTGACACATTCAAGTAACGTTATTTGTTACAGACTAATGAAAGATTTTTAATATAGAAGTTAGCATACACATAGCTAGCGCAAAAAGTGACTTGAAACCGCAACTAAAAAACATGTGCTCCTCAGATGCTGGAAATTGCATTTCCGAGGATGAACTTGCAAAATTTTAAATTCCGGGGGAGCGTGCCCCCAGACCCCCTAGACACTCCCGCCTTCACACTGGGCGTTTTTTTAATGAAACCCTTTCTCTAAATCCTAAATAGGCACCAGGGCTGTGGGTCCCATTTCTTTCGTAGGTTCCATGTAAAAAAAAAAACGTAAACGAACCCTGATTCAGAGATATTTCCGAGTAAGAAAATCTTGAAAAGAGCTAACGTGTTTTCGACACATTTTTTTTTTGTCTTTGTAACATTGCGCTTTTCTGTTAATTCATGCTCATTATCCACATATGATATGAAATTAAACAATTTGCAGCCATTTCAAACTTTGTAAGCGGTCTTAACATTTATCTCCTATCTCATGCACAGGCATTGTACCTGAAGTTGTCAAACAAAATCTGAATAGCAGCTGAACGCAATAATGACTAAGGAATATCCGTAAAAAATGTTAAATAAATAATGAATAAGGCAGAAGAAAAAATTCCCCTTCCACTCCCGTTATCCAGTATTATTGTCTACCTTTCTACTTACAGTTGCAGCATTTATAACTGATTTGTTTGCTTCAATCTTGTCGTGCTCGTAGTCAGCCCTACGCTTTTCAAGTTCTGCCACTTGTGGCGTTTTACACACTTTATGTAGCCTGTTCGACTTGAGTTGTGAAGGTTGTGGGAGTTGTGGGAGTTGTGAGGGTTGTGAGAGTTGTGGAGGTTTTGAGGGTTGTGAGTGAGGGTTGTGGGAGCTGTGAGAGTTGTGGAGGTTGTG
Source organism: Siderastrea radians (assembly GCA_964017195.1). Lineage (NCBI taxonomy): Eukaryota > Metazoa > Cnidaria > Anthozoa > Scleractinia > Rhizangiidae > Siderastrea > Siderastrea radians. The sequence goes on along the minus strand of OZ024890.1, from coordinate 47,230,535 downwards.
AGGGTTGTGAGGGTTGTGAGAGTTGTGTGGGTCGTGAGAGTTGTGGAGGTTGTGGGAGTTGTGAGGGTTGCGGGAGTTGTGGAGGTTGTGAGAGTTGTGGGAGTTGTGAGGGTTGTGAGAGTTGTGGAAGTTGTGAGGGTTGTGAGGGTTGTGGGAGTTGTGAGGGTTGTGGGGGTTGTGAGGATTGGGAGGGTTGTGGGAGTTGTGAGGATTGCGGGTGTTGTGGGGGTTGTGGGAGTTGCGAGAGTTCTGGGAGTTGTGAGGATTGTGGGAGCTGTGAGGTTGTGAGAGTTGTGAGGGTTTTGGGAGTTGTGAGGGTTGTGGGTGTTGTGAGGGTTGTAGGAGTTGTGAGGGTTGTGGAAGTTGTGAGGGTTGTGGGTGTTGTGGGAGTTGTGAGGGTTGTGAGGGTTGTGGGAGTTGTGGGGGTTGTGAGGGTTGTGGGAGTTGTGGGGGTTGTGAGGGTTGTGGAAGTTGTGAGGTTGTGAGGGTTGTGGGAGTTGTGAGGGTTGCGGGATTTAATGAAAATTCAACGTTCCACTGAATTATTTACGAAAGAGGCAAGCACTAAAATGCCTGTGTATTTGATTTCTGAGAATAAAGAAAAGTGGTGCAGCTAGAGTGAAACAAGTTTATTAGTGCTGTGCACTATTTAGTGTCCCCTACTTTAAACAAAGGGCTTACTTATTACGCTTAGTAGCTGTCTATTTTGCCCTCGCAGTAAAATACACTGCTGTACTGTTCTACAGCCATCTCGGTTGTGGTCGTTGTACCCCAACCTGAAGCACAACCCCTAAAAGTCCATCCAAAAACGTGCCAGGTATAAATCTTTGGGTCTGTTCTACACGATCTATTGGTGCTACACGATCTATAGGATCTACAGCATCTATTTGCTCTAGAGGTTCCATACGATGTATGACTCAAGAAAGCGTTTGCTCAAAAGAAAAAACAACAACAACATCAACGAGTGAGAGAAAGTGAAAGAGAAAGAGCAGAAAAGAAACATGACGGGCTGTGGATGGCTGGTGTGGAAAAGAGTTAACTCTCAGGTGATGGGAAAAGAGTTAAACATTTTAAGGCTACAAATGTCATAGTAGAGTAGGTTATTTTTAGGTGCCCCAGTGTAAGGTTTCTATGTCAAAACTGATCGTTTGTTAAAATGCCAAAAAAAAATAATTATGAGGCAATGACTGCCTTCAATCATCATAACTATATTCCAATAGTGATCTCAAAACTACAGAATATATTTTACGCTTCAAAAGGGCACCCACCTGCGCCAGAAAGGAGTGCCTTTTTATGCTCAAAGTAATGGCAAATAATGCCTTCTTAATAGACATTTCGACCAATAAATAATGGAGTACCGTGCGTGTAAATTCAGTTTAGCGCGTGGAAATGGAGAAGGGACAGATAAAGAAGGGAATTATACGAGACTACAAGGCCCGACCTGAGTTTTTTACGAGCCATTGATCAATGAGGCAAAGCCGAGTTAAATGCCGCTCATAGAACACGCGGACGAGTATTCTAACTAGTAGGCGATTCATTGCTGCAACCGAGAAAAATATAATAACCGTCACACGGATGAGATCTCGTGGTTGTTGCACAGGACCCAGGCACATAAGCAGACCACTTTAGTGGCAAAATATAAGGACTTGTTTGGAACCATCCTCTCTTGATGGAACTTTATCGCTAGTTTAGTCAGGAAACTAAAAATGACGATAAGTAGCTAGCTGTTAGGTTTCAGAAACCGTTAATCTTTGATTAGCACACCCAACAAGCGTCTTCGTATTGCGTCAAAATAGAATATCAATATGACTCTTTTTGTCTCTTCTTAAAAGAACAAATTATTTTCCATTCATATTTCCTGTTTTCTCTTGTTAACACTATCTTTTTTTATGTATCTCTTGCCGTGATCAACAATTGCCAATCGCCATTTTCAGTCACGGCAGCAAAATCAAACATTATTGTGTAATCAAAAGCGGAAATCGACTGTTCTCATCGGTTGTGTATGCTTAACAATCAACACAAGTATAATCACGATATGCTCCTGACAAAACCCTATCCTAAGAACGTATCACTGTTCGCTGTAATCTAACGCTATTTCTCTTAACTTTTATCGCAACATATTGAATACCACTGACCGTGAAATCATTGATAAACGACGCATTTACATATGGAATTCTAACAGCAGTACCCTAGACACCCTTGTTATCTGATACCAGTGATACATCAACTCCACTACAAACTTTCGTAGTTGCCGTCCCACCACGAGATGAAAATATACTTCCGAAGGGTGGCGCGCGCATCTATGCGGGCAGTTAGCACACTCGCACTGACGCGCACACAAAAACCGCAGTGGGTGTGTACTTATTAAGGTCGGCACACACGAGGGGACTAGTCGAGGGACTTGTTGCAGCGACTAGTGCCCTGTAATGTTTACACGATGGGACAAGTTGCGGGGACAAGTCCCCGTTGAAGGGTTTACACGCGGGGACCTGTTAATAGCAAATAGCAAAATCTAGGGCGCTTTTACTGAAATTCGCGTAAACGTGAAGACGAAAAATGGAGCGGTCCCCAACATTGAAACCGAATTTAGCAAATTAACCGCAAAACATTTTAAAAAGTAAATCGGCTCAATAAAACTGCACACTGTTCATCCATAAGTCTATGAGTGTTTGTCATTTGCAATTTCGATAAAGTTTTTTCTCCAGTGTCAAATATTGGTGATACAGAAGAGCAAAAAGGCGACTGTTCGATCAAGACTCCCAATACAAACAAATTCAAGATTTATTCTTCAGGCCAACTGGAAAAAAAGTAAAAGATCCGATGAAATATTTTCATTTGGTCGCAGGGACTTGTCCCGCGAACAGTTCACACGAAGGGACCAAGCATAGTTCGTGGGACTAGTCCCCAGGACTGGTCCCACGAATTCAAATCAGTTTGAATTCGTGGGATTAGTCGCAGGGACTAAATTTTGGTCCCTGCGACTACATTTTTTGACTAAAATGGGTAGTGCACACGAAGGGGCTTGGTCCCCGGGACTAGTCGCAGGGACCAGCAGTTGCAGGGACTAGTCCCCTCGTGTGTGCTGACCTTTACTGTTGTTTGTTGTGAAGTGAAATTCTTGTTGTTTTGGATTTTCGTGATGCCAGACACACTTGAAAGATTGTGCTAAATCTGCATGTTTACTTCACGTTGTAGAATAAGTAACCTTGACCGTGCTGATCGTAAAATCAACACAGGTGTGGTCACATTTGCAAATAATATTTATATCAGTAGGGATTAAGATTTTGGGACACCTTTACTTGTTTTAACCAAAATATCGAGACCACCACCAAGAATTGCTTTGTGTAGTTGAGTAGTATGACGTAAACAAAAGATTAGGCTTACCTGTTATATTAAGAGCAATCAACTCTGTTAGTCACTTCGACTTCTTCTTTACATCTTGTACTCAGTTGCGAAGCAAGGCTAGGGTTGTAGCTCTAAGGAACAGACCTAAGTAAGGAACATGGATGGGCAACGAATTCCTTCCGTCAAACCACACCTTCTAAGGAATGTCTTTCAGGTCAACTTGGCTATAACCTAGCTTGAGCGCAAACCTCTTGCATAGCTTATAATTAGGACAACTGGTGCAAAGATCAATAAACGAGTGATAATCCAGAGATACCCAGTTAGTGATCTATTATATGTTTCAGCTTTTTTTCTCGTTTCATTCTTTGTTTGGCTCTTCGACTGCTTTCAATAAACAGCGAAAGAACAAACGACGTTAAGTTGAAAAAAAAAAAAACTTTTTCGTCGGAGATCATTGGAGATCTAGCTGGAAACCTGGGGCCTGTTTCTCGAAAGTCCCGGTAACTTTTAGCACCCGGAGCTATTATAATATTTTAAAACCAAAATCTATAGTATGTTGGCGTAGATTTTCGCCTGCATACCAACCCGATTTGTTTTATCAATTTAGAATTTCATTGCTCAGCTTTTAAAACCAACAAAATTCGAGTCTTTAACCAAACAATCTAAAATCGTTTATCATGACAAGTCTTACTCTTTTGAGACAGATTTTGGCTAATTAATCAGGTTTAATGGTAAAAAAGAAACATTTGAAACAAAATATCCATCGCGCACATAAAACAGGGCAAGAACGTCATGCTAGCCCACATATAAGGCACTAATGACATTACAATCCTATATGAACATATACACCAAGGATTAACGCATCTGCCTCCACTAACACACACTTTCCTTCATTTGTACTCACTTTCCTTCACTTGTACTTACTTACTTACCTTCACTCATACGCTCTTCCCTCCACTTGTACTTACTTACCTTCACTCATACGCACTTTCCTTCATTTGTATTCACTCATACGCACTTTTCTTCACTTGTACTCATTTACCTTCGCTCATACGGACTCTCCTTCACTTGTACTCACTTACCTTCACTCATACGCACTTTCCTTCACTTGTACTCACTTACCTCCGGAGACTTGTACTACTTACCTTCACTCATATGCACTTTCCTTCCCTTGAACTCACTTACCTTCAATCATACGCACTTTCCTTCACTTGTACTCACTTACCTTCACTCATACGCACTTTCCTTCACTTGTACTCACTTACCTTCACTCATAAGCACTTTCCTTCACTTGTACTGCTTACCTCACTTGTACTCACTTTCCTTCACTTGTACTCACTTACCTTCACTTGTACTCATTTACCTTCACTCATACGTACTTTCCTTCACTTGTACTCACTTACCTTCACTCACACGCACTTTCCTTCACTTGTACTCACTTGTATTCACTCATACGCATTTTGCCCCACTTGCACTAACTTACCTTCACTCATACGTACTTTCCTTCACTTGTACTGCTTACCTCACTTGTACTCACTTTCCTTCACTTGTACTCACTTACCTTCACTTGTACTCATTTACCTTCACTCATACGCACTTTCCTTCACTTGTACTCACTTACCCTCACTTGTACTCACTTTCCTTCACTTGTACTCACTTACCTTCACCTGTACTCACTTACCTTCACTCATACGCACTTTCCTTGACTTGTACTCACTCATACGCACTTCTCTTCACTTTTACTCACTTTCCTTCATTTGTACTCACTTACCTTCACTTGTACTCACTTACCTTCACTCATATGCACTTTCCTTCCCTTGTACTCACTGACCTTCAATCATACGCACTATCCTTCATTTGTACTCACTTACCTTCACTCATACGCACTTTCCTTCACTTGTACTCACTTGTGTTCACTCATACGCACTTTTCCCCACTTGTACTCACTTACCTTCACTCATACGCACTTTCCTTCACTTGTACTGCTTACCCTCACTTGTACTCACTTTCCTTCACTTGTACTCACGTACCTTCACTTGTACTCACGTACCTTCACTCATACGCACTTTCCTTCACTTGTACTCACTTACCCTCACTTGTACTCACTTTCCTTCACTTGTACTCACTTACCTTCACTTGTACTCACTTACCTTCACTCATACGCACTTTCCTTCACTTGTACTCACTTACCTTCACTCATACGTACTTTCCTTCACTTGTACTCACTTACCTTCACTCATACGCACTTTCCTTCACTTGTACTCACTTACCTTCAATCATACGCACTTTCCTTCACTTGTACTCACTCATAAGCACTTTTCTTCACTTGTACTCACTTTCCTTCCCTTCTACTCACTTACCTTCACTTGTACTCATTTACCTTCACTCATACGCACTTTCCTTCACTTGTACTCACTTACCTTCACTCATACGCACTTTTCTTCACTTGTACTCACTTACCTTCACTCATACGCACTTTCCTTCACTTGTAATCACTTACCCTCAATCATACGCACTTTCCTTCACTTGTACTCACTCATACGCACTTTTCTTCACTTGTACTCATTTGCCTTCACTTGTACTCACTTTCCTTCACTTGTACTCACTTTCCTTCACTGTACTCACTTACCTTCACTCATACCTGACCTGATCTAGTCGTTCCGTTTACCATGTTTTAGTCCAGCGAGTGATTACGTCGTTGTTATTTTAAAACTGACTCACTGTCATTTTAAAAACTGACTAGCACTTGTCGGTCTTTTATTTTGCGATGGCACCATCACCAGCCAAAAAAACTTGACGGGTCTCTGATTTAAAAAGCAAAAAAAAAAAAAAAAAAAAAAAAAAAAAAAATATATATATATATATATATACACATATATATATATATATATATATATATATATATATATATGCACTAAATATTATTAAAAACAACACCGAGGGAAACTACAACAGCGACTTGAGGTAATCGAGCTTTAACAATGACCCCTTTTCAGATTCAGTAACATTTAGTAGGACACATTGTGAGCTTCATCGGGGATTGAATTCAAACCGCTAACGCGAATACGTTTTTTCACCTTCAAAGACGTTACATTATATAGTAAAGGTAATTGCATGCATGTAAAGGTAAGTGCGTATGAGTGAAGATTAGTGCGCGTAAGTGAAGGTAATTGTGTATGAGTGAAGGTAAGTGCATATGAGTGAAGGTATCGGCGTACGAGTGAAAAGGAGTGCGTATGAGTGAATGTCAGTGCGTGAAAAGTGCGTGTAGGTGAAGGTAATTGCGTATGAGAGAAGGTAAGTGCATATAAGTGAAGGTAACTGATTATGGGTGGAGAAAAGTACGTATAGGTGAAGAAACGTGCCTCTAGATGATGGTAATTGTGTGTAGGTGAAAGCAAGTGCGTGCAAGTGAAGGTAATAGCGTATGAGTGAAGTTAAGTGCATATAGGTGAAATTAAGTGCGTATGAGTGATGACAAGTGCGTTTAGGTGATGGTAAGTGCGTGTGGGTGAAGGTAAGTGCGTGTAGGTGAAAGAAAGTGCGTATTAGTGATAGTAAGTGAGTGTAGGTGACGGTGAGTGCGTATGAGTGATAGTAAGTGCGTGTAGGTGACGGTAAGTGTGTGCAATAGAAGGTAAGTGCATATGAGTGATGATGTAAGTGCGTGCTGGTGATGGTAAGTGCGTATAGGTGAAGAAAAGTGCGTACAGGTTAAGGTAAGTGAATGTTGGTGAAGGTAAGTGCGTGAAGGTGATGGTAAGTGCGTAGGAGTGGAGGTAAGTGAGTACAGGTGAAGGCAAGTGCATATGAGTGAAGATAAATACGTGCAGGTGATGATAAGTGCGTATAGGTGAAGGAAAGTGCGTACAGTTGCAGGTAAGTGAGTGCAGGTGGAGGTAAGTGCGTGAAGGTGATGGTAAGTGCGTATGGCTGAAGGTAAGTGAGTACAGGTGAAGGTAAGTGAGTACAATTGAAGAAAAGTGCGTATGAGTCAAGGTAAATGAGTACAAGTGAAGGTAAGTGAGTACAAGTGAAGAAAAGTGCGTATGAGTGAAGGTAAATGAGTACAAGTGAAGGTAAGTGAGTACAACTGAAGGAAAGTGCGTATGAGTTTAAGTGAGTACAATTGAAGGAAAGTGTGTATGAGTGAAGGTAAGTGAGTACAAGTGAAGGAAAGTGCGTATGAGTGAAGGTAAGCGAGTACAAGTGAGGGTAAGTGAGTACAAGTGAAGGATAGTAAGTACAAGTGAGGGTAAGTGAGTACAAGTGAAGGAAAGTGCGTATGAGTGAAGGCAAATGAGTACAAGTGAAAGAAAGTGCGTATGAGTGAAGGTAAATGAGTACAAGTGAAGGTAAGTGCGTACAAGTGAAGGTAAGTGAGTACAAGTGAAGAAAAGTGCATATGAGTGAAGGTAAGTGAGTACAAGTGAAGGATAGTGAGTACAAGTGAAGGAAAGTGCGTATGAGTGAAGGTAAATGAGTACAAGTGAAAGAAAGTGCGTATGAGTGAATGTAAATGAGTACAAGTGAAGGTAAGTGCGTACAAGTGAAGGTAAGTGAGTACAAGTGAAGAAAAGTGCGTATGAGTCAAGGTAAATGAGTACAAGTGAAGGTAAGTGAGTACAAGTGAAGAAAAGTGCGTATGAGTGAAGGTAAATGAGTACAAGTGAAGGTAAGTGAGTACAACTGAAGGAAAGTGCGTATGAGTTTAAGTGAGTACAATTGAAGGAAAGTGTGTATGAGTGAAGGTAAGTGAGTACAAGTGAAGGAAAGTGCGTATGAGTGAAGGTAAGTGAGTACAAGTGAAGGTAAGTGAGTACAAGTGAAGGATAGTAAGTACAAGTGAGGGTAAGTGAGTACAAGTGAAGGAAAGTGCGTATGAGTGAAGGCAAATGAGTACAAGTGAAAGAAAGTGCGTATGAGTGAAGGTAAATGAGTACAAGTGAAGGTAAGTGCGTACAAGTGAAGGTAAGTGAGTACAAGTGAAGAAAAGTGCATATGAGTGAAGGTAAATGAGTACAAGTGAAGGTAAGTGAGTACAAGTGAAGGATAGTGAGTACAAGTGAAGGAAAGTGCGTATGAGTGAAGGTAAATGAGTACAAGTGAAAGAAAGTGCGTATGAGTGAATGTAAATGAGTACAAGTGAAGGTAAGTGCGTACAAGTGAAGGTAAGTGAGTACAATTGAAGAAAAGTGCGTATGAGTCAAGGTAAATGAGTACAAGTGAAGGTAAGTGAGTACAAGTGAAGAAAAGTGCGTATGAGTGAAGGTAAATGAGTACAAGTGAAGGTAAGTGAGTACAACTGAAGGAAAGTGCGTATGAGTTTAAGTGAGTACAATTGAAGGAAAGTGTGTATGAGTGAAGGTAAGTGAGTACAAGTGAAGGAAAGTGCGTATGAGTGAAGGTAAGTGAGTACAAGTGAAGGTAAGTGAGTACAAGTGAAGGATAGTAAGTACAAGTGAGGGTAAGTGAGTACAAGTGAAGGAAAGTGCGTATGAGTGAAGGCAAATGAGTACAAGTGAAAGAAAGTGCGTATGAGTGAAGGTAAATGAGTACAAGTGAAGGTAAGTGCGTACAAGTGAAGGTAAGTGAGTACAAGTGAAGAAAAGTGCATATGAGTGAAGGTAAATGAGTACAAGTGAAGGTAAGTGAGTACAAGTGAAGGATAGTGAGTACAAGTGAAAGAAAGTGCGTATGAGTGAATGTAAATGAGTACAAGTGAAGGTAAGTGCGTACAAGTGAAGGTAAGTGAGTACAAGTGAAGAAAAGTGCGTATGAGTGAAGGTAAATGAGTACAAGTGAAGGTAAGTGAGTACAACTGAAGGAAAGTGCGTATGAGTTTAAGTGAGTACAATTGAAGGAAAGTGTGTATGAGTGAAGGTAAGTGAGTACAAGTGAAGGAAAGTGCGTATGAGTGAAGGTAAGTGAGTACAACTGAAGGAAAGTGCGTATGAGTTTAAGTGAGTACAATTGAAGGAAAGTGTGTATGAGTGAAGGTAAGTGAGTACAAGTGAAGGAAAGTGCGTATGAGTGAAGGTAAGTGAGTACAAGTGAAGGTAAGTGAGTACAAGTGAAGGATAGTAAGTACAAGTGAGGGTAAGTGAGTACAAGTGAAGGAAAGTGCGTATGAGTGAAGGCAAATGAGTACAAGTGAAAGAAAGTGCGTATGAGTGAAGGTAAATGAGTACAAGTGAAGGTAAGTGCGTACAAGTGAAGGTAAGTGAGTACAAGTGAAGAAAAGTGCATATGAGTGAAGGTAAATGAGTACAAGTGAAGGTAAGTGAGTACAAGTGAAGGATAGTGAGTACAAGTGAAAGAAAGTGCGTATGAGTGAATGTAAATGAGTACAAGTGAAGGTAAGTGCGTACAAGTGAAGGTAAGTGAGTACAAGTGAAGAAAAGTGCGTATGAGTGAAGGTAAATGAGTACAAGTGAAGGTAAGTGAGTACAACTGAAGGAAAGTGCGTATGAGTTTAAGTGAGTACAATTGAAGGAAAGTGTGTATGAGTGAAGGTAAGTGAGTACAAGTGAAGGAAAGTGCGTATGAGTGAAGGTACTTAAGTGAGTACAAGTGAAGGGAAGTGCGTATGAGTGAAGGTAACGAGTACAGGTGAAGGAAAGTGCGTATGAGTGATGGTAAGTGAGTACAGGTGAAGGCACTCATGTCCAATACACCCAAACTGAGTCGAATCGTCTTAAAGCAAAGACGATTCGAGTCAGCTCGAGGATCAAAGACTTCCGACTCACCGGAAGTCCGTTTAGCGGAACTCGACTTACCGGAAGTCAGGTCGCGAATAAATGCGCAGGGAGGTGAAAAAATTTGACGAATCGACTCGAATCGACTCGATTCGTATTCCTAAAAGTCGATTCGACTCAACGGAAATCAGGTCGTAAAGTCCTTCAAGTATGTGCGCGTGACACAATAAGACAACAAGGAACGCATAACATGGACCTTTCTCGTTCTTAAAGCGTCAATGATGCGACACTAAACAGGAACATTGTAATGAATCTTCTTCCTCGCTTGTATTGTCGATCTGAAGGATTTGCACACGGAACGACAAGAAGATAACATGAACCTTCCTCGTTCTTAAAGCGTGATGCGACACTAAACAGGAAAATTGCAATGAACCTTCTCCCTCGCTTGTGTTGTCGATTTGAAGGATTTGAGAACGGAACGACAAGAAGATAACATGAACCTTCCTCGTTCTTAAAGCGAGTCGATTCGACTGACCACTTTTCCTACCCTCCCTGTTCGCCTTCTTGTGTGTTTTTTTCTAAGTGTCTCGCAAATCGACTTTCCAGTTAGTCGAATCGACTACACAACGGACGATTTGTCACTACCTTAGACGAATCGAGTCAGTTTGGGTGTATTGGACAACCCTCGGTGAAGGAAAGTGCGTATGAGGGAAGGTAAGGGAGTAAAAGTGAAGATAAGTGAGTACAAGGAAAGGTAAGTGAGTACAAGTGAAGGTAAGTGATGTAAGTGAGTACAAGTGAAGGAAAGTGCACATGAGTGAAGGTAAATGAGTACAAGTGAAGATAAGTGAGTACAAGTGAAGGTAAGTGATGGTAATTGAGTATTGGTGAAGTAAGTGAGTACAAGTGAAGGCAGTGAGTAAAAGTGGAGGAAACTGAGTACATGTGAAGAAAAGTGAGAACAAGTGAGGGTAAGTGAGTACAGGTGAAGGTAAGTGAGTGTAGGTGAAGTAATCGCATTCGTGCATTTGTTTATTTTTATAAAAGGTTGTATATATCATTAGTGCCTTATATGTGGGCTAGCATGACGTTCTTGCCTAAAACAACCTGTTGTCGGGACTTCCCTTGGCCGGAAATGAAGTGGTTTGTTAATAGGCCAGGTTACACAGCACACTAGAACTTAAACGTGACCACCGTCACCACCGTCCTCTGTCAAGACTGGTAGCGTCACAGGTCCTCATACAAGATTCACGTGTACTGTAACACATATGATAGGAAATCGTTGCTAGCAGTTATTTCACTCTTTTTTATCGAACTGCTCATCAATGGGCCCAGCAAAAGCCTGCCAAGTTATCGCTCTCCTGTGCATTTTAGCCGCTATTCGAAGGACAGAATCCCATGTTTTCTCCCATGACGACGCTCGCAGCCTCAATGGACCTCTGGCGGGATCTTTTGTTGATAGCTTATTCGAGGAATATGGCACAAACAAGTCTATGAGTTTAAAGCAGTTTAGTACTCTGTTAAAAGAACTTAAAATTGGTAAGCTTTATGGTAAAGAAGAAGAGAGAAGTAGTGGATCAGCCAAGTATACTGGAGTCAAGAATGGGCATTCAAAGGTAAGATCTTGTGCTTAAGTTTCGTGCTTTTCTTCGGACTGCTGTCGATTGATGTGATGTGTTTTACATTCGAAATAAATGTTTATATCGAAGCAAAGATTGCCTCCTTAAATTTAAAATAAAATTATCCTGAGCCTTTTGTTTATTTCTATTTCATCAAAAAAATTTGACTGAAGTCGTCAACGTAAGCGTAAGTGAAGTCGCAGTTTGGAACGTCGTGTTCAGTCTTTACGATTACGCTAAAATCACATGCTTGCATGCATGGATTGAACCCTTCTTGGTGTAAAATCAGTCAAGACATGTATGCAAGTTTCATGATCGAATGTTCTTTATGTTGAGCTCTTTGATCTATCAATGAAATGAATCGATCACACGTGGCAGTATTTCACAAAGGACGTACTTAAAGCGTGGAATTCTTGATCAAGATCCCCCGAGGTTCGATTGATGTTAACCCGTGGCTGAAGATAGCTAAACCCGACCTCATTTGAAATTACCAGCTAAAGTAAAGATTCTCAGTAATTGCTGTCGTGCAAAGACTCGTCGAGCTGTTTTCTGGCGTGACTTTTTTGTGTTGACGCATTAATTAGTTACCTTCGTTTACACCCTGGACGTGTCCACCATTTGTCTCAAATTGCATGAACTTTGAACTTCAGAATCAACTTTTTCTGCAATTGCCCGGTACATGTAGATAACATTTGTGGTTCTGTAGTCACTTAATTGCCATGCCAGTAAAATGTTTCATTTCCCATCCTTGATCAATCCAATTTTCTTGCATGCTTTGTGTATACCTTTAACCCTTTAATTAATCCCCAATAGTGACAAGCATCTAATATCTCCTTACAGTATTACTACTTGATGAAACATAAAGATCATGAGAACAAAGGAGATGATCACTAATGATCAAATGTCTTGATTTTTTTCAAATTCTCCCAACTAGTGAGATAAGAGATATAAGGAGAATAGTGAGGAGAATTTGGATGTTAATATTGGGGCTTGAAGGGTTAAGTGACTCTGGGCTCTATTCACTCTCATAACAATGTCTTCAAAGACCTTTTTTGGAGGTGGTGAGGACACAATCAAGGATTTTTTTTATCTGTTTATTAGTTGATATTTTCTTTGTTAATTTTTTCTTTTTTTGCCTGACCGACCCATTCACGAGAGAGTGGGTGCTGGGAAAGGAAACATTTTATTTGAATAGCCCTTTTTTGATTCACTGAATTTATCATTCAAATTTGTGTGACAAGGTGATAAATCCCTTGGCCCCTTAGCCTCCCCACAAATTCCCATCTCAATGGTCATTTATCCTGCACTATTTTTGAATGTGTAGTTCCAGAAAAAATCCATACTCACCCCATGGAAGGTCATTGGAAATTCCTAGGGGGAGGGGGGGTTCTTAAAAGCCAAAACTTTATAAGCAAAGTATGAAGCTAAACTGGAATTTCTTGGGGGGAGAGGGGTGCAAAACAAAAAACCTTCTGTCAGGGGAGTATGGAAATTTTCTGGAACTGCACAATCATCACCTGCAGCCATGCTTTCCTAGCTTTATAAGATGAAAACTGGATGGTGCATAGATATGGTTTTTGTTTCTTTTGGGGTATGGGGGTAATGATATTTGGGTTAAACTTAATTTGGTTTCACTCACTATCCCTGTCACTTTAAATTTAAATATAGTGTTACCCTGCCAAAGCACTGTTTGAAGCCTTCTCAATTGACTCTAATGGACTGAACCCAGAAAAATTTGAAAAGATATGTCCAGCAGTCGTGGAACAAATTGAAAGTAAAGCTTGTTTGTTGGAAAATGACGAAGAAGAGGAAGGAGATGGAAAGCAAAGCAAAACTCAAGGTAAGAACACAATTTGGAGTGCAAAGTCATCTTCTGTACTATGGTAATTTAGGACACATTTTTTGGGAACCATTCTAGAATGAGAATGTGTTATTCCAGAAAATATCCATACTCCCCCCACAGAGGGTTTTTCTGGTTTGAATCCCCCACGTGCACCCCTCTGGAAATTCCAGTTTAGGCTTATACTTTCCTTTCAAAATTTTGGGCATTGACACCCCCTCCCCCTTGGAATTTCCAATGACCCTCTGTGGTGGGGGCATGGATATTTCCTGGAACCACACAATACTTGGAATGGCTTTTTGGTGCATTTTTTTTATTACCTGTTCTCATCCCAGAATCAGAATAGCAGTTTAATATGGCATCCCATGTATTTTGCTATTTGCATTCATTTGGGACAGAATGAACGTAATGAAAACATTGTCAGGCACTTGGCAATAACAAAATGGCTGACCAAAACAACAGCACATTTGTGGCAAATCTAAATTCTCCCACCGTGCCTGAGGAAAAATCACCGCAGCCAGTTTTCTGTCCATTTCTTTAAGAATGATCTTTTTCTTGTTTCATATTCCAATAATTCTGATCGTTCCCCTTCTGCCTATTCTCATTCCAAAAGAGACCAAGAAAATGTACCCAGCCTTGTGAGAATGACTGTCCAGTTATATAACTCAGCTTGTATGGCAGAGGTGCAGATCCCGGTCAGGCCTCCATCTGTTTCTTGTACAATTTCACTCCTGCATGTAGGCCCATGTCTTCAAAAAGAATTAACATTATTTTCTGGCGATGATTTGCTTGTTGTGACGTGCCCACTAACACAAAGTGGTGAAGGGAATTTGCAGATCTTTCATTTATTGGTGGTTGTTTATATCTCAGAAAGTTAAATTTTATATTTCTTCTGTAAACTCATGGAAGGGACAAACTTCTGCCATTGTTTGGTGCCACTTTAGAAATGAGTAAGGACCTGGAACCAAGTACAAAATAAAGCAGAAGTTAATAAATATTAATAATTTCCAGAGAAATGAACTATTACTTGAAAGAGCAAGTACGAATTAGCAGCCTTACCAAGCTTGAGAACATTTGGGTGAAAAGTCACTAAATAGCAAGTTTTCAAATATAGCAAAAATCCCACACAAATGTCTCTTTTGAAAAGCTTGTCTCCACTTACCATACAAACTCTTTAAATAGTCCAAGTTTTGGGAGCCATTTATTGTTTCTAATCAACTGATTACTTCCAAACTTGGCAATTTTTTAGGTGCCTTGTCAGATAACAAACTTACTTTTAGTCAATCAGTGAGTTTTCAAAACTTGTTCCCGGTCCATTACTCATTTCTAAAGTGACCAATAGGAGAATTACAGCCACGGAATGGTCACAAAAATATAATAATGATGGAAATTTGCTCTTGAAATGAGTTCGGATTTTGGAAATGATGACTTCCTGAGATCTACATGTATATAAACAATCATAAGGAACTATTTAGATTTGTTAATTTCCTTTACCATTTTGAATCCTGGTGAGCAGTCTGTATCGATCTCTCCAATCTGTTACTCCAGTGTACTCACAGCAGTGGAGTCAGTTATGAAGGGTTCAGAAGAGAAAGGATGTATTACTCATAATTTTGTTTAACAGAGCTGCAATATTAATTTTTGTTTTTTGGTAAAGTGCATAATTTTGAAAAATTTGCAATATGCTAAATGCATCCTCTACATTGGGGTTCATGTTAAGATAATTATAATTTGAGTAGTTTTCCATTTTACACTAACAGAAACCAACCATGGCAAGCATTGCCTTTCTTCCATTGAATTAGTGGATATTAGTAGGCTCCACGAGTATAGTAAAACTATATTATTTTATTATAAAAAGGTTATTTAACCAGGAACTTCTCATCATGTTCAGCATAGTTTACAGATCAGAGATGTACTGGGAAAAAATATAGCAAATTAAAAGAAAAATGAGAATATGCATGGGCAAAATTTTCTGAGGTTCTGAGTTTTGATTGTGGGTCCACTTTGCTTCCAAGTTACTGATCAGAATTAATCATAACTTACCATTAAAAAAAATTATGTCTAATCCAATGCATTTAATGACCCACCAAGGCCAGTGCTTACATTTGCTTTCTGTACCATGAAGCGACTAGGAGCATTGCCTCAATTCACCCCCCTGAATGGGATGCTAGTCCACAGGGTACCCAGCATAAAATGACTGGGAGCATTGCTTCTTCCCCCACCCTGGATTGGATGTTACTCCATTGCAAGGTTATCCCAGCATTTTATTTAGGATTCCCTAACAGTTTGCTCATATCCATTTGTAACCAGGCTAGAAAGAGACAATGTGGAGTACATGTAAATTTCCTTTTTCTGTGAAAACAACACATGACTCAGAGTCCAAAGCTTGAACCATTGACTCTTTGCCAGTGCTTTCAATAAGCACCGATGGCGGATGAAAAACGTCTACTAATTAATGCGCTCAGAGAAGTTGGCTACATTTTTCCTTAATTGAAGTAATTAAACAAAGATTGTTTCAAACCCCTTGTTGATAAGGTTGGTTAGTCTACTCAACTAAGCTGCCTACTTCAAGTTTTATTGAAACCCCTGCTCTGCTCTTCATATTGAAAGTCTGATGTTCTAATCATGACACCCTGCCCTCCACTTTCACTTCCAGAAGTTAGTTTGTTTTATTCTGAACAGGTTTGGGACATGGTAGACTCCCCCCTACCTCGAAACCCGGCTATCTTGAATCTCCCACTATCTCAAACTGAAACTTATTTTCCTCAGTTGACCTGCTCAAATTCCTGTTATCTCAAACAATACTTGGTTTCTCTTGTGCGTTTGAGATAGTGGTAGTCCACTGTATTTTTTGTTCTTTTATTGATCTTGTGATTCTGTTTTCAGCATGGGGATATGGATTTTTATCAGTGACAATAATCAGCTGTGCATCTCTTCTGGGAGCTTTTGTCGTGCCATTTATGAACCAGTCATTCTACAAGATTCTCCTGTTATTTATGGTGTCTCTTGCTGTTGGCGTATTGAGTGGGAGTGGAATCTTTCATCTTATCCCGCACGTAAGTGTTTTCAAGAAAATTTTGGTCAGGATAATATATACCTTCTATTATGTGGCTTAACTAAAGTGTGTGAGTGGTATATTGAATGAACATTAATTTTTTTCTAGTTTTTTTTTTCTTTTACCAACTTACCCTATTTCAGACTAGAAATGGCAGCAAAAATCATTATACCCTTTGGTTTTGCATGTACTTGTACTAGTTATGCAACACTTTCTTAAGGATATACCATGAAGTTTCCCACAAGTGACTATATACAACACACACATGTACCTGTATAGATTACGTAATTCAAATTATGCAATATTTTTATGGATATACCATGAAATATCCCACGAGTACAGGGATGGAAATTAGCACTCGCCCACTTGCCTAGACGAGTGTCAAATCTTCCTGGACAAGTACAAATTAATAATTGTTTGTGAATGTTTTGCTGACGTTCTGTATACACACGGGCCTTTAGGGAAGTGTGTACAAAGATAAGTCAAGTCATGAAAGCATTTTTGTGTTCTGATGGCGGGCAGCAACACTATGTAACCATAAAGCTGTCAACCATTACTTGTAATGTGATGCAACAAAAGAAAAATCAGAACTAATCAATGTGAAGAATTGACATAACCTGAACTACCATATGTACAGGTGCCAAGGCTGTTTCTCCAGTATGAAAACAATGCCATTTTCCCAGCAAAAATGCCTGTGTTTGTCTCAGTTGAGCAGCAATCGATAAATGGCCCCCATCTTGGATTTGACAACGTCACGTGCAGAGATCAGACTGATAAAAAATTGACGTCCATCTTGCATTTGTGATTAGTATGACGCAACACAGTGCAGGCCTGCGAAGCAGTGGTGCATACAGGTTTAAACCTCAGACGGGATAACAAATTGTCTTTTTTTTTCACCCCTTTCACGACTTGACTACATCAAAAATGCAAGAAACAGACTATTGGAAAGTAAAGTTTACCAGCCATAAAAAAAAGTAACAAAGAATTAACTTCATTCTCTAAATAAAAAAATAATTCCAATCAAAATGAATTATTCAGAAGTAGATGTCAGACTATTCTTTCTGCTATTCTACTGCCAAGCAGAAATACTATGTAACCTAAAAGCTGTGGATGTGGCTTTACCAGCAGAACACATGGACCCATTTGGGGTCTATTCATTTTTAACCTTCCACTGGTGGACATGCATCTTTCTTTAGTATTTTTGTAGTCCCAGTCACACACAAACAATCTCCAAACTGGATACTTATTAAACTTAGTTTCAGGGGTATTCTTTAACCCTTTAAGCCCTAACAGTGATGAAAATGAAATTTCTCTAAATACATCATCACTACTTGTTCAAACATTCAAGTGATAAGAACAAAGGAAGTAATGTCTTGATATTTAGACAAATTCTCCTTACTAGTTCCATAAAAAAGTATAGAGAACAGTAAGGAGATTGTGCATTTTTATATCGGGGCCTTTAAAGGGTTAACTGCAAAAGATGTTTGCCTGACTAAAATAATTTTTTAAGATTATTGTTGTTTTTTCTCTGTCAGACATTTGGATTTGGCCTTGATGGTGACATGTCGTACTTGTGGAAATGTCTGGTGATAGCTGGTGGAATCTACTTGTTCTTTTTCTTGGAATATGTCATGAAAATGATTGTCAGGTTCAAAGAAAAATCTTTGTGTGATAGCCAAGAAGAAATGGTATGTTTTTTACTCATAAATATAATATTACATGTAAGGGCAGGTTTCTAGGTTGTAAATACTTGTACATGTGATATACAAATGGGAAACTGTGATGCAATTGTGGTTCCCCTTTTTGGCCTGGAAATAGAGTCATACGTCTGGTTTTTACTTGGCCAAACAAGCTCTCACTGTTAACTTTTGATTTACGTTGCATGGGTTGTGTCTTGAGTGACCGGCCTGTTTTTCTTTTTTTTTTACCTGGAAGGTGTTCGCGATTGGGTGGGGTACAATGGCCGGTTTAATGCTCCTAGGGCTTTACTTGTGGTCAAAATAGATTGCTTCCATTAGCATAGGATTCTAATCAGAGGAAAATTCGAGGGTAATTTTTTTCCTGTGAAACTGCATGGCATGAAATTTCCAAAGGAGTTTTATTTTGTGGATTGATTTTTTTGGTTATTTGTGGGTCTAAATTTTACAATGTAGAATTTTTTTTTCTGGAGGGATTTACTTTTTTGTGCTTTGTGTTTTCTTTTTCAAGGATAAAAACAAGTCAAAAAGTGAAATACCTGGTGCAGGCATTGCTGATGTCCAGCTGCAACTATACAACATTGACCCAAAGAGTCACCATGCACATCATAATTCATGTATCAGTCAAGAATTACCACATGTCAAGATTTGTGGAAATGGGTTAAAAGGAAAAAGTTCAGAAGAGGTAAAGATTAATGTACTATCGTGATATTTACTTGTTGAATAAATATGTAATTAAATGCTGCTTGAAAAAAAATTATTGACAGTCACCCTTCCCCCCACCCCCCAAGTCCCCCCAACAGAAGTGTAGGTCAGGACGTTTGGATACAATGTAAACTGTGAAACAGTTGCGGTGTTTTCTACTTTGAAGGGGAACTTTATATTGTACTGGTCAGGGCATGTAGCACAGTCATGATTTTTGGGTTCTGAGTTCTGTATGCACATGCAATAGCTACAAACAAAGCCTCTTCAATTCTAACATTAACACCTGAAAAATTAACACCCTGCCATATGGTTAGATTCCTGCCAATAAAGCATGCCCCCTCCCCTCCCCCCACCAAGGTATCGTGCCCTAGCTGAATAAGACTTTCTTCTTGTTATTGCATGGATTATGATAATGTCTCCTGTTTAATATCGAAAAATTTACAGGGAAAATTGGTAGGACTTTTATGAATAATTTTTATTATCACTTTTAACCCATGCCATCGACTTCTGGATGTTTACTGAAAAACTTAACCCTTTAAGCCCCAATAGTGACCAGTGTCTACCTTCTCCGTAAAATTTCACTCCATAATGAGTCATACAGGTCACGAGAATAAAGGAAATGATCACCAAAGACGAGATGCCTTGATGTTAAAACAAATTCTCCAAACTTGTACTCTAAGAAACAATTGGAAGTTATTAAGGAGAATATGTATAGTGATGTTGGGGCTTACCTTTTCTGGCCGTTGTCGCATTAGATTACAGCCAAACCGCCACAAGCTTTGTTTGATCAAAACTAACATTCCTTTCTCTGAGGCAAAATTTTTGAGAGTTTTCAAACAAGAAATAAATAGAGCAATAATTAAAAATAAATGAATAAATTTTCTCTCTCTTCTGTATTGTAAGTTTTGCTGGCCTTTCTTTGGGTTGGAAAAGCTTTTAGGAAAACTTTGAGAAAAGTGGAAAATTCTGAGACAAAGTAGCAACCATAAGGAAGGCCAGATTTTCCTTGAATGTTGCCTGTTGTAAGGAAAATTTTCAAGGTTTTCTATATATGCATAGTTTTGACCATGGTTATTTATTTGATCATTTGCATTTATTTAACACTCTTTGTGAGAGGGCCTCTTTTAGCATCAGGTGGTTGTACGAAACATCTTGTGTTTGGTTCTTCTTGAGTTCATTTGGGCACATCAGATATCAAGGGGTTGAACCTTATGAAAATTAAATTTATTAGAGTAATCTGCCGAAGTTCAAGAGGAAAACTACTCTGCTAACAAAAGTAACTGAACTGTGTTGTGATGAATTGCTATTGTGACAAAAATGGCAGGTTTCTTTGGAAAATGGTACAGAATCGCCAGAAAAGAAGAGGGTGGCACCCGTGGCTTGGATGATCATCATTGGAGACGGCCTTCATAACTTTATTGATGGGCTGGCCATTGGAGCGTCATTCTCTAGTTCAACGTTTGTTGGCGTCAGCACTGCACTGGCTATATTCTGTGAAGAGTTGCCACATGAACTTGGTAAAACTACTTTGTTGTTTGAATTATTTGGTGTACTTGCACGTTCATGTAGGTGTGATTTCACTGTGAAGATGTAGTTTTCTGTGAAAGAATAGTCAGTACTAGGCAGGGAGGCATAAGACCAAGGGCCTAGGGGGGTCTGGACTCTGGTGGTAAATTTTTACAGTAAGCCGTGAAAGAGCAAGGATTTGACAAATTTGCAAAAAAGACTGGCTGGTTAAGGGGAGCGGGGTGGGGGGGGGGTGCACTGGGGGTTGCAACCCTCTGAACAGGGTCTGACGGTGACTCCGCTCAGGTTCTTAAAATGCCAATGAGAACGTCTCTTACTGTAAGAACGTTAACTCATGTTACTTGAACTTGTTATTTGAACTTGTTCAATGTGACTAAACTAGCCAGGAACTAAATTGACAGGGACGGCGTTCAGGTTATGAGAAAAAAAAGAGAAAAATTCACTGTCTGTGTTCATGGTCTTCGCAAAAACCAAAATGTGGTGATTTCATGTTGTTGTTCTATAGAGGACGTGAAAAGTATGCACTAAATTGTAAAGCAGACGTGCAGACTCATTGTTTTGCGAATGATGAAATTTTTTATTCAGCCATTGTCGTCTTGCTCTTTTAAGCTCCCCAATATCAACAACAACAGTCCTTCTCGTAATAATTTATTGTACTAGACAGACTAGCGTACAAAGCCAAGAACATTTGTGCAGTAAAGAAAACAAAAAAGAAAATGTTATGTTTATATTCTACTGATATATAGTTCTCTGAATTCTTATGACTCATTTTTTTGAACTGTTCACCAGGTGACTTTG
Source organism: Siderastrea radians (assembly GCA_964017195.1). Classification (NCBI taxonomy): domain Eukaryota; kingdom Metazoa; phylum Cnidaria; class Anthozoa; order Scleractinia; family Rhizangiidae; genus Siderastrea; species Siderastrea radians. Next base: position 47,209,251 of record OZ024890.1, on the reverse strand, counting down.
CCGTTCTTCTTAATGCTGGGTTGTCATACAAAGCTGCAATGGGATTCAACTTTCTTTCGGCTTGTTCTTGTTATCTGGGGCTCGTCATTGGTTTGTTGCTAGGCTACACAACATCTGCGGTCAAATGGATATATGCACTTGCAGGAGGAATGTTCGTCTATATTGCTTTAGTTGATATGGTAAGCCTAGCACTTAATTACATTGATTATGTGTGATGCACCTAAGGGTCGATTTAGATGGTACAACTGACGTGAGCAACTGACGTGAGGATGTTGAAAACACATATGATTTAGACGACACGATTTGTGTTGCAGACATGACCTGAGCAAGTCGCATACAACAGTTGTAAGTAAAAATCGTACTGTCTAAATCGGCCCAAAGGCCTTGTTCAGATGGATTCAACGACATTCAACATAGTTGAGTAAAACCCTTTTGCGTGATGTTGAACGAGGTGACCAAACCAATTCAATATTCGCACTTGAGAACAAAAGAAAAGTAGATCGAATCAGTATCATTGAACAGGTTGGCCAAATACATTAAACATCTTGAATTCAACATTGAATGAACCATGTTGAATGGAAATGTTGAATCGTTTGCTTCGGGCATTATTTAACTGACTCGTTTTTGTCTTTTTTTATCTTCATAGTTGGAAGAAGCTTGTGAAATGTCAGTGAAGATAGGAGAGGGCTCTGTTTGGAAAAACATCAAGACTTTTGCTCTTCAGAATTTTGGCATGTTGTTCGGCTTTGCCATCATGTTTATTCTTGCCCTCTATGGAGGGGACATTTCAATTGGGTAAAACGTTTGCAAGGTTGCACTTGCAAGTTTTATGAAACAGCAACTTACCAGCAAGCTTTACTTAGAACTGGAGCATAGCAGCCAGTGAGTCAGTTGAGAGTTAAACCCGTCACATAGGGAGAGGTATATTTTACAGGTTACATTCCACAGGTCACAAGTACAAGTCACTGTGTTGCTGACATATAAACACATTGGACAGTGTCCCCTGGCATACTAGGTGATGTTTTGGCCTGATTTAGGGCTAGGGGACACTGTTTAGCTTGTTTATTTATCGGTAACACAGTGTCCTGTACAGGTGACCTGTGGAATGTGACCTGTAAGAGAAACCTGCTGGTCACATAGCACCGCTGAGCAACTTCAGCATTTTTCCGCCTTGTCATTCTAAAATCCTTATACACTCACTGACTCTTGTAAGCTGTCAATGTTTGACACTCACTAAGCTGTTGCTGTCATTTGATTGGAACTCTTGAATTGCGTCACTGACTTGCGTGGTTTTGGTGAGGTTGAGCTCGACCTCTGGCTGGGCCTCATTCTTTTGTGATCCCAGCTTATTTAACATGACATTCCTGGCTTAAAGATCCTTTTTAATATTTACTTCCTTGCATGCAGATATTTAAACTGTCTTAGGCAACAGCCACAGCAAGGGCCTTCATCTTGTGATAATTAATTTTAATTTTTTTTATTTTTAGAGGAGTGTTTTTTATTTGAACATATTTTGAGTATTCCGAAGACTGATTACCTTGAAATCTTGGGCATATCCATCTTCTATGATGAAAGGGGTCGTTCGTGTTCGTCTTTTCGCGTATTTTTCATTGCTGTACTCTCGTAAATCTCTTTTTAAGGTATTCCTTTTCGGGGTTCCTGGAATATGTTTTTAAATGACAATTTTATCTAATTCAACTGGCGTCATCTGGATCGTATTTTTCGCATTTTTGTCTTTGGAAAGACGATTTGTTTTTAGAAAAGATATTTTGTTTGTGGCAAGTGATGTTACTAACAAGAACATTTAATATATTTTAAGGACACCATTGACGATATTTTGACCAAAAAAACTGTCTTTATGCTAAATGTAATGCGATAAATTAAAAAAAAAAGGAAGAAAGGAAAAAAAACAGCATCCCCGAGAAGAGGTTTATCTTCATCTGCTTAATTAACAGAAAGCCGTCAAGCTGAATTTCTGAGAATTTAAAATAACTATGATGGAGTCCGTGCATGTGTTTAGTAGTAAAAGTGTTAAGAGCAATCCAGAGGTATACGGTCGTTTTGCATCCAACCACTTAGTTCTGTGTAATCGCACCCTGGTATTTTTATAGCCTTCGGGTAAATATTTTTTTAATAATTTGTGGGGAACAGTGGTAGCCCAGTTTATCGAACGGTATTTTTCATCCCTGTAATAGTTGAATGTATGGAAAAGTACCGCGGTATAACGACCCCCCCCCCCCTACTTGTATCGAACATCGAACAAATTTTGCCAGTCCCTTAGCACTTGGTTATATCGGGTTGTCTAGGTTATGTGCACGCGTGAAGACGCTGCTCATTCCGAAGAAAGTGTTTACCATCCATACCAATGTTTTCCATTCATATCAACGAAAAACACTCTCCAGCAGCGTTCAAAATTGTTGAATTCAATAAGTTGCACGTGGTTGGCCACCCTGTTGTTGGATGGTGTGGGTATTAAACGGAATTAGAATGCCATCCGCAAATTTTTAACACATTTCTTTTGATCGCAGGTGCCAAGAATTAACCACGTTGAATTTGCATGGCACGTGCAGCAACGTTGAACATATATGTAATTGCAGGGAATAATGACTTACGTCATTTAACATTATTCGCTAGAATGGCCAAACGCGTTCAGCATCAACAATGTAGAAAGAGGTATCGAGAAATAGTGTTCTTTTGGTTCCTTGTTCAACGAGAAGTAGAATTTGTTTCGTTCCCTTGTTCAACATCGTTCAACAAAGTTGTAGTCAACAGTTTTGGGTGAGGCTGAGTCTGTTTGTCTGGGGCTTAAGACTAAGCAGAACATGGGTGCGAAACGGCTAAGTGCGAACCGACCGTTGAGCGATCGACAGATTAGCTGCGAAAAGATTTTAATGTTTAAAGCATAATTTTAACCGCCGACGTTCGCCCAAGGTAATTTTATAACGGAAAGAATGTTTAAATATTTTAAACTTTAACTTATTTATTTGCTTTGCAGAGCTACTTCCGTGTTTATTAACAAATTTGCTTTATAATGTACGCAACAAAGGAAAGTGCCAGTTATGGTTCTTTGATAGTAATTTAAAGGGACTTTGTTTGGAAAAATTCAGCTGATTTACATGTAAGCCTAAAAATAATGGCTGTTTGAATTTATAAAAAAAATTAGAGGGAATAATTTTATTTTGAGGAGATTCTTACTCTGTTACTATTTGATGTTAAATTGTTGTACTGAAAACAATTCCAGACATTGAATGCAAAGAAATTAACGCCGTCACTTTTATCTTGAGAGACTATAAGAAGCTTGGCACACCACTTCAATTTGTTACCAGTGAACATTAAAGAAATGTTAATTGTTATTTTTGTATTTGTCAAGTTTTCTGTTTACAAAGCTAAGGTTGTAGTTCACCTCTGAAGTTTCTCAGAGTCGCATGATGTGACAGTTTTTACCGCGGTGGGGGGACAAGTCTTTCTGTCTAGGGACCTATCAGGTGATTGATAGTTCTCCGGGGAAGACAAATTTCGAGGGCCTGTATGTAGCCTTGGTAGCAAGCGTTTCCGTAGGGCTTTCCGTCCGTTCGAGAAGTTTTTCGCTTTTTGGCTGCGCAAAAATTGGGCGAGCGCAACACTGATAGAAGCAGCACTTTTTTGCGCTCGCCCCAATTTTCGCGCAGCCAAAAAAGCGAAAAGTGCCTTGAACGTGGGGAAAGCCTTACGGAAACGCTTGCTACGCAGGCTAGCCTATATGCTATCCTGTTGCATTCGTCGTGGGTCTTATTGCCTGATAGTGTCTTAGATAGTCGACGAACCGTAGTGGTGAGCCATGTGTTACAGATGGTCTCCGCTGACAAACAGTTTCTCGTCACGTGACCAGCCATAATGATTATGGCTCCTAGATCAATTTAAACCAATCAGATTCGGAGTAAATGTAGTGGTGAACAATAACAGAGGAGTGTTCGGGTGGAGGTGATGGGACCAAAAACAAGGGAAGCGGGAAGGGAGGGAAACTTTTAAAAAAACGCCACTTTGCGTAACATTTTGCGATCGCAAAAGTGTAAAAAGGCGGAGCCAACAAAAATAGGTCGTGAACAGGCCTTTAAGGGTAGGAAAGCGAAAGTTTGGTTCCATATAACTCAAAGAGGGTAGAAGGGATAGCTTTTCCACTGAAAACAAGGAGCAAATGTCGCATGACGGGTAACTGCTCAGCGTATTCAGGGCGCCTTGGCGTGATGCAAGTCTCCAGCGGACTGGTTTGCGCATCTTCTGAGTCCCGGGGAAATAAATAACGATGGGAGGAACGTTTTACGGGGCAAAATAAGGATTTACCCTGATGTCTCGGTACAGCCGGCAATCAATTTTCGAACAAAGCCCCTGTTTTATGTAACTGAGATTAACCGTTAGCCAAGGTTCACAGTGAGACAAATCTTGGGAGTGTATGATAAAAGGATAAAGGTAGACGCATTGAATTCTAGTACTGTTGGGAGGACTCATTTCAACCCGTCCTACCTAAGGTTTTCTTTGCCTTTTGTAAAACTTTTAAAATCCAGTTTTTAACTAGCTTTTTGTAAAGGGGAAAAGTGAACTTGCATTTAATCAATTGTGAATTAATGGATTCCAAAAACTTTTCATCACACGCAGACGAAGTGAAAAGAAGTATTGTACCAGATTTGGAAACTATTACCAATTATGCCCCCCCAACCCCCCCCCCCCTAAAAGAAAACCCTAGGAGAAAAGTGGCGCATGCGAAAGGGAATCTCCAGGACGCATCGAACCTTAATCTATAGCTCACTCTTGATATTTTTTATTTTGTTATGCGGATAAAAGAGGGAAATTTTTTTAAGGGGGTGGGGGTGGGGGACTACGTTGTTGTTTTTCGGGGGGTGGGGTATATTTTTATCCTAATGGGTACTTTTTGGGTCTAAGAATTTCACCTCATTCGCACATCCACATCACGGATATGACCTCTCTCTCTCACTAACCTATTTTGTTAGTGTCATTGATTAGTAGACCACTTGTGGGAAGCTAGAAGGTTCCTAGGAGATAGACACTGTGTCAAAGTTATTGACTGCATGATTGACTCTTTTGCCCGATTGTTCAAACAGGGTCCGCGCGGCCTATTTAAAAGTGGGGGCGGGCGGGGGGGGGGGGGGGCTAAGTAGCCCTAGATCGCTCAAGTGTGAGGGAGGGGGGAGGGGGTGGAATGACAGCCTAACGCAAAGTTTTTTTCCTCTTTTCCTGATTTTAGTGACTAACAATGCATCTAGGGTGGCCAAAAGTGTTAGAAGCTGTCGGTTTTTACTAATCATGTAGACCGGTATAAGTTACCAATCAAAGCTGTACTAAAGAGTATCAAAGACATCAAACTATTCGACCAACCAGTGATTAACAATGTCGATACTAAGGACACGTTTTGGTGGCCTAATCCGGAATAGAAGACAATATACAATTACAGTTTTCTCAGTTTGGAGATGAAGATTCCTTTCCCTCAGTAATGTACCCACGATAACAAAATGAACGGAATGCGGTCGGAACGTTTTGGTCTACTCAAAACAGAAAATAATGCGTTCTTTTAGGGAGTCGGTATTCTGGGTATTCCTAAACCTTAATAGGAATAGCCAGAATAGTCCTAAAGTGATATGCCTGATGAGCCTCTTCTTTCATCTCTGCACACATTTTAAGACGTATCCGGCAAGGTGCAAAACCCTGGCGTATTCGCATTTAAAATCTCAAACTCAAAAATGTTTTTCTGAAAACTTGTGTAAGGCAAACTGAGAAACTGAGCTGAGTATCATGAAATATATAGTTCGCCAAAGTCAGTTTGTCGGTATGTCCTGACTGCAGCGTCCCTTATTTGTCATCAATAGGAACGAAAGAGATATTGCGGCAGCTATCCTAGTTGCAAAGTTTACATGCACATAGATCGAGGCTTCAAGAAGTCAGGTTGATTTTCAGCAAATATGGAGACAGACTACAGTTCGTAATATGCTGGCCAGGCACGAACGAGAGTCAAGAAAAATCAAACTCTTTAAAAGCATAAGAGAGTCAATGAGAGTTCATGAATTAGAGGCCAAACGACAGCGAGAGTTTCAACTACCGTCGATTGGGATTAAAATCTGAGCAGGTTCAAACTCTTCAAGATAGACTTCCCCTAGAGCGCACGCGAGTTTCAACTAATCCGAAGCCAAATGATAGCGAGGCGATTTGAACTTTGAAGAGTATTCCGTTTTTGTTTGGTCCATATGAAAATTAAATCTGAAACCACGGGAAAACCACAGTACTGGTTAACCCTGAAACTAATCACTGACTAATGAATTTTCCAACTTTACGATTATTATTTTTTAATGGCACCAAAATGTGGGGGGTGGGGGGGGGGGGGGGCTAAAGCCCCCTCAGCCCACCCCTCGCGCGGTCCCTGTCAAAGTACTATTACCCTAATCCAGAATTGCCATCTCGTCAAATAATTAGAATTGAGCTTCTCAATGTGTATCCGAAACTAAAGGCAGGCTACAACCATTGTGTTTCAACAGGAGCCCATTACGGACACAATCCCAGGGAACCACAAACGAGAACATCTTGTGTCTTATCATATTACCAAATGAAGGCTTTATATGCTTTAAATTAACGCAAACCTAATTGTTCACCGAATTCAACAAAGGAAAAACTGCTATAGTCTTCGAATAATAAGAAATGTTTGATGAAAGCAACAAATCCTTGTGAATTATCTACTTGGATCAGGAGTCGTTTGTGAGTTTGGAAATTGCAATTCAAGGTTGGCACCCGTTTTTTTTTTTTTTTTGGTAGGGGAGGGGGGGGGGGTTATATTGCAGCTACGTGGACTCTTCCACTCCTTAAATTGTTTGAAATGAAATTGAGAACGTTTCCTATCAACGCTAGAAAAATCTCTGTCAAAATTGTGAAAGTCAACTCAGAAGAGAAAACTGAACTGCCTTTCAAAAGTCGTAAAGAAAAGAAAAAAACGACAAAAAGTACAAAGGAAAATAAAGAAAGAAAGAAAGATAAAGGGAAAAGGAATGAATAAACATGAAAAGTGTTAGAAATGTCCCAGGAGGCCTTGCGAGGACCATGTTCATCCGGGATACTCAATCGGCAGCCATTTTACCAGGAAGGACACATGCAAGCTTTTCGTGCACATTTGTGAACAGCAATTTGAAGTTTACAGCGTAAATTCCCCACAGTATAACGAGAAAATGGTCAAAGGAGGAACCCAGGGAGATGATATTGGGTATGAATCATTTTTGTCAATGTGTTGTTCTCCAGGGAACGCGAATTGAACTTCTTCTCGTCACAGCTTAGCTTGTTTGTTGGTTGTGGTGGGCACGTGGCTATTTTCACTTCTCTCTTTTTTAAAGGAAAGTCTTCGTTGGTGGTTTGTCCCACGACACGACAGAAGGTATTTTTTGGTGTGGCTTGCCCACTCCAAGTCGTTTCTCTGTTATATTTATGGTTAACCTTTTTGTTAAAGTCTGTATACTTATGAATTAGCTGCTAGAGTCTGAATCTTATAACCCTTTACGTTAATTTCTTTCTCTACGCTAACGGTTTGGTATGAAGCATCGTGTAGAATTAACATTAATTAAGCACAAGGACAAGAAGAATAACTTCACTTTTTGTTTTGCTTGTGCAGTATTGTTAATGGTTTATATTTCACGTATGGGTACTGGCGTGAAATGATAACAGGGGGGGGGGGGGAGGTATGGATGTTTTCTGGAACCACGCAATGTAACATTGTCCAAGGGGTAACAACAGTGCGTTAAGGTAGTAGGACTGGCTTCAGGTCAAAAAGAAAACATACCTAAAAACTCAAGTATGTGAAAGTACATGTATATTAAGTTGTAGCCAAATCCAAGAGATAAGGATTTCTCCTAAGCTTGAAGCACCAAAAACGAAGGCCAAAGTTGGTTGCTACGAGTGCTATTTTGCAATGTTTTAACATTATCATTCTGAAATGGGATACAATATGTTCTTGTGTTGACAGCTCTGAAGCAATTATTCATATTTCGACTAGCGACGATAAGGAATAGTTCTAGGGAAGTTAGAGGAAAAAGAAAGTGGAATCCTTTAGCACTACAGTTTTAGAGGTGATTTGCAATCGCTTTTCACGTCCATGTTACTTTCTGAACGTTATTTGTCCACCTAGCAAAACTTTTGATATCCGATCTCTGCTACGCGCAGATATGACTCAGCATGAAATAAGTGAAAGATTAATAGAACTTCTACATTGCTAAGCATTTTTTATTGTTTACGACGCCATATTGAGTTCCAACAGTACACGAGAAATACTGTGGATTCTTGGTATTCTTCGACCAATAATTGGCCCTTTGTTAACACAAACACTTTAAAGAGCGGCTTTCCAAAGAGAATTCAAAATGGCGGCCGATCACGAGCTGTTTACGAGGAGATTTCGGCAAGAAACTGGCAATTTTTAAGGGCAGGTACGGACTGCACTGAAAGGTATTTTGAAAATAAAGACGTAAAAATATCGTATCTGAATGAAATTTGGGCAGCTTATTGAAATGAAGTGCGAGAAACTTTTCATGGGAGCCCAGAACAAACATGGCTTTCCACTTGATATTATAGCCACTTAACAACATGGCACATGCTTTTTAGTATAAATGCCGATATCTAACGAAGTAATCGGAGTTGCGTCTGAGCTCCCGCTTATTTTTTCGTTTTCTGTATAGGAATAAACTCCTAATTTGTTGTTACTAAAACATATCCTGAAAGGTTAAGCCTTAAAATGCTGCACAACTCAAATGGGATTTGCCACCTGAGGTGCAAAAATTGTCACCTCTGACAACAATTTGTCGAAAGCTCAATGTCAGTTTTACAAGATTATAGCAATTGTTTGTGAGTAAATATTTACGGGTCTGAGTTATTTGTTTCCAAAACAAGCTTGTTAAAGTCAGTCCTACTACCTTATTTATAAAGTAAACCTTCAGATGCATTCTTATATTAAACGAAAAAGAGATCAGTTACATGGCTATACTAAATTTTGTTTATCCAGCCCATCTGGACTTCTTGTTCTTGTGCTTATTATAGAAGTAGGAACTCAGTGTAGTACTTAAACCTCTAAACAACCTCCAAACCTAGTATGCATGATCTTTGCTTGGCCAAAATCCAAGTCAGGCCTGGACTTACTTGGATTTTAACATTAAATAGTGGTAGGATAAGGACTTGTGACAAGTGATAATGCCTCAATATTGCCAACTTTAGATAAATCAACTGGAGGCAAATAAAGTTTTCTCTCATAATCACCATTTTGTCCACCTTGTGATCAGTAAAGTTGAACTTGTGACGAATGAATTCACTCTCTGTCACACCTGGTCAAGTACTTGCAAGTCCTCAGATACATTTGTGATGCCGAAGTTCGTGAAATAAAATTTTGTCCTTGACAAGTTACAGACCTGCATGCACACTCCAAGGAAGGCATTATGCATAATGAACTCGTGAAAGGCAATATTCATGGTAAATCAGGCTCTACTTAGAGTTGAAATTCCCACTTCATGTGTGTTTTTCACCTCACATAGGAAGAAATGCTCGGGAGATTTTAGTCTGCATTGTGGATTGTAAGCACCTTGAATAAAATTGTCAAGCATTGTAGTATTAAAATTTTTCTTTCATTTACAGATTCCCTGAAGAATTATTTCCAGAGATTTGGGGTAGTATCTGATGTTGTTGTTATGAGAGATCCAATGACTAAAAAGCCAAGGTAATCATAATGTTGAAAACTGACTAGAGAATAATAATTCAGTAGTGTGCTTATTAATGCCTGTCAAAGCAGGTTGTATCATCACTGTTGTCGGCGTGCAAGCTTTTCACTAGCGGTGCAAGCATGAGCCAACATGTAGCATAAGGGCCTTTCTAGTGAGAATGGCATCAGTGGAATGGAATATAATGTAGGCTCTTGCAGTCCCTGAGTCACTTTGCTGTTACAAAACTGTACAGACATTGTGTATAAAATTATCTGCACATGTCTCAATCAATATTGATGGCTTTAAAGGGGAGCAGGGATGGCGCAGTGGTGAGAGCATTCGCCTTCCACCAGTGTGGCTCGGGTTCGATTCCCGGGCCCGGTGTTATATGTGAGCTGAGTTTGTTGTTGGTTCTCGTCCTTGCTCCGAGGGTTTTCTCCGGTTTTCCTCCCTCCACAAAAACCAACACTTCCAAATTCAATTATTTATTTATGTACTTGAGTGCACATGTACATGATTCCAAATGTGTTGTGTTTAAAACAATGTGGTTTTGTATTCTTTACAAGGGGCTTTGGTTTTGTGACATTTCAAGATCCAAATGCAGTAAATGATGTACTTAATCATGCCGGACCTCATGTGGTTGACAATAAAACAGTAAGGCTGTGTTTGTGGTTTGTCTTTATTGTTTACTCTTTTTACGCACCGTGGCCAATGTATTTTCTCAATATTGGTCAATATTGTTTGCATCATTAGGTTGATCCCAAGCAAGCAGTGCCACGTGGCCCAGGCCAGGCAGGGTCCATCGCTCAGCAACCAAATGTAGGTTTTGAATAAAAATTATTGTTTGTTAAAGAACTCCTTCGGACCAAAGCATTCTTCATCACATGAATTTCTAGCTCTTAAATTTAAATGTGTGTGAATTATGTTCCTTATTTTCAGCGAGATGACAATGCACTGAAGATCTTTGTTGGCGGAATTGCAAATGGTACCACAGAAGATGACCTGCGCAATTACTTCTCTGCATATGGCAAGGTGCATATTATAGTGATGTTTTACCTATGAGTTTCACTGAAATAGTACCTGTATTTGCAAAATTTATCTTCTTGTAAAATGCAGTGGAGTAGACTGTAGGCTACCCAATAAAGGGCTTGTCTTGTTTATCAGGGCGTAAGAGGTCCTAAGCAGACATGATGGCAATACTGAGAAAAAACACCACTTAGAACGTAAATTCACATTCATCTGAACTACTCAGGATTATGTCAACTCATTCAATTTGTATAATGTGGCCAAACTATCTTGGAACTGAATTCAAAAGGGTGATGTTCCAGTTGAAATAGAGAAAGGAACTTTCACCATTGGTATGGCAGACCTTACAAACCTTGATTTATTCTGATCGGACATCTTATGAAGTTGGTTGGACATCTGCTGCTAACTTGGACTTTTTTATTAAAAGCATTTGTTGCCTTGAGAGGTGTTGCTCTTTCACAGCTTCTGTTGTGTTCAGAGTGTCAAACAAGGCAAATAGAAACCAATCCCTAGAACACAAATATCAAGTAATCATAAATTGTTTGATACACGTGACTGTCTTTTAAGGGAACAGTGTTCCGTTGTGCCATTAAAATACTAGAAGCATGTTTATTATTCATCACACCTGCATACACCATCAAAAACCTTCCAAGACCATTATAACAGACACCCTTGGGGCCAGAAAGTGACTGCATCATTTGTCATTTGTGTTCATATTAAGTAGCTTTTCATAAAGCAGGGCTTGCCTGCATTCACAAATCCCAGATTTCGAAATTCCGTCCTTCCCCTATTCTTTCAATCCATCCATCCTCCCTCTCTCCCTCCCTCCCTCCCTTCCTCCCTCCCTCCCTCCCTCCATCCATCCCTTTCTTCCTCCATCCCTCCCTCCCTTCTCCTTCTCTCCCTCCCTCCCTCCCTTCTCCCTCTCTCCCTCCCTCCATCCATCCCTTTCTTCCTCCCTCCCTCCATCCATCCCTTTCTTCCTCCATCCCTCCCTCTCTCCCTCCCCTCCCTCTCCCATCCCTCTATGATAGGCTCTTGGAATCCTAAAAGGAAGTGTGGGTAACCACATATTTTTCAGAAATAATTAAGCATCTGTGATTCTGAAAACTTAACAAATTAATTTTAAGCTCAAGTAACCAAGCATGGCTACCCCCCAGTTTTCTTTTGGATTGCAATAGCCCTTGCTGGGATATGCTTTTCCCTAGCCTGTTCCAGGCTCTCGGTTTGTGGGGAAAGAGCGAAAAAGCGGGCGAGCGCGGAAAAGACGAGCGGGGACGAAGGCGAGCGAAGGAAAGAGAGCCTGTAAGAATTTCTTTAACGGCCCTCTGTCGGTATAGCAGGAGCTGCTATACCCTCTGATTGGCTAATTTTGACAGGAAATGTCAACACTTCGTCAACACCCCGATCAGGTATCAGTCGGCGTCAGTTGACAAAGATGGCTTGCGCGGATCGCGCGATATCCGCATTTCCTGTCAAAATTAGCCAATCAGAGGGTATAGCAGCTCCTGCTATACCGACAGAGGGCCGTTAAAGAAATTCTTACAGGCTCTCTTTCCTTCGCTCGCCTTCGTCCCCGCTCGTCTTTTCCGCGCTCGCCCGCTTTTTCGCTCTTTCCCCACAAACCGAGAGCCTGGAACAGGCTAGCTTTTCCCACATAGTCATAAACTGTGCAAAAAAACCTTTCCGTTGGTAGGTACTGCCTTCAGGAAATGTGAGTTTCTCGGACCATCCCAAGATGTATCATCCCAAAAATGTAGAGGCCCCAGTTGTTCAAAAGCTGGATAGTGCTATCCCCCGGATAAATCGAGTAGTCCAGTACCTCTTGTGAACCTCTAATTTCAGAGGCATTCTAAAACAGTATTGCTCATTGTCTTCAGGGATAGGGGCATTGTTTGTGCCCTTTGTCTTATTGTTCTTATGGCCAATCATGTGAGATGTTCAATGAGGTGCTGGTCGACTCGATAAATCGCTATCCAGTGGATAAGTGTTAAGGAAACCAATTGCGTTATCCACTGGATAGTGATTTATCCGGTGGATAGCGCTATCCAACTTTTGAACAACTGGGGCCAGGTTGTTTATATTAATTTCTTGTATCCTGCTTTTGTCTGGTGTTTAAATTTTTGTTGCAAAAGACATACATGTAGTAGTACAAACATAGGTTTTGACCGCGATGTCGAGGAAGTTACCCCTCTATACCCCGTCTGTTTGTGCACATCAAAAGTACAAGATGCTAACCAATACCCTACCACACCCTGATAGTAGAGGCAGGTTGGTGTAGTGGGTGGAGCAAAAGGCAGGAATAAACAAATTGTATTTTATTTGTTTATTCTTGCCTTCTGTATGAATTAAAGCATTACCCGTTTTGTCAGGGGATCAGAGGGTCGGTGAGAGGGGGAGGGTGGGGAGGTCAGAGGGAAAGTGGTACACACTGTATAAGGCTGGTCTCAGCGCTGTTTCTTGTTGTTTTCTTAGACAAGAAATTTTACTAAGTTCTGTGCAGGTAAATAAATGGTTGCTGGCAAATAATTGTTGTGGGTAACCCTGTGATGGACTGCTATCCCATCCAGGGTGAGGTAATGGTGATCTTAGTTTCTTCATGCTACAGAATTTAACTAGAGTTAATTACCAACTGTGTGGCCCCTTGTGGCACGTGTGCAACTTTGCTTTTACCTTGACTTCTAGTTTTGTTGGAAAAGGCAAATATAGACAACTGATTGTTTAACTGTTATGAATGCTATGTGTAGGTTACACATGTACACTTGATGTATGAGAACACTCAACCAGATGGATCCAAAAGAATGCGAGGTAGGTTTGTTTGTCATGTTTTACAATTGATTCTGTGGCAAAATTTTGGGGAATTGTGGCAGCTAATCCAAGTACCATCCCAAATTTTGTTTTGCAAAATAAGTAGATTCTTGATATTTTAAACTCTCAAGGGAAGCGGTCATGTTAAAATGTAGACTGCAGACTGCAGACCATGCAGACTGTGCAGACTATGCAGACTGGTAGTTTTTTAAAGTAAACTTTGATTTGTTGCCAGCAGCTTGGCACCGGGTTCTCAAAAAAATAAATGCCCTGCAGGTAGGGAGGAACATTACGTGACAACCCTAAAAATGGCTGCGTAGGAGACTACACAGTAAGGAATTATTGAACAATTCAGTGGAAAGACAATTCACACCTTCTGGGAGTATTTCATATCTTTTTGCCAGGCGATTCAAAAGTGTATTTGGGTTTTACAGTTTACGAAGTTTCCGAGCTTGAGTATACCATGAACTCGCTATGTCCTTGGCCAAAGTTTGCCAATCAGGGAGTGCAAAATTTGCGTGACGTACAGGGCTCCTTGCAAAGGCTTCCTTGTCATGCAAACCCTACAGTTTCATTTGCACACTTTGTTGGAGCTGACGTTCTCTTCTATTCTCAAAACTCAAATCGAAATGAAGCGCGAAGATTACATCTGAGAGGTATTCACACCCAATCTAGTTTTAACACATTCCTCCGAGATCGGTGTTCTCTAGGGAGGTGGAATAAAGTTTAAAAGATGAGTCTCACTGCATTCTGCCCTTCAAACTTGATCAAACGCCCACGAGAGAAGACGGCAACGGCCATCCCACCCTACCCTAATTGCTTGAAATTCGTGGTTGAACTCTATCATTAGAAGGTTTGCACCTTCTCCTTGGTGCTCGATCAACTCTCCCACACCTCTATTAAACAGTGTGTGCAAGTGAGAGTGTTGGGAAATAGAGGACTTTTTCTCCTGCAAACTCTACAGATCACCACTTTGCTTATTATTTGGCATCAGAGAAGAGTGAAGCAGCCTTGGAAAGTAACATGAACTATTCACTACCTTTCCGAATGTTATGAAATTATTGGATGTTGCCACGAAACTTGCATTCCCTATTCGCTATTCCACCATTGTGGCTCCTTGGCATTTATATTGGGAAAAATCTATTTGCTTTTACATTCGCTAATAAAAATCCATTCACATTTGCTGAAATCTTTTCTCAGTAATTTGAATGCAAGCTTTACATAGGAGATAGCGACTAAGCAATTCCGAATGAATTTAAACCAATGCAAGTGAAGTGTTTACGATGTTGACATCAACTTGATTATTTTTGTCTATTTTGTAGTAGCGACACCATGTGGTAAAACAAACCAGAGTTAGCGTTCTTTTTCTGTACAGAATTACAAATCTTTATCACTTCAGTCAGTGAGAATGGAGGAAAAGCTACAGCTAGAACAGTGGACATGTACATCTACATGTAAATTTGAGGAAACCATTGCAAGAAATTGCACGTCTTCAATTCTCCAAGATATCAAACCTTAGAAATTCTTCTAGAATTTCTAGAATTTCTGACCGCTAGGACATTAATTACATATTTTTTCCAGAACCATACCTGGCTTCCAGGCATCTACATCTATAGCCACAGAAAAAAGTAAAAAGTATATGTAAACACACCTTCAGCAACCCAAGGTAAAAGAAACTGAAAAATGATAAGTTAATAAAAATTCCCAGTCTGCATGGTCTGCACAGTCTGTAGTCTGCATTTTAACATGACCACAAGGGAAGGGGAGAATTTTGTTTGAGATAGCAGGGGCTCAGTTGTTTCTTGTTTTCATTCAATCACTCTATCACTGCAGTTCAATATAAAAATTCCCAGCCTGCGTGGTCTGCACAGTCTGCAGTCTGCAGTCTGCATTTTAACATGACCACAAGGGAAGGGGAGAATTTTGTTTGAGATAGCAGGGGCTCAGTTGCTTCTTGTTATCATTCAATCACTCTATCACTGCAGTTCAATGTAAAAATTCCCAGTCTGCGTGGTCTGCACAGTCTGCAGTCTGCAGTCTGCATTTTAACATGACCACAAGGGAAGGGGAGAATTTTGTTTGAGATAGCAGGGGCTCAGTTGTTTCTTGTTGTCATTCAATCACTCTATCACTGCAGTTCAATATAAGGAGTGTAACTGAAGCCACTGGAAGTCACTTTTTCTCAGGTGGCAGGGATTCAATATAAGCAGTAGTAAATGACTGAAAATACAAGCAAATCCAAGTGAAATGGCTTTCTATTTAAGATAGCAGAAGATTCAAGAAAGCCAGGGCTCGCGATTGCTGGACTCTATACTGTGTCACGAAGCAAACAAACAGCACCACTTGAAACCACTCAATGGCTTGCATTTGAGCAGTCACACTTAGTCTTTTCGAATGATTTTATTTGAAAAAAAAGGAAATGTTCGTAACCCTGCATGTAGCATTGTGACTCAAGCATTGATTTATGCCGTATCCACAGAATTATAGGCATGTGAAAGTAAGGCCTGGGGCCTTATTTGGGTTCTGCCACTTTTCCCCAGGCCAACTGATCTTGTAATGAACATTGCATGTTTGTAACTAAAGAGACTGTAGACATTTTATTCACCTGTAAGCTAAGGCTAAAAGTCTTGATACTGTTGTTTTGTCGACTAAAAACAGTCTCCAACAAGCCACACTCAACATTACAAAATACTTAGTTCAAAAAAGGTAAATTCAAGCATGTGTGGCAAAAACCTGAATTGGTTACTTTGAATACTTCACTGGAAATGTTTAAGTGAAAGTTTTCTAAACTGCATCTTCTGCGTTCCTCTGTTTTTGGCTTATGGGTGAATAAGTGTGCAACTATAATCGTGTAGTCTTCTCCTTGTGTATCCTATTGAAAGTCAAAGTGCTTGAACGTTTGATTTTCGTGCCCTCAGTGCCCCCAAAATTTTCCAAAAAAATTTAAATTGTTAATTAATTAATAAAACCTTATTGGCATTTCCATCTATTTGCTACATGAGTTACACAGCTTTCTAGTTTTATTAAATTGCTCTTTTTCAATAAAAATAGAGAAAACACTTCTACTCAATCTTGCGTTCTAGGACAGGTGTTTTTTTTCAGGTGACAAGTACAGGTCACTGTGTTGCCAACATCTCAACACCTTGGACAGTGTCCCCTGGCATACTAGCTGATGTTTTAGACTGATTTAGGGTTAGGGGACACTGTTTAGCTTGTTTATTTATCGGTAACACAGTTTCCTGTACAGGTGACCTGTGAAATGTGACCTGTAAGAGAAACCTGCTCTGCAATCTATTTAAAGTTATAAACATGCAATGTTCATAATTTAATAATAATTCTTTGGTACAATCAATTCCCCCCAAACTTATTTGTTGTCCAATTGAAATAATGTACTCTTTTTGAAATACTTACTAATTGTATTTAATTATTTTTACTTTAGGTACAATATACATCTATCTATATTTTACTATTTTTATGTTAGTGCTGCAGATATTAATGTTAAGTGGTGTTATGTAGCATAATTGTTTGTGCTTTAAGAACAGGGTCAGATACCACAAGACAAAAATATTGTAGCTTATTATTTTACTGAAATTACATTAAGAAAGATTTACTTTAAATTTAAAATCTTACTTTAAATTTTTTAACTTGGCCTTAATTACTTACTATGAAAGGATTGTGGCTTCTGTGTCGTTACTTTACCAACTATTTTAATTACGTTAAATTTATCCAAGAATTAATTTGTTTTAAAAAGTATTACATACAGAATTGGGTATATCCGAGTGCATGAAAAAGTGCAGTATTCTTTTAATTTGGCTTAATAATGAATATATTTTAGATAATTAAGTAAATTATTATAAAGCAATTTACATAAGTTGAACTGGGGATATAAATCTAGTGTTATTCTGGCCCTGTATCAATTGTTGATGTGTGCACTGTATATTGCGTGATTGTACTTGTTTCTGTTTGTAAGGTACAGTACATGGTTTTGTGTTACCTGTACTGCTTATTTGTTTGTTCATTGTCAAGATATGTGCACTGAATGAAATATGCAACTTGTTTCCTCATTGAATGAACCAAGAGAAAATTTGTCATGTACTCCAAGGACTCAGTTGCTGTGAGCCAAGTCAGGGATGGTGTGTTTTAAGCGTTGTTGTGTTATATTGTACAACCTGTGTTTGTGTTTGTACTATTGAGGAATTAACTTATTTTATGATATTATATCATACTATACTATTTAGGCTTTGGTTTTGTAACGTTTGACTCAAGCCAACCTGTTGAGAAGACCGCCAATATACATTTTCACCAAATCAATGGAAAAACGGTGTAGTTATGGTTTAGTTACTTCTATAATGTGTTCATGTATAGTCACATGTCCTTTAAGTAGGCACCTCTGGAAACTTGTTCAACCACTTGCCTGGGAGAGGTGTCTGCTTATGGGAGGTAAAATGCAGTGTTTGTTGTTGTTGCCGGAATCATGTTGGATTTGCTGCTTTGGGGAAATGTACGGCTCAGAAGGTGTCAGTTGGCAGAAGTTTCCCTACTTAGTTTGGCTAAAGTTGCTGTAATGGCCCTCCATGCAGTATCTCATTAGATTAACTGAAACCTAACACTAAAGGGTGCAAGCTATAAGCTGCCATTGCCAGTACGGTGATAACTGGATCTAGCAATGCCTGAACATTGTTTTAAGTTCAGCTGTAAGTATCTTGTCCTGGATTCTGGAGTATTGCTTGGGCTAAGAAACCTCTTGCCCCTCAACTCCAGCTTGCTTTGCATGGGCTTGTGTCTTCAGTGATGCTGATATTTTTCTACTCTGGGGTGTCAGGTGGGGTACGGTGGCTGGGTTAATGCCCAGGGGGCTTTTTTTTGTGTTTGTTTACGGTAAATATGGACGTGATTCGTTTATTCTTATTTTTTTAGCTTAGTGTGTGTAAAGAAATTCTTCTACTCTTTAGCTTAAAACCAATTAGAATCTTTTAGGGTGCATTTGCAAGGATTTCATAATTATGTTAAGTTGGAAGCAAGCAAATAATTTCAAAATGATGTGCCAAGTGATGTCTAGTTCATATTTTGAGTTCAAGGAAATGATTGTTTTACAACTTATTTATAAAAAAGGTCTTATAATATCTTGAACTGACAAGAAAGATGAAAATAATCATTCGATAAGTCACTTCAAGAGGAGCTCTTGTATATTCATGGTGAAGGCTCACTAGAGTTTTTGAAGAAAATGTGGTTAAACGGTATAATTGCTTGATTTAAAGGCTTTTTTTCTGCATTTACAGTCTGTACATACTTTACATAGCAATGTTATAGCAAACTTATGAAATCAACATAATCATCACCTTTTTAATGAGAGTCTTCCTTCAGGGAACCCTCTGGTGTTTTTTTCATGTGGCTTCCTTTTCAGGGAGATCAAAGCAACACGAACAAAAACTCACTACTTGTTTGACAGGCCAACTAAAAATTAATATGAGATTTACTATTTTTCTCTTTTTGTCTTCTCCTTCTTTATATGGGGTTAACTCAGGACACTTTTCTGAATGTTTGTTGTTAGATTCCTGCATGATTCATAGCATCCCTTTAGAGCCAATTTATGTACTAGAAATACTTACAGCTTGCAGTTAGGACAACAGGGGTAATACTAATTGTACTCATATCAAGTTACACAAAGTAAGGATGTGATATAAATTAAACAGTTTTCAACTAAGCACAGAATTGAACTATAGAACAGGTTCTTATAGCAGAGCCTGCGGGCAAAGCCCGCCAGCGGAGCTCCATTGCTAAGCAAATTTGGTAATCTATCAATCTGAGAAATTTTGGTTGTGACGTAATAGTCACGTGACTGTCCGTACGTCCATATGTCCGTCTGTCCATCCACGCAGACTTTGCGGGAGGGAGAGGGGAGTCCCAAGACAACCCGACAGGGGGTAGAGAATGCCATCCTTTCTTGGCGGGAAATTGCGTGGTGCTTTTGGGCAACCGGCGTTTTTCTTGGTGGGAAAGGAGCATGACCATTGTCGCTTTTGAAAAAGGTTTCTTTAAAGGCTTAAGCTTCTTTAGCAAAACGACTGTTCGAGAGTACTGAAGTTTTATACTTGAGAAAAAACCTTCTAATATCTATAAATGGAAAGAAAAAGTTCAAAAGAATACTGGTATAAGGCGAAAAGTTCAAGTTACGAAAGCTGCCTTCAAAGGACTTCATCGCTTTGTTTTCTTCACGGCAGAGAGCTTGCCCTGTTCTGAAACATTACCGAATAAGTGAAGTTTTTAAAGGGTCTAAGGTACATGATTTTGAGTATTATGGTCAAAGAAATTACGTTTTGAAATGGAAATTTAATTTATGTCATTATAAATGTGTCATTTACTTTTGACTTTAAAAAATGATTAGAAAACCCGGCTCAGATTTGTGACAGATGTAGTCTTGAATATTTTGTCATGTTCAGCTAATTTCACTCGCGTGGAGCGACCCACGATTTTGGAAGTGTAACGTGAATTGCATTTAAGTATAAACTTACGGGTTTTTGAATAAGCTTTTTTCAAAAATGATTTCTCTGTCCATTATTTTGTTTGTTTATTCATAACAGTAGGTCTAAGCACAGTTGCAAGACAACTAGCTGCACAAGCATCACTTCACTGAGATTATGGCGAATAATTGCTTTCAATTTTGACTGTCCGGTCCATCTCTTTGTGCAATTGTCGATTTTCTTGTCCTAGAAGTTTTCAATAGTAATAAGCTTAATCCTTTAAGCGAAGCAGTTGTCGGTTTAAAGCTGTTTTATCCCAAAAGCTTCCGAAAACAGTTTTGTGCCTTCCTTTGCATCCGCAAAACTTATGCCGGCATAATTTAATTAAAGTGTGTTTAATTTGGCGTTTGTTTGTTTTGAATCTTGATGGTCTCTAGTTAGAAAATGAAATATAACAGTTATTTAAAAAACTATAAGTGAAGCAGTTGTCGGTTGAAACTTATTATATCCGAAAAGCTTCCAAAAACAGTTCTGTGCATTTCTAAAAGCGCTCTAATTTCAAAGAATTTGCAGCCGCAAAACTTATGCCTTAGCGTTAAGAATGTTTGGATGGTGTTTGTTTTCAATCTCGATGGTCTCAAGTTACAGAACGAAATATGAGGGTTACTTAAGTAACTATAAGTGAAGCAGTTTTGCGTTTAAAGCTGTTTTATCCGGTAAGTAATGAGTGTTCCTCAAAGTGCTCGAATGTCGTTGTGGTGGCCAAAACCTACGCAACATTTCTTCGATAAGTTTATTACAAGTACTTCGAAGCTCCCCAAATCCTTTCTTTCGGGTAATCCCAGTGAAATGCCGGTGAAATGCCGGTATAAATTTTTGACCAGACTAATAGTGGCAGTTCATGTTATTTGTTAACATCCGAACGCGAAGATAACCTATTTAAACAGTCGTGAATAAGTTTTATTTTGTTGTTGTAAATGAGCGCCGTTTCAAGTTCATTTAAGCAAACAGCCAATAATCCAAGGAGATTTGACAAGCCTTGACAATTAATGACAGGATATGGAAACATTGCAAACACCAAGCAAGATGGCTCGTGAGCAAAATATGTGTTCAGTTTGATGCCCGAAAAAAAAAAATAATCAGGCTGTGCTCAGCCTCTAGAATGACCTTGGTTTTACAGAACAGATCCCCAAAATATTGGAGGACAATTCGGAACACTTTTGGGCCTTTTGAGAAACACTTTTCCAATGTGAACAAGCCAAAAAAAAGCCCCAAAATATATTTCAGACCAAAAAGTTTCGGGACTATTTATGAGAAATGAACACCAGTTTATTCCTTAGCGGCTCCGCTTTTAGGCTTGGCTAAATCTATATATTACCTGCATGGTTTATAAAGCAGTCTGTATTCTATGTTGACCTCCAACTTTACAGAAAGCATTCTTGCTCAAGTTGAACCTGTACTTGAGTTGTAACTCACACATTTGAAGAATTAGCGTATTACTTTTGCTTAAAACTGACACAAAGAAAACAACAGGACCGCAGATTCTAGGTTGAATTCCTTTGTTTTAGTTCAGGCAGAGAACAAAAGAAATCTTTCACGCATCACTTGAGCGAGTTCAGTTCAACAACACTTTTCACGCAGAAGTAATACGCTAATTCTTCAAATTTTAGATCTCAGGTCAAGAAATAAGTGCGCATCAGCGTTCCTCACATGAAAACCAGCCTGTGTGCCAATGTTCAGCTAAATAGGAGCAATTTCGATTTTAACCACAAATCGTCACTTATGCCCTTTTTCCACCGGGCCCTTCATATAACATGCCCTGTGATTGGCCAGTAGAAGAGACTGCAATGTGTTTTTTATAGGAAGGAACAATTTCTTATCTTATCTAATACTCGGGGCCGGATTTTCCCGTAATACCCACGGGCAATATGAGCGATGTTAATGCCCGGCTAGTAAAGCGGGAATATAGAAAATGTCAAAGTACATTTGATTCAAAGCGTTTGAATGTTTTGAAGCTGAATGAAAAGAGACAGTTTCATGGTCAGTTTTTACTTTTTCTTGTGCGATGTAATTTTTTGTGTGAGGAAAAACTGCTGGGTTTTGAATGCTTTCCGGTAAACTGGTGGTGTCAGGCATAGCTGCATAATAAACTTCTTATTAGCTCTCACTAGCTCGGGACTGTACTGGGAGAATATTGCCCTCAGTCTTGCTTTCCACAGACCTTGCTTCTATTCTCCCAGTATGACCCTTGCGCTCGATTAATAAGAAGTAATTACTGGAGACATTCTCCCAAACTCATCATCTGAAGTAGAGAAACTTTTGTGTCTTTGTTCAGATTAGTGAAATAATCAGCTAAATTGATACCACAGAAAGTGCATTGTTGTTGGTTGACGACTGATGCACGATATTTAGCATTAGTTTTTAGTCTTAAATGTCCTTAATTAGTCAAGCTTACTTGGAAACAATCATCTTTCAGCTGTTGCTATGTGGTTCTGTTTCTTTCGATGTTTCTTGAGTTATAGTACGTCTCTTTTCTCAACTTCCGTCTTTTTATGCCTGGACAGCAATAGCAGCCTGCATTTGAATGGAAAGACCTTTGTGTGCTATTGTTTAGTTTTATTTACTTTGGCTATTATTACATGTAGTTTTAATTTTGGATCATTAGTTGTAGTGTTGCAAGTTCATATGCAGTTCCAACATAGTTTGCATTAATTGGGGGAGTATGGAAAAATAGGCAACCTGCAGTGAGAGGTCAGTGACATTCAATCCTCTTCAAAGGGACCAAATTTTAAACCCAGTAAATGAATTGGGTGATGTTTAAGGTGAAATTTTTTTCCATTTTCCAAAGTTCTTGTTTGGGAAAAAGGGCATTTTTGTACATGGTCATATCACTAGACTAGACCTAAGTTATTATCTTCAGGAAACGTTCCTCTCAAAAGCAAATGTTGAACTGGAATCACCTGGAAAAGCTAAAGAGAAATACTAAATAAAAAGCATTCCGAATTATAGCCTGAATGGCAATTGTTGTGTAAAAGCTTACCATGAAATGAAATGCCATTTATCATTTCCACTGTTGTGTCATTTTACCATATGAAGGCAAGAGAAGGTGCAACATATGCCAGCATGTTACACTATACGAACGCGGTTTGACTGTTTTTTTGCTTAAGGAGGATGAAGCAAAAACAAAATACAGTGGAATAATAAACGCACGGACAATTTAGTCATAACTTACATTTTTCCTTGCCCCCTGTGGGGCTCGGAAAAATACTGCGCAACTCGTAAAATATCCGTATTATCTACCAAAACACCGAATAAGGTGTGTTTATAAACTTTGGGCTCATATAGCTCTTCGAGGTTTGGTTTGGTTTGGTTTGCAAAGACAGAAATTATCTTGAGATGTTTAACTGTGTTGGAGGGCTAGCAGATCTGTCTATTTTCCCTTTTATTTATGGTTCCATTTCTGGTCATTTTGTGATTGCAACCTGCCCTATAAAAGTATCATATTTTGTCTTAGACCTCTAAAAGCAAGTTGCCTATTGTGCTCATACTTATTTTTTCAATCATTAAATTCACAGAACATGTCATAATGTTTGCATGATGTTTTTTTTTTTTCGATACAATAATTTTCAAGAGACTTAAATTCACTAAAGTGGTCAACAATTTTGTACTTGGTGTCCATCTCATTAAACAAAGCTCATTGATTATTTTATGTTTCAGGTGGAAGTCAAGAGAGCAGAGAAACGTGAGCCCAAATCAAGGAGTGGAGTGGAAAGTGTGCCTGGCATGAATGCCTACCAGGCGCACCTTGGGGCTCAACATGGGTACGGAATAGGACAGTATGCCCAGCAGGGTATGTGCACCATGTTATGCTACTCGCTGAAAATACTTAAGTACAAATTGTAAAAGCACCAAATGTTTGTTAGTCACATTTATTGAAAGGCAAGCAGCTGGTATGTGGGCTTAAAGGTTTCATCCTCAAACATTAGAGCTGCCTTGTACAGCATACGAAGCGTTCCGGTTCATTCATCACCTTTCATCAAGGGCACAGTGTGTAAATGCTAAAACTTTAGTTGAATAGCAAATCCTGTATCTAATAGTGTATATTATTGTCAGTAAAGTAGTAGAATTATATGAAGATCATCGCAGTGAAGGTTGAACTGCGGATGAAGATAGAATTATATGAAGATCATGATATGATCATATGAGTATGTAAGTAGTGTTAGAAGTGTTAATTTGTAGGCTTGTATTATATCCCTGTAATTCAGTTTCTTAACTGCAATGGTGATTAATAAACAGTTATTTATTTTATTTATTTATAATTTAAGTGATATGAGTAGAGAGGAAATTCAAACATAGCACTGATGGTAGCTCTCCATCGTATAAGTACATTTAACTGATAAAATCCTAACAGATTCAATCTTGTTGTTGTAGCTTCTTATGGCATGCAGCACCCCGTTGGAATGGGACGTGGTTACCCTGGTTATGGTGCCATGCCTGCTGGCGCAGCGGCAGCACCTGGTTATGGTGGGGCAGCACCAACCCCAGGATATCCCTACGGTAAGTAGTGCACTTGTTTGCTGTTTCAAATACGAACAATTCAGGGCTTGAGGCAAACTGTTGAGCTTACTAGCCTAAAGATTGCAGTGACCATGAATTCAAACCTGTTTGACTTCGTGCAACTAGTACATGAAAGTTCTGGGTCCAAATTGGGTTTGTCTGTTTTGATTCTGGTCTGCTTTCATTGTGTTTGGGATGACATTATTTTGCGATAATGTTGTCTCAAATGTGATTGGTTCGAAAACTGTCGTGGAAACATGGCCAAGGCCAAACTTCCAAAACTATTTTTCACCAAACCGCCGGCAAAGGATTTAGGTTTTGCTTAGTTATATAGTTGGAAAACCTTTATTACAACGTGATTCATCCCTACAAGCAACTTACCTTAACGGATTGCCGAAACTCTGAGTACTTAGGCTTTAAGACTGTGTATGTTTCTTTAAAACAGTTGTTTTTGAGCTTTTATTCTGCAATGCGGAATGCTGTAATCATTTCTGTGTACCAATTCCTAGAAAAGAAGTTCATTGTCCCATTATTCTATTATTTTGTCGATCTCCGCCGTTGAAAAAATTATGCTGATACACTGAAAAAGTTAACTTTGCTTCATAAGGCAATTCTGGGTTGAAAAATCGGCAAATTCAAACACTTTGTTGCAAAACCAAACTGCTTTCGTAAGCAAGTATCGCATGTGTGAATCTTTATGACAAGTGAGAATTTCTGTTTTGATCAACAGAAATTACTGCTCTGGCTTATTGCAAGGGAAAAAGACATGGATTGTGGATAAAAAAACTAAATTCAATTTTGAGACAACATTATGGCTTTATAATGATGTCGTTGGGAGAAAATAATTTGCAGTTGTCCAATACCGAATGTATTTTCTCGCAAACTAGCAGTCATTGTAAAGCTGTAATGTCGTCTCAAAATTGAATTTAGATTATAGTAATGCAAATAGTAAGATTTGAAAACATGTATATGTGGGTCTGATAGGAGTATAACAGATAAGCATTTTGCCTTGAGAGGTGTTGCTCTTTCACAGTGTCTGTGGTGTACAGAGTGTCAAACAAGGCAAATAGAAACCAATTCCTTGAATGCAAATATCAAGTCATCAAAATAATATTACATGATTCACTTGATTGTTTTCAAGGAAACAGTGGAACATTACTTGACACTTCCCCCTTATTAAGAGTTTTCTTTCCCCAACTTGTTGGCCAGGGGATCAGTTGATTGGCTAGATTGACTCGACTGTATGGAAATCATTTTTTTTAAAGCTTTTTGTATGGAAAAGGAATGTCATATACCCCAGCACAGAAGAGCATGGTTTAAATAAGAACTAGAAAAAGCCTGTGAAGCAGATTGTACCATCTTTTTACTGCAGGGGGTGCAGCAGCTGGTGTTCCTGGAGCTCCTTATGGTGGGGATCCTAATGCTGCAGCAGTGGCGGCAGCAGCTATGTACGGAAGAGGGGCTACTACAGGTAAATCATGTCTAACATAAGTGCTTTAACCCTGAGGTGATTTGCAGCTTACGTTTATAGTTGCCCCATTTGCCCATGTGAAGCACCTTTTTGTTTTAACCTTAAAAACCACAAAGACAAAAGACCCTTCACAAGGGCAAACATACCAGCTATACACATTTGCTTGCACTGGTTTTCTTAAAATACTAGTGGTTTCCATTGGAAAGTGAAGTGCTGCGGGTAAAGCGCTGCGGGTAAAGCGCATACAGAGGAACAGTGGCTTCACGGCCAAAAGTGAATTTTCTTTAAGAAAGACAACAGATGGCGTCAAACACAAAAATCTTGGTCGCTGGTGAAATGCGTGACGGACAAGTGCCCATGACAGTCAGCAGTGATGCATCCATGAGACCGTGACAAGTACGTTTTCCCCCAAAATCTTCCTCATGAATGAAAGAACGGAGAACGATTATTTTTAGGCAAATATTTGACTC
This sequence comes from Siderastrea radians, assembly GCA_964017195.1. Classification (NCBI taxonomy): domain Eukaryota; kingdom Metazoa; phylum Cnidaria; class Anthozoa; order Scleractinia; family Rhizangiidae; genus Siderastrea; species Siderastrea radians. The sequence goes on along the minus strand of OZ024890.1, from coordinate 47,182,751 downwards.
AGAAGAGAACTACTTTGCTTAAAAAAGCGTTTACTCAGATAAGTACTGCTTTACCTCAAAAAACGAATCGTGTTCAATCCTCGCTTCGTCGTGTAAAACGTTTTCTCCATCTGTTTTCAAACTCTTCGCCGCCTTCGCAAAAACGTGGCTTCCTACACGAAACAGCATTTCTCCGCTATAAGTTTTCGACATCCCACTTTATCGACGGTCGAGTTTTCCTTAAGGTTCCAACGTTAAAATAGTGTGTTTCTTTCTGAATCGATTGACTCAATGAAATAAACAGAACAAAATGAATCCTCCATAAAACATCGAATTTAATAATACCATAGAGTTCCAGGAATGGCTGCAATTCAAGATAATTTACCTTCACTTGCTTTCAAATTCTTCGCCTCCTTCACAGAAACGTCGTTTTCTACACGAAACAGGCAAAACATAAGTTTTCCACATCCCACTTTATCGACGGTCAAGTGTTCGACAACCGCCTCGATTCGAGGGCCATAAAATCGAGGCAAATTTGGTGATAAACTTACATATTTACATCCAACAGATCTCAAACGATTCTGGCTTCGGGCACAGGGGATCCAGGGTGGTCACGTACACAGCCTGAATTAGTCTACTGCGAAGCCTGATGGCTTCCCAGCAACAATAGTTCATTTCACAGCTACAGTTTTCTTAGTTGCATTGCGATGTAAACAAATATGGAAGTGAGGTGATTTTTGACCAAAGGTTCCAATTTGCTTGAATGTGCCTCATGTTTGCACTCAGTTGTATTGTAATGCAAAGTGCGAAAGTTATTTTTGAAAGGACTGTTAAGGTTTTCATTGAATTTGAGTGTGTTTATATTAAGGAATGAGTAAAGATATTTCAAATTTTTTCCTCTTAATTTTGATTTTGACTTGACGTTGGTTGGGCGGTTGTTAGTGTATTTTCTGTTGGGTTTGTGTTTTACTGTTTTGTGTTGTGACATTGGATAAAGCAGGCCAGGCCACATAATAGTTGGCGGAATAGCCAGTTTTTTCAAGCAGAAAGTGAACAAGCCAGTCAACAGACATCGACAAACAGTCATGATGCAATGTCTAATCAAATTTCTATAATGTCCTTGGATATGGTCTCCTTGTACAGGTCATTCCATTCCCTCCAAGGGGAGGTGGGAGGAGTTGTTAGTGTATTTTCTGTTGGGTTTGTGTTTTACTATTTTGTGTTGTGACATTGGATAAAGCAGGCCAGGCCACATAATAGTTGGCAGAATAGCCAGTTTTTTCAAGCAGAAAGTGAACAAGCCAGTCAACAGACATCGACAAACAGTCATGATGCAATGTCTAATCAAATTTCTATACGTCCTTGGATATAGTCTCCTTGTACATAATGTCATTCCATTTGTTCCAAGGGGAGGTGGGAGGGAAAATACTGTTCATACCCAAGAGAAGTGCCAGTAGCACAGGGACTACCCCAAGGGAAGTGCAAGTAGCACAGGGACTACCCCAAGGGAAGCGCAAGCAGTGGCCAGGAGGCGTAGTAGCCAAGTTGAGCTAAATGCCTGCTAACGGCAGTCCCTAAACACTCGTTTTGTAGTCCCAAGACCCTTATGAGGACACATTAAAGGGGATCTGTCACGGGAACTTTCACGTTTTTGGGTGAAAAACGTGCTGAAATTTAATTTCAATACTTTTTTGTACACGAAATTCTTCTTGAACATCAAGAGAAAGAAATCAGTGACTATCTCAAAGAGAGATCAAACCATTTTCAGCTTCTGGCAATTTTTTTCAAGAAAGAAAGGAGAAACTTCAAAAACATTAGTTAAATGTTTTCAAGTTGTAAACCATTTCCATCCTGGCAATGCGCAGCCAAACACAGAACTGGTAGAGTAAATTTAAACGAAAATGAAGCAGTATTTTTTGGTTTTCTTTGATTAAATTCTGTCTTTTACCTTTTCAAAGTAATCCTAAGAATAGGCGACAGTGCCTTTTTAAAGATGACTGCTGACTGGGTGCTGTGGATCACAAACAAACATGCAAACCAATGGTAGACAGTGATTAACTGTAGTATTTTATTCTTTATGTAAGGTTATGGAGCTGGGTATCCTGCAGGAGTAACAGGCGCACAGCAAGCACCGGCATCAGCAGCAGCAGCAGCAGCAGCAGCAGGGGCAGCAGCACCTGGTGGGTACCCAGACTACAGCAGAATGCCCACATCACAAGCTGGGCAACCTGGAGCACCACCTGGAGCTCCTCATGTCGACAACTCAGGGGCTCCGGACTACTCAGCATATGGTTAGTTGAAATTTTTGATTTGGTTTTATATTTGCTTGAAATTGACCACCCAAAAGGCCTTGCACTATAGGCGGATCCTTGTTTGACTTGTTTGTGTCGGCAGTCTTTGATCTATATATCATCATAAATGTCGAAAATTTTATGGTTAGCCTAACAAATGAAAACACTGGCACATTTAGTAAAAATAGCAAATATGAGAGGCGAATGTTGAAAATTGAAGATTTTCCTTTTTGCAAAAGGCCAATTTTACTTGTCTGTATGGTTGCCACCCAGCCATACAAACGTCTGTAAATGTTGCAAATTTTGAAAGCATCATTTGAATCCGGTCTCCATCCTTTTTCTTTCAAACTTCGCATGTCAACTAAATGTTATATGTTCTTTCTACTTATGATCTTTTTTTGTTTATTGGATGAATTTCAATTTTCAACATGTCTTTGTTTACAGGTTTGGGTAACTACCAGCAACAAGATCTACAGTACGGTCCGACGCGGGGGACCTCATTCCCGTCTGAGAGTAGCTATGGTTCCTATGGCAACACCGATTCTGCTGGATACGCAGGGGGAGTGCCGGGTTATGGTGCTGAACCATCCTTTGGAAGGGGGTCATCGTCCTCCCGGGGTTTTCATCCATACGGCCGATAGACAAACCCGTGTGGTTGATGTCTAAACGCAGCATGTATGGATGATAACTCGGGCTTGGTTTTATAGACCTAAAGAACTCTGTATAGAAAGCATAGAAAGCTTTAGTTTTAAACGTTCCATGTTTTGTTGTCTGTGAAACTTGATATCGCTGCCATTTTGTAAAAAGTTGGACTGATGCAAGACACTAAAGATTGTTCAAGATCATATTTTATTTCATCCATTTAATTTATTGTAAATTATGAAAAACATGTTTTATTTCACGCTTTTACATGCTTTAGATCTACTGCTGAAAGCTATGTTGTTCATGCATGTGATGGAACACGCGTAGAATAATGTTGAGCATTCCCTCTCAGCTTTTGTCTAGTTGCACTGTTGGTCAAGCCCATCAATGACTGACCATAACGCTCTTCTTAGAAAGGACCACTTAAATGGAGTCATTTAGTTAGAAAACAATTAAACGTTTTTACATGAAAATGCTTTCTTTGTCTTTTATTCTCAAACTCAGTAATAATTTGTCATGTTAAAATAGTGACATCATCATAGCTATGATAGATAATTTTGCAGTGGCTGGGGAAAGCAACACCTAAACGCTCTTCTATCTAGAAGTTCACGGAAAAAAGTCTTCAAAAGTATGGTCCGAAAACTGGAGGATATCTCTTCAGTTCCAGTTTTCGTTGGAACATGTCTCACGTGACGCATGTAAGGGAAATATAGGCGACAAATATTTTTTAACTTTCAGTTGTTTTTGTTTGCTAAATCTGGATGCAAAGAGCCCCAGTCGCAAAAGTTTGGGGATCTACGGCCTTAACAATTCTATAAATGTTTGTGTTCATTCATTAACAATTTAGAACTTTCCTGTTACAAAAAATGCAGCCTACTTCATTGTTATCAAGTAAAACGCAGGATGAAGAATGCTTCTTTCTGCTGCTGTCCGTAGATTTCGCTTAGTTGAACCGCCGTTCGTATCGACAGTAATTGGACCTGACACCCGGTTCTGCTGGAATTCCACGTCTGAAAATAAGAAATGAGGAAAATAATTGCAAGTTTAAAGTTTGGGGGTGGAGGGGGGTTAGGGGGCGTGCGTGATAAATGGTATGGAGCTGTAGCTGAAGAATAATGGTACAATCTGATACTTTTTTGGCACGACTGAAGAGGGGAAGGGGTATTATAACTTGAAAATTTTGGTGTCCTTACTATCGTTATCGTGTTTTAACAGTCGTAATTTTTGTACATTCTACGTAGTTTTCTTGACGTGACCTGAAAGTAGGTCTACCAAAACATTTTATAGGATGAGGTGACTTTTTCATGAATTTCTCCAAGAATTGGGCTTCCTTGGGACGCCCAGTGCCTTTTCTAAGACCTATGCATTTGACACGGCGCTTTGTTTTGGGGAAAATTAACGATTGGCAAAAACTAATCTGAACCAACATAATTTACTAGTTGGTGTGACATCTTAAGAGTTTCCCGAGTGAAAAATTGCAAAAGCCGGTTCTTGGACACTTTTAGCCGGCCATCAAGCCCTACGACAACATGGTGGATACAAGTGGTATTGTGATGTCATACCTTACATAACGACACCGGTGTTCCCATAGTCTCATCTTGGCGTCACCCAGGTCAGTGGTCTCTTTACTGCTCCACAGTCTCTCTCCTACGGCAAGAGCGCGTGGCCTGGGCAAGTAAGTAAGGTGTGAAAACAAAACGGTCAGCGATGTCAAATGCAGGCTTTTCGCCATCACTTCAATAGTCTCCTGCGCAGCCGTTGTTTGGCTCGTTCACGGGAGGAAAGTTGCGAGACGAGCCAAAAAAACGGCTGCGTAAGAGTGCCACTTCAAAGAGATTCCGTCAGTTGCAAAAAGAAAGGTTGTGATTAAGGTGCTGTTACATGCAACAATTTTTCGCGCAATGTGTCTCGCAAAAATTTTTTTTTGCAAGTTGCACGCACAATGTTACACGTTACAATTGCCATGCAACTTGTCTCGCGAAAAAAAATGCGTCAGGAAATATGATCAAATGATTGGTTGACTATAGAGAGTGGCGAAACAAGTTGCAAGAACCATGTTACACGTAGTTTTGTTGTGCGACTTTAAAAAAACAAAAAAAAAACCGAAAATTCAGTTGCACGACGGGGAGTTACACGTTATAATCATGCATCCAACTTTCAACAAATTTTTTGCGAGACAAGTTGCACGAAAAACTGTTACGTGTAACAGCACCTTTAAGCTCCAAGGCCAGGAAACCAAGCACAACTGTAAAATGGGCCATTGTCTTCTCCCACTTTCCAGTGAATTGGCTTTTGCCACTGGTTTACATTTTGTTAATACACATGAAAGTATGAACTGTAACATTTTCGTTCTCCAGTGGAACCCCGCCTTATGCTCACCCACTTTATTTCGGCCTGAAAAAATTGCTCAATCATTTACTGAAGAAACAACTCCCAGCATATTGACCTCGCATTACGGCCCCCTCCATAGGAAACCAGAAAATAAAGCAAATATATCTCTTTTTTCACGTAGAATACAGTGTAAACGGCACACTTTAAACACCTCTTGCAGTTCGGTTAACTATCATTCGCAACTGATTCCTATACTTCTTTGTGTCGCATTCTTCCTCGTCTTTCATTTTGTGACACCATATCCCGTTTCTTTTCTAAGTGAGCAAGTTAGGTCAATTTAGTAACTAGAACACGGTCACTCCGTTAACCCAGCAACCTTTTTTTGTCTAACGTTAGTAGCCGGAGAAACGGGTTTCCATCGTACTTCGAAAAGATCAACTAATGGAAAACAAAACTTTTGTACCTTTTCGTAACAAAAAAATGTGAATTAAAATAATCTGGGTATACAATATTTCGACTAAGAGCTGTCTATCTTTCCGCTCTGGGATAGTCTTACAAAAATAACACGCGAGCTAAAGTGAAAATTGCCTGCCGGGTGGAAACGTGACCAACTTTTTCCGCCTGTCCAAATTTAAAAAAGGGAAAAAGTCCTGGGAACGAGGTTGGAAACGTGACGTCCATTTGTGGTAAGCTTTCCAGCTCAATAAACGTATCCATGCAGCAGGCGATTTTCGCGTTCGGCGCTCGCACGTTCTTTTTGCTCGACTATGAGAGACTGCTCGTAGTCTATACAATTTTAGTTGGCATTGCGAACAATGGCGGAATGAGTATTTCGCGGTTTTGTAGTTGCGTATTAAACCGTGCATGCGCGTTGTGATAATTTGGTTCCAGTTTCTCTTATCGTTCGCACCCCGACAGTCTGATGCAATTCTAAATATTTTGTCGGAAAAGAAATAAGAAAAAGTATCAATCCTTTGCCAGTTTTAAATTGACTGTTCTGAATTCAAAACCAAAACAATGACACTAACCGAGCTGTTATACGTGTTTCCAAAAGACTCATATTTGGTTTAAAATACGAGCACACGCAGTTAAAAGGAGATTCACAAGAGAGAACAGGGTTGGTTTGTCCAACAACAGCGAGTAAGTCGACGAACGACTCAGTGGCTGAAAACAAGCTGAGAACAAATATTCGAGTTTTTGTTTTTCAGTTGCAGCAACTGAAATTAAGAGCTGTTTAGAATTGAGTGTCGAAAGTTAAATAACTGTGCTACACGGATTGGTTCCAGACTCTTCCAACTTACTCAACCAATTAGAAATAAAACCGAAATCAACCGTGTCTGTATTTTCTTTGCTTTCCGATTGGTTCATGGATTTGCTGAGTCACCACCAATAATGGGCAGACTATCTAGTAATCACTAAAGGCAAAACGTTTCAAAACCGAGAATAGAGTAATCCAAAATGCCTCTCGGGTCATCACTTGATGGATATTTACTCTTTAATGAATGCAGCTTACCAGGTTCTTGGAAGTATGTTATTGCCATCGGCATATTCTCCCCACATGCACCCGGTACCGCCAATCACCAACTCTTTTTGTTTATCCGTGCCTGTAAGGATAACGAGACGATAATTAAACCCCATGAAAACAAAAAGCAAACGATGAAAATGATTCTCACTAGAGCTTCCAGTAGAGCAAATCACGAATGTTCCTTTGTTTAATGGTTCTAAATTTAGGTTCTAAATCTAAAGTCTGATAAAATCTTTAAGATGATCATTCAAATGAAAGTTCTAAAGCAGTACTTTCCCGTGGTACAGTTTATTATGTTGTACAAGGTGGTTCTAACTTTTGAGTCTGCGGATGAAATACTTAAGTGTGACCATTCAAATGAAAGCTACTGAGCAGTACTTTGCCGTGGTACACTTTATTATGTTGTACAAGGTGGTTCTAACTTTTGAGTCTGTGGGTAAAATCCTAAAGTGTGACCATTTAAATGAAAGCTACTGAGCAGTACTTTCCTGTGGTGCTGCTTATTATGCTGTACAAGGTGGTTCTAACTTTTGAGTCTTTGGATGAAATCGTAAAGTGTGAGCATTCAAATGAAAGCTACTCAGCTGAACTTTCCTGTGGTACAGTTTATTATGCCGTACAAGGTGGTTCTAACTTATGAGCCTGGATGAAATCTTGAAAACTGACCATTGAGATGAAAGCTCCTCAACAGTACTCCGTCCAGTTTCTACAAGCAAGGTTTTGTTACAAAAGTGGGTGCTATAAAACTAACGCGCCCTTCACACGTCAAACTAATGTTGGCCGACTCGTGTTGGCAGAACTCAAATTGGTGTGTGTGAACGAAACAACAACATGTTGGCAAACTGTTGGCGAGAAATAGACCTTGTCTCTATTCTCGCCAACAGTTTGCCAACACGTTGTTGTGTCGTTCACACACACCAATTTTAGTTTGCCAACAGGAGTTGGCCAACATAAGTTTGTCGTGTGAAGGCCGCTTAACATGAAAGACAAATTCAATAAAAATTTAATACAAACGCAAGCAAAAAGAAAAAAAACAACGAAATTTAAGTTTTGCGCTTTAGGGTACAAGTGAAAACAATTGAAGGCATGGTAATGCTTTCTTACCAACAAAGTCTGTTGGCTCACAAGTGTAATACTGTAATAAAAAAGAAAAACAAAACAGCATAATTTAATTCAATTTACCTTGTTACATATTATTTACACACACAGTCGCCAATTGTATTATTTACAATTAAGTGTACAGTTAGTTACGATTGATTTTTATCCTATTATTAGGCTGTACATATTTTACATATACATCATGGCTTGTTACTTATTAATTCAATATAAACTTTCATATTTTTTTAAAAAATTGTTTCATATGATTGTAAAGCGCCATTGAACTAAGCAGAAATATCTGATTGTCAAAATGACCACTGACAATGATTTATATATTTCATTTATATACTTTTATCAATTTTGACTGATCGCGATCTTTCTGATCCGACGATGAACAAGGTTGATCGTACACGGTTTTTGCAGGGGTTTATACCGTATCTTCGTATAAACGGAAACCTTCATTTTGATGGCGCGATATAACGTCACGCGCGGCTGCTTCGCAGAAGTCAGATACTTTATTTTTATGCGTTTTTACGTTATCAGGACAAGAACCAGTGTTTTCCTATCCCTGATGAAGAGCAAAATTGTGCCAACAAAGAGAACGTGAGAGTTCCGGTTGCTGCCCGGAACACCAACATACTTTACGTGGAATTTAGTTAAATGAGACTCAACAGAAGAAAATGCAGACATGATTTAGATTTTTCAGTTATCTCCCGTTGCAAATGCTCTGTAACAAAATGACTTACCCAGTTTTGATGACGCAAGGAGGCCAACTAGTTCGCAATAACATAAAGTCAAAAGACTGTGGTAAACATGAGCACGGCTCTGCCATGTATTGTTTGAAATATTGTGTAATGTGTAATGGTTGAAATATTTTTCTTTTGTCGTAAAATGTAAACTGTTGCACGAGTCACGGTTTTCCATTAACACTTAACGTAGAGTCGAGTGGAATCGAGTGGAATTGTGAACTGTCAATTTGCCACCTTCACTAACACATTAATGGCCATGAAATGAGCCTAGTGAATTATAGCCCTTTTCCTTCACAACGGGCAATTGCGTCCTCTGCCAAGGCGGCCGATTTAGAGAAGTTGGCGTTCTCAGATGATTTTATAAAATCTAACCGCCGACTGAGAGGAACATGCGGCTCTGGGACAGGACTGCACTGAACCACCGTCGCTGTTGTACTTGATGTGAGCTTGTTGGCTCTTTGGCACACCCCCACCCCCCCCCCCCTCTCCCCTTGTTGTCCCCAAGCGTTGCACGGACAACAAGGTCCCATTCCATCCCATTTATTATTATTCGCGGGCATGAACTTGGATCATAAAGGAACACTAAGATACTAGGCACGTTGACGACAATAACATTTGAATGCAGTAGGTACCGGTGACCAGTCAATTCCATAATGAATACGGTTGAGGTACCAACAGGCTGACAGAATTGCCCGGAGGCCCTTGCTTGTCACTTTTGCCATTTCTCTCTTCCATCCGGCTCTCCAAATATTCACCACGGTGTCAGGGAGGACTTTAACGTTACGATCTACAACGTCTTGCCAAACAATGTAACTCTTGCCTAGTCCAGCTACAATCTGTAGGAGACTAAAGAGACAGTGTACTTTAATGAAATGTAAGAAAGGTTTGCTGAGGTCTGTCGCTAACCAAAAGAACGACAAACTATGAAAACAAAACAAGAAAAGCAAACATAAACAATACTGGTATCAGTTACACTAGTTAGAGAAGAGGTTTGGCAGGTCGTTCTCTACGTTTATTGATCTTTATTATTACCCTTAGTTTACCACTAAATAAGGTTTTATAAGAAACTAAAGCGAAGTCCTAACTGACAAAAAAAATCTGAAAATGTTCAAAAGTAACTTTTGTTTTCATCCCACGCTCTGAATTGCGGGAATTGTGTCATAGCAGAAATCACTCTAAACCAGCATCGGAAAAAAGAAAAATACTGTTGGTTGGGTTAACACTCTTGGCTGCAAAAGTTTCAAACTCTGACCGGAGGTTTGTCAAGGCGCTCGTTTAAATGGTGAAATTAAATATCTGTTCGTAAGGACTTAAGTTTAGCTGGAAAGAAAAACTAGCGTTCTCATTGGTGAAATGCATCACTATTTTTCGTCAGTGAAATGGGAAAAGAGGGTAAGTGGCAGCTGAACGTTCGGTGGATAAGACCTAGCATTTCCAAAATTCTTGCGTTAATTGAATATTTAGCTTTAAAAGCATTTGAACAGGTGAAACCGTTAGTTTACACAGTCATACCTTAAACTTAAGCCTGGGTGGCAGGCGCCTAAATGGGAGGGAAAGGGGGAAATTATTCGCAAGCGCGGAACTTTTAATTTGTCCGAGGAAGAAAGCCAGATGTGCCAAGATAGCCAGATGTCTGTGCGCGGGCTTTAAAACAACGAGGGGCAATAAAAACGTCCCATATTTCTCCAAGAATTTCACGATCGCGTGCCGCTGATTTGTACTTACTTTTGTTCGTAGTATTGCTCAAGCAAGGAATAGTTTTGCCCATATCCCATTTTCTGCATCCATGCTGTGATGTTAGGGTTACTTGCCCTGTTCAGTAATACAAAGTGATTATTTCTGACTTTGTTCAACTTCACAAAGTCAAGGGCGCTATAATTACGAGAACGCACCAATCAACATTACCTGAAGGCAACGCACCTCCAATATAATTATGTTTTATTGACAAGTTGATGCACTGCCATATGTTCGCAAACACACGAAACGATCGTTTTAATATGATTTAAAATATAGCCAATGCCAAACATTCATTTCATACCAGCAAATGTTCATCTACGCCAATTTAATCCAAGTTCATGCGTTTTGTTAAGTGTGACTTTTGGCTTGGACGGATCATCATTCCAATAAAACAAACACTCACAGAAACTGTTAGTAAATTATGGTTAACGTAACGGCGGTAGAAGACAAATTCAAAACCCAATTTTCATTTCATGTATAAAGTGAGTATGGTTAATTTAGGCAGGTTACACTTCTTAACCAAAAAAGAAAAAGCCATTTCCCAAGACGGAGGCTGCGCACTTAACTTGATAAAACGTGCGTGTTACGTGGAGCGTGTACATTATGGTGATATAATGAACTCGATCTAACCAATACATGTAACGTACGTTGTTTGGATGTACTAATAAAATAGTCGCGTATAAATAAAAAAATTGATTTGACTGACTCAACACTTTCTTGGTGGGATGCTTATCCCTTATTCGTTTCGGAAGGGGAGGCTCAGCCAGAGGTTTGACCCTTACACTGAAATATTCTATTTTTATGGAAATGACTATCAGGCGGAGTCTCCCCATATAGCCTACTACAAGGAGTACCCCGCCCCCCACCACGGCCAGGGTTTTCAATAAGGGCCGGCAGCCGGCGAAACTCGCCGGCTATTCTACATTAACTCGCCGCCTATTTGATTGAAAAATTACCTCATAATTTACCACTTACGTGAGAAACATTCGCCACAAAAAACGAGCCCTGGATCGGCCAAGATTTATTCATGAAAAACAGAAGAATCTTGCCTGAATTCTGAATAATTTCAGCGGTGATTTGTGTTTCCCGTTATGTTCAAATACCCTTATTCTTGCTCTAGAATGCAGGAAATGCATTCTAAGAGGCCCAAATTTTCGGAATTTTCTGGGGAAGAATACTACCGTACCCCCCTAGAATCTTGCACCTTCAGCGCGAGTATTTCATTCTCCGCCTACTCCTAAAATTTTGCCACCTACTCAGATTCTTATTGAAAACCCTGCCCACCCCACCCCAGCCTTACTGACCACATCCTAAATGCCTGGAACAGATACTTTCCTTTGTGATTGTTTGGATACTGAACAATGAGTCTCAGTGCACATACCAGCAAGAATCTCTGACTTCATCTCCTCCCAAGTGAAGGTATTGATCAGGAAACCTCTCAGCAACCTCTGAGAAAAATGTCTTCAGGAAGGTGAATGTGGAGTCCAGAGTTGGGTTGATTGGACCATACGATCTGTAAGAACGGATTAAACAATTAAGCACAGTAAGAAATAACCAATTAAACAATAGCAAGTTTTAGTAGTGGTTGATACCGGTTTTTTGTTCGATACCGATTTTTTTTGTAATTTAATGATTGTGGTATTGATGACATGAAATACAAAATGAAAGCAGATTGTGTTGTACACGGGTGCATTATCATTTTTAGTTATGAGCCCCTAAGTAGATTGGGCTCTTGCCTCTCAGTCATTTCTATTCAAAATTATTTTAATTAATAAGTTATATGAGTTTACAAAATGATGACCACGGTGATGATATAGTGATAATGATGCTGGCAACGGTGATGATGCTGATGGTCACAAATGGTAGTGATGATGATGATGATGATGATGATGACGATGACAATGATGATGACGATAATGGTGGTGGTGTGGTGGTGGCGGCGATGGTGATGGACAAGATCATGATGTTGATAGTGATGGTGATGAAAAAGACAGTGCTATCACTGATGATGATGATGATGATGATGATGATGATGATGATGATGATGATGATGATGATGATGATGATGATGATGATGATGATGATGATGATGATGGATGGATGGATAGTGATTGTGATGACGATGATGATGATAATGAAGACAAAAACAATAATGGTGATCCCCTTGCCAGTGGTGAAATTAGCACTTGTTAAGTCGTTGGTGCAACTATGCTTACCCTGATGGTTTTCCTTGAGAATAACATGGAGTTAATAGATTTTTAATGCCTCCCCAGGACCTAGTATGTCCCTGCAGAAACATGAAACAAGTAGTGCTTAAAATTAGTACACTTGGCAATGAACAGATGTACATGTGCCCATACTGTACTTACTGGTGTGTCAAACTCAGGAACAACTCTGATTCCATGCATCCTTCCATATTCAATGATGTTACTGACATTATCTTTTGTATAAATGTGAGTCTTGTTGTTGTAAGCACCCTACAAAAATAGCAAATAAAAAATTAATAAATTTAAGATAAACGAAATACTAGATGAATAAAAATAAATGAAATTAATCAAATGGAAGGATTGATTGATTGACTGACTGGCTGACTGACTGACCAGCGGACCAACTGACTGATCGACCAACCAGTAACAGTAATAGTAACAGTAACAGTATATCTTTACTGTGCCTTACTTTTCCAAAGGGAGGCACTGGTCTAGTTATAATAAGGGATAAACTTTAACTAATGTAACTGACCGACCAACTGGCCCATTCAAAACCTTTATTGTAACTAGACCAATTACCGTCGTTTTCATCTAAGCGTGGACGCGTGATGTAACATGTTCAAACTCCAAATGTTTGGCGGCCAAACATGCCATGTTTGATATCTAATTAAAACATGTTTTTCTTCATGTGTCCGTGCTTAGATGAAAACGACTGTACCTCCCTTTGGAGAGTACGGTGTACGGAGTATGGAGAGTACAGAGAGTTCATTCATTCATTCATTCATTCATTCATTCATGCTTGCAAGCATTCATTCACTTATTGCAAAAACATTTTTTTAAATTGTATAATGAGGTGTTGAATACCTGCCCACTTAATTCAGGGAAACTGTTGCTGACAAATGGAAAGGACTGATCATCTACAACATGCCAATGAAGAACATTGAACTTGCTGTAGGACATGGCTTCCTGAAAAACACAAGACATGATAAATGACATTAACACTACTCATATGGTCACTTGAAAAACCAAGAAAAAAAGAAATACAAAATAATTCATTGATATACATACGACGAACTTGAGAATGACAGATGGTTCCAAGAAATGCCTGGAAGTGTCAATCATAAATCCTCTATGACGGAATCTTGGATAGTCAGTGATTGTTGAGCCATTGGCCAAGTACTGAAAATATGTCATTGTCACTGAGTAAATATCTGGCCAAACTAGCAATGTGTAGTTCCAGAAAAATATCCATATCCATCCCATGGAAGGTCATTGGAAATTCCTAGGGGGAGGGGGGCTTAACAGCGAAAATTTTAGAAGCAAAGTACGAAGCATACGGGGGAGGAGGGGGTGCAAAACAAAAAACCTTTCCACAGCGGGAGTATGGATATGTTTTGGTACTACACAATGAGGTAGTGTATTTACGGTCAGAGTCTTCAGCATGCCTTTAAGCCCCAAATGGTGATCAGCATCAATTTTGTCATCATATCAGTGCATTGTAACATCAGTACAAGATGAATTGTCTTGATGCTTAAACAAGTTTTTCCAACTAGTACTCAACAAAAAATAAAGACCAGTAAGGAGAATTTGGCAATCATGCTAGGCCCAAAAGAGTGCTCAGGGTACACAAGATTTGGTGGTGACCTGCCTCCCAAGAGTGTTAATGAAATTTGATATAGATATAAAATGCTGATCACATCAGCCAATGTAATGACCAAAAAGAAGGAGTCAGCTTTTAAGGCTACAAAAACAATAAAGATTAACAATAGCTGGCAAACTAAGTAATTGATAAAACCCATGAAAGAAAAGATGGCTAGAATGGTTAGATGGCAACTCTATCTAACTACTAATTAATAATTGCATAAACATAATTAAAAATGTATTTATGAACACTAAAGCCTCACATATCCAGTCTGATCTTGGTGAACAACTTGACTGAAACTTTCCAGACCTGTGTTAAAATAATAAACTAGAGATTATTGATTTGTGCTTGGTGCAAATCAATTTAAAAATATTAAAATAAATGAATTCATGATTCATGATCACTGCTGTGCTAATTGTGGAGATTGCAAACTGACCAAGATGGTGTTTACAACATCACAATGGGACTTCCATATAAGGTAGGAGATGAAAACACCCATGAACCTAACATAAATTACCAAGTTTTGCTTAAGCCATTTTTATGGTGGTGTGACTTTCACCCTGGAAAGAAAATGAAATGAACAGTCATCCAAACACCAGTACCTGCATTCACATGCTCATACCAGTACAAGTTTTCATACCCAGTCAACTTGCACCAGTAGTCGACTCTAGGGGGGCAGGGCAGGTTTTCTCATTGGGGGAGTCTGAAAAACGTGTTGGGTAACGTGGGGTCTGAAAAACAAGCCCATGTTTAACCCAACCGCTGGTTTTGTGGCGCAATTTGACGTCACAGACAATTCAAAATGGCGGTGCGTAGTGTTGAATTTTGGCCCTCTTTGGAGAAGAATTTCAGTGGGATTGGATGCATTTTAGAAGCTAAAACCAAGGTCAGTAACTCAACTTAGTGTTATCTTTTTATTGGTGATTTCAAAAAATACACTGTTTCTGGAGTGACCTTCCCCTTTAATTAACAGTTTTTTTACACCATAATTTTAGTCACTAGCACTATAGCAAGTCTTTAGATCGCTAGAAGTTCCGCTCTTCATGTTCAAAAGGACAAGCTAATTCATGCATTGTGTTTGGTGTACTTTGATCCACCTTGTCAATTTCTGTTTTTCACAGTCTGTTGGATATTGATATAATTATGATTGAAGACAGCAAAGAACACCATCACTGAGCACTGGGTTTTGAAGTTTGTACAGCAAGGAGTAGACCTTAATTTAATTGCAATCAATGTAAAGTATTATCCTATCCTATCATTATGTTTAGTTATATTATTATATTACATTATTGATACTATAGCATATCAATAACCCATGACAGTGGGATTGACATACTAATACATATCAAATGATACATAGCAACATACCTCGAAGTGCACCCCAGACAGTTTTAGCAGTAAGAGATGATGTTGGAGCATCAACCACTAGCGAGTCTTGGATGAGAATATAATGTTCAGTATTAATATTAAAATTGTTTTTAAATTAGTAAGCGATGGTAAAATTATCAAAAATAAAATAATATCACAATGATATCACTGTAAAATCAGCTATAATTGAGGTTATATTTTAATACAGGGTTTTTACACCTAACCCCCACCCACCCGTTCCCCCCCCCTAATTTGCTTGTTTGTTTTTGTATGGCAACCTGCTGTGGTAAATAAGCATGCTGTTGTTTTACGTACAGAATTCAGATGTTTATCTACATAGATAGAATAAGACGGTAGTTTGTGGGGGGACTTATAATCGGAGGATTTTATGCCATAATCATTCTTAGGATAGAAGCTTAATATAAGGGGCTTTTTATCGGAGGGATGTGGGGGCTTATATTCGGGGGGGTTAATTTCCAGGGGGGCTTATTATCGGAATTTCACGGTACGGTACCTAAAGGACCGTGCTTTTATACAGGGCCAGTATTAACTAGTTTGTAAACCACAGAAACTGCGAAACAACATATGAGATATTGCTTGTCCAATCAAATAGTCTGAATAGTACAGCCTCATGGCACAATTCAAGGCATTTTATAAATAAGCTCACTTAGGCCCCATTCAGTCTAGGTACCTGAGCCCCATTCTTGGGTATGGGCACTAGTTGAAACAGTCTTTTGTTGCTGGGCACCATGCCCAGGCACTGGGACTTCCTTCAGGGGTAGTATTCAGGCACCATTCTCAATATAATTATCAAAAATAAAATAATATCACAATCACTACTACAGCTACTTTAGACCTATTTTAATACAGGGTTTTTACGCCTCAACCCCCCCCCCCTCCCCCTCCCAGTCCTCCATCGGGAGTATTGCCGCACAAGTGTAACAACAACTGACTGTCAAAGGCTGTGCTTCGGTTCCATTGGTAATATATGTTACCTCATAACCTTTGAACGGGCTGTCTAATTGGAGGAAAGGGCAAGAACGAGCGAAGAGACGAGGAAGGGGCGGGGAAGGAAGGGGGAGAGTTTAGTACTAGTTTGTAGTCCACAGAAACCGCGAGAGAACATAGAAATTGCTTGTCCAATCAAATCGTCTGAATAGTAGAGCCTTGACGCCAGACATCTTATAATTAAACGCTTCTTTAATATCGAAATTTCGGCGTTTAAAAGCTTTATACTGCTTTCCCAAGCCAGAATAGCATTAGATATGCCAAAAGAACTTGATTTACTTACAGGATTCGTCGGATTCTATCGTCAAAGGAGCATATTTTTCTTCTACCTTCACGGACAGCTTGGTGATTTGCGACAATCCCTCTTTTGGCTTTTCGTTGGGATCTGGAAAAACCAAACCCTCGTACCGTCTAAGTGCTTCTGTGAGAACATCGCTCCTTTCGCCAATTGGTTCAAAAGAGAATTCATTAGAAGCGAGCGAGTGCACTTTTCCGGTGGTGTTGCAGACTTGAGGTTTCGGCCAAATCGAACCTTTGACGTAATCTAGAGCCGTTCGTTTCCATTCCTCTTCTTCTTGCTCTTCATTCCACGGTTCCGAAAGACTGGCGGAGCAAATTGCCAAAGCTAGAGCAAGGGAAAATAGCTTCAACAAGAGCATTTCGAAGTTATGAAGGGCTTATATTTTCCAACCCGTTTAGATAGATTGCGTGTCGTGGAACACGCATTAAAAGTCGTCGCCAGATGAAATAGGATCAGTCATGTGATAGTAACGAACCCCCAGGAACAAAGCCAAAAATAGCAAAGAAATTCGAAATACATCACTCGCAAAAACATCTCTCTTACTAGATCAGCTGTTCAAAGGCAAGATAAAGTTATTGGCCAGAAGACCTCGGAAATGTGCGAAAAACGCTCGCAAAACGCTATGTCACAAGGTGCAACACGAGGCAAAAATAGCATGACACACTGGACTACATGCACGATAGACGAGGTTGCGCATGTAACACAACACTCCTATACTGATCCTATCAGTCCACCGGAACACCGCCTGGGAACGAGCCACGTGTCACGTTTTAGGTTTTCAACGGACCAAAAAAAACCAAAACAAAACAAAAAAAAAGAAAAAATTGGAGACATCGTTCGACTCATCCAAGTATTACTTCAATGTTATTTTTACTTCTGATAAATTCCTTTCTTGCACGACATGTATTTATCTGGGCGGGTTGGAAACTTTTATACCCGACCACAGCAACATTCCGGCGTGAACAAAATTGATAACACTTGAAGACACTGAAGGAATAGAAGATCTGTTACCCTTTTTGGTTATCACATCAGCAGTTTCGTGTATTGAAAGTGAAGTGCTGCCATAGGTTGAGCTTTAATAATGTTGCACTTTTTAGGGCACGCTTCTAGTGATACTCCGGATATTCCAAGCACCAAAAGATACTCAAGCGACCAAAGTCGACTCCTTCTTCCTTTTTAACACCGTGAAAGAAAGATTTATTCCGATTTCGGATATCGCGGACATATGTCCCACTAAAAAATTTAGCCCGTGAACAAGCTCCTAAGTGAGAAATAGGGCAAAAAACAAAAACAAAAACAAACAAAAAAAATGGGCCAGCCGAGCGCCCGTTTTCCTTGCACCGTATGCCCCACTTATATAAGCCTGTTCATAAAGTGAACCAGCCAATCTAATTTCGAATAGAAACTTACAGCTGGCGATATACGCGAAAAAACAAGCGTAAATCAGTCAAGATTGGTTCTCGTTTTGCCACCCATGCGTCTTGGGATCATTTACACGAGAGTCAAGGTGATTTCATCCCGAGATGGGATAGCCCGTGTAGCCCGGGGCCCTCTGGTTTTTCTTGGGGAGAACGGGCGGCTGTACAGTACAAAGGCTGGGGCATGCCGTGGAACAAATGTGTAATTTCGTTTACATATAGAAGGTTTCGTCCTAGGATATCTGTAAACAGTTTGGTCCCAGGACAAGATCATCTCTCACAAACGTCTCGTTCTTATCTGGGATGAGAAATCACATTGCATATTTCATATTTGGTTCACACGGATTTTTCATTCCGGGAAGACATTTTAATCCCGGTGCTTAGGACAGGGATAAAATCATTCCGGGATGAACTCATCCCTGAACAAGTCTTGCAAAATGCAAGCCTCAAGAACCTATGAAAATTAACAACAACACTTCATTATTTTCTACAATGGAACTGTTGTAGAAACACGTTCTACCACGAATAAACATGAACGCGTTCTTTACCGTGGTCTTGATGAGGGCTTGACACAATAAGCCAGGAGCCAAAGCATTACTCAAAGAGTTTATTTATTTGTAATGACATTGATGCAAAGGTTGCTTTAACGCAGTAATTTGAACTTCAGTTAGTCTACGATACAGATTAGGACTGTCCATTTCGCGACTAAACTAAGAAATAGGTAGCGAAGCTTGCTATGCATGCAGGCGAGTTAGAGCGAGCGAGGGCTGAGTATTTCTTGTGTGAAGTGCTCTGCCGCCATCAGCGACAGCTTCAGTTCGATTATGAATCAGTGGAAGACTGGAGAGAGTAAAAACAATTCTTTTGGATGAGCGCGTTCTCCCCCCCCCCCCTCCCCCGGTCCGCATGCATGCGGACCGATTTTTAACACAACACTCGCTGGCCAAAAAACGCCTGCACTGAACATAATAAATACGTTCCTGAAAATTCCTCAATGAGGGCTTTTATGATTTGGATCTTTCTAACAATTTGCGAAACTCAGTAAATTGAAACTCGATGAACAGGCTTTCAACAAATTGAAAACACCAACATGACAAAGCTCTGGAAAAAAGGAAAGTTACATACATGTATATTACATCCACTTCTTCACTTAAATAATATCAAATATCTTTTTTTATCCATAACATAAACTTACAAATCATTTAGTCAGTCAACGGCTACAAATTCAAAAATTACACCACGACAATATTGACGGTTTGAATTTCACACGAAACATTAAAGCAATAACTTATTCGAACTGAACATTTGTAGTTGTTCGCTTGAGCCAAAGAATTGATTTATTATTTTCGCTGCTGGCAATTTTCGAAGGAATAGTGTCTCATCGTTATCATCTGCGTTCTTGGGGATAAACCTGGGGAGGAAAAGCATGTTTTTAATAATTTAATAGCCTGCCTTAAATACCACACGAGGGAAAAAAGACGCAGATGTTTAAACTGGTGCAAAGCCAAAGGGACCGAAATAAAATACAATAGGCAAAGAAGACAAAAATCCTTGGAAATCTAGCGAATTTGTTGCTTCAATTTTTTAACCGAAGTTTAGACAGGGCAAAAGAAAGTCATGGTTTATACCAATTTTGCGCGATAAACATAATTTGCGCGAGTCTGTATAGACGTGGCCCTTGTCATGTAGTTTGTGGCTTGACCAAGTACTCAGAACAATACTATAAGTAATTTACGGAGTGTAGGCCTTAAACCAGGTCCATTTACCCTTTGAGCCCCAGTAGTGATCAGCATCAAATTTCTCCTCATCATATCAGCGCATTATAACACATAAAGGTCATGAGAATTGGGGGAAATGATAACCAAAGATGAATTGTCTTGATGTCTTTACAAGTTCTCCCAATAACTACTCAGTGAAATGTATGGAGACCAGTAAGGAGAATTTGAATAATGATACTGGGGTTCAAAGGGTTAAGCAATCAGCCTAATATTTCTATTTCGTACTCCTGATGCTTTTCGCGTGAAAAGACTCACGGGGAACGTGAAACGAGGAGCAAAAAACCGTTAAGAACCTATTCTAGAGAGAGCCACCGGGTAAATATCATTGTAAAACTGTTTGATTACCAATTGTAATTACTTTAACCACAGGTTTGGAAAGACTCAAACTACTGGGAGACTCGTGAGATTAACAAGACTGTGATGTAACTACTCATGATGAAATAAATGGAGTCCTTCGAAAACGTTGGCTAACTGTATTGAACGTGAGTCTCTTCGTGGTGGAAATTCGGCGCGCGCTCGCGTATTAGTTTCTCGCTCAACTATCCCTGAGAGAGAAAACAGAGACTAAACGTGGTCTACACTACTTAGTTCAAGAAAGATGGAGATTCTTCCAGAAGACCAATTCGTCTGTAATGGTAGCAGAAAGATTAAACAAAGCAACTTTACTCTGTTAAGCGTCCCAAGTACTTTTGCGTTCTTGGTAGAAACTCAAGAAGGAAGCCAGGCTAAGAGACACTTTCGCCTCTCTTTCTGTGCTTGCTGGGAGGGGGGGGGGAGGCCGTGATTTCCTCGGTATGAAGCCTATATTCGTGAACAGTGCAGATCACACGTGACGTCAAATGCAGTCATGTAGTGCGGTTATAGCTTTTGAATTTGCAGATAAAAGCCTTTGCGTGTTACCATTCAAATGAACCCTTCTTTATAGCAGTACATTCCTGCGGTTCTGTTTATTACGTTCTCACAAGGTGGCGCTGTCTTTTACTTCTGTGGATGAAATCTTTCCGTGTGACCATTCAAATGAAAGCTGTTATTGCGCAGTGCTGTGATGACGTTTATTACGGTGAACACGGTGGTTATACCGTTTCAGTCTGTGGATGAAATCCTGTAGAGACCATTTAAATGAAAGCTATTGAGCAGTTCTGAGATGCGACTTGTTTTACATAATTTTAAGCTCACACGCCCTTCATCACTACTAACCTCAAAATGAAATACAGAAACGCCTTTTACGATATCAATATAGCCTGAGAAAATAGCCGACGTTTCGCGAGGTCGCCACTTGAGCCCTCGCAAAACGACGTCTGAGTAACGAGCGCAGAAATTCCATACTGATGACGTGCACTACCCAGATCTTGATAGCGCTTCTGATTGGTTGTACCGCGAGGGAATTTTCTTTCAACCAATCAGAAGCACTACCAAGATCTGGGTAGTGCACGTCATCAGTATGGAATTTCTGCGCTCGTTACTCAGACTTCGTTTTGCGAGGGGTCAAGTGGCGACCTCGCGAAAATCGGCTGTTTTCTCAGGCTATATCAATACAATATCACCTCATCTTCCACTACACACCTTAAACATTATTACTGTAAATTCTACTACACACCTTATACATCATTACTGTATATTCCACTACACACCTTAATCACTGTTATCTGCCTCGTTTTGGGGATGATGCACCAAAACACTCCCCTTCCCTTGAGGACGACAATGGAGAATTCAACTTCGGCCTGAAATAATAAGAATAACTAATAAAAAGAACGCCTAACACGCTATTAGCGTGACAC
The DNA here is from genome assembly GCA_964017195.1 of Siderastrea radians. Taxonomy (NCBI): domain Eukaryota; kingdom Metazoa; phylum Cnidaria; class Anthozoa; order Scleractinia; family Rhizangiidae; genus Siderastrea; species Siderastrea radians. The sequence continues at coordinate 47,160,899 of OZ024890.1, read as the reverse complement.
AGTGACCGACTGTTGTCGACTACTCAGTACTTTAAACAAGTGGCTATGCACAGGGATGGTCACAATCTCGTCGTTCATGAGCCAGTGGTGCGTGAAAGCCGAGTTGTAATGATGAGCGTGCTCATCAGGACGGCTGTCCTACACCACTGACTCAAGGGAACTTTGGAGGTTCGTCCACACTAGACGTGCATGACGTAACTAGTCACAGAAGACGCGACGTGACGTTTAGGGCTTTTACTTTCTCTTATGCTTAAAAACAGAAGAGAAAACGCTTTGATTCAAATTAGCGGGACCTTCGAGTTACTGGGGGTTTGATTTATCAAGATGCTTAAGTATATTGGCGAATAGTTTTGGTGAAAAGCACAGGTCAAGGTACACTTTATATGTCACATCACGCCCGTCACATTTCGAAACGTTTTGACGGTATTGGGCTGTGAAAACTATCAAGTAAACGCCAGTGTTCTTGTTTCTTTACAGCAATTTACTGTAACACTATTTTTTATTCCTTATATTACTTTCAGATAGGATCCGATCACATTTAAGGCCACTCAAATTTACCTTTCATTAACGAATCCCATGCCTGCATGCACAGAGATTTAATTGTAAAACAACCCCGGAAACTATGCAATACAATTTATGGTCAAATGACAGCTTTATACTAACCGCTTTTTTCTTCGTTTGTCGCCGTGTGAGGGACTGTGTTTCTCCTTCTCTTTACACCTGTCACCTTCGAAATCGGACGACTCGGTCTCCGACGACTCACTGGACGACGACGATGACGACGACGAAGATGACGAAGCTGAGGAGGACGAGTCGGACTGGACACCAGTGGGTTCATCTATGTGTACACTGTCGGCTATCTCTGCTATCTCTGGTCTCTCTCTCTGGTAAGGTAAAAGCCACGTACATAGGTGAGAACAGCCATACAATTCACCCACCAATCTAGCCTGAGAAAACAGCCGACGTTTCACGAGGTCGCCACTTGAGCCCTCGCAAACGACGTCTGAGTAACGAGCGCAGAAATTCCATGCTGACGACGTGACACTACCCAGATCTTGGAAGTGCTTTTGATTGGTCGGAACTTTCTCCCAACCAATCAGAAGCACTTCCAAGATCTGGGTAGTGAACTTCATCAGAATGGAATTTCTGCGCTCGTTACTCAGAAATCGTTTTGCGAGGGCTCAAGTGGCGACCTCGTGACATCAAAATCAGTCCGTGTGTAAAAGGTGACCGTATTGATGAGGTTAGCCTCACTCGCACCTGAACAACATCCTACCCGGAAATGTGATCTCAGCACACAGGACTCAGTACCTTGCCCCCTACATTTCCTTTAGGTATCTTCTTCTACCCCTTTCCAAAGTAAGCCTGCTAGTTACTTTAGTTGAGTTGGTAGTAGGCGTCCGTATGTCTCGGAAGACTATCAACTATCAACGACGACGCCTTAAGAAGAGAACAGAATAAATACCTTTAACTTCTTGCACCATTTCCTCGATAACTTTGGTCTCCCTCTGAAAGGAACAGACATGATGCTAAGGCTTGCGTGTGCTACTATCTCCAGTAATTACTGGCCACCACTGACCACCTTCACGAGATTCTATTTGAATCAGTTCACAGTCAAACCAAAGAAAGTCAATTGTTTTTAGCCCTTTAAGGCCCAATATCAACATGCATGTTCTCCTGACTGTTCGCCATATATTTGTTATGGTACTAGTTGGGAGAATTTGCTTACACGTCAAGACGTCTCATCCGTGGTGATCATTTCCTTATTTCTCATGACCTGTATGTTTGATCAAGAAGTGATACTGTAAGGGGAAATTAGACGCTTGTTACAATTGGGGCTTAAAGGATTAACATTCCTTGGAAGCTAGCAATTCGATGATTATTATTAGTACCTGACGGTTTTGTGCCACACAACATTGAAATTAACAGGTGAGCAGAAGTTCTGTGTGACAGCAATTGTTGTGTCCAAGTTGATGACAACATGCCACCATCCACCCGGAATGAACACTGTTTCACCTGGACAGTGAAGGATCTCAAGCTAAAAACACAAGCGACATACACATGATCAGCACAACTTGGACATAAATTACAGGTAACAATGCGGCTAATGAGTTCCTTCAGATACTGATAATGCAAGTTAGTTCAATATTTGCACTGTACTGGTATTTAAGGGTACTCAACACCCCTGTTAATTAAAATCTTCGATTTTTTGGCTGAGGTAGGCCTAATTTACAACTACTCATGATAAGCTGCTGGAGTTCACCACTGCAAATATCATCTTATTTGTATTCTTTCACTCCCAGAAAACCGTGTCACTTGTCCCCATTTGAAAATGCCTTGTGTCCCTAATACAAAAGGCCTGGATGTTTCTTAGTTGTCACTGTCAGTATTTCTTCTATGATGCACAGGTATCTTGCCACAATTTCATTTGAAATGCTGTCACTACCATTATTTTCTGGCCATATAGCTTGTCGCAATTTTTCCTAGCAAGACAGAATTTTCCCTGCCAGTACTCTCCAGTATGGTCACTTTCCACACATACTGTACACCGCAATAATTAAAAGTATGATTTCTTGTATGTCACTCTTACTGGTTTATATTCCTTTGGCCACGAAGGCAACTGTGTCTTGGGATATATTTTTGTGAACCACGTGATAGCTTCATCTCTCTGATCACCCCCCTCTGCACTGGTGACCTTCAGAAGATCCCTGGGGACATTTGTAGGGAATAACGCCCAGCGTTTATGTCCTGATATAAGACTGTTCCAGGCACTAGTTCCCAGGGGGTCGATGTGAATTCCTGTGCCTGAACGTGCAGGTCCCATAACAAACCACCTGAACAAACAAGAACATAAAACATTTTTATGTGACAAGCAATACTGCCACTTGACCCTTACTGTGCAGCTCAGTTCCTCTGAAGTTACGCTGTCACCATTTGTCTTTATAAACCTCTCAGAAAACAAAGAAGCTCAGCTACCAATGAAATATAAGCATTATTCTTGTGATAGCAAAACAGTTAAATGTTACAGTAAAATGCCTTAAAGTTGCCGTCAAATTGAAAGGAACGAAAAAATAATAGGCAAATCAAGCATCTGCTCGCTTCCAGTGAAATGCCTAAAATCAGATTGTAATAGCGAATCAATCAGAATATTTGAAAATTGAATAATGAAAATTCTTCAAGTTTGGATATTTCATGTAGAGTCGTATTTGACTTAAATAAATGAAATAAAAAGTGGGGTCGCCAAGTTCGTGAAGGAGAACATGACCATTTATTTCTCTCCATCGCTCAGCTTTCATAAAACCTATCAAGTTCTGAACTTGCGCGAGCTCAGGTGCATGCTAATCATGCAAAAATGCAATTGAATGGACTCAGTCGTCTGATAAAGCCCCTAAAAAATAGCAATCCTGCAACTTTTGGAACCAATTGGTTGATTAGAAACAGAATAAATGGCTTCCCAAAACTGGGCAATTTACAGAGATTGTATGGTTTAACAAGGGGGGGGGGGGGTGGGGGACATAAATAGAGATGTTTGTATGGGATTTTTGCCATATTTGAAAACTCGTAGTTTAGTGACTTTACATCCAAACATTCTCAAACCTGTCAAGGCTGGTAATTCTGACAAGCTCTTTTATGTGATGGACCATTTCTTTGTAATAAATTGATTTCCGCTATATTTAGTATTTGGTCCGAGGCCCCTTCTTGTTTCTGAAGTGGCAAATTGAATGCAAGGAAACTGAATGAATGAAACAGAAAAACAGCTACTACAACAACAAAAACAAAAATATTTGTTTTCTTTACCTATACGGTGGCCTTCTCTTTTCTCCTGCAAATCTAAAAAGGTCATCAGCAAAGAACCGTGGAACTTCGTAATCATGCAATAGCCTCTTCTTTTCTGCATGCTGTGAAATAATTTACAAGTAAAATGCTGTAAAAAAAATTATGACAATTCTTGCATACTTTCTGGCCAAAATGTTTTGCTTCCATCTATTCATTTTCCACAGGTGCTCTACACACTCACATAATGACCAGCTCCCAGTTGGCTTGATTGCTCAGTCATGTATCAGGAAAACTGTGTTCAGTTTATCACCAGCATGGGGCAGAAGGGGGTCAAGACTTTGTTTCATGCACATTTTAGTGGTAAGTCCATGTGGCACGTGCATTCTTAGGGTGCCTTCTTTTGAGACTATTCTGGCTATTCTTATTCTGGTTTAGGAATAACAGAATACACGGAATTTCAATTTTGAAAAGAACACTCCTTCTGAAAACAGAATACCCATGGCAGAGGTGAGCTGAGAACTACTATCTCTGCACACTCGCGGGTGGCCAGATAGGAGTTCCTGCCAAAAATTTCCCAAAAGAATGTGTATTCTGGCTATTCCAAGTAAACTGTATTCCTTTCCTTCTGTTCATTCTGCTATGGGGAGCAGAGTGAAAGAAATAATATTCTGTTCATTCTGAAAATGGAATAGCTCCCAAAAGAACACAAATACCGTCTATTCTGAGTATTCCTATATTCCGGAATAGTTCCAAAAGAATGCACCCTTAGATTTACGAATCACATTCCTCTATTACATACTTTTACGTATCACTTACTAATTTTGGCGCTAATCACATGTGAAGCCTAAACTCTTTGCTACCCTCAGGACAGAGCTATTATTCTGAATCCCCTGAGTTGAACCCATGACCTTCCATTCATTGGTTGGATGTCCCACTTAATAACAAGCACCAAGAGGACTACTGCAGGTCACATTAATATTTTACAATATTAACTTTTATCATCAGCATGGTCCACAGATGTACTCAGCATAGCTTACCTCACCAAATGAGCTGTCAAATATGTACAAAGGACTGTCATCTCTTTGGTGGGCCATGTATTCAGCATAATATTTCATCTTCATTTTTACTGCATAACCATCGTCATCTTCACCAACTTTAAACTTTTGATGTCTGTACTTCTTGGCCAGTCTCTACAAAAAAAAAAGATTCCAATTTCAGTACTAACACAAACAAAAACCATCAGCCAAGCAATCACTCCATAAAACAATAGTAACCCACCTTATGAGGAGATTTTTCAAAGATAATAAATGCTCTTAAAATTTACCTTGATTAAGTGTACCATATTGGGAGAAAGTAAAAATAATTGCCCCCCACCCCCACCCCCGATATTACAAATTTGCCTGAGAATCTTTCATTACAAGCAAACACTTGTCCAAAAAACGTCTCTGCCAAATTTGTCTCTGTCGAAGTTCTTTGTCTAAATATAAGGCCACATGCAAAAATTTGGGCACTTTGGAGCGAAAAAAGTAACCCAAACCATCACTTAGGACGTTCTTGCCCAGAGTAATTCATTTATTTAGTAATTACAGTGTAGTACACAAAAGTATGCTCTAATGCAATTATTTGTGCACTTTTCAGTGGAAACCACTATTCTATCAGCACGATTTGATATATATAGTGCCCAGAAATCCAACTCAAGTTTATTTACGGTCTTCAGTTAGAAAGACATCCCTGAAGTGGTTATATTTTAATTTGTGCAACTTCCTGTAATAAAGTTAAACTGCATCATAGGAGACACCTGCTGTAAGTGATCAACCAAATTTTGGCATGGTTGACTACAAGAGGTCTGAAAATTAAGTATAAAGAATTTTAACTGAAGAGGGCAAATTACTAGTAGACTACCATGTGTATGTATTTGAGAAAGATACCTCAGTTGTCCACTTTCTCATGGCTTTCCAGTGATCCATGGCATGTGTCAAAACAACTGGGATTCTTGGTTTTTCAAATTTTTCAACAAACTCTGATTTGGAAATCTTGTTGCAGTCTTGTCTTGGCACATTGTCGTGGACACTTTCAAGACTTGTATCAAACTCGGCCACATAGTTCAGCTTGGTCCAGCCCTCTTCTCCTTTCAGTTCTATGTTGAAAAAAAACACAGTAAGGGCATGTAAATTAATACATGTATTATGCAGACTTTTTTCTCAGTTGGGCTAATTACCCTTTAAGCCCCAATATCAATGCACACGTTCTCCTTACTGTTCTCCATATATTTGTTATGATACTTAAGTTGGGAAAATGGCTTTCATATCAAGACATCTTATCCATGGTGATTATTTCCATATTTCTCATAACCTGTATGTGATCAAGTAGTGATACTGTAATGAGAAGTTAGATGCTTGTCACTATAAGGGGCGTAAAGGGTTAATTATGTGGAATGTACAGTAATCACTTAAGGCATTTCGCAGGTGTCCCAAGCCTCATATTGGCTCCTTATTAACTTGATAATGCATCACTTTGAAGCTCTATTTTTAGAAATTGTCCTTAATCTACCCTTTGTTTAGGGCTAGTTGCATTATTTACATTCTTTGTCTACTGTTACAAATGGGTAAACCTGGAGATCACTGGAAATTGTGCAAATCACCCCCCCCTCCACCCCTCCCCACAAATGTTACACGAGAAAGATTAGTATTTTTGTAACAAGTGCAGTCTATGCTGTAGAAATTTACCAGTAAGGATACGATGATATGTACAGCTTATTTCCATTTTGGTACTAGTTGTTATTGTGGTAGGGGTTGTTACCATGGTAATGGAGACCCTTACAAACAACTGGAAAGTACTTTTAATAAATGTTTTTTTTTTTAAGTTGAATAATCTTAAAGATATATAACATGGTTTTAGTGGTTTTACCAACACTGCCTCAAACTTTTTTTTTCAGTTTTAGATGTTATCTAATTCTTGTGTTATATATTGCAATTTTTCAAGAAAAGAATCTTAAGGTAGCACCTGCATCTCAGCCCTTATACTTTGTAAAAAAATTTTTGCCAAAAAAGGCGAAAAATTTCACTTTCATATGAGCTGGCACAGATAAATAAGCCTGCATCCTTAGTGCAAATTGAAAGAACATACAAGTGTATTTTAAATTTGCTGAATCGTGAAACTTATTTCTGAGCAGACTACCAGTAAATGGCTACACAACAACTAACGACATATTTTGCATATTTCAAACCTAGTAGCATGTGATAAAAAATGGTGTGAAAGCTGATTGGTTGAGTTCATGTCTAAGGGCATTCACTGAGTTCTTTTGGTCACTTGTAGTTTCAAGATTAAAACACGTTTCGTCACACACACACTCAGTTACTAGACTTGTAATGGGCAGTTAACAGCTGATGTCCAGCCAAAAAATCATTATAGAGCTTTTAACACTCAAAGCTTTGCTTGGGGAGGGTCCTGGCAACTTTTGGGTCTTACCAAACTCGTCCCTGTAAGTTGACCCTCGAGTTTGCATTAAGCTGTTCAGGACTGTTGCAAACAATGTGTTACAACCATGCCCAGCTGCCTGGACTGTAATATAACTTGATTTCAGATGCTGATTTATAAGGTTTGAACACATAGCAGTGTGCCAATAAGACCCTGGGCACAAAAAGGACTTATGATGACAATAATAATAAATAAATAAATAATTAATTAACTGTTTATTAATCACCATTGCAGTTAAGAAACTGTCTTACAGGGATAACATACAAGCTTAAAAATTAACACTACTACAATAATACTACAACACTACTAACATACTAACACTACTAACTATACTAATGACACTGAACAGGACAAATCCCAGAGTCTTATCCCAGCATCAAACTCCTTGAAGTGTTTATACACTGGGACCAGTTGCAGGGACTTGTGTCATAGGGACAAATCTCCTGAGGAGATAAGTACCAGGGACTTGTCACAGCAACAAGTTCCTTGTTTATATACAGGGACTGGTTGCAGGTAATTATTACAAGATTTTGTCCCAGTGACAAATCCCTTGAGAGGACAACGTTCAGGGACTTGTCTCAGCAATAAGTTCCTTGTTGACAGACAACCAATAACATCACCAGTTCGTCAAACAATCAGGACAACAACCAGAGACTTATAAAATCAACTGACGATTTACAATTCACTTGACTCTGATGATGAGTCTTCCACTCAGGTTGTCGAAACGTCAGTCAATGTCATCTCAAACAGTCCTTCTCAGGACTACACTCACCCGAAGGATCATAATTTACTGACTTATGATATGACTCCTGGGTTCAAACCCTTTACAACAAGTTTCTTATGGTATGCTGTGTCGTGGGCACACTTTTCTTGAGTGTTCACCCTGGAAACTTGCTGTAGGGATAGTCCAGTTTGCTTTTTGATTGGTTTATTTTTTCATTTCTTTGGTTGTACAGACTTGTCATGCAAACAAGGACAAACAGGGACAAACATGGGACAAGTCGTACAAACAAATGTTTGGCCCTGACTTATGGACTTGTCCACAGGAAAAGAAGTCTCCAGGAGTTGTCTCTTGTGCCCCCTTGTGTGTCCCAACCTTAATTTGGTCAAATTTTATAGAAGTTCCAGAACAAAACACTAACTAGATTACATATCAATTATTATTTTTCAATTTTATTTTTAATTTATGAGTTAAATTTGCAATGACATGAGCACAACATCTGAAAACAACTCACACCACTGCTGTATAGTACAGCAGCGCTTACCATGCTACACAACACTAGAATGACTTGGCTTCAAACGTCATGCTGATGTTAACCGATCACTTATCTTAGCACAGCAGTGGCATCTCATATGAAACAGGCCAAAAAATGTGTGTGCATCTTCTACTTGTTACAGCAACTCAAACTCCTACTTCATTGTTTAGATGAATTTAAGCTTATGATGTTTAAGCTTACATGGTTAATATAATAAACAAAAATTGTGTTTCGTATTTTTACTGCACTTAGTTTTGAACTGCGCTGTTTTTAGTCCTAATTTTGTGTAAACTTCCTTCTTAGACAGGGTTAATTAAATGGTTTCTCGTTCGAGTTAATATAAATGTGACTACTCGTTACTATTAACCTTTCTTTTAGTCAATAATCATTATAAACTTGAGCTTATTTTAGTCATTAACTTACTAACTCATACTACGGCCTATGTTGCGTTTTAAGCTTCAATTAAATTCACAGTTTTGGGTTGATTGATATTCGTAATGTCGTTCTGATCAGTTTAGTATATTTTTTTACCCTTTTAGTTTTTCAACACCTTAATCGTATTATTACGCTTATTACTCTTTTTTTTCAGTGTGACCTTGTACCTGCTCTGGCCTTCCGCTTAGCAGTCTCAACTCTTCTTTGTGTTTTGCTATCCATTTCCCCTGTGCTAATGTAAATTAAGCCTCACATAGTCTTCTTTTCGCGTAAGATGCGGTATTTCGACCGATGAGCTTTAGACAAATAAAAATAGGGACAAAACCACTTTCGCCGGCTGTTCGATCGAAGCAAGCACGTTCTCACTGCCACAAGTGAACACAATATTTGAAGTCAGCAGTTTATCGCTCTCCCCAGTTTATCTCGGTAGATTTTTGGGAGGAACACTGGTGACGAAAAAGGTGCCCAGTGCCCTATCGGCAAGCTCGGATTTTTGTTTAAAAATTAAACCTCAGCATCTTGGAGGACAAAAATAATACAGTAAATATATCAGAATTACAATTAAATTACAATCAAATGTAAATTAAATTTAAATTTAACTCGGCAGTTTTTTAATCATTGCTAACCTAACAAAAATAAAAAATAAACCGGATGTTTCAACCAAAAGAAACGTTTTTTCCAGTTTCAGCCTTTATCCTTCACTCAGTGCAAGGCTCCATAGATACTTTGAATTTTTCAATCTGCAGCCTCCACAGGCTTCTCCATTCCCTCTACTACTATTATCCTTCTTTTATTTCATTATCTTGTGGTCAAATTTACCTCAGTAATCTACCCATTAAATACTCGTCTACAGGGTTAATCACCGATTATGAACAATAGCATTTAGCCGGGTTTAAGCACCCTTTTGTATCATTCAGGGTAAAGTACTGATTCTGCATATTCCAGTTGTTGATGACATACCCACTTGAAAATCACTATCATGTTAATAATATGCTTCAGAAACAAACAACTGAAACAAACAAACGAACGAACGAACGAACGAACGAACAAATCGAAACAAAACTTTCCGCCTGTCTTCACCTTTCTTTGCAAGAACCAACGTTAATGCAGTATTTTCTTAATGAAAACCCGTTTATCCCATGTAATCCGAACACTTAACATATATAGCAGATATATTTAGGTAGTATTCCTATATCTCTCTACTAACCAATAGCGTAGTTTCACCGTAGTTTTCATATAAACCAAGCCCAACCCCCAATTCCTTGATTCGCTCTGACGAAGGGCTAACGCTCAAAACGTCAGCTTTCAATCCCTTTACGGTGGCCAGTTTACCTTATCAACTCAGTTGAAAAATCCAAAGTTTTGTGTTTCACTTCCCCATCGACGCAGTACCACAGTTTCTTTAGAAACTGACCTCCTTGCCTATTTTTACACCCTAACTGGGATACGGGCGACACAAAAAGGAGTGGTTCTTTTAGCCGTCTTTCTCTTTCTTTCTTTCTTTCTTTCTTTCTTTCTTTCTTTCTTTCTTTCTTTCTTTCTTTCTTTCTTTCTTTCTTTCTCTCTCTCGTTCTTCCTTTGTTTGTTTATTTATTTATTTATTTATTTATTTATTTACTTACTTACATTACTTGTTTATTAAGAAACCACGTACCCCTGAAGCTTTAGGTTAATTTTGGGAGTAAACAAGAAATCGTAGCCGGACACAGTAAATAATAAAATGTAACAAGTGTAATAACTTTTGCCAAGTTTTTCACAGTGCCCAAAGGCTGAAAAATTCTTGACAAAATAATTTTTTAGAACGACTGCAATTTTGACCCTTTACTTACCCATTGTGATCTACATGCAGGGTACATGCAACCTCGTTCCCAGGGCTTTTCCCTGGGAACGAGGTTGGGGTACATGCACTAGGTCACAAAAACTAAAGAGACTATGAGGCGCTGTGTTAAGCTGTGGAGAATCCTATTAATTTGATTAGCCTGTGAATGCTTTCAGCTGGTTTTCTAGTGAGGAATAGGGCGACAGACCAAGGAAATTGGCGAGTCAAACTGGGAGAGAAGAAAGGGAAACGAAGGAGGAAACAATCTTTTCATTTCCAACCAGAATTGTTCTGTATACGTATACGTAAACCAAAAGAGTCTCCTGACGTAACCAGATAAGCATCCTGTTCGCAGGCAGGGAGCGGTCATTATTCTAGCTTAATCTCCATCAGATACCATCTGATGGAATTTAGCCAGAACACTCACAGTATTTACATTTTGCCACTGTTTCACAAAACAAAAATGCATTTTTTTTCTGTTACTTGCGTTATTGCAAAATTGACCATGAGGGTGCCGCGAGTACTAGGCACTAGAAGGAATACGCGTTTGGAGATTTCCGGCCATTTTAGGGATAAGAACGATTTTGTGTCATGTCTGGAGATATAACCCTCATGAAATCCTGCCAGATGTGTAAAAGATAATACTAATTCAATAATTGGATTTAGATCGGTGCAAATAAGTACTAATTTTTTGCGGTGTCACCCTTCCGGGAAATCCGTTACCCGGCTAAAGCTTATAATTAGTTTGGAATTTGCCCAGAAATTGCGCAGACCAAAATGGAACGGAAATTTCAGTTTAACACGTTTACTTTTAATAGTCCAAGAAGTACAAATTTAACTACAAATTGGAAATATTAATCGGTTTTACGTTACCTTCTTACAGGAAATTTTCAGGAAATCAATTTTGCAATTTTGATATCGCAATTGCAATTTTGACATCACGAACGAGCCAAAAAAATTGCTTATTTAGGCTTTATTGTCACAATGTTTGGGCAATTTCTCCAAATTCGCAAAAATATAGTGTCGCCGGAAATGTCGCGCCTTCAAAATTGTCAAGTTAATAAAATTAAGATGTCGCAAATATTTCGGGTAATTGAAGGTAATAAAAAGATCCCCAGTTAAAAGGTCTGCGACTTTGATTTTCAGGAAAGATTTCAATAGCTACATTGACCGTAGCCTATTGCCTATAGCTAGCTGAGCTGGCAATATTTTGACAAATGAAACTTATCTTGTTCAAGAAAAGAGCATGCTTTTCACTTAAACAAGCCAAAAAGTCATTGAATGGCCAATCCATTAAGAACCATTGAGGGTATTACTTTAATCTTTCAAGCCCTAACCGGTGACGAAAATGTCATTTCTCTTTGCATCATCACTGCTCGGTTCAAACATTCAAGTGATGAGAATAAAGGAAGCGATCACCAAGGATAAAATGTCTTGACTGATTTAAACAAATTCTCCTTACTAGTTCTTTCTTAAGAAATGCGAGGAGAACAGTTAGGAGAATGTGCATTTTGATATCAGGGCTAGATTGCGAGGAGTCTCCTTATCCTAATTTAGCTAGAAGCTGGCGAGAAGATTGAGGCGCGCGTAGGATCTGAGGAAAATAGGACGACTGCCCGCAGTCCATAGCAGGGCTCAAAGGGTAAATACTATTTTTTATAAGGGTGGGGTAGGTGAAGTCTCACGCGAGCCACGGCAGGCCCACACGACTGGAGCTTATTCGCGGTTTCTGTTGCATGAAGCAACTGAGAGTATTGCCCCCCCCCGGATGGGATGCTAGTCCATCGTAAGGTTACCCCCAGCAAAATGTCGCCGGTACCCATTTATACACCTGGGTGGAGAGAGAAAATTAGTGTGGAATAAAGTTCTTGTCTGAGGACTCCAACACGATGGCAGGGACGAGGCCTCGACTACTGACCTTCGGATCTGAAGTCCAACGCGCTATCCACTAGTACTCCACCGCGCCCCACACTTAATAAGCAATATAATAATGTTTTGGCCAATCCTTGTTTTTTGATTTAGTATGAATCGTTTCGAATATCGTGCAGCTGGAACAAAAGTATGAAAAAGAACACTCCATGTTGAAATACACACTGAATGAACGTGTGCTTTTCGTGACAAGATCCCCGGGGGTTACTTCCTAGTAATAGGCTAATGGGGATGTGCCGCTGGATGGGGTTGCATTTACACGACTGGATTGACTACAATGGCGTTGCATTTTCAATAGGAGCTAATAGAGTTACTAGAATGGGGTCGCACATTTGTGGGTTTTCAGGGGTATGTTAATTCCGACAAGTAGGGATTTGGGGTATATTTGCCCAAAAGTGACTAACATGGGCTCTATAGTTGGCTACAGAGTAGACTATAATGGGGTAGGGGTTCGGAGAGGTCATCGGCACATACCCAGCAAAAATTGACCCAAGTACCTCCCCCCGGACAAGATCTAAGTTCGCTTATCGGAGATTAGATTCAAACAACAAGCTTGCTTTGCTCCAAATTAACTGACACAAAATCAAAAATCTGATTAGTTCAAGTTGTACGAAACGCGACCTACCGTTGAATGCCAGCTATAATGTAAGTTTACTACACTGCCCCGTACGCGCTATATTCTCACATCTGCAGTGTAAATGTAGTCTGCAGTAGTATTTTACGTGCATTTTTTGTAGTCCTGCAGATAAATAGGTCAACGTTATGGAAAATTAAAGTTCTTAGGATGTGTTTCCGGATTTGCGTTATTTTCAGAAGCAAGAACACACATTGAACGATTACAGATCCTTCACGCCGCCAATAAAGTGCGAAATCATATTTTTGTAAAGAATTAAGAACACAGATCAACTCATAACAACACGTTACAGGACTTACAATACTACAAGATCTACGAAAGTCACATCTTGAATTTGGTGTATCAGAAAGAAGTTCCAGATAGCCTAAACTTCCCCGGAATTTGAGAGGCCGAACATCTGGAACAGGGTATTCCGGTATTTCTCTTACATTTCTACGTGGAATGTGTTTCTAATCCTTTCTGAATAAAGATCTCAGGAAAATGAAAATGAACCGCTTTCTAATTTTCAATGTTTGATTCATAGACCTTCTGATAATTTCGCAGTTTCAATGGTAAACTGCGATCAAGCTCTATTTTCGTTTCGCTCGGACCAACGTAAGAGAATATGAGAGCGATCCTAAAATTCGGCCTCATCGCATGCAGGTTATTTCAATGGTAGCTTTAGTCCTGAGCAGGGGAACCACCACCAAAAATTCCGTGGTGGGTGGGGGGGGGGGCAGTTCTTCAAATCCTCGAGATCCTGTTTCAAACCATTCAACGGGACTCATTGAGGTCTAGGATAGTCTTCCACGTAGCCTGTTCCAGGCGTTCAGAAAGTGGAGCGCGAGCGAAAAATAAACCGAGCGAAAGAGCGGGAAAAACGGCTGCGTGGAAGACTCGGTCGAGGATGACTCATGATGATGATCGATCCCTCTCATGCGCATGCGCTATCGTCAGTTCTCGCCGTTCTTGCGCTGCTCTTTGACCTCTTTGCGACAGTCTGCTCAAATTTTTTATTACCATCACACTCCCTCGTCTGACCCGGACTTTTCATGTACTATCATCGATTCTCTTACGCATTTATTGATATTTCATCAACTCTGGCCATCTCGTCCTCGCTGTACCCGGCCCTTGCAAACAAAGAAAAGGTCACAAGGGAAGACTGAGAAAGGGGACGAGAAACAAGGGAGTAAAGATTTTTGCCTGAGGAGTACTGAGGAAACTCAACACGACACATTGCAAAGACTAATATACCTTGAAAGTCAACGACACGCTAACCATTACACCTGACTGATTACTACCTACCCAGCGACAAGGAGCCCCTCTCTAGCTATTATGGATTTTAATTAAAAACAAGCTCATTCTTCTCTTTCATAATATAAACGCTGTTACACACAAAGAAAAACAAAACAAAACAATGCAGTTTCTGAGTTGAGTTTGTTAGTTCTCGTACTTGCTCCGAGAGGTTTTTCAGTCCTCGTACTCCGGTTTTCCCCTCTCCTCACAAACCAACATTTCCAAATTCCAATTCGATCTGGATTTCAGTCTCCCCGAATAGCAGTGCACTTGTACACGGCTAGAAGATCGAGCTTATAATAAAGTTATTTATTTTTTGTTTTCGTTTACAGTATTTTTCGCTGGTAGTCTTATAGGCTTGTTTTATCCATCTCTAGTTTCGCCTTACACGAGTCGAGTAAGAGCTCAGACAATTTCATTAACAAAGGGATTCATATGATGTTTTCACGACGAAATGAAAACATTTTCCCTGCGCTCTTTTTTCGTCTTCGTTTATCAGTGTACGCATGCCATTTTACTATTGTCCGAGTCACATTTCAGATTTATCTCAAGATGAAAGATTTATCTGCAATATTTCATTTTTTTAAGACAAAGATCCTTTTAGCGGATTTAAATGATTAAATAGTCTGTCGATCAGCCTGTGAGACTTGGCAAATTCAAACATTGTGTGATATTAATAAACTGCAAATGAAATTCCTTGTATAAAGGTTAGCAAATAAAATCGGAATGTCAAATAATATGCATCAACAGGAGCTTTAATGGAAAATTCCAACAGGAGTGGAATGCGTAGCTGTGTTTCGGATTGAAGATAAAAATATATAAAAATGTCTTACTGATTATACCGCGGAAAACGTAAAAGAAATGAGTAAATTCCATTAGAAAAGGTTGGGTCGGTTCTATATATATTTGCCAGAGCTGTACTTAGTGTCAAAGATGGACGTCAATGCGGCATAGTGCGGCTGTCATCGACAAGTAGTTCATGTTTTAAGTTGAGCCGTGACAAACTCTTAAGTACAATTATTAGCTGCAAATTTTGGCGTTTTACCCCCTACTTGAAAGCTAATCACCTCGTGACGTTCGAAAAACCCTCGACAGAACAGCGGCAATTTCGCACAAGTAAAGAGAAAAGCCCTTATCGAAGCACAACCGGATATCTCTTTAAGTGTTTTTCATTAAATGTTTCCGCGAGCATTTAGACGCCTCTAGATTGATCTTAATATAGAGCCTTTTGTCAGCTGGCTGTAATTATGTTATCGCATCGTTGTTTTCTCAATTGACCTTGTGCAAACTGCGAATCTGGGCTCAAATATTTAGAGTTTTTGCTGCGCGCTGAGTTCAAAATAGATGGCTGAGACGCGCACGCTATGTAGGAAATTGCGCCGTTGAACAGTTTCCTGTCGGGCACTTGGAAATCGCGGGTTATTTATCGGACAAAACCGATTAGCTTAAGACTTGTTGTTGTGTTTTTGGCTTTAATGCGCTTTTAATACGCAATTCTTGAGAAATTGTATACTCTATTAAACAAAATACCTAGCTGTTTACGACTGTAGTTCTTTCTTTAAATACCAGATTAGAATGTTTGGAATTTGGATCTTTAAGATAGTTACATTGTTGATGTATCGCACACAGAAAAAGTCTGCAAACGAAGTGATAAAAGGTTACAATACCCCGACGACTTTACCACATGTCCTTCCAAAGAACCACTCCTTGATTCTTTGCTTCTGCTGGAGCAGTTCCTTTAAGCAAAATGAGAAAGAGAAAAGGCACTTGGTAAAAGAAAGGAACTATTTTCGCTCATTGTGCGCTATTTCAACCTGTTTGTTTTTCCGGTTTACTGAGCTATTTTTTCTGCTATTCTTCAACAAATGAAGTGTGTTTTTGGCGAAGACAAAAGCTTTCTTTAGAAACATTTCAATTCCTGTCGCATAACTGATAACAATCAGGTTGATGGCAGAGTTAGACGCAGGAATTGTTTTTTATCAAAACAGTCCTATCTTATCTCGGTGTAAATGGCTGCGGATTTCGGGTTTTGATCTCCGATTCATCGATAAGCAGTACACAAAAGGGACACAATTGTATTCTTGGGTTCGCGTGTCATGTTCGTAATCTTCCATTTCCTTTCCTTTCGGCCAACCGCAAAAACGTTGTGATTTGCATTTTTGCTTTGTTTGAACTATTTACTAGTACAACCACAATGCACAGAAATTAAGAACAATACTCCCCACACTACACACAAGTGACGAAGAATGATAGAAAAGATTAAACACCACAACTAATTTGCATGCTTGTATCGCTTTACCGGGGATTGATTAATCCGATTATTACGTCTAGATTGCGTTCCTGCGCGCGATAACCTTAAATAACATCTTGAACGCTTCCGACACGATTTCCTGGCAGCTGAGCCGGTCGAAGAGCTTTGGATGGCATATACTTTCCAAAATTGACCTCAGTTTCTAGAAAGCGCTCAAGCTGGATCAATATTTGTACAATTAATTTGAAATCAACAGTCTCAACACAAGAGGTGCGCGCCATTTGCAAGTTAATACTGGATAGTTGGTTGGATCAACAAATTATTGCGAGATGTTTACTCAAGCGGGGTCCCTGCGGAGCAGTTCCACAAAGCGTTTGCGCCGCCCCTTGAATCTGCTCTCTGTCATTTGATGCTCACACTTTAAGTCATTGCTAATACGTTGAGATTGCCTTCATGTGAAGTCTCTAACTGCTTGCAGCTCGCTCGCGAACGTTGAGTTTGAGTCCTCGTGGGCGTTTTTTCGGAGCAATCGTTTTGAAATGAAGCTCGCGCACGTTCTTATTCTCTCAGGGGTTTTGCACAACTGCTTTCGCTCGGTGTTTTCTTGTTCTCCGCCTAAGGGAAGGCGGCCGCTTGAGCCTAAAGCGAGAGTGCGGAAGGCTGACATCGTGATTTATGGAACGGTCAGGGCGAGCCCCCGTCATGGACCGAAGAAAGACCATTTGGGTCTTTACAGCGCTCTCTTTGAAGTTCACTGTATCCTCAAGGGAGGAAAACTACCTCAATTTATCAACGTATCCGGGTTTGGATCCGCTGGAGGATTGTGTGCGCCTTCTGCCGCGTACTTGAACAAAACTTACATCACATTTATCCGCAGAGACAAAGCTAACAGTAGTAGGTTTTCTGTTCATGAGGTAAACGTCCAAAGTGCGACAATCGCCATCAAACATAAGTTAAGTAAATCAGTGCTCAAGGACATCGTAGAGATGGTAGGGACGAACGCTACTTTGCCGCTTGGAATGACCAAAGACTCCTCGCCTGGTTGTCCGACGTTTTCAAATACACCGTCCTTTCATCCTACAACAAGAAGAAATCGCTGCCACCCCAAATCCCACAAGCACAAGAAGAGAAGGCATAAAAAATGCCGTATTACTAGCACTCCGTCAACGCAAATGACCCACACAACAACAGGACTTTCAAGCTCAACTAAGAGTGATGAGTCGTCTAAAGAACACTCGAAAGCCACATCGACAAAAATTCAAGGGAATGTTGATTTTCTATTAGAAAGTCATTCCTCGGCGTCCCGGGCGCAAAGCATTTGTTGGTGTTTCGTGTTGATTTTTCACGGTTTGGTGTTAGCTGTTGTAAAGTGGCACCAAACGTGATTTATGGCTTTGCCGAGGCAAGGTAAACAACTCGCCAAATAGAGCGATGAAAGTGCGGTTTGTTTTATATTCGCGGCCGGAATTAGACAGCGTTCACCCTACGTGGGTTTCACTGAATTCTCGCCGAGCATGAACCGTTCAATAGCAAGATTAACCAACCAAGGATCACGTTTAAAGTAGAACTCATTACTGAGTGCAAACACGATACTTCAAGTGGAGTGTTTTTCGCGACTCAATGACCGAGCATGGTGTGGAACGGAAATGTACAATGTATTATTAACACGTGTGTTTCTATATTACACAATGGTGCAACATCAGAAAACAGATGATCCCACCACATTCCTGTCATGTTGAGTCGATTGCAGCAGGAAAAGCCAAATTAAAGGTGTTCATTTGACATGGCTGCGACGACATTGAAAACTTGCTCATTCTTGGGTGACTGAGAGATTATCGCCGCATAACAATTGATACCAGCACGTTAACTTTGTTTTCGCTGTCTAAAAGACCTTAAGTTCGTTATAGGACAAGTTAGCCTTAACTTTAAAAAAACACACACACTACTAGAACAGACCGGTGGTGGAATAGAACTTATTCTTCCACTGCGGCAAACGCAGAAATGTACATATGTGCACATGCGAAGAGAGTTTTTTACCGAAATCCCAGAACTTTTACTCAACACGGGGTTGATCGTTTATTGTTTACAAATAGCCGTGTTTAAAATTCCTTAAGTATCTAGTAAATAAAAGATATTTTAAAGAGAAAAAAACTGTTTGGTTAAACATTCAGATTTAGCTAATGCGTTTCCACTGATTCTAATAGAAGCACCGCAAAAATATAGCGGCGATAGGGAATATTTTCACCCAGCAGTTTTTTATCTGTGCTTGCGGGTGGGAAATCGGCCCACCTAATATGAATTCTCTTGGATTTAATGAACTGGCGGTATGAAAACTCAGATTAACGCATAATTGGAAACTAACCCTTTGGCAAACTGAGGAACAAAGAGAGTTTGATCAGAAGAAGTGTCTTGGCAAAGAGACGATAAACAGACAGAACATGTGTAATAAGATCCGATAGTACTCTTTGTACTAATCGCGACCAAAGAAACAGCGGTAATCCGTTAATTCTGTTTTTATGAAGAGGGATTAATGTCAGTTGGAGAGCAAATTATCGTCCCTATACTAGTTCATTGCACTGCATTGGCTCAATATTTTAAATTGAATTGTCAAAGAACATCCATAAGAAGACCGCAATCGATGCGCGGAGATGTAATTAAAGTAGAATTAAAGTAAGTATTAAAAGGACTTGAATTTTACGTTCCTGATCTTGTAAATAAATAAACTATGAAGTTTGATATGTAAGCACAAGGAATAAGACAAGGCTTAATGTCACAGCACATGAAAACAGCATCACATCGTGCCCGCATATTTTGACCAAACCTAGCTGTTACGTTTTACACATATGCTGACATTCATGTGGTTTGTATTGGATGATCTCGGCGCAATAAGAGACGGAATTCCGCTATTAATTACACTGAATAACTCCCGATTGATAATTGTCCGAAGGAAGGCAGTTAAGAGATCTAAACAGGTGTGTTTCCTCGGTGATCGTGATCAATCTTGTTTAACATTCTCTTGAAGTGACAAACTCCATTGCAAATGGGTTCTTATTTTATGGACAATTAGTGCTTTTGTGTGACTATTCATTACTCGATACAAAAGCGCTTTTAAAGAATAAAACCACATGATCGCAACGATAACCAAGGTTAACCATATCGCTGTCAAGACAACCAAACTGTCACAACTAAAATAAAAAGACATGAAATAAAAATTGAAAAACAAATGCCCTGTGAGAAAGTATATAGCCCGACAATCTACACTTGACCAGTCACACTCTAAGAATTCCTACACGTCCACATTCTCACATGCCTCCGAAATCGAGAATCAATAGCTTATCTCGTCAAAACAGTTTTATTCTGAAGTGACGGACAAAAAGCTCTCGGCTTGACACCGGCCAGCCACTGTGCACCTTGTAGATTGCGTGTTGAAGACCACTTGATAAACTGCTACTAAAGACATCGCTAAATAGCTAACATATTATGCATTGCAGACTTAGCGTGTGTTTAACAGTGAGAAACTTAAGCGACACTTGATTAATATGTAAACACAGTCGCTTTGAAAAGCGATGATCTAAAAACACTTAATCCCCAGCAGTTAAATGACGTAAGCGAAATGTGGCCTGACTTGGGAAACGAGTGAGTAAGGCAAAACGGGTCAAAGTCCAGTCTGTGAAAAATCTCGTAGACAAAGTAAATTGAGTGCGTTTCAGTTACACTGTTGTGGTTTTTGTTTCTCGTTCCTCGTGATCTAAGGCTTTTACAAAACAAAAATCGTCAAATTTTCACTTCGGAAAATTTTAAAAACAACACCACAGGACGCCATCTCTCGAAAGATTTCATATAAATGATGGTCACACTTAAAGACTTCATTCACAAACTCAAAAGTTAGAATCACATCAGCATGATCAATAGCGCGTTTCCCTGAACGGGGAAAGGTTCTTTTCAGGCTTGGTCCTCACACAGCATAATAAAGAGTAAACGACTTCTCAGTACCTTTGATCAGTTTGAGTCATCAAACTAAAGATTCAAACTTTCCTGAAACAGGACACCTTTCTCATCGTAAAACAGCACCACAGCCGAAAGTGCTGCCGATAGCTTTCATTTGAATGGAAACACTAAAGAATTTTATCCACAAATACCAAAAGTTAGAAACATATTTAATAATCCGAGGTTTTGTTAAACCAGGTGGAGGAAGTTTTTCTTTCTTTTTCTCGGCTCAATCTCGATTTAAAAAGAATAGAGGACCAATGAGTCTCTGCGAACTAGGTAAGGTTTTGTATTCAAGGACGGAGAGAGTGGATATTACGTTCCGTTGGCATTCGCTTTTGCCTTTGGCAATATAAAACTGTGAGAGGAGTATTAAATGAATTACGAAATCAAATCCGTATAAAACTGACTTTCAGGGAAAAAAAATGAACTTGAAAAAATTCTAAACCTAAAAATATGCAATGACCATGGGCAAAAACTAAAAGGATTAAGGTTAATAAGAAACGGCTGCTTGAATTTGCGGTTTCTTACAAGCTGGCATTGTCGAGGGTTATCGATAATCGGTTTTGTTGCCTTAGGGAGTCAAACTGGCGAGTTTTAAAACGTCTCTGAAAGGTCTTCTGGCGATAAAGACGTCACTAAAAGCTATCATGCTGTTATAACAAGGCCCACCTACCATCTTTGCGGTTGGTAAAAATGTCTGCAGCCTAACCTGTGAACTTGACATTGTCTGAAGCCTCAGCGAACTTATGCTAGCACGAACCAGACAGACCAGACATGGCTGAGAATAGAACAAGGCTTGTTCAATGATCCTTTTCCAAGTGAATATAGTCAGATAGCACATAAAAGCTAGGCTGATAGCGTCAAACGAACCAACTATTAAGAGAAAACCTATCAGCTCCAGCCGTAATACGACTTTTGTTCAAGACGGAGCACCACCTCATCCAGCAAAGGCAACGCAATCATGGTGTTCAAAGAATTTGCCCAATTTTATTGCAAAAAAAGAATGACCCGCAAATTCCCTGGACATAAATCCCATTCAGAATCTTTGGATTATAATAGATGAGGAAGCATATAAAGGTCCTATCCCGAAGACAATGAAAGAACTGAAAAGGAGGCTTATGGAAGTTTGGAAAAATGTGCCTCTTACAACACTACAAGACGTATCCCACTCGATGCCTCAACGGCTAAGAAATGTGATCAAAAACAAGGGAGGTCACGCAGGCTACTGAAATTGTTAAAAAAAATTATAGTGTAATCAGAAAAGAAATCCTAGAACTTTGAGTAGTACAACCTTGTTGTGATACAAAATTAACTTAGTTAAAATCAGGGGCACGAACTTTTGGAGCACCCTGTAGTATCTAAAATCGCTTTGTTAACACTTTAACGAGTAGTCCAGTTTTAATAGACCACATCTTTTTCGTTTTGGTTGGCGTTTACGTCCTGCAATTTTTGCTAAAACCGAAAAGCGGAACTCTTTGTAGTGTTTATGAGGATCGACGCTTCGCGACTCAATCTCGTTCTAGAAGAATAAAAGACAGCCTCTGGGAACTGAGTAAGGATTTGTATTCAAGGATGGAGAGAATGGATTACGCTCCGTTGGCATTCACTTTTGCCTTTGGCAATAAAACCATTATCGTAAAAAAATGAATTACGAAATCAAATACCTATGAAACTGACTTTCAGAAAAAAATTTACAATGAATTGAGAAAAATTCTAAATATAAAAATGTGCAATGACCATGGTCGAAAACCAAAGGGATTAAGGTTAATAAGAACCGGCTGCTTGAATTCGCAGTTTCCTACAAGCTGGCATTGTCGAAAGTTATCGATAATCGGTTTTGTTGCCTGAGGGAGTTAAACTGGCGAGTTTTAAAACGTCTGAAAGGTCTTCTGGCGATAAAGACGTCACTGAAAGCGATCATGCTGTTATAACAGGGCCCACCTACCATCTACGCGGTTGGCAAAAATGTCTGCAGCCTAACCTGTGAACTTGACATTGTCTAAAGCCTCAGCGAACTTATGGTAGCACGGAATAGTGCTAGTGGGGGAGTTTATTAGATACAGGGCGTTAAATAGAGTGAGGCGTTTATTATGTTTTCCCAAACAAAGGATTAAATTTGACTTAAATAACTTTAAATTCAAAGGCATCTTTACATCGAAACTTCACTGAAAGAAAAAAAAAACTCTACATTGTAACGTAGTTCTCGATTTCCATAGCACCAAATTAATTTTAAGAATGAATTGTCTTCATCGGATTAGCTCGTCTGATTAACGGCAGGTGTGTGCCGCAAATCGAAAATTGATTCCTTTTTTGAGGCCCCAGCCCGAAAAGCGACAGATCTGCTTTTGAGGCAGCAAAAACAAACATCTACTTTATAAAATCGCTTTGTTAACACTTAACGAGTAGTCCAGTTTTAATAGACCACATCTTTTTCGTTTAAGTTGGCGTTTACGTCCTGTAGTTTTTGCATAAAATAGCGGAACCCTTTCTAGTGTTTCTGAGGATCGAAGCTTCGCGACTCAATCTCGTTCTAGAAGAATAAAAGGACAGCCTCTGGGTAACTGAGTAAGGTTTTGTATTCAAGGAATGATGGAGAGAATGGATTACACTCCGTTGACATTCACTTTTGCCTTGGTCAATAAGACCGTTATCGGAAAAATGAATTACAAAATCAAATGCGTATGAAACTACGTATGAATAGAGTTCGGAATAGAGAAAATAGTAGAACTTAAGTCACACCTGTTTTAAGCGGCACTGAATTAGCGGTCACCCTTTATTGAGATGTCAGTTGTATGAGACCTGAAAATTGTTCCCACCTCTATTAAGCGGTCGCGGCACCTTTTACAAAGCCCTAGAAACAAACGTATTTTAATTGTCTTCACCTGTATCAAACTCTCACTACGTAAAAGAAA
Source organism: Siderastrea radians (assembly GCA_964017195.1). Lineage (NCBI taxonomy): Eukaryota > Metazoa > Cnidaria > Anthozoa > Scleractinia > Rhizangiidae > Siderastrea > Siderastrea radians. The sequence goes on along the minus strand of OZ024890.1, from coordinate 47,137,144 downwards.
ACCACATCAATACCGTAAATGATCTAACAAACGCCTAGCGTGGTTATTAAATTTTCGGGATTTTCTGGGGGAGTTTCTGAGAACTGGCATTAAATAGAGTGAGGCGTTTATTATGCTTTCCCAAACAAAGGTTTAAATTTGATTTAAATAACTTTAAATTCAAAGGCTGCTATACATTGAAACTTCAAAGTGAAAAAGCTCTACATTGCAACGTAGTTCTTGATATCCATAGCACCAAATGAATTTTAAGAATGAATTTTAGAATGAATAGAAGGACGATTTATCGCATTAGCTCGTCTGATTTAACTGCAGGTGTGTGCCGCAAATCGAAAATTGATACCCCTTTTTGAGGCCCCGGCCCGAAAAGTGACAGATCTGCTTTTGAGGCAGCAAAAGCAAACACCTACTTTATGAAATCGCTTTGTCACTTTAACTAGTAGTCCAGTTTTAATAGACCACATCTTTTTCGTTTAGATGGGCGAATAAGTCCTGGAACTTTTGCTAAAAAAAAAAAAGCAGAACCCTTTCTTGTGTTTCTAAGGATCGAAGCTTCGCGACTCAATCTCGTTCTAGAAGAATAAAAGACAGCCTCTGGGAACTGAGTAAGGATTTGTATTCAAGGATGGAGAGAATGGATTACGCACCGTTGGCATTCACTCTTGCCTTTGGCAATATAACTGTTATCGAAGAAAGATGAATTACGAAATCACATACGTATGAAACTGACTTTCAGAAAAAAAAATCTGAACAATGAATTGAAAAAATTTTAAACCTAAAAATGAGCAATGACCATGGTCGCGAAAACCAAAGGGATTAAGGGTAATAAGAACCGGCTGCATGAATTCGCGGTTCCTTACAAGCTGGCATTGTCGAAAGTTATCGATAATCAGTTTAGTTGCCTAAGGGGGTCAAACTGGCGAGTTTTTAAAAAACGTCTGAAAGGTCTTCTGGCGATAAAGACGTCACTAAAAGCGATCATGCTGTTATAACAAGGCCCACCTACCATGTATGCGGTTGGTAAAAATGTCTGCAGCCTCAGCGAACTTATGGTAGCACGAACCAGACATGGCTGAAAAAAGGACAAGATTTATTACTCAGACAACACATAGAAGCCAAGCTGGTAGCCTCAGACAAAACTTCCGTGAAGTTTACCTAATCTGTTAAATTGAGGCGCGAAGAAAAGGGGGGTTGCATGGCAAAAGGAAGACTAGAAAGCAGAAATGGAACAACAACAATAACCTTTATTTGCATGACTATAATTATTTACAGTACTGCAAAAGGTAAGTAAAAACAAGAACAAAAAGAAAAAAGAAATCATTATTATGATATTAATAACGGATAATCAAGTGACATCATTCTTAGATGACAGGATACTGTCACGCAAATTATTCAATAATGAACTATAATTCATTAATCGTATATTAAGATAAATATCTTCTGAGTTCATCAGTTTAATCACCAGGCCCGAGTAAGATAGCTGCTGAACGTTATGGAGATGACTTTGTATTTGAGCGAAAAATTCATTTCTAAGTTTGAAATATTTTGGGAAATTACAGAGGAAGTGAATTTCATCTTAAATTGCATTGGAGTCACAAACTGGACATAACCTTTTCTCGTGAGGAGTTTGGTTATATCTTCCAGTTTCGATCATAAGTTTATGATTGCTTACGCGTAATTTTACCAAAGTCTTTCCATTGATTGTTTTTCTAGTTTGAAATTTCACAGCAATGTTTCAACGTGTTACAAAACTCTAATTTCCTTGTATAATTAACTGAATACCGCCATGGAGTAATATACTTCTGTTTCATTATATCTTTATATCTTGATATTTTGGTTTTATCTAAATTGTTGGGAACAAAATTCGGTAGATTATAAGATTCGGATAATTCCATAATATTACTATAAAAACTAGTATTGCCATTAGAATGAAGATTTATAGATAAAAGTAATGCTTGGTTTTGAGCCTTCATCCTTCTCAAAGAGATACATAGTGTAGTTGAGAATTTTTTCATTAATACCAACTATTAATGGAAATCTACCTAATTCACCTCTACATGTAGCGTTAGAAGCCTTATTACTTACTTCCAAGTATCGCTTGCAGAAGTGTAAGTGGGTTTTTCAGTTGGAGAGCTAGCCCACGTTTTAAAATCCTGTTTCTGGTAAGCTCCCCAAGTGTTCGAGAGACGCATTAAAATTACCAGTTGAGGAGATTCGGGTTCCTAGATATGTGTATTCGTGTACAATATCAATGTTCTGTTTTCTTATGTGGAATTCTAGATCGGAGTTTTTCTTTGCTCGTTTTTGAAAGATCATAATTTTAGTCTTTTTAGAATTGATATCTAACATCCAAGAACTGCTAAAAGAATACAACGTGTTTAGACAATTTTGCAGACCTACTTTGGATCGGGATAAAATGATCAGGTCATCAGCGTATAAGAGGGAATTTAATTTGGTACCATTTGGAAGAATGATGGGATCTGATAAAGTATTTTGAAGTGCATAGGGTAAATCATTAATGCATAAATAGAAACATCCTCCTACATCGATTTGCAGTAATTCATGCAAGAGTCCTTCATGCCAGACGGAGTCAAATGCCTTTTTGAAATCAACAAAACAAGCGTATATTTTTTCACGATGACCGTACACGTACTTGTCTATAAGGGTTCGTAAGGTAAGAACATGATCTGATGTTCGATTTTTTGGTAAGAAACCGACTTGAGATTTATGAAGTACGTTCAGCGAAACGGCATGACCAAGTAGTCTTTGGTTTAAATTTCAAAAGAATAGTTTTCCTAGACAGCTTGAAACACAAATTCCGCGGTAATTCGACGGATCGTTTCTCGCACCAGATTTAAGAGCCGATGTCAGCAATTAACGAGAATCGGGCGTCAGTCGTGAAATTTCGAATTTCTTTTTATTTTGCCCAAGTAACCTCTATAGTGAAGTATTTTCAAAAATAACATTAAAAGTTTCAACAGCTTTTTAGTTTTTTCGAAATCGAGCAAAGTTTCAGAATACGGCATATCGGCCAACTTCGAATAGTGAAATTGGCGGAAAATTACACATTTTTATCTCGCTCGTACGTTAAAACGCAGTGTCGTCTGCTAACGAAACACAAACACAATATAAACACAGTTAATCTCTTTATAGCACAGTAGTTTTCTTTGGATAAGCTGTTGAAGTAAGAATGTTTCGGCCGTTAGAAGAAAACCAGTTTCAGGTATTTAAAAAAAATTTGCAAATTTCACCCAACTTGCACACTACAGAAACCCAATTGGTACGTGGATTTTGGACATGGAATAACAACAGGTTTGAAGAAAAACCTTTGTAAATTACTGTGTTAAAATATTTCTGGCGGCATTGAAAAATTACCCCGTCGAGAGACCAATATGTGAAGGGTAATTTGACACGAATCGCCGACTGAATTTATGACACAAACCGCCGACTGCCTTCGCAAAGCAAACAAAAGCCGTTTTCACTGACAGAAATGCCGGAGAAACCCTTCGCAAAATTACTTAAGGGGCTTGCAGAATAATTTTACATAGTGTTTGCTGAGGTTAGGTGTTGTTTTTGAACTACGATCAACACACGCACCCCTTGTTTTAGTACACGGTTCGGTCGATCGAAACCGCAACATATGCATGACATTAATCTTACCGTGATTTTAAAATTCTCCATTATCTGTCTGATTAAAATAATCCCCTACTCCATCGTTGGGATTGGTACTGTAACAGCTGTCGCCTGCTGGACATGTGAGAACGTTGTTTTCCAGAAATTTGTCATCACTTAGCCGCAAACAAACTGACAGAAGTAACATTCCGGAACAGTACCAGAATACGTTACAAGAACAAGATTGCGTGACGCATGACATGGGCAAGGTCAATAGATGTAATCGCATATTATAGGTATTACTTTTTTGAGGTGTAAGCACAAAGTTCTACAGAAATACTTTTTTAAAATCACCTTTTGATGGAAAAAAACTTTCATGCATTGATCTCGCGTCGCTAAAAATGTCTAAAAATCTCTACAGTCGCCTCGTGTATTGTAAAATCAGCGACGACATTGCAGTGGACAGAGGGTGTTTACTGTTAGGTATTACAAATCCTAGGACGATTTTTTTTTATTTGGCCATTTTTAAAATTAAATCGGCGTATTTATTTCATGCATTTTTGAGACAGAAGAGTCTCACTTAAAAATAACAGTGTGCCCACGACATCAGTATTTTTTTAAAATATATATATGATCTTTGATTTTATTTGAAAATATGTACATAAATTACAGAAATAGTTGAAATAAAAATTAAGCAATATATAACCTAACTACTATAGCATGAATCATAAAAATTGGCAATGACCTATAACAATTTTCCAAATACATTCTTGGCTGCTCAGATGCAATCACTCCTAAATCAAAAATTGTCTACTAAAACTAATCTAAGAAAAACATACTAAAAACTAATTTAAAAATGTCCGTGTTCCTTGCATTAACACTAAAATCACCTAAAAAGCCAGCATTCTTGTGAAAAGGAGTTCTAGACCCACGAACACATGTGTGGACTGATCTTAGAATTTCAAAAGATATGCGTGTTCTAAGCCAAGATATGGCACTGGCATAAGACTCGCCGTTCTTTCGGGAAAGTTTGTCCGCTAGGTTGCTCAGGAAAGGTTTGCATTCTTTCCCCATTCCTCCGTTCGTGCCAAAAACCAGCGGGGTAGACGATCCCATTTCCACGTCAATAACTCCTGGATGGTATTTCCTTTTCTTCTCTTTCTCATGCTCCATGAAGATCGCTTGTGCTGGATTTGTTCTGGTTACACGTTGAGTTCACATGCGTTACACGTACATCGAAAAATGCTGTTTCTCCTCGTGACCAGAAACTTCCTGCCTTTATGTCTCTGTGCAACAAAACCCCCTTCTTACACGACAGGGCGTGGCTGACTGTGAATCGATCTCCACACGCGCAATGGCTCAGCAGGTCCGCTAGTTGCAGATTGTAACGCAAGCAGAGCGAGTCCCTGAATTGTTGCTTGTTCAAAGTCAAGCCCTGCTCCTCAAGGTGTACGGCGTTGAGCCACGAGCTTGTCTCTAGCCAGCATTGTTGACCTTAGCAAGTTCGGTATTTGTTTGGGACTAGGTGGCGCTGCAGTAACTCGCGGTGTTCGAACCCCACAGAAGTGGCTGCCCACAAGGGAAAATCCTCAGCCCCAGAGGCTCAATATGGGTAAAAAGGGCGTATTCAGCCCATGTTATGAGCGCCACGAATATGCTTGTACAAGAACGCTCGTGTATTTGTTTAAATGGTTTTTTGGAAAAAAGATTCTTCATCTTCGTGATCAGTGTCCGTCAAATTTCAACATCTTAGGCTGCGGGCATTCTATCCGCTCAGGGATAGGCGAGGAAAACGAACAAGGGAGCCGGCGAGCGCAAAATCGGCTATGGCGTTGAAACGTGACGCCAACCTCGTTCCTACGGCTTTTTTTCCCTTTTTTTTTATTTGGTTAAAAAAGGGAATAAGTCCTGTTGACGTGACGCGCGTGTGGAGCTCGTGCGAAAATCGCCGACCTCGCGTGTTGTTTTGGCTGGACTAGTCCTTAATGGAAAGAGTAGACCGAGCAGTCTCTTTTTCCGCTCAGGGATAGTCGAGAGAAACGAACAAGGGAGAGAGCGAACGCGAAAATCACCTGCACAAACCTGGCGTTCAAATGTGACGCGCGTGTCAAGCCGCCTAGTATTAAACCGGCTCTAGTACACTAGCGTACACTAACGCATAGCATATATACATCTACAGTACGACAGCAAAGTTTGGCCTGCTGTCATTGGTCGAAATCGATTACGTGACGTGATAGTGTCTCTCCTCAACGGGCGCCTATAAAAAGTGCCCGTTTTTGGCAATTTTCGCTCAAAATTTAGTGTTGTACAATAAAAAAAATAGAGTCCTTCCGTTTCAGGCCCTATGTGTGATAAGTCCCCTCGGAAATTTGATGTTCAAACTTCATATTGTGGTGAACATCAAATTTCCTCGGGCAACCTATCACACGGTAGTGCCTTCGACAGAAGAACTCTATTGTTTAAATAGCGGCTCCACATGCGCGTCACATTTGAACGCCGGAGGCGATTTCGCGCTCGTCAGCTCGCTCGTTCGTTTTTCTCGACTGACTAGACTATCCCTGAGCAAAAAGAGAGACTGCTCGTAGTCTAAGGTGTTGAAATTTAACGGATACTGATCACGCAAATAGAGAATCTTATTTTTTTTTTCGAAATGGTTTTTATCCAGGAAATAATTCATGGAAATGAGAAAATCGCAAGAACATAATAACTGGCCCTATTCGAGGAGCCCATTTCTCACAATGTCTACGTAGGGGTAGGTAGTGGAATTTCACAAAGCCCAAACCCCCAGCACCCTACTTTAATTAACATTTTTTTCTCAAGGAGACTTCTTCAACGCGTAAGACGGGGTTTTCACGAGAGCACACAAGGAGTGAGAGGTTTGCTGGGGGAATGAGAACATTCAGTTTTTTGCGGTTCGCTCTCGTGCATTCATGTATCTAAAGCACTAAATAAATATACAGTTGTGAACTGACCCCAAAAACATGTTTTACTTACGTATATTAAATGCTGCTTGAGTTTTTTGGGCACGAGCTAATAAACCATGTAAGATTTGGGAAAGGTGGGACAAGGTTTTTCTGCTTTTGTTTCTGCTCTTTTTAGATAACGGCAGTAACGGTTTTCTACTAGTAAAGTACGTTTGAGCAGTGGTTTTCTGCATGTGTCAACGTTGTCGAAAATACAGACTGTACAACAAACCCACATAAGTATGCCTTTGATTAGCCTCTCCGCCGCAGAGTAACCGCGTATACAAATTGCGGATAATTTATTATCAACGAAAATCATTTATACAAATACTTAAGCGAGCCTACTTGTGGCGCTCATAACATGGGTTGAATCTGCCTTTTTTAATCCACACTGAGATTTTGGGGCTGAGGATGTTCCCTTGCGGGCAGCCATCATGGCCACTTCTGCGGGGATCGAACACCGCGAGTTACTGCAAGACTGCACCGCCACCTAGTCCCAAACAAATACCGATGTCGTGGGCACACTGTTATTTTTAAGTGAGACCCAGTCTGTCTCAAAAATCCCTGAAATAAAAATGTTGATTTATGATTACGGTTTTTTAAAGTGTCCAAATCGCTCTCTTGGATTTGCAATGTCTAAAAAGAAACTCCCTACCTGCTCGCGTAAGTAATAGCATAGATTCACTGTCCAGTGCAATGTCGACTCGTTGCTGATTTTACAATACACGAGGTGATTTTAGACATTTTTGCTACACTTGCTGATTGCCACACATTCAACATTCACCAGGTTAAATGAACTGGGGCCACAGGGTTCACCAACGAGGACGTTCTGACGAGGGCTATCATCGTGATGCTTGTATAACCACAAGATACCATGCAATGAAATGTCAAAAAAAAAAAAAACTAGCGACACGATATCAATTCATGAAAACTTTTTTGTTTCAAAACGTGGACTGAAAAACTAGTATTTCTAGAACTTATACGCTTCTACCTCAAAAAGCTAACACCTAAATATGCGATTAGATCGATTGATCTTTGCCCATGTCATACGTCACGCAATCTTGTTCTTGCAACTAATATTCTGGTACTGTTCCGGAATGTTACTTTTGTCGGTTTGTTTGCGGGTTAAGTGATGACAAATTTCGGGAAAACAACGCTCCCACATGTCCAGCAGGTTACAGCTATTACAGTACCAATCACAACGATGGAGTAGAGGCTTATTTTAATCAGACAGATAATGGAGAATTTTAAAAACACGGTAAGATTAATGTTATGCATATGTTGCGGTTTCGATCGACCGAACCGTGTACTAAAACAAGGGGTGCATGTGATGATCGTAGTTCAAAAACGACACTTAACCTCAGCAGACACTATGTAAAACTATTTTGCAACCCCTTAAGGTCGTTCGCCCTAATTGTTTCTGCGCATCCTTACTGCGCACGCAATCCACTTCGCGATGTCATGCCACGTCATGCATTGAGCGCGCGCGCTGTTGAAGAAATGTGGAGATACATAGCGCTAGTGGGCACTTTAATATCTATGCATGGGTTTAACTCTCTTAAATGTTCGGTGACCCTATATTTTCTTTTGATAGATCACTTTCTTTGTCGATTATCTACGTTTTGTGAAAAATTAAAGAAAATCTGTTTTGTGGAAGTTTGATTTTTTCCAACTTTTCTGCCCTCGCATCATCGAATTTTGCTATTATTGCAGCTGCACGGAGTTCGTAAAAGTCCATCTTAGAGGTTCAGATTAACTAAAAGGATGACACCGGTTCAAATTATTTACTTGACAGACCCACTTAAACAAAATTTGACTAACAAGCACCGAGGCCATGTCGAGTTACGAGGACTGATGTGTCAAAATTGGGGTAGTTTTCCACGCGCTTTATTTCGTAAACGAAGTCGGTGACCCCCTAATTTTTTTGCATTTCTGACATAGGTAACTCTAACTCATTAATTACCTGACTGTAGCCAAACTATTAAAAAAATCTGTGTTGTAGAAGTTTCTCGCGCGAACGTCCTTAAGTAAGTTTTTTCCGGCATTTCTCTCAATGAAAACGGCTACTGTTTGCTCTGCGTAGGCAGTCGGCGGTTTGCGTCATAAATTCAGGCTGCGATTCGTGTCAAATTACCCTTCACATATTGGTCTCTCGACGGGGTAATTTTTCAGTGCCGCCAGAAATATTTTAACACTAGTAATCAAACCTGTTGTTATTCCGTGTCCAAAATCCACGTACCAATTGGGTTTCTGTAGTGTGGAAGTTGGGTGAAATTTGCAATTTTTTAAATACCTGAAACTGGTTTTCTTCAAACGGCCGAAACATTCTCATTTCAACAGCTTATCCAAAGAAAATTACAGTGTTATAAGGAGATTAAGTGTGTATTATACTGTTGTGTTTGTGTTTCGTTAGCAGAAGACACCGCGTTTTAACGTACGAGCGAGATGAAAATGTGTAATTTTCCGCCAATTTCACTATTCGAAGTTGGCCGATATACCGTATTTTCAAACTTTGCTCGATTTCGAAAAAACTAAAAAGCTGTTGTAACTTTTAATGTTATTTTTGAAAATAATTCACTATAGAGGTTACTTGGGCAAAATATAAAGAAATTCGAAATTTCACGACTGACGCCCGATTCTCGATAATTTCAGACATCGGCTCTTAAATATTGGAGTTATAATACCGTTGCACCAAATATTTGGTACAGTCCCTAAGCTGAGGACAGTATTAAGAAGTTTATGGTAAACAGGCAGCATCAAAGGTAAGCTAGCTTTAATCATTTAGTTTCTTATCGTGTCCGAATATGCGCTTCTGTTGTTTTTTAATTTTTTTTGGCCGCTCAGAGTATTTCAGCTTCTGTAATGGGGTAGTCCAGTGGCCGTGATTCCATTAGGGTGTCTTCTCTTTTTCGTAACTCACTAACAGCTTTCTGTTGGTCAGAAGTAAGTGGCTTATTAGAGTGCAAATTTTGGAAATAATTCAGCCAATCCGCTTCACTTATTGGCGGAGTGACGTCTTGTCAACGACAAGGGAGGCCGAGGAGAGAGACCCTGGGAACGAGGTTGGGGGGGTTAGGAATTTTCTCGAAGGTAGGAAAAGGGACAGGATCGCGTAACAATGGACATGCCCAGCTAATTTTCCTATAAACAATTGTAGATTAATCCCTTTGTACTTCTTAATTCATAAACTTGCACTATGATCAAAGGTTTCACTACACTGGACTCTTTAATGACATTTTTGGATTGCGTCACACCAAATAGATAACAAATGAAAAATATTGCTGAAACGTAGGGAAATAACAATACACTAATTCAGGTAAATTCCCCCTTAAAGAAACAAGAAGTTTTTAGGGAGTTCAATCCTATCTTGCGAGCTGAAAACTTTCTTCTTGGAACGATTCACTTTTGACAAAACGAAGCGCAGAGGACGTTCGTATAATAGAGCCCGGAATAGAGAAAATCGTAGAACTAAAGTCACACCTGTATTAAGCGGCACTGAATTAGCGGTCACCCTTTATTGAGCAGTCAGTTGTAAGGGACCTGAAAATTGCTCCCACCTCCTAAACGGTCACTAGGTAAAAGTGAACCACATCAATACCGTCTATGATCTAAAAAATGCCTAGGGCGTTTATGAAATTTTCCCGATTTTCTGGGAGAGTTTGTTAGATACGGGGCGTTAAATAGAGAGAGGCGTTTATTATGTTTTCCCAAACAAATGTTTGTTGTCTTAAATTCAAAGGTTGCTACACATTGAAAGTGAAAAATCTCTACATTAGTTCTGTGTTCTGTCTCTTTCTCGATATGGATAACACCAACTGATTAACCTTTGATTAAGTAAAATTCACTGTGTTCGTCAATATTAGAATGAATATAAGGACGATTTCATCGGATTACTTCGTCTGATTAAACCTGCTTTCCCGAAAAGGCATTTAGTAGACAGGGGCGTTTGTTATAGAATGAGAGGCTTTTAATAGAAAGGAGCGTTTTCAAAATGCCTATTTCAGAGGGGCGTTTATTGGATAAGGGGCGTTTATTAGAGAGTGGACGTCTAAAGATCATTTACGGTATGCATCATGTTTGGCCATACTGGTAGTAAAATGCTGCAGTTCTTTCTACACTGATTAAATAAGGGCATAAAAGGCTTAATAACCAATTCACATAGTGTACATCTTCTTCTACGCCAAACTCGTCTTTTGTTGCTGTATCTTTAATCCAGTTGAACCTGTTAACGGCCACTCTGTATTAAGCGGTCAGTCAGCCATTCCTCAAGGGTGACCGTTAAATACTTGTTGGACTCCAATTTGTGGTGGGGCTAGAGCGCTTTTCAAATGAGTGTCGTAAAACCAAAACCAAAGTAATTACCCCAGCCAATCACAACAGACACAAATTACCCAATGAACCAATCAGAACTCGAAGCAAGTACATGTAACCAGCGCCAAGCGCGGGAAAACGCGTGCGAGCAAGTGGCGATTGGTTTGACTTTTACTTCTGATTGGTCGTGAAAGTGGCGCGAGATTTTTTAACCAATCACAGAGCGAAGTAAAGCAAAACCAAAGCAAACCGTGAATTGCTTTCGACACTCAATTGAAAACTGCTCTACCTTACATATTAAAACATACGAAATTCTAAAGCCTTAACCCTTTAAGCCCCAGTAGTGATCAGCATCAAATTTCTCCTCATCATAGCAATGCATTATAACACATAAAGGTCATGAGAATTGGGGAAATGATAACCAAAGATGAATTGTCTTGATGTCTTAACAAGTTCTCCCAATGACTACTCAATGGAATGTATGGAGACCAGTAAGGAGAATTTGAATAATGATGCTAGGGTTTAAAGGGTCAAAATAGTCCAACTCAAATGGGGAGAAGTGGGATGTAGAAGCTAAAAATCGAGTAACGATGTGAGATGCTATAAACTCAGTTTACGTGCGCGATACGGGGTGCCCCCTCCCTGGCGGTGGGGGGTACTCCCGTCAATTTAGAATAGGTGTGTGTTGCAAATCGAAAATTGATACCCCTTTTAACGTTCAAACCCGAAATATGACATCCTACAGCTATTCAAGGGAAAAACGGTAACAAAGAGTTGTGTGAGTTGTGCTCTTGAGGGAACAAAACAAACACCATCTGCCTCAGTGAACTCGATCTCCTCATTTCGCTACGGTACGGCACTCTCTTAGATATCTTGGCTCCTGTCTTTGGTCCAGAAAGAGGCCAACTATCGACAACTCCAGAGACAGTATAAGAGAAAAAGATCTGACAGTCTGATTGAGGATGCTTGTTCTAACTGTAATATATGCACTGCATGACGCTTTTATCAATGTTGTTGTCATTTAAAATCTTTAGAGTGATATTTATACCTAATCGTAACTTTTTTGGTACGCTTCGGCGGCATATCAGGCGAGTTTGGTCGAGCCATGGTTCGTATTTTGGCGAGACGCAGTCGAGTCAAAATACCCATGGTGAGACCAAACGAGCTTGATATGCTGCCGAAGCGTACCAAAAAAGGTGCGATTAGGTATTTACCGTACCCAAATTCGTCCTAAAACCCGGCGGTTTTTTTTTTCAGTTACCGTGATCAGTCAGGCGTTGTAAAGCGACACGTATTTACACTTTTCTGGTCGTCAATACTCTTCTCCATCTCCTCATCTGCCATTTTATTTAATTCTTTTGTTTGGAGTTTTATTTTCTGAATCTAGGAAGTCCAAGTTAAGAAAGAAATTTGGAAAATCCGGCTTCATTTTGAAACCAAAAAAGTTTCAGCGCTGTCCGTAAAGTTCACGCGAGCTCCCGCCAGTGTAGCCGCTTCCAATTTTGGCGCGAAATTGTATTTTTTCTCCTATCTTACCAATAAACAAATTACTTTCTCCTTTAACAAATGTAATAGTTTTACGTTTCGTTGTATTTCTGTTGTAATTTTCGCCTCTAAGGTCTGCAAAAAAAAAAAATGCGAGTTTCACAAACTGTCCATGATATCGTAGGATATCAGGTCAGTGACTTGATATCGTAGATTACCGTACCTAAATTGTGAATTAGCCAATCAGAAGCCTTGTTTACTGTCATGATTTTCTACGATATCAAGTCACTGACCTGAAATCCTACGATATCATGGACACTTTGTGAAACTCGCATTTTTTTTGTAGACTTTAGAGGCAAAAATTACAACAGAAATACAACGAAACGTAAAACTATTACACTTGTTAAACGAGAAAGTAATTTGTTTAACGGTAAGAGAGGGGGAAAAAAATACAATTTCGCGCCAAAATTGGAAGCGGCTACACTGGCGGGCGCTCGCGTGAACTTTAAGGACAGCGCTGAAACTTTTTTGGTTTCAAAATGGACCCGGATTTTCCAAATTTCTCTATTAACTTGGACTTCCAAGATTCAGAAAATAAAACTCCAAACAAAAGAATTAAATAAAATGGCAGATGAGGAGTTAGAGAAGAGTATTGACGACCAGAAAAGTGTAAATACGTGTCGCTCTACAACGCCTGACTGGTCACGGTGACTGAAAAAAAAAACCGCCGGGTTTTAGGACGAATTTGGGTACGGTAAATACCTAATCGCACCTTTTTTGGTACGCTTCGGCAGCATATCAAGCTCGTTTGGTCTCACCATGGGTATTTTGGCTCGACTGCGTCTCGCCAAAATACGAAACACGGGCTCGACCAAACTCGCCTGATATGTCGCCGAAGCGTACCAAAAAGGTACGATTAGGTATAAAAATCATGACAGTAAACAAGGCTTCTGATTGGCTAATTCACAATTTGGGTACGGTAAAGTAGTATATACACCCTCTGCATACACCACTCATTCACCTTACGAGGGGTATAACATTGTTGGGTGGACGGGCTGTGACGCGGGATACGGGATAAAGATACCATAGCGGGATATGATTGTGACGGTCTCGGGATGAAGGGAAAAGACAGATTAGATACAGTGAAATTGCAAGTTAAAACGACCACGACAGGCCATGCAGAAAAGTTGTTCGTATCAACGGGATGAACATATCAACAGGGTAAGGACATGTTATACTAGCTCACAAAATGAAACGGAAGAAGCAAAGAAAAAAAGCACCGCGGAAGGCAGTGTCATCCGGAAGGTGAAACCGGCTAACAAAAACATATTAAAACACTGCTTTGACTTTTTCTTTGTCAATTTTTGTTATCGTTGTTATTTAAGCCACCAGACATTTGGAGTGGTCGTGTTAACTGATAAGAAGATAAGAGTTTGGGACTCCGAAAAGCACCCCTCATAAAAGAGGTCATCAAGGTAGTCCGAGTTTTCATATAAGAAGGTGACCAAGGTTCCGTTTGGACAACTAAAAAGAGGTCGAGATAACGAGGAGTTCGAGGTAGGGGACGGTCGTAAAGTTGAGTATCACTTTAGTGGGGAACAGAATTGAAAAGAGCATATTTTGGAATCTCTGTTACATGAAAAAGGTTTAATTTTCAATAGGAGAGAAACGATTTAGGTATGTTTAGTAGCAGAAGAGACCCGTCGGGCTCTCTGTGTACCTATTTTTATTCAATTTTTCGTTACATTATTCGTTACAAAACGGTGACCTTTAGTTAGCTACTACCTTCGTGCTTGGGTCAAAGAAAAGTGCTTGTACAAGCAGGGCAGTAAAGATAACTGCTCAGACGACAAAAAACAAATGCCACGGTATATTCATAAAATTTTAAAAGCCGTCATTTTCTTGCCTTTGCATAGCCCTGGCTCAAAGGAAGTATAGAGCAATAGGCCAATAAGCTCGCCTTTTTTTACTGTAGTGCTGGCTTTGCAAATCAGTAGTTTGTTCACAAGGCTCTAAACTTACAGTTGGTGCTAGCACTGCATTAACGTCATTACCAGCTAGTTGCTTTCTTTCTTTTTTTTTTCGGGAAAATGTCGATAAAAATTGTGTGAGAGTAAAGAAACTGTAGCTGCTCAAGAGAATTTGCATCTGTCACCAAAGATCTCATGTATTTTGTAATGTTTCGATATTATACAATGCTAGTGTGTATTTCTGCAAGTAATGCAAGTGTGATATGTGTTGATTAGTTAGTTATTTAATCAAGGTGCTAAGCAAGGTGCAGAAACCATTCGAAGGCATCTCTTGTCCTATATATTTTCTTGACGCCCCCTTTAGAATTGTATACAATTATTTGAATTTCCATTATTGGTGTTTCTCACCTTAGCCGATTTTGTACCTTGTACCATTTGCAACTTTTAGCTGGTAAATTGTGGCTTGGTCTTAATTTCTTGGGCATCAGTAAACGAGATGCCCGCTGACAGTAATGAAAAAAGTTCTCGCACTAGCTGCCGGATTCTATTTGGTATATTGTTTCTTATAGCCTGTAACTTGTAACTTAAGGCTTGCAACTTGTATTTGGTCGGACATCAATAAACGACAGGTTCACGCCTCAAGATTGTGTGATGTTGATTATCAAGGTTAATTACGGCAGTAACTAGAGTTTGAGCTTTCCAACTTCCGAACAATCGAAATAAGTTTCTAACTCAAAGTCGGACAAAAACGGACAAGATCGCGAGAACCATCAAGAGACTTGCGTACGCAGAACAGCAAACACGAGCGGAACTGACGTAAGGTTTACACACGGCATGCTCAATTGCACTGCCGACTCCGACTGGCCTCACGGGCATGTGAGCATTCCGGCCAGCGGCCTCAAAGATTGGTTCGAGCATGCTCTCATCAGTAATCTCTGTGATGGCCGGTTGGTGGTTGACTGGGTTGATCCAAAATGGCCTGGGATGGCTGATGTTTTTATTCCTTAGAAGTAAAAGAAAAGAAAAATACTCGTTTCAGTTCAGTCTTCGTCGCTAAAGGTTTTTAATGTCCCCATCGACATTCTGTGTATTCGTGTTTTTAAGTACTTTGCATGCCCTGTCTACTTACAATTTTAAAAAGGAAACGATCTTGGAAAAAAAATTGGTCCACACAGCGAATTCGTTAAACCTGCATAAACATCCAGTAAATAATCGGCCCTTTGGCGTTCCCAAGAGCAGCTTTAATTATGCATATTGTTATAAGTAATTGTCATTCTAGCCCGAATGGATTTTCCACAAAATGACCGTTGATGTTCGACTGAAATTTTGTTTTCGGATTTTTTTTGAGGAATAGAAAGGGAATAGAAAGCACCCTATGTCTATGTCTAAGTTTACGTAAAGGTATCTTAAAGTACTACTTTCTGACAAGCAACATTCACAGAATTTTAATAGACACGTATCACATCGAGTTAGAAGACTAAGAGAATTGCTGTTTGGAGACCGGAATTCGAAATGTTCATACTCTATCTCCAGAAAGATAAAGGGGAATTCTTCTCGAGCCTAGATCCTAATATGAAATGACAAATAAAATGAAATCTTACCGTCCCATAAAAATCAGGTAGTTTAAATTATTGTAAGCGTGGTAGTCGTGAAAAGATTCATCCAGACAAACACCATCGCCATGACCGAATCCTTCCAGCCAAATGAAAAGCGGTACTGAGCCTCCTTTAACCACGCAAATAACCTTAATAATAGCGCTGTAGTATTCTGAGCTGCAGTTGTACGGGGGTGTTGCGGATGGAATCATCGTTGCATTGATCACCTGAGGAGTTGAAGCCGTGGCATTGCTTGTTACATTGGAGGAGTTACCGCCGCTTAGAATTTGCGCTGTTGTCGGTAAAACAGTTGGCTTGACGTAACCAGGCTTCCAACAAGGGCTGGAGATTACTTTACCATAGACAACAATGTCAGATATCTTGGCTCGCTCGGTTACACTTTTGCGCTTCCACGTTTTAACTTCTTCTGGGCGTTTGCAGAATGCGTTGCTTGATTTTAGAAAAGATGCCACCAAAAGTGCCGTTAAGGGTACCACTACTGTACGCGAAAACATATTTCACCTGCTTTGATTTCGAACGCTTAAAATAACACTGAGATTCAATTGAAAATTTCTAGTTTTTGCGCAAAGAGAATGCTAGTTTATAGCATACTTCAGCTTGAATCTGTTGTGTTCTTGAATAATTAAGAATGCTGAGCGATGCGGCTTTAAACCCTAGGATGTACCCATTACCTGCTACAAAGGGCGTTGCCAGACAGGATAGATTTTAATCATTCATGCAGCACCTGTTTAATCCAAGTGTTTATGTCGATTAAGATAAAATAATATTCAACTATTACACAAGGTGTGTACAATTATAAACCATAAAAACGATTCAACGAGTGCATCTTAATCAGGAGTAGGTTTTGGTTTCAGTCACGCGAAAGTCTTTGTTCCTCTTCGGCCTTAATTATTCAATTTTCTTCGCAATGATATTTTTGTCGTCTCTTCCCTAGTGCAGTACCAGGCAGATCTATAAATTCCAGGAAAAAAGGGGATAAACATTTTGGATAAACATTTTCTCGCGAAACAACCTCTGAAACTTCTGTTTCTGTCTTTGTAAATGTTTTCGGGTAAGTTTTGTTATATTTATACAAATGATCAATTATACATTCTTCTCACTGTGCAAAGAGTCAAAACAAACTTACGACGTCCAAACCAGCCTCCTCTCTTCTATGACATGCGCGTTTCACTTGCTTCGCGAGCCAAAACTAGCTTCCTTTTTCCCGTGAGCAACACGTGAGATAACTATATGCTAACCAAACGTCCTTTCCAAAGGAGGGCGCTAGGAATCTCTTACCCAGATCTTCCGAGTTTGCCGCATTCTCTACTCTCCCCAATCTTCCTCTTCTTTATAATGCAAGGTGGCGGCTAAAAGTTTGGCGCAGGAAATACTCAGCCCTCGCTTGCCCCAAATATTCCTGCGCAGCAGGCTATTTCATACGTTAAATAATCGTACAACAGGTACGTGCTGGTAAGGATGCGTAACGCCGTTACGGGACTAGTTGTACTTGTCCAGATGTACAAACCAAAAAAAAAATCCAGTTTCACAATTCCTGTCGTAACAAAATTGCTGGGCAATTTCACCACATACTGCGCAATAACAGGCCAAAATTTACCCGGAAAAAATGAGATGCTTATCAGTAATACCTTTGGGTGACCATTTCCGACACAAACCGTCTGATCGTCGCAAATCGTTGGATGTTTTCACATGTGAAGGATGGTTAAAGGTATTGTTTTTATAGGTAGACTAGTGAACATTACTTGCGAACTTGTAGTTGTAAAACTTCCTTATTATTCCTAAGGTTTACAACTAACTAGCGTAAAAAACAACCTACAATTAGGCGCCTGTCGTTATGCCATACACTGGGGCTCTTTTCTTACAATCGCAAATCACGTGTAATTTGCCAGCCGGGTTTTCCATTTTGCGTCTAGAAAACAAGCGAAACAGTTTAACGGGGAGGACACTTACATTTTCGGTTTTTCAAATGTGTTGGTGTTTATTATGCAGTGCAAACTGATTCTAACTTTTGATACTGTGGCCGAAGTACTAACTAGCGGCTTCATTCAAACGACAGCTAACTGAGTAGTGCTTACCTGTGATAAGATTTTATTGGGCTATACAAGGTGGGTCTAACTTTTGTGTCTATGGTTAAAAACTAAGTGTCAACATTCAAACGAAAGCTACTGAACAGTGGATCACCGTGACACTGTTTATTTTACTGTAAAACGTGTTTTAATTTTTAAAGAAACTGTAAACATTTGATGCACTTCTGAACACGAGGTTAGCTCAAGTTACCACTTTCACTTATTCTAGAGGCTACGTTGAATGTTAAAATAAGAAATTAAACTGAGGAAGGCACATCTTTTTTTTTCTTTTTTATTTCAAACAACGTAGGTTAGGTGCATAGCTTTACAGAAATTGCGTAAAACAGGAAATCAAAAGAAATGAAGAAATAAAAAAAAAATTCAAACAAACATACTATGTCATAGATAGCTCGCCATGGGCTGCGTCTTGAAAGTCTTTTTCAAGTCCTTTATTACATCAAAGTCATTCTACACAAAAGCACTACCAGTGCAAAAAGCAAGCTCTGATGATTATTCCCTGCGCCCGCAGTATATGGTGTACAAATACTGTGAGTCTCATTGGGTAGTATTCCTGTGGGACTGTGAGCATGCCCGCCAGCGGCAGCGAAGATGGATTGAAGCTGGTTCTCGTTCATGATCTCCGCTGCGGCGAACTGCATGTTGACGTGGTGTGGCCAGAAGCCGTCAGAGTCAATGCTGCCTTTGTTTCTGCAAGAAAATTACATCAAATGTAAAGTTTCTTTGGCCAGAAACACTATCGTGTCTTGTGATTGCCCGTCTTAAACTTAAAAGTTTGTTAAGGAAATTTTCGAAACAGAGGAGTTTAGGGGAGTGAGCTAGAGAGAATTTCGCTAAATTCCATCGCTTTGGTGACAAGGACCCCCGAAGGAAATCGACGAACACCTAGAAGGGCCCTTGATTTATCCTAATCTATATACCTCACAGAAAATACACTAAACAAATAGAACGCTTTAAAAGTAGAAAAAAAATTATTAGCTGTATTAACTGTAGTTCCCAAACGACGAACAATTCAGAGGTTACCAAATAACTTTGTTTGAGATAGATTAGTAAAAAACTTTTCATACCAAGATCATTGAGAAATCTGCTCGTCTGGGTTCGAAAACTCTTTGCCCAGATGAAGGCCCCCAGCTCAGTTCAGTCCAGTACGCAAAGCGAAAGGCATACATCTTATCATAAAAAGGCACCTGCAACATTCTCCGTGTTAAGAACCATTGAAATCCGTTTTGAAATCCATTTTAGTCAATAATTTATGACAAAAACAGGTGGAAGCCTTTCTGAACACAAGTTACAATAATTAACTGCCTTCTTCAAATGTAATGCCCAGAACCTGCACACAATTTTTCGAATAAAAGACATTGTCCACTCATGATTTCAGTAAAAAAAATAACACTAAATAAAGTTAACGTTATAGCCTACGAGCAGACGTTTCCTATGCTTCACGCGTGAAGCAATGGAAATAGGAGACGTTTGCAAGAAGGCTATAAATTTACAGCTTACACAAAAATCATACGTTTACACTTGACGTGCATATCAACAATAACGGGGGATGAGTAAATAAGATTGATCGGTTTGCCAAGAGCGAAGTCTTTCAAGAAAGATCTTCATAACTTTCTTAGTATCTGTCGATCGTAAAGTTCCTTAGCACTCTACAATTTTTGTACGGCTTAAGCACTTAGTAAGTAGTTCACTTTATAGGCGGTATCTCTTAGCTTGAGATAGAATAAAGTGTGAAAAAGGGTAAGGAAATTTTTAAAGCTCACCTTCCCAAGAAGATAACATAGTTTCGATCTTTGTACATCTGAAACGTTAGCACTGTCTCCATGTAATTATATATGTAGGTTCCATACGTGCACATCCCAGGGCCAAAACCCAATCCACGCAAATGGACCATGCCAGGCACAGAACCTCCTTTGATCACACAGTGGACCTGCAATGATACGTTGTACAGCGCGCACGTGAGGCAGATATCAGTGATATTTCCCTCTGTGATATTGAGGTTGGGCGTTGATTGTTGAACACTGCTGTTGAACACTGTTGATGAGTTCGTCGCGTTAGCTATACAAGCCGCTGGAAAAATCTGTTTCGGATTTACGGAGATCGGTTTCATGCATGGACTCTCGGTGACGTTGCCATAAATAACAATGTCAGCCTCAGCAGCTCTCTGCGATAACGACTTCGGTATCCAATATGGATTCTTGTACTTGCGTTCGCAAAATGCTGTCGTGGAATGGAACACGGACAAGGTGCAAAACAATACAGCGAGAAAACACATCTTGCAAGCAGATCAAATACTTCTTGAAGACTTCTGTGAACGTTCTACTTTGATTTTCTCCACTTTCGATTTTTTGTAATATAAACTATATTTGGCCGAAGGCTGGCAGAACGTAATGAATGTAATGAGTGGGGCGCTCTCCAGAATTCGATGCGGCAGAAAATGGCCACGAGAATATTTTTCGTCATTGCATCGTCTAGCCAATAAGAAGACCACAACTATTAAAGGAGCGGCAGAAGAAATAAATTATTTATAGTTATCAAAATCACCTGTTTCGGGGAGGACTCTAATATCTGTTTTTGAATAATAACTCTTCCCAGTTAACATTACTTTTCAACATGCCATAAACTATTTTGACAGTTTTAAGTTTTTTTGGAAATGGTTCTGTTTAAATTTTAAAATTAACAGTCGGACCAACCAACCAGGCCAGCGGATATGTTTACAGCTGAGAAAAACATTCCCTGGATTTATATAAACATTCTTTGCACGGTTTATTCACCACGACCCTGACAGGTATTTAACGGCTTTATCCAGTAATGTAATTCTAGTTTAGTTTTTGGCTTATCTCCAGTAAAGAAGCACAAAATGAAGAGTCCGCTTAACTGATAAAACAGTCTTAAATAGTCCCTAAGTATGCAGCAGTTTAGCCTATGAACACGCCATTTCCCCCATAAGGAGCTCGTCGAGAGTGTGAGCGCCTGATATGCAACACTTTCTAAATGAACTCTTCACGCGGCTGGTATATTTAGTAAACAAAACCCTTCTGGTGGCTGGTATGTCAGAGAATAATGTCTGTGTGCTACAACATTTCTGCTGCATTTTATAACCTATTCCAGACAGCACACAAACCTATTCTAGTGTCAGCTCTTTATTTCTTCAACCCGCTCAACAGTTTCGCACTAAATGATACCTTATTCTATGCCAAAACTTTTTTTTTATTTTAAACATATTTGGGGTTTTTCTATACCCAGACAAAATTGCTTGAAAACCAAACCCTCGACAGCGACACATTCCCATATACCCTTACGTGTGAGTAGCTACAGGACATAGGCAGAAATGGGCTTCCACAAAGTGCCGAAAGACTGGGAGGGCTTGGGGAGAGAATCGCGCGAGGGAAAACAGGAAGGACTCTGCCCGCATTTCATTACCGATCTTTCTTTCTCTACTGTTCCTGCTCATTCTGTATCCAGGCCCCACCCAAATCCGCATCTCCCCTCAAGCCCCATTTTTGCCAGGAGTTGCCTGCGAAAGGAATAAAAGGCGAAAAGGAGTTTTTCCCTTCGACAGAGAGAGAGAGAGAGAGAGACAAGAACAACTAAAACCGACAAACAAACAAATCAAAAACAAGTAAGGGTTTAATATGCAGTTTATTATGTTTATTATAGATTATTATCGTCATATTACAGTTTAAATGTTCGGAGAACACTACTGCTTCTTAAAAGCATTTAATTTCTTAATTATTTCGTCTTTACGTTAGTTCCTTTTATCTGCAAGAAGAAAAATAAACAGGGATTACCACTCAGAAATCTGATTATGTTTACATAACAACATTTTTACTTTTGAAATCTTCCTATTCAGAAGCGCTCGTCGTTCATCGTTTAGGGTTTATCGTTTATCTCGTTTATGAAAAAATTAAATATCAACCACACAAATAAGCCACTTTCAAGTTAACCTATCCTGCCAACCAAGACCGCTGAATAGAAAGACTGAAGGTACATTTGTAAAAGACAAGACAATTTGAAGTAAAAATATTCACATTAATGGTAAGTTAGCTCTAAGTTGATTCCGACTTTTGTTGTTCTCGCTGGTTAGTAAGGAACTGTTCAAATTTATTAGCATCTGGGCTATCTGTTCACACCGTAATGATACAGGTGTGGTGCGGTTTATAAACAGTTAGATGCGGCACAATTTACCTTTTCTTGATTACTTTGAACGCCATCTTCTCTTTAAATTTCTACCCGGAAGTGCGCAGGGGTTCACAGCGGTCAAACTCAAAAAGCACGTCACTTCCGGTTTTTCAGAGCCTTGAAGTTTGAATCAGTTTTAACGTTTACGAGCGTGACGTTTGTATGAAAACGAGGCATGGGGTGAATGAAATGAACCGAGAAATCGAATTTCGCGCCCAGAAAACTTGTGGAGACGGTTATTTCATCAGAAACGGCGTTAAGTTTGCGCTTTAAGTGAAAGCTTTCACATTTGTCTGTATTTTTCTTTGTAAAATTCATGGCGAGCACTGCGCACGCGTCGAAGCTTTGACCGCTGTGAAGCGTAGGGGCTTGGCTTGGATAAATTGTGCTCGTAAGATGGTTTATTCTGCCTGCCGGCAGTGCTCTTAAAAATTGCTTTCTTTGCTGAAATTCTGTTCGGAAACCCTTATTCTGCTCGGTAGCCGAAAAATTTTCGGCCCTTCGGGCCTTTTGTATTTTCGCAAATATGGAAGGGAGCCTGGGCCTAACCCCTAAATACTAACTAGATATTCATTATGTGTAGCAAAATTGTAATTCGTCTTACTTTACATAACTAATATTAGACGAAACAGTGAATCATGTGAGTGCGTTTTAGCTAATAATCACAGTAATCACAAGTTGTTTTCCATTTGTTTTGTATTTAGTTTTCAATTTTTCTTACAACTGTTATGCATATTATTAGTGTCACTGATTTTTCGTTGTTCTGCTCAAATTCTGCTCGAAAATGCCTTATTCTGCCGGCAGAATTCTCGCCTCAAAAATCGCTTATTCTGCTCGAAATTCTGCCGGCAGAATTTATCCAAGCCTAGTAGGAGCACGTGTGATTTAATATTGCTGTAACATAACAAGTGACTTCTCATACCTTCCTAGCCGCTGACCGCCCCTCCAGCATTTACCGTGACCGTGATTTGCTTGGTAACCGTGCCCAATTTATTGGAGGCCTCACATTTATAGGTTCCGGAGTCAGCGGAAACTGCGTTGGTGATGGACAATTCTATACCGGTCAACTCACCGTCCAGATCATAAATATTTTGGACTGTACTGCGACCGGCAGGAAGTGAACCTAGAGAATATCATAGAGTTTTCAATTGACTTTGTATCAAACATTTGCATTCAACACTGTTCAACGTTGTTGAACTCGGCATGTTGAACGCATTTGACCACCCTGTTGGATGATTTTGAATGAAGCTGAATGATGTTTAAAGGAACTATGTCACGCCGTTTTCGTTCATTTTTCTGATCTCACAAAATTATTTTCTTATTGAACGAAACCTCAAAATAATAGTTTTCTAAGGTAGAAAAACACCGAAGAAGTAATAATGAACCAAAACTAAACAAGGATGGTTAAGACTGAGGGAGATTAAGAAGGATTACGAATGACAAACTTGAAAAAGCTTGCCAATTTTTTCAAGATGCGTTATCCGTGACGTAGCTCCTTTAACGATGTTGAGTGGTGTTCAACAAAGTTTTATGGCCATCAGAATTCTTACGACAATGTTGTATTCAGCAATGTTGGATGACGTAGAATTCGTTTCACCGAGGTTTAATTCGCACCTGCTTTACGTTGGTTTACTAATTCCCTCAAGGCTTGGCTAAAATACTCACACCGCTTTCTCAGTAAGTTTGACAGCTTGGAATATCCTAAACAGCACGCATGTTAACTCGCACTCGAGCACATGGCTGACGGCGAACTCCAGTTTTTCTAGATCTGCATCATGAAGCAACTAAGAGTATCACTACTCCACCCCGGATAGGACGCTAGTCCATCGCCGGGTTACCCCCCGTGTTTTATCGCGAGTACCCATTTGGGTACTTGGGTAGAAGCAGAACAAAAGGGAAGAATGCAGCATAATGCGAATCAAGCCTCGAACCACCTATCCTCCGATCATCCGATCGAAGCCCAATTCAAAGCCCGACAGGCTCGACACAACACTGCCAGGACCCTACCAAACAACACGGCTTATGCAGAAAAAATATTTTAAGTTTTACGTTGTCTGCATTCTTCTCGAAACTCACAGACTCCCACAAACTCTCTCCTTCTCTCTTGGAGAACTCTTTGCTTCTCCCTGGAAGAGACAACGGCTCACGAACTAATAAAAGTGCCTCACGTTTATTTGTTCGTGGGCCGTTGTTTGAAATTGTTTATATAAACTTACTGCCAGTTTTGTTCCACGAGGCAGTCGGGGCAGGGCTTCCTTCAACGGTGCACAAGATGGATATAGTTTCATTCTCGTTCACTGAGAAGTCGGCGTGCGGCACAGTATCCGTGATACTGACAGGAGCTGAGGATGACAACGACAAAATTAGAAGGGTTCAACGTAGGTTTGGTAGGATACGAGATGAATGATAGAGCTCAAAACTGAGGCCGAATGCGGGATACTATGAATTTTTGGCGCGGTAAACGGGAGGAAAATTTCATAGAGGCAGGATGTTCTTTGAGGAACCCATCACCGCTCCTATCTCTCGGGATGTGGAAAGGGATCGAAATTAATGACGACAGGTGGGATTTAAAAAACAGCAAAACTCACGAACCCAATAACTTCTCCCCAGGTCAAAGCGAGAATGAACTTGCTGTCTCCTTATGTGCCACTAGGAATGCATATAGAATCGGAATGCCCAAGGGGGATCGGGTTAAGGATTCAGCGAGTGGCACGTGGCGGACAGAAATAAGTGGGATGTGGGATCAAAAACAGCGAGTATCATGATTCCAGTCGATCACAGTCACTTCGCACCATGTCCAAGGGGAAAATCGTAATGAGGATTGTGACTGGCACTGCCTGGCGAAAGGGACAGAAATCAACGGCTGAAAGCGAGATTGTAAAGGTCCATTTTTGGACCCTCAGTTTTAACGGGTTATCATTTTCCGTTGTCGTGTATTATTTTACGATTCGCAAAGAAGGATGCTGTAAACAACGTCCCCCCCTCCCCCCCCAAAAAAAAACAGCACTAAAAAACATTAATAGTCAAATATATGCCACATTGGAACAGATCAAAATAGGCAAAAGAATAGTCCTTGAAACCGAACATACTAATTTATTACAAAAGACAAACCCTGCCAGAATGGTATTCCCTACCAATAGCCTCATATCCTACGAGCAGAGGTCACACAAAAAAAGCAGGCGAAAAGCATGGTTTCTTCGTAACTGAGAAAAGTTTCACCACTCAATATGGCAAGTTCAAAGCCGCCTCATCGGATATAACGCCAAGACTCGACTTGGTAGAGCAATTGTTAAATCGCTCAGGTAGAAGAACAAATCTGGGCTTGAGAAAGAATGTACGACAAATGTTCACGTTTTTGCTATTGCTACGAAAATTTTCTTGTTTTTTTTTTTTCACGGAATGTTCCAGAACATTCTATAGAAGTTTCCAGAACATTGTAGAAGGCTGAGTCATTTCTAGAATATGTTACTTTCAGTATATAAGAAAGCAGTTGTCAGTGTACTCAAGCAGTTTTAAGCAACACTGTAAGCAGTAAGTTTAGAGTTTGTTGCCATGGCTATGCGCCAAACTTAGTGTAGTGGCTGTGTGCTGTGTAAGAAGAAGAATCTGTGTGACATAGAAGGGCTGTAAGCTGTGAAGACTCGTTCAGTTTCGAATAAATCCCGTTGTTGCTGTTTACCGACAACCCTCCGTTCTGTTTACTAAAGATAGCATCTCCACTAAGGGGCTGTTTACGTGAAACTAGAGTGAATTTCGTTCCAGAATGAGTTTCGTTCCAGAATGAAGTTCGTACTGCATTCACATGACAAAATTGACCAGCTCAACCTAGGGCGTTCTCGCGCGTGCGGTTTTTCGCACCAGATCAAAATCAAAGACGGCACAAGTTTCGCGCGAGACGTTACGCATGCGCCACTCGCCCCAGACTATACGTTTTGCGGTTTCATCTCGGAACGGAGTTGGTTTTCATTTTACATGATACCAGAATGGAATCTCATACCAGAACGAGAATTTCATTCGGATTGAAAACCGGAATGAACTCATTCCGGAATGACTTGTGCAGGAATGAAATTTCGTCTCGGTATCATGTAATCAGATACAAAGAAATATATGGGGATGGAATGAACTCGTTCTGGAATGAAAGACATTCCGGTATCATGTGAACGGCCCCTAAAAACATCGAACCCTGTGACAGCTATACTCACCCACACAGTCGTCAATGGATGTACTTCCGGTGTATGTGGTATTAGTTCCGGCAGGGCACGTCTTACAGGTGGTCATTTGTTCATTCTCCTGGTATGTACCATACGGACATCTTTTACAAGGGCAGACGCCATTGTTGGTCGAGTATTTCCCTGCCCTGCAGATGGCTGCAAAACAAATGCACTATTTATCACCAAATTGTAAACTATGGGAAACAGAGGAGGATTGCTAGAGAAATTGCTGAAACACAAGTTGATTTCCACAGCTCTGCCTACCTTGTAATTTGCTTTTCATACCGTACCACAGCTGTGCATGGAATGCATTTGTCTACTGAATCGTTTATACTTCATATCAGGGAAGTAGTCATGACAAGTACACGCGAGGAGCGCACCTTGTTTGGGTGTAGGGGGTATAAGATAGACAAAAGTTATTGCGTTTCACACTTGAGCTTATACATTCATATTCTGCAAGAAAGAAGCCTGCATGGCTAGTAAAACAAGCTCAGAGAAATCTGCATTTTTTTCCTCTGTTTTTCGTCCAATAGAGAGGTGGCTACACAACCAAAACACCAACGTTAAAGATGGAGGAGAGTGCGGTTGGTCTTTCCAAGTACCATAGTCTTACGCTCTTAATCTTGGTGTCGCAAGGGTTGTTGGGACTTTTGGCACGTAGTTACGTTAAAAGAACATAAATCTTTAATGCGCAGTGTCAGCATATAAATTCTCCTTACTGGTTGCCATACGTTTGTTGTAGTGCTAGTTGGGAGAAGTTGTTGAAATATCAAAAGAGTTCATCCCTGGTGATCATCCTCTTAATTCTCAACACCTGTGTCCTTAATTGTACATTGATGTTACAATGAGAAATCTGATGCTGATCACTCAGTTGGGTCTTAAAGGGTTAAGGACGTTCGCGCTAATTGTTTGTGCGCATCCTCACTGCGCAAGTAATTCACGTCGCAATGTCATGCCACGTCATTCATCGATCGCGCGCGCTGAATAACAAATATAGACTAATACAGTGGTGGTGGGTATTTTTGTCTCTGTAAACGTGCTTAACTCTCTTAAATGCACGATGACCCTCTCTGCATTTGTCCAAAAACAAAAAATTCTGAACGTGAGAAGTTTTAATTTTATTGCTATTTTTACTCAAATACGATCGAATTTTTCTGCGAATGCATGTATCTTATATGACTTACAATTATTTACGAATTTGATAGAGATTGCCTGTTACTTACGTCGGCAATCGCTGCTGTTCTTGGATCCAGTAATAGCGGTGGAGTAGTTCTTAGCGCAAGGTTGACACTCTGGTTTTCCTTCCTCGTCCTGATAAAATCCAGCGTTACACTCATTGCATGTGTTGGTGTTGTTGTCGCCGTAAGTTCCCGGGGGACAATTTACTAAGCCACAAAAAAACAGTTTGTCAGTTTTAAACATTTTTTATCTAGTTTGCGGCTTAGTAATGAACTAAAGCAAGGTTTTCCTGCAAGCATTTCTTTTGCACACATTAAAAGTTAAATTGGTGGTTCCAACTTGACAGTCACTTGTTCGAAATCGTAACATGAGCAGATACTACCTGCGATTTGATTAGCCTACTATAACTCTATATGAAGGCATGGAAAACTACTTTAACGCTTCGAGAGATTACATACAGTAAATAGAAAACTTTCTATCCTTGGACTGAAAGAATTCTTGTTTTTTTTTATCTTAATGTTCTAAGGTTTTCCGTCACCCGTGTTGCCATGGGAACACGGAAAACATTTTCTGTTTCTAAATTTAACAAGCAAGAAATTGCTTCATCGGGAGATCAGACAGATTAAAGCTCGTCGTAAAGAAAAAAAACCCATCAAAACTAGATGCAAATGTTGACTAATGTAACACAGTGTATGGTTCTACCTTGTGGGTTACTTGACTTCTGGGTTTTGAGTTTTGAGTTAAATCCTAGCGAGGGTGCGAACATGAAAAAAATTGAAAGCCATTGTGCAGCGCTTTCTTCGAATAATGTTTGTGTTTTGTTTTTCGGTATTTTGCAAAATGAACATTGGACTGTTTTGTTTTGAATCCGATTAGTTTTCAGTGACAACGAAATGAAAGGTTTCATTAAAGTTCTCATCCACGCATTTAGTGAATGCACGAATTACTTTCGCTACAAGATACTCACAGCATACTTGGTCATCCACATTAACTGAACCAGGTGCGCATGTCACACCACTGTACGCCACAAACGCTGAAAAAAAAAACCAAAAAAACAAATAAGATGAGTTTTCAACAGCTTCCGATGTGTCACTTCGGCTTGTGCTCAAAGCGATTTTAGGTTAATTGCCGGACGAAATACATAACTCAGTTCAATTAAAAAAATGTGTTACGTCCTTCAACAACAGAAGATAAAAAATTGACAGAAATCAGTTGGAAGCGTTTTCTTGCATATCCATTATGCAAACACCACGTACCGTCAAACAGTACAAACACTTGTAAAATGTTCGAAATGAACTGACCTGTAACGCTCAGTAATACTATTTTTGGAACCTTATGAATTTAAGGTTAATAATTTTAATGACAAGCTCGGTAGCGTAAAATCTGGCCAGAAAGTGTCAAAGATTGCTAAGTATCGTTTAACAATCGTCTGAATTGATTAACCTGGTAGTAGCCAAATCATTTGGGTGAAAAACCACTAGCTTACGTTGTAGCTTATGAAAGAGTAACAAATAAGTAATTACAAGATCCTCTTTTCCACCAGTAGCGCTGGTTCGTAAGATCAAGCCGAATTTCAAGATAAAGACTACCGAATTGTCTTTGATCCTTTAAGCCCCAAAAGTGACAAGCAATTACCTTCTCCCCATAACATCACCACTAGATTAAGCATACAGGTCACGAGAATAAAGAAACTGGTTATCCAAGATAAAATGACTCGATGTTTGATCAAATTCCCTCAACTAGTTTCACGAAAAATATACGGAAAACACTGAGGATAATATGATTTTGATATCAACTTACCCATACAATCCAGCGGTCCAGATAAGATAGCCGTTTTTGTAAGCATGTCCTTCCATTTGTTGTCCAAACACTGATAAGAAGGATTCACAAACAGTCCAGTGTAACCAGGTGGTTGGGGATTGAAGAAATACCCAGAATTGCAACGCAGTTGCAGGAAAAAGCCAAACTTTGTAGCCGTGCCATTCTTCGGATCAGGAATTTCCGGGCATGTTGTTCCTGTAAACAAAAAAGTACAGGATTAGAAGTTGAACAAAAGAAGATAAGCGACTTTATAGATATCTGACAGTCAAGCTGAAAAAACCTAATAGCCCCTATATAATTACTTAATTTACAATCTAAAAAATTACAAAACTTCTTAAAATATTAAAAATAGTCACAAACAAAAAGAGAAAAGAAAACAATGACAAAAATGAGAAAGCAGCTGAAAAAAATATGTACTTTCAATCTCTAAACTCACAAAAAACTTACGAGATATTCAGTCAAAGCTTAAAAAATCAACTCGTTCAACGCCACCGATACAGGTTTACAAAATAATTCCTTAGAGTAGATTTAAAAGCATACACAGTATTTTCGTTTCTAATCTCGTTGAGCGGCACTTAAGTTTAGTATTAACCTGCGATCAGGCCGAATTTTAGCATCGCTCTCATATTCTCTTACGTTGGTCGCTCGCTAAAATAGGGCCTGAGACAATCTCTCACAGGAGTTCGTGTCGGCGGCCAAATTTTGGCCGCGGAAATATCGCAATCTGATTGGCCCTTTAACAATAGAGCTGTCAACGGAAGTAAATTGTCTACGAGTCTCGCTCACAATTTCGATCCGACCGCCATCGCCAAGGAACAACCAAGGAACAAGTCTGCCGAAGTAAAATGTGTTGCTCTAATAAATTCTCGTCGTTCTAGGAGAATTGTCACCATTTCTTTCTCTCCTGAGAATGGCGCTCGGTTTGATGCAAGCTGTCTCTCACCTGGAGCAGAGAAGTACAGCAACAGTGAAGTATTAGTGAAGTAAGCTTATGTATTCCGTTTTATCGCATCGTGTCTCGGAATTTTCATTTGACGCTTTCAGCTAGTATCGATAACATGAACAGGGTAGTGGTTGTTTCCGCGTTTTACGAAACAAAACGAACAGCAGACGAACAAGTATCTTTCGCCAAGAATGATCAACAAGTCAACCGATAATTCGGTAAACTTAACGGTAATGCATGGTTCAATATTACCTGTTACCATCCCCCCCCGGGCAACCCCGGGGACAAGTCCAGCCCTTCGGTCCCGGGGGTGGGGAATTGTTTGAAGCCGTCTTGTCCCGGGGGGAGGGGGGCGGGACAAATCGAATATAACTTCTTGTTGTTCTTGTGAAGTACGTCACTTCTCGGTTGACGCCGGACCGCGTGGAGAAGACTGCTTATTTCCAGTGAGAATCTCTAGAATTTGCAGCAGATTGGTTAGAGAAGAATAATCTCTCAAAATTAAAATCTGTATGCGAAGGTACTTTTATTTTAAATTGTTAAACGAATGTGAGTTTGATGCGTACTCGAATGGATGGCGTTCGTCACAAACAAAGAAATAATTTCTTCAGCGTATTTATATATATACTAAGACGACTTAAATAGACTTTATATGAAACGGATGCACGGCTTTATATTAAACAGAGGTCTCAGTCCAGTGTTCATTCTTATGAAACAAGCTAAGAAAAACTCCTTTAAAATGCCGCCATCAATTTTTGTTCACGGACCTCTTGTGCGTATGTGCTATATGTAGAATAAATCACGTGGCGAAGACCAATTCTTTACTCGCTAGCCGTATGCCACTGCGGTTCGAGGCTTTTCTTCAGTTTTCTTTTTCAAATGTAGACATTATGCATGTAGTGTCCTTCGTTCAAGAAACTCTAGAAAAGCGTTTAAGTTCTTATCAAAACGTCTGGTTTTGCTATTGCACGGAAATCAATATCGTAATCTATGCTTTGTGCACAAAACAGCGTATTTGTGGTCGATGAGGAGTCCCGGGGGTGGGTAATTGTCTCTTTCTGCGTGCCCGGGGATGGGGAATAGACCGCCAAATGAAAACAAAATTGCAAATCCCCGGGGGGTATGCCCGGGGGGGGGCATGGTAACAGGTAGAATTGAACCATGCATAAACTTAACGGTAAACTGATGTTTGGCGAGAACCGCAGTCAAGTCGCAATAACGATTTTCAGTTTATTCATTCATTGTTTAATACTTGTGTCGTTTTATTGATCTTTGACATTGATATCAAAGGATCTGACTAGTTTTATAATAAATTTTCTTCGTTTTAAAATTCGCTGCTGTTTAGAGATAAAATTCGCTGCTAATCTCAAATATTTATCACTTCTGGAACTAAATTAAATTACAAAATACTCCTTTGTTTATAAACGGTTTTGTTTATATCTTTATTCTAAAGCATGAAACTGAAGGTATTTCTCTTAATTGCCCAAGGTTTTTATACGCAGAAAATCGGTGACAAATGCGAAGAGAATATTTCCGGATACCACCTGAAATGGGAAAGGATTCAAGCATGCAGCATATCTTGGTACATGACAACCTCGTCGTGTTTTGAATTTTCATTCAGTTTCAGCTCAGACACAGAGCAACCATGTACAATACCGGAACCTTCAAGTTAGCGATCGTGTAAATTTGAGTGCTTGTGTCTAGAAGATATATCGTAGCCTATGATTTTCTTATTTTGCCGACATTTGCGTGACTTTTTGCGAGTTGCCGTTATGGGAAATTTGCATACCGAGGATCGTGCAAGCAGAAGAAATTTTGATAAGCTGTTTTGTTGAATGTCAATCAATCAAAAAGTGGGCGCTAGACGTTCCGTAGAAGAATTGTATCAGGCTCTATTTTTCGTTTCGCCCGTCCTGCCTGAATGTTTCACCGAGCGAAACGAAAATAGAGCCTGATCGCAGGTTAGTTTAGTATTTTTTAGTTGTACCACATAACGAGGTCCTGTGTTTTGAACCTTTACATACAATCTGAAAGTGTGAGAATTCAAATGAAATCTGTCGAGCACACTTGCCTGTGGTGCTGTTAAGATGACTTTTAATAATAATGATAATAATAATAATAATAATAATAATAATAATAATAATAATAATAATAATAATAATAATAATAAACAAAGCTTATATAGCGCTTGTTACATCGTCTCTAAGCGCTTTACAATTCTAAGAACTAGGTAACAACTGAAACAAATATTGATTTAAGAAATCCAACTGGCGGGAGGCAAACCAGTTGGCTATTTACAAGCGCAGCCGAAGGATTTATAACTCGGGACTGCCGTGAAACAAATCCATGAAGTGCCCAGAGTGGGATTCGAAGCCGGGACCCACGGACTCGAAGTCCAACACCCTAACCACTCGGCCACCCTGCCTCCATTTTTTGAGTCGCTAGATGAATTCTAACAGCAAGATATTTTTTCCGTTTAGTAAGCTGTACCAGGTGCTTCTGGCATACGACAAAATTATACGAGTTTGTGAAATCCACAAACTCGTAGGCTGTTACAATTTGGTTGTATGCTAGAAGCCACAGAGATATACCTTCCTATGTGCTACAAATGGGATCATCTCAAATGACAGGTAATGAGAAAACCTGCCTGTTGTACTGTTTACCCTTTAACTCCAAAGAGTGCCCGAAGTGAGTATTCAAGACAAATCCCAAATTTCATTTTGTAAAATACTTAAATATACATAGTATCGTGTAAAGTACTGTTAAAGAGGTTTCATTTGAATGATTTTAATAGATAGAAAGAGGGCGGTGGTGGGGAGTTCGAAGGGGGGGGGGGGGGCTGCTTCTCTTAGCTGTTTTATTCAAATTTATCTTACATTTATTTACCTGATTTTTACACGATATGTTATAATGTAATTTTACCCAGTTTTTTTATTTTTATTTCAAATGTATTGTAATGCGCATTCGAAAATGCCACATTGATGTTTGCGCAATATAAATCTCATTAAAGTTAAAGTTAACCATATGATTTCATCCACAGATTCAAAAGTAAGAACCACTTTAAACGTCTCCATAACTGACTCTGGGAGTGAAACGGTTAATTACGCTATTTTTGGTTGTTAAGTCTGGATTTTTCAAAGGTTTATTTCTGCTGGCCTCTCTTGTTAGTATAGAATTTGTGCATGAAAATTTAAAGGTGTCGTAGGCAGGAGAGACGCTCTTTGGGTTAAGTATTAAAATCATGTTCAACAGAGAGGATCTTTATTTTTGTATATACCTTCTAAGGTAACGTTGAAGGTGCAATAAACAACGTTTCCAGCCGCATCCGAAGCCTCATATTGCACTTTTATTGAGGTAAACGTATCCATGATGAATCCAGGCTGGCGATTGGACAGCACGCTAACCACACCCACATTGTCAGTGAATGTTGGTGGTGTCCAAGTCATTTCCTTTTGCAACAAGTTGGTGCTATCAGTGACGTTGTAAGGACAGCTCTGGACTGAGGGTGCGGTCACGTCTAGGAGAAAAACAATGCAAAGCTGTGAAGAGATGTACTGTAGAACTACAACCAAACGGGTTTAGTAGTTTCTTTCAACACCATTCAACAGTGTTCATTTCGGCAAGTTCAACGTGTTTGGATGCCTTTCTGAATGAAGTTAGATGATTCTGAGGAATGTTGAATACTGCCGTTTGAACAAAGTTTGATTGTCATCAAACATTCATACAACAAATTTTTATTGAACAATATTGGATGATGTAGAATCCGTTAACCGATGCCACACAACTGGCTCACAGCGGTCAAACGCAAAAAGGTACGTCACTTCCGGTCTTTTAGAGTCTTGAAGTTTGAATCAAGTTTTACAGGCGCCAGTGAAGTTCGTATAAAAACGATGCATAACATGTCCCGGCAAACCAAATTTCACGCCAGCAAAACTTGTGCATTTCTTCATTTTGAGCACGTAGTCAACATAAAAAGCTGAGGTTTTCGGAAATGGCTTTAAGTTTTGCGCTTAAAATGAGACTTTCGACTCTTGTCTGTATTTGTAAAATTATGGCGGGAACTGCGCACGCGTCGTGCGTTTGACCGCTGTGAACAGCGGCCCACACAACTGGCGTTGAACTCCAGTTTCTGTAGCATGAAGCAGCCAGGATTACTACAACTCCATCCTGGATTGAATCCTTGGCTAATAAGCCAAATACATCTATGTTACTTTTCCAGTGAATCAAAATGTAAAGAGAAAAAAATGAATATGAGATACTGAGGTGGTAAATTGCTTTATCAGTCCCAAATTAAACAAAGTGATATCAGGGCGATCTTTCTAAAGGGCCAACCTATGAGGCCACTGAGAGCTTTGTTAATAATGAAATCTATTCGCCAACTCCAGACACGTCGGAGAGACTGCAATCCGGCTCTATGATGTATGGGAGCGCTTGAGTAACCAGATATGATTGGCCGATGGTTTCCAAAAGCAACTACTGACCAATCATAACTCTGCTTCAAGTTGAGGCACTTTGTTACCCAAACGACTCCACACATACTGGTGTCGAAAGCTACTGCTCAGTCCCTCTGAAGTTCCAGGTACACAAAGTGGAGAATAGCATTTAAAGTCATGCAATGGGCAACTACTTCTTAGAACTTTCTCTCACATCAGCTTACCATTGACAGTGATGTGGAAACTGCAGCTTTTTAGTGTGCCACTGTCACTGGTTCCTATCCACGTGACACGGTGCGTGCCAACAGGGAATGGATAATTCTCGTCGTAGTTGCTAGGCGACACTGTCACGTTCTTCATGTTGGTTCGTGGAAGCTGCCATTTGTATCCCAGCACCACGGTTGAATTGTTTGGTTCAAGTTCTTCAACTCTGTCGATCGGACACACGATCCATGGATCCGTGTATACTTTGAAGGAAAATCAGAAGAGCATTGAATCAAATACACAACTGAACACCTGAGTTTTTATGAATCTAAGGTGACATAAAAGTAGCGATGTTTCAAGCAACCTATCTCGCAAAGGATAAACATAGAGCGTTGCGGCGTTGTGAGACAAAAGCATGTTACAATACGCAGCGCACGGAAAACTTGTTGCAGCGTGGCCACAATCGTTGTGAAATGTAGAGGTCGGTTTTGCTATATTATCAATTAAATCTTACGTGTCCAAAGGTATAATTCTAATTACAGACCCGTGATGAATTCCTAAAGTGTAAGCATTCAAGTGAAAGTTATTGAGAAGCAATCTTCTGTGGTCTGTTATTACGCTGACAAATTGGCTAATTTTAACTTTTGTTTCTTTGAATGAAATATTTAAGTGTGACCATTCGCAATCAAATTTTCAGTCCGGGCTGAAACATGAACTTGGGCACGCGCCTGTGTTTTGAATGTAAAACGCTTTCCTGCAAATGTCCCCTCCCAATTTTCAATTTTGCGCCCGGACTGAAATTTGCTATGTAGTCGCAACAAAATTTCAGCCCGGTGGGCGGGCGAAATTTTAGCCCGGGCTGAAGCTCGCCATGTAATCGGGCTTGTATATGTCATTTACAGATTGAAAGATGGCGCTACGTTATTGGTGGAAATATAACATCACGAAAAACAAGAATAATTTACCTAAATAAAAAGCGTTCCCCGATGAATTTTTGCTCTGAGTTTTTAGGTCTTTCTGTGTTTCCCTGATGTAGGGAAAGGCCAGATTTTGACAGTTTGTTATTCTGAAAAGTTGGTTTAAAGTTTTGACCGCGGATGAAATTCTTAAGTGTGACTATTAATTAGCTCAAAGCTATTGAGCAGTACTTTTCAGTTGTTTCGTTTGTTGGTCGATGTTTGGAACTTTTTCAGTTTCGCCCTTGAGCGTTGAAAGGGATACACTGTAAGCGTTCTCTTTCCGATGGCATTGTAGATTTTAAGAAGCAGACATGAAGATAGATCACGTTCCTTACCTCTGACGCAGGACAGTGCCGCTATCTCACTCCAGCTTGTATCGTTCTGACACGTGGTGTACCTGGGGCCACTAAGTGCATATCCATCACCGCAGTAGAAGACACATCGTGTGCCGTACTCGACGTCTGTTTGGGAGCACGACGATGGAACCACTCCACCATTCTCAGGTACAGACAACTTCGGACAAACAACCGCTAAAATTTAAAATTCAATTTTAGTAAAACTTTATCAAGCGGACATCTTCAGGGATGGGAAAGTGTCCCCTAATGGGATGGGACAGTGTCCCATTCGCGCGTGGCCAAAGTCAGTTTTGTTGAATTACAAGGGAAAGGAGACCAACCTGTACTCTACTACAAATGAATCTTTCTTAAAATATTGTTATACACAAACAGATGTTTTAAAATTTTAGCAAGTAGATTTCCAGCAATTGGCAACTGTCTTCTAAATAGGGTCTGTCCGCTTACTTCAAAGTCCACCGATTACTCCACATCGATAGCTAGCGACTAGGATGGTTCTCAGTACAGTGCAGAAAACGATTCGCTATTGCTGTATTTGATTTACTATCCTTTTTCAATGGTTAAAAAACTCGCGCCACAAACTTTCCATAGTATTTTTGTCACTAGCGTTCTCACGCACTTAGTACGGTGCCGGATGCACGTAATAAATTTCACTTGTAATTGGCTCAATGTGTTAATTGAGTTACTGTGATCGGTCGAGTGGTCTCAACTGCTCTTGACTGACGTCGATCACTGGTTTCGTTGATTAACCACGTAACGATTTCACAACGGTCATACAAAAACCAAAATCACTTCCGGTCCTTCAAAGCCTTGAACTTGAATCAGTTCAATCGTTTACGAGCGTGCAGTTCAGTATGACGCATAATTTGTCCCAAAAACCCGAACTTCGCGCCGAGAAAATTTGTGGATGACAGCTACTTCATTTTGAGCAAATACCCAACGTCTGATGCTTAAGAAACTTTCGATGTTTGTCTGTAGTTTTCGTGGCAAAATTATGGCAGGAACTGCGCACGCCTTGTACGTTTGACCGCTGCCGGGACGCAACGATATGGGACACTTACGTTCACAATACGGCACATTTCCATTCCACAATCCATCGATCTGACAAGTCACTGACTGATCTCCTCCTGTCACATAGTGCCCTGACTCACACCCGTAAGTACAGACCGTATTCCTTCTGATGTTCTCTCTGTCGTCAGTGCAGCTATCAGGAGAGATGTGGCCGCGGAAAGGAGCTTCGAGTGCAGGACAGTAAATTTCTAACATGATAAAGCGTGAAATCATTAGATCCTGATCACAGAGACGAAACAAAGGTTTAAGATGGCTTAGAAAAATTGACAACGTTAGACAAACAAACTAACAAAGGCTTTGGACAGATCATCACCGAATAGAAAAGTCAAGGCAAGTTAGAAAATACACTACAACATTAATTAATGTCACAACGCGTTATTTATTATTAATATTTTTTATAGGCTCGTTTCGTTTCCTCCTAAGATGTTCCATCATGATACAGCTTAATCTCTCCGAGGGAACACTCCTGTTGGCGACCATCTCCCTAAAGGTGACCATCTTTAAGAATTCTGTTCGAGTCTGCTCTCAGTCAAACACGGTGTTCAGAATATCTCGTAAGCGAACACCACCCTACGGCAAACACGCTCTGATATCCCACTTGGAGCAGTCCTCAGTCAAACATTAGCGACCTTCAGATCGGACTACGAGTACGAGATTCAGTAGGAGCACGACTTTCGCATTTCAAAATCATTACGTTATCAAAGCCCTCGTTCCTCCCTGGTGCTGACCAGCGGAGGAGAATGCTCAGTGAACGATATTCACAGGACAGATAACAACCGAAAGCACGTGACAAGGAATTCAAACGTCGTAGTCGTACTCAATCTCGTACTCGTAGTCGGATCTGAAAATCCGCTATTAGGGAACTTAAGCAGACACGACGGCGACGGCTGACGAGAACGTCACAAAACAAAAGGTTTAATGAGCAAAACAATGATTCTGCACGTGCAATACAGATTTTTGTACATTTCGTTGCCGTCCTCTGCAAAACAACAACGTGAAATGACCAAATTCAAAGTTTTATGTACAACGTGAACACACGACAGTGAATTTTCTTTTTTCTACCTGAACTGTAACGCCGTCCTTTCAGAGTCAGCTCCCGCATTATTCGGCTGCATTAGTCAGACTGAACGAGTTGAAACTATCACGAAAAAGTTTGAAATATTTGGAAGTCATTTTTAAAGTGACGTTTTCCTTGGCGTTGCCGTCGTGGTTGCTTAAGTTCCCTATTGTGTTTTGAAAGGCTCGTACGCGAACGCATTTCGTAAGCGGCTGTGCGTCCATCACAGTGTAATCTCATTTAAATCAGCTCACAGTCAAACACTGCATCTAGAATCTCTCGTAGGCGATCGCCTTCATGAAATCCCATTTGAATCATTTTTCATTTAAACACTGTATACAGCCATCTTTCCTGAAGCCGAGAGTTTTCGATTACAAGGGATTCCATTGTATTTTCAGGGCAAAAAACACTCTACAAGACTTACCTTCGCATCCTTTGTTATCATCCATGAGTCTGTAGCCGGCAATACAAGAGCAGTAATATCCGCCTTCATAGTTGGAACAATTATGTTCACAGCCGCCCGCATCTGCTTCAGCACATTCGTCG
Source organism: Siderastrea radians (assembly GCA_964017195.1). NCBI lineage: Eukaryota > Metazoa > Cnidaria > Anthozoa > Scleractinia > Rhizangiidae > Siderastrea > Siderastrea radians. Next base: position 47,098,147 of record OZ024890.1, on the reverse strand, counting down.
ATATCTACAAAGAGAAATCGTACACCCTGTGATATCGTCAAGTTCCGTTATGGTTATTTTAGGGAAAGGCTAAGAAACCTAGTAAACATCAAATGACGTAATGGAAGTACTGCAATTCATGGAGGAAAAACCACAACCGCGCACAATCTGTCCAATCTTGTTTTAAATTCACAAATTATGGCTAAATAACTTATATTAAAACAATTCCATTGGTTTGTTGTTCCAACACAGTTCAAAACCTGTTATGGTATAACAGGCCTAGCTTAAGGTACATTTACCAAAGTACACGGCTACAACACCAGGGAGAACAATAGTCCAAACTGTACAGATATCAAATGCCGAAAATATCCCGACGTTCTCTCGCCTAGCAAGGAACTTCTTTTTAGTTTCTTAGGATAAATTTACTTTGCGTATCGTTTTTTCATAACCCGTAGAAATGTATTTTTTAGCTTTTTAACCTCTCAGAAATGTAGTTTTTTATAATTGGTAGTTTTTTACCTTCTTATGAAATATTCTGTACATTTAATGAATATTTTTAGATGCAGGACCCCTCTGGATACCGGCCTTCGAGCTGAATGGGCCACCCTGCTAAAATAAGGCTACCTACCTATCGACCTACCTACCTACCTACCTACCTACCTACCTACCTACCTACCTACCTATGGTTTGTGCTTAAGACCAAAAGCGCAACTAAATGCATACAACGTAATATAATACATGTTTGTCTTTTATCAACGTTGGTTCCAAAACAACAACAACAACAACAAACAAACGGAACCAAACGAAATCAAAACAAAAACAGCTTGAGGGTCAATTCTTTTAGGAGGTCGAGTGGAAGCGCTAAAACCTATCGCCTTTGGCTCTTGGCCCCAGTCCACACACACGGCCAGGCTTCTGATTTCTGTAGCGTAAAGCAACTAAAATTCCTACCCTACCCCTAGTTGGGACGCTGATCCATCGCAGTGCCACGTAGCATTTTGTTAGGTTCCTGGAACACTTCGCCGTTACCCATACAATACGATACGATAAGATACAATACAGTGCAATACAAGTCATACAACGCAATATAATGCAATACAATACAATGCGATGCAATAAATACAATGCAAGGCATTGTAATGCAAAATGCTTTATTTAAACACGATAATGCCTTAAGCATAGTAATGCCTGTGGGGTTGTGTACCCATTTATACATCTGTGTTAACAGAGACAATCGACAGTAGAGTTTCTTAGCTACGTCTGAGCGAATAGATTGGGGAACATATTCACGAATCACCGACCTTTAGATCTAAAGTTTAACGCCCTACCCGCCAGATCATCGCACCACCTCCACATGCTAAATATAGCCACCATTTACTGCTTTACCTTCACATCCCAACATATCAGCTTTAAGTTTGAAGCCTGCTCTGCAATCACAGTTGAAACTTCCTGCACTGTTGTTACATACGTGTTCACATCCCGCGTTATTCAGGCTGCATTCGTTGAAATCTGGAAGTAAAAGAGTCCATTTCATACGCAACGGAAAATTAAGTATAATTTCCATTCGTTTAAAGTAGCGTTGCTTTCAAGGCAATTGTGGAGATTTGATTTAGAATGCTTGGTACATCATACTAGCTTAAAAAGATCTAAAATTAAAGACTGATCAATCTTGTTTTTTTCTTTAATCTAAACGATCACGTGCTCAAATAGTAACGTGCTATAGGAATAGTTTCCGTTTTCCAACGAGAATCACAGCTCGCTTACATTAGTACATTCTCAAAAGACTCCGTTTTTATATGCCCCCCCCCCCCCCACCCCAAAATAGCAAAATATTCTTGTACGGAAAAGGATTTTGCGTATCGTTTTCAGCATTCCAGACCAGCGTTTTCATTTTAAAACGGATATAATTTATGCGGTTCCGTCCATTGCCTACGCCAAAACAATAAAAAAATGAGTCCTCGTTTTCCAAGCTCTCTGTTTGATAGAAGTGAAAAGCCCACCACATTACAATCTCACTCACCTTCACAATCGACTTCACTGTTCTCTTTGAGTTCGTATCCTTGTTTACATGTGCAGTGGTAGCTTCCAGGAGTGTTGATGCATATGCCGTTTGCGTAATCGCAGCCGCCATTGTTAGTCTGGCATTCATCCTTGTCTAAAGATCAAAGAACACGAAGGAGAGTTTTATGTAATGCCTGTGTAAACGTTAAGCACGTTAAGTTATCTCTAGAATCTCATGTTAGTAATAAAGAAGGAGGGCAAGCGCGAACACAAATAGCGAGACCTATAGCTGAGATTCAAGCTTTATGATACTCAAGCTCTATGGTACTCAAGGTCTATGGTACTCAAGCTCTATGGTTCTCAAGCTCCATGGTACTCAAGCTCTATGGTACTCAAGCTCTATGGTTCTCAAGCTCTATGGTACTCAAGCTCTATGGCACTCAAGCTCTATGGTACTCAAGCTCTATGGTACTCAAGCTCTATGGTACTCAAGCTCTATGGTACTCTATGGTACAATATTATTCTTACTTACCCATACAGGTTTTACCATCATAGGCGAGAGTGTATCCAGGCCAGCAGTCGCATTGGACTTGCAGGTTACACAGGTTATAACAAACTTGTTCACAGCCACCATTGTCAAGCTGACACAGGTCTGCCAAGGCACCTGGAACAGAGAAGATAGACTAGTGAATTTCAAATAACTAAAAACTGAAAATAACTAATTTAATTAACGAAGAATTGCCTAAAAATAGAAAATTAACGATTGTGATTAATTTAAGGGTAGCCTAATATAAACAGCTTAGGCGTATTACTGTCGCATTTGCAAGTGTTTTTTTTAAGGCTTAAGACACAAATTCGTACGGGTAAATACGACAACTATACGCACATGCTGCAAATAAATCCATCCAAGTTATCTAAAATTAATGCAGGTTACGTTTTACCTCACGGACTGCGGACTACCAACCGACTGCCCCAAGCAAGACCATGCAAGCCACGCGAGAATTGCCAACCGCACGAAAATGCTAGCAACTTCCAAACGCACGTCCTCGTTCGGAGGAAAAAGGGACTAATCGTAGCCCATCTTTCAATCTTCACTTCTAAGAAGCTTGGTTGCTCGCGAGCAAGATCGTTTTCGAAACCGTCGCTGAAGATTTCACTCAAGAACTAACACATAACCGCTATTGATTGATTTATACTTGGAGTAAATGACCTCCGCTATATCGGTGCATCGCTCTACTAACTGACCTGTAAGGTCTTGATACGTTGGGAGAGAGCCAATTGTAGCCTGCGTAGCTGGCGGTAATGTCTGCGCACGAAGGTTACGCTTTGGCGGCGGAACCGCCATCAGCGGCGTGTCCGCGAAAACGAGCCGCGTAAGGGAGTTCAAATCGCCTCCTTCCCATTCCCATCGCGGCTTTGCCGTTCATGTCGCGGCCCCGCAAACAATCCCTCCAGCTACCCAGGCTAGGCCAATTGTAAGTTCTGTTATCCCACAAGTGGAATAAATGACGCAAACTGCAGATTAAACATGGAACCAATGGAATGAACGCCGCGGAGGTCTTGGGCTCGATGCAGCCTTAAAATCTTCCACACATTCATTATTCTGTTCATTACACTTTGTTGCACTTACCTACTCTTGAGTAAACCATCACCTCACACATTGTTAGAATTCCTTCGCCAAACATTTGCACCGACACGTATCGTCCTGGGATTGGTGGATCGCAACTGAGTCTCAGAGCTGCTCCCTGTCCCACAGACGTCACTCGGTCAGAACATGTGGGGTTCTGCAAGTTGTCTGTGTTCACACCGATTCTGACTTCAAAATTCTTGAGTCTTTCGTAGTAGTTAAAACGATTTATAATCGTCACGTCTGGAAAGGAAAAGAAAGGATCATATTCTTTCCACTGTTCACGTTAAAAACGAGTAGGGCCCTGGGACCGAAACAGAATTTTCACAGAGATCAGTCAAAGAGTTGATCCGTCACACGAAAGAGTTAATCAAGATTAGTGGTCTTAGCAAGTTTAAGAAAGTTTGGGTGAAAAGAACCCAAACATACAACACTTCAAAAATCAAGAAAATCTTAAACAAACGTGCCAGTTTTAAAATTTTTTTCCTCTGTAGCCATGCAAACTCTGTAAACTACCTGATTTTTTTTTTAACCCTTTAAGGTGATTCCCTTCAATTGCATTACGCATCCTTTCTGCGCATCATTTCTTGCGTGATTAGTGCGCGCACGAGCGCGCGCACCTTCGGAACTTTATAGGTTTTCTATGAAAGCTGAGCTGTTCATAGAAATAAATGGTCGTTTTCTCCTAAACGAGCTCGGTGACCCCCATTTTTTAATACATAAATTCAAATGGCATACGGTCTAGTACAATATATCGCGATTTTGAGAAAAGTTAAAAATTCTGCTTTGAGATATTTTTATTTAAATGCCGAAAAGAACACGTCTTAAGGTGCAGCAGGGTATGTACGCTCGCCGCAATTTTTTACATTTATTCCATAATCTTGATTCCTGTTCAACTAAAATAGCATACAAGATAATTGTCTGTTTTGTTGAACTGCTCCAATATTTCAATACAAGCAATGACTTTTCATAGCAATTATAGTTCTCATTTCTGATTACTAGGGTTTCTCAGGAAAACCTTGCGGGTCGTATAGTTGCTATTAATGGCTATCCATTTTGTGAAAAAACAAGCACGGTGACCCCTATTTTTTATTGCATTTTTGAAAGGTTCTAAACATAATTACCGACTGGACCAAGTTTTAGAAAATTTTAAATATTCCTCCTATTTCGATGGAATCACCTTAAGCTGCGATAGTGATCACCATCAAATTTCTCCTCATCATATCAGTGCATTATAACACAAACAGGTGAAGAGAGTTAAGTAGTTGATCACTGAAGATGAATTGTCTTGATATTTAAACAAGTTCTCCCAACTAGTCCCCAACAAAATTTATACAGACTAGTAAGGGGAAAGGGTTAAAACTGTTAATTCTTCTTCCATACATAGTTAGTAATTATGTTCCATCCAACCAATTAGTTTCAAACATGGCAAGGTTGCCAATTTTCGCTGTCTTTTCCGATCATGGGCGCATTTTAATCAACCAATTCACTTTAAGAATTCGTTCCCAGTACTTTATTCGTTTCTTAAGTCCTTGACTCTTGACTACTGAAGTAGGATCTAGAGCTTTACTCAAATCAAAACTTACAACTTTTCATACCCTATGTCAGGACCGCCGATGAAGTTTGGATGATTTTGGGTCCGTTGGTCAACGTGGAAATTAGCGGTAGGAAAAAATAGGAAGAAAAAATAAACATGGACTCTGGAAACTCTACAGACACCTCCGCATCAGTTGTCGATATATCACGTTGTGGTAAAAAAAACCAAGACTGATTAAAAGCGTCCAATGCCGACGTCCTCAATTAAGGACGTGGAATATGTACTACATATATGAAATATGAAACAGATAGTAAGTACACAGTGAAAAATTCTCGGAAAAAAACTTCCGAGCCCCCAGTAGGAATCGAACCCATGCCCTCCCAGTTACCGGTTGGATGCTCTAACCACTGAGCTATGGTGACTCATATGGTGAGCAGGCCGCAGGCTAGGGGACATCGCATCTCGCGAGTACACTGGACACTAATCATAAGCAACACACTAAATTACCTGCATCTCGCAAGCACATTAAATAAGTGTTGTGTACACTTCCGAGCCCCCAGTAGGAATCGAATGGGTTCGATTCCTACTAGGGGCTCGGAATTTTTTTTCCGAGAATTTTTCACTGTGTACTTACTATCTGTTTCATCTTTATAGCATTGGGTGGTTGGCTGGTTCACTAAATATATATGAAATAGTGCTAGAAATATTGAAATACACTTTAAGATATTCACCTGCCCCATAGAAAGGGAATTAAGTCACAATGGCTGGGAAAGGAATATCCTTGATCTCCTCCTCCGCACAGGTTCAAATGGAATTTAGACTTGAGAGGGGAATTTCACTGAGCGAAGTGATTGCAAGCGCAAGAACGTAGATTAGGAAGCTAGCGTAAGAGAGGTTCTCCGTCTCCCCTGATCTCTCGTCTCTTGCGCCTGCACCCACTCTGCACAGCGGATACATTTTAACGCTCCATCGAACCTCTGCGGAGGAAAGAGGTTGTCAAATTCCAGATGTTCTTCGTTACTTGTGGGTTCCCTGATTTCGCGATTTATCAGCAAAACTCAAACTTTGTTGTTGCATTTTGCGGATAGCTACTCTTAGGAGGTCGTTAAATTCAAAACTTTTAGGAATTTTGTCGCGTCAAGCACCTGTCACGATTTATACGGCTGAGTACTGAGATAGTTACTATCACGCACCGGTCACGATGTACTCCCTTCCAAGGTCTACCCTCCACCATGGATTTGTCTCCGTCTTGGTGTGTGTGCATGATTTACTGTCATAATAAGGTCCGAGGACTTCATCCACGGCCCTGCTGCTAAAGCCGTTATAATCAGTACTAGATTGCGCAGTTGACTTTTGGTATGCAAGATCTGCAAAAGAAAAAGTAAGACACGACAAAATAAATAAACTTGCCGGTTTCCTCTTCACATGAAGCTAAAAACATAGGCTCACGGGGATCTTCGGACTTGTGGGGGGGGGGGGGGGGACGGTGACCCTCTTGCCCGAAAAAAATACACAATGCCCGAATGCGTGATTGTTGAATTCGGGATAAAAACGCACCCATCGTTTTTTACTACGCCTTTCAATAACATGCGGAATCCAAAATTCAATGCTCAACCGACAAATGCGTTTTTCGCTACGTCAATCAAATGTTCGGCGGCTGTTTCCGTCTACTGCCGAGAGTTGTTCGTATCATGAAACTTTTTACAGTTGTAAGCCAGTTCAAGCGTACCCCAAAAGAAAAAAAATGATGAATATTGATTTATTTATTCGATTCAATAATCCACTTTTCAAACGAAGAATGAAATACTCAAAATGAAACTCCACCCATTAGCCGAATATTGATTGGACGAACGCACGACATCATGCGTCAGGCACGTGGGAATTTGAAAGGTTTCCCCGAACAGTATTCCAACGGACGGTCATCTGACTTTAAAAATTTTCTCATCTTTTCTCTCCACCACCAGCTTTTTGAAATAAATCAGAACACGGAAAAAACATTGAGCATTTTGATGGGACTGAAAGGAGGTGATTGCGTTAGGAAAGCAGAACTAAAAATTAAACAATGTGAGAATCCGTTGAGAGCGCTTTATGCAAATCGGAAACCTGTCAAATTCCAACGTGCCTCTCGCGTGAATTTAATAATTAAATCAAACTCGAGTATGGGATCGAGTTTCAGTTTGAATGTTTCATTTTTCATTTGAAAAGCGGATTATTCAAAGAAATAATGAAATGTCAACTTCAAATATTTATTCCATTCGACTGGGGTCCTTTCTTCTCCTATTCTGGGCTTTCAAAGCGCACGCGATTTAAAATTTGCCGCTTCATTGGTTATGAATAATTATGATGTCCAGCCATTCTCCGCGATGTATGCTTGACCTGGCTGACAACTGCAAAAAGTCTCATGATATGAACAGCGCTCGGCAGTAGTCGGAAGCTGGGAGGAGCCGCCGAACATTTGATTGACGGTAGCGAAAAATGCATTTGTCGGTTGAGCTTTGAATTTTAGAGTCTGCATGTTATTGAAGGCGCAGTAACATGACATAGAGAGAGGGCTCCCAAAATCAATGCCCAACGTAAATGGCCATCTTGAAATGTCAAGTAGGCGTGAGTAAAAAAGAAAGAAAATAAAGAAAGCAAAGAATAAACGAAAAAAATTCCCAGATCGGAGATCTCACAGAAATGAAACTAAACCATAGATCGTTGAAGTGTGATGACTTTGTTTTCATATTTTCATGGCCAAGCTAAACATGGTTGTACAACTCGACTAGTAGACTTTGAAACATTATTTCAGGTCATAGATTTCTGAAATAATTTTCCTGGACGTTATCATTTTACCTCTACAATGGAACACGTCAGTTGAAACGCGATTTTAGTAGCAAGGTATCATTAAAATTACTTACTTTTGTCGAACTTGGAACAAATACTGGAAGCGATTTCATCTACCACCTCAAATCTCTGGTCAAGTCTTGCCTGGTCAAAAACCCCGCACTTGTCCAGGTAGACATATGGATCGGCTATGGGTAGAAAACACAATGCCAATTAAAACATGAACCGATGAGGAAGTGATGACTAAAGAACTTGCATGGGGTCAGGTTCATCTATAGCCCCAACTGATAAAAACTCACACAAGTTAGCTTTGTTTTCCCACGGAGAATCGCGATGTCTCACGAGACGTAGGCCCCTGACGGAAATAGTCGTCTCGGGAAAATTGGTGTTCTTGAGAAAAACCAACAAGCCAGTTTCCTCAAAAACACAGCAACAAACAAGAGCTAACACTGAAGACAATTAATGAGTAAAACTCACAAAAGATTCTTTAAACAAAAAATCTGATTAGGAAAATCAGTATACTGCCTTGGTGATCGAGGTAAAAGTTTACCAGATTGAAGTCTACTTAAGAAATTAGAAATAAAAAAGGACAAAGAGACACGAGTTTAGTATTGTATCTTAAGCGACTACAATTTCTGCTAATTGCAGTACGCGGGGGCTACATTTTAACCAAGAAATAACCAACGAGAGCGGCGTTACATATCTTACTTGGTATAAAGTTGAATTTAAGGTGCTCCTTGATGACTGAGGAGTCGGTGTTCTCGCACTTGCTGTTCAATATAATCTCATCACTGTTGGCCGGTAACATGACCTAAAAAATTCGTGAACAAAGTGGTTGTTGTTCGTCGTGGGTACAACAATAGTTCATTGTATTTTACATGTATGCGACAACCAGCCTAGTACCCAGGAGTTCTCCTCCCGCTCACCCGACTCGACTTGGTGTCGGATGGATTATTCGTCACATTTTATCCTGTTGCGTATTTTGTCTAAAGCGAAGGATAAGTAAACGTGAAGGAATCGCACTTCTAAAAACGTGTGAAAGGACGTGTAATCCTTATTAGACGATTAACTAGTCTAAAGACGTCCCCCTGTAGTGTAAATTGAATGGTGATTCAACAACATCTTTTGTTGGTGTACTCATCAGTATTATAATGAAATGAATGAGCACGACAGCTCATCTCCCTTTGTTTAATCACAAATGGCCGTGTGTATCGTCGAAACTAATTCTTCTCTCTCAACTCGCGCAAGGTTTGTGTAAAAGGGCCGAACTGGACGGTATGATTTTTGTGTACACTTTGCCTGACGCGAGCAGCGCGCTCTACATAAAGTTGCATACGACAGTCGTAAGCAAAAATTATGAAGTCAGATCCGAGACTAAATTGGTCTTTCGACTCGTCGATCCGTTATTTCGGGCTGTCTCGTTATGAGTTCGTTACGAAACAAAGAAAGACAGGAGAACTCAAAGCTTGTTTTGGCTCTCAGTATTTTCGCGTGCTTTTGAATAAAATTGAACCCGATGCCAAGCAACATCCGGGACACAGAGGCTCTATAATTTCCTACCGTGCATATATAAAAAGTCATAATGCTCGCTCAGATTGAATGACGAGTATACAGCAGCTATATTCTCATCTTCAATATACGCACCCCTGATTTAGTGTTGACGCATTTCTTGCTTCCCACGTGCTGCAATGATCCGCCAGTGGTGAAGCTAAACTGATGTCCTCCACACGACGAGTACAAACCAAGCGCAACACCGTCTGTAACTGATCCTACTGGCTGCACGCATTTTCCACTCAAGGTATGTATCAAGCTACCATTGTCCAATTTAAACTCCAGTCTGGCAGAGAAAGCATGAAAAAGAGATAAGAGAGATAGGTTTCCCACATCCGCCACCTTGGATAGGCCATTTTGGACTTCATGATTTCCCATCTCCCCAGATTCCAATCGTTTATTTTCGTCAGGGTTTGACTAATGTTCGTTTCGGTATGATTGCAGATTTATGCAGTGGGTTAATGAAAGGATTGATTAAAAAATTTGTTTTCCTATCGAGTTTTGTTTCCTTATAAACGTAAAAAGACGTTTGCAAGAAGCAGATATCATGTGAAAACAAGAGCCAAAGGGCCTTTGCAGCGGTTCAAACGAGAGCCAATGGAGATAAACAAATTCGACGCTCTTCGCTAGGCCTGGGAATTCTGGTAGCAGGTTTACATATTTCGAAGGTTGGACCTTTTTACGAAGCAACAACGGCGAGCACCGGCAAATGGCCACCGACATGGCGCCATCTGCCCGAAACCGCAATATTGTTGAAATTGAAAACAAAAGCGTAACAGGGTGGTTATTTAGTGGTGGAACGATTGATTCAGTTAACAAATGTCTTTAAACGAACGATAATCGAAGTGAGTTGATTGGAAAACCACTTTTGATTAAAGTTTCAGCTGTGTTCAGGCCCTTGAGGACGAAAACCGTTTTGTCTCTTCTTTGTATTTGTGATCATGTAAGCCTTCCTTGAGGCACGTTAGCAAAGACTTATGATAACACGCATACATGTATGAACAGTTTCATGGCTTGGCGGGCACTTTGCCAGCTACGTATTTCTAATATCTTTGCAATATCTTGCTCTTTTTTTGGATTTTTTGCCATAACCCATAATTTCGGGAGGACTCGGACCGCGTAACCTCATAAACCGAATCCGTTTTTCCTCACCTGCTCTCACTGCATCCAGTGTAAATCATTAGCTTGGTTCCTTCAGCTACACTGTTCCCTCCGCCAACGGGATGGATGCATTTCAAGGAACCAAGGTGAACTAAGGAACCTGGACCGTTCACACTTGTTGTGCCTAAAAGAATTACAACAGTTGTTTTTAAATAACTGTAACTGGCCCTTCGAGCCGTTTTTCAAATACTGCTTTCCCTTAAAAGCTTACGCGCCCATGCCTCCAAGTTGCCCATAGATTATCGATAACTCAACCCCATTAAAAGCTTCCAGAGTCATGTCCGTGTAAGAAACACCGAAGTGTGAGCAGTTAAGCATTTAAACGTCTTAATTTACAGTCATCCAAGTTTTTCCTTAAGGGCTTACACATCCATGCTTCCAAATTTTTCATAGATTATCGATAAATGAACCCACAAACAGATTTATAACGCAATTCAACAGAAGTATGCCCAGACCAAGAAAAAATGAAAATGACTATTTCCTTTGTGTCCTGCATGCGTATTATTTCAAACAGACAAAAATTCGTGATGCCCATGTCACTACGGAAACAGCAATGAGTAATGACGGACACAACTGCGGGTATTTCTGCCAATTCTCTATCTATATTTGTCAGGCCTCCTGACTTGAAAATATACACGACAAACAAAACAAAGCAAAACAAAAATGAACTATCTTCTTTTGAGAGCTTTCCTTACCCACGGTCCAGCATTGATTAGCTCTTCTTCTCTTGACAGATCTCACCGCCAAGTCACACTGGAAATTCTGATCATCTTCTCTAGGGTCACATTTGGTTTGTATCAGCTGCGAGCCCTGGGATGCTCCATTTGTATCGATGCACAATTGAGAATACGAGTTCTTCAAAGTAAAAACACGTATTAGAAATAAAAAATTCGACCTATTGAATCACCAAAATTAAAACAAACATTTGTACGACAAAAACATTTGATGTTGTTGAAACGTGCGTCATTGGCTTCAGACTATCGTTATCTGGGTGGAAGTTTTTCAGTACTTACCTGGATCTGTCCTTTTTGAGTGTAAGCCCAGCTCTGTCTATCATCAGTATCGTTGCATCCTGTTATTTTTATTTTGGCGCCATCTGTCTTGGAATCCACGTATAGACAAGGACCGTATCTGTCATCTGTCGCCGATTGCTGATTCTCGATCTTGAAATGTTCTTTGAGATAAGAAAAAAATGGTGAATGAGTAATGGCTTGCTTATATCAAGCAAGGCAAATTTAATGGATAGTTTTCCTGAGCACTCTAAGAGTTATAACTTTTGAGTTTTAATGTTTGAGACTGGACGAAACTCACTTTTACCTATTATTAGGACTAATTTACAGTCGAAATACCAAGCGCGTTCCGATTATTATTTGGGAATGACTTTATTAATCGGGAACGGATTACATTACTGGAATCAAAATTCCTCCTTCAAATTGAATATTGTAATGTTCCAACGGTGGCCTTGTTCCAAATAAGGAATGCTGATTGGTTTATTATTGACATCAGGCGAATGTTCACGTGCTAGTAGCAGACTGTTGGTGGCCAGACGTATCTGACCTGATTTGTGTTCGCTCAGCAAAATATTAATCGCAAGTACTTTTAAACGTGAAGAAGCAGTCTGCTGTTATAAAACTGTGAAGAATAATTACCCCGCCGTCAGAACGGGGTCTAGTAATACCCATTTTTCCCCCTTCATTATTACCCCGCCGTCAGGACGGGGTCTAGTAATACCCGTTTCTTTTTTTTCATAATTTTTTTTTTGGGGGGGGGGGAAGGGGGGGGGAGTCACTTGCCCGAGACCTCCGGTTTTCACTCGGCCAAAGAAATACGCGGTACAAACTTTCGATCAACATAAGCATTATCTTCAGTCGGTTAGCGCCAATTCGCCAAAATCGTCATGGAAGACAGTGTAGAAAATTACGAGGGATGCAATGCAATGCAATCTCTTCGACAAGAGCAAGGACAAAGACGCCAGCAAGTTTTGAAAGGCACTGATTCGACTGGGTTGCTCGCGGGGATCAAGGGTAAATATTCAACAGTGAAACTGATGCAAGCATATTTTGGCCGTTCTGCTTTGCTTCGCCCAAATCTTTAGGGAAAGTTGTGTAGAAAAGTACAAGAAATTCAATGGAGTTGACTTGTCTGTGACGAGAGCAAGGACGAAGGTGCTAACGAGCTTTGAAGCTGGCATGAATTCGCCTAACTTGTCGTAACACGTAAACATTATGTCATTGAAAGACAGGCGCCGATTCGGGGAATTTCCTTGCTTTTACTAAAGCATTCATCGAGTCATGGCCTAAAAGTAGACTTTTACGTTTCCTTTTTTCAGTAGATAACCCTTCCCTTTAGCTTTTAGGATAATTTTTTCTTTATCAATAACTCTATTTAAATTTCCCTGCCCTGTTAAATACGCTGAGATGTCCGTTCGTTTAAAAAACGCGACGTAACTGAGTCACGCTATGGTAAAACTATTTCGTCACGTTCTCCTTCGCGAGTGCCAGAACAGGTGGATGACCAAGGAATGAGGAAGGGAAAGGTGTTGATACCATTAGGGATTCATGTTATCACAAGGGGAAGGGTGCAGTGAAGACGTGGGTTGGAGGGGGGGGGGGGGGTGGCAGCGAACACTTCAAAGGTAAGATAAATCACCAACTTCAAAAATTTACACCACTTGGGCTCATATCTTGAGTAACCGTGCTGTATTTTGCACCCCGAGCGGAGAGGGAAAAACGGAGGGGTCCAATGCCCCTGGGGCTATTCTTGTTACCCCGCTGTCAGGACAGGGTCTAGTAATACCCGTTTTTAACCGACGAAGTCGAGTTAGAGCAGTCGTGACAAGAGGGTTGACTCGTTTGGTCGGTCAAAATACGTCGTGTAAGGTTCACAAGGTGTGTATTTCGCTATGGCCCACGGGATGGGATGACATGAGAACAAGAGCGGAGTCGCCATTTTAAATTGGCAGGTCAAGAAAGGTGACGGAGGCTTGGTGGAAGATTTGCTTCGACTGTGTTGTGGTATAATTTTGTGCTGACCTCTGAACATATAGAGAAGAAGTTGTACACAGACATCGATTAGTACACACACGCACGCACCATAGGACAAGGGCCACATAAAAAGTATCGTAGGTGTAGAAGCACGCGTCCGCCGAGCAGTGTTGGCTTTGGCCGGACTGAAATATCTGTGCAATACTAGTAAAAGAAAGCAAGGAGGACTGATAATAACAGCAGGTGATGTCCAGTGGCACTGTTGATGCTGGTGGAACCAAAGTGTTGCTGAGACATCGTAAGCATAGAATCGTTCTCAGTAAATGTTATGAGAGGAAAATTCTCGTGTATGTTGTTGTGGTTATGTTTACCTGTTTAATACTTGGAAAGTATCCAGCTGCCAACGTTAAGAAAGGTTATTCGCAGGTGGGAAATGAATTACTACACGAGGCTGAATCTTCTTGGATAGTATAAGCGGCCCGGAATTATATACCAGTTACTCTTTTTAATTTTTCTGCTTTACTTTTGATTTTAAACCGATTTGTTCGATGTTAGAGTTCGAGACACTGACTTGCTGACTCCGGAAGAGCAAACCGGATTTAACGATTACGTCATAAGACATGCTTTAACGTGTTTGAGATAAAGCGACGACTTCGCTTTTTAAAAATTTCTCCAGATCGAAAATCATGTTTTTATAGTGCCATATTCACAACAGTATATAAATGCTTCGCTCACAACTCTCGATAACGGCATGTTCAGTTGTGGCCAAATATATCTTTAAATTTTTATTTTAATTTAACAAAATATTCAAAGCGATAAGACAGATGAGCTGAGTCATCCGATTTTAAACATTACGTCATTCGGTAACGCAAAAGACAAAATGCTGTCACAATTTTCGTCACGCCGGTTAGCACGTTGAGATTCTGACGATGTGTTTATCTTTATCGATGATCATGTTTTTATAGTGCCCTATTTACAACAGTATATAAATACATTGCTTACAACTCTCGGTAAAAGCATGTTCAGTTGTGGACAAATGTATATCAACATTTAATTTTTTAATTTAATTCAACAAAATTAAATATTCAAAGCGATAAGACAGATGAGCTGAGTAATCAGATTTTAAACATAACGTCATTCGGTAACGCAAAGGGCAAAATACTGTCACAATTTTCGTTACGCCAGTTAGCATGTAGCCTCCCACGCAGTCATTTTTAGGGGAGTCGTATTACCCTCCTCTAATACGACTCCCCTAAAAACGAATGCGTGGGAGGCTAGTTAGCATGGCACGTTGAGCCAAGTAAAAACATTAATCGAGGGTGGAGTGGGTCAAAACGACTGGTAAATGCCTATAATGCGCTTTCTTGTAACCTGTACGATAGAGCATAGCAATGATTTATTTCGTATGTGCATTCACAATTTGGCTTAAAGAGCCCTTGACATGATTAAAGGAAACTGTGCACAAAGCGTGGTTCCCAGGTGTGGGGAAAAGTTCAATTTTTTTGGGCTGTTACGGTGCCCATACTGATCAATCTTAAAGATGTGGTTACTTTTATATTGGGAAAATTATCGCCCATTTTTTGAAATGCGTCTGTTTTGAGAATTGTGATGGCCTTTTTTTTCAGGGTTTTGAGGAAGACCAACCAAAAGACAGCGAAAAATGGTCTTGAGTGAAGAATGGATGAGGTCATGGGCAAAGTCTGTGGAGCTATGTTTGGTGAGGAGAGGGCGAATAATTCAGTTGACGTCCTTTCCAGGGTACGGTATTGATCGCCTTTTCAGTTGGTCAAATTTCAGCGTTAGTTACAGTTACACACTTTTACTGCAACGTGCGGTTACAGATGCTTGAATGTTATTGAACCTGCAGTCACGCACGCCTCGCTTGCTTTCTTTTCGAGACGAACCAACACTTCGTCGGTTCTGCACGCATTGCGGGCCTATGTTTTTACTCCGCCGTCAGGACGGGGTCTACTAATACCCGGTTTTTTTTTGGTTGTCACTTGCCCCAGACCTCCGCTCGGTCAAAACAATACTTGCCGGCAATCTTTCTTCGTTTAGCGTTACTTCGCCAGAATTTTCATGAAAGTTGGTGTAGAAATTACCGGCGATTTAATGGCATGAAAATTCCCTCGATAAAAGCAAGAACGAAGGTGCTAGCAAGCTTTGAAGCTGGCATGAATTTGCCAAACTTGCCCTGGCATGTAGTCATTACATCACTGAAACACAAAAGGCGATTCGGGGAAGTCCCTTGCTTTTGCCAAGTTGAATAATTCAACATTGAAATGCAAGCATATTTTTGGCAGCTTTGCTTTGCTTCGTCAAACTTTTTAGGGAAAGTTGTGTAGAGAAGTACAAGAAATTCAATGGAGTTGACTTCTCTTCGATGAGAGCAAGAACGAAGCTGCTAGCGAGTTTTGAAGCTGGCATGAATGCCGTAACACGTAAACATTACGTCATTGAAAGACAGAAGCCGATTCGGGGAATTTCCTTGCTTTCGCTAAAGCATTTATCGAATGATGGCCTAAAAGTAGACTTTTACGTTTCCTTTTTCAGAAGATAACCGTTCCCTTTCAATTTAAGGATAATTTTTTCTTTATCAATAAATCTATTTAAATTTCCGTGAACTTGGTTAATATTTAGAATTACGCTGAGATGTAATTTCGTTAAAAAAGGAGAACGTGACGTAACTGAGTCACGCCATGGTCAAAACTATTTCGTCACGTCCTTCTTCGCGAGTGCTAGAACAGGTGGATGACCGAGGAATGGGGGAAGGGAAAGGTGTTCATACTATAAGGGATTCATGATATCACAAGGAGAAGGTAAGGTAAGGTAAGGTAAGGTAAGGTAAGGTAACTTTATTTAAACACGGTATTTCCTTCAGGTATACATTAACATTGAAGTATAGAAAAAAAACTAACCTCCTAACTAATCTGAAAACTAAGATAAAGAAGGGTGCAGAGAAGATGTTGGGGAGGGGGTGGCAGCACACACGTCAAACGTTAGAAAAATCACCAACTTCAAAGCTTTATACCACTTGGGCACATATCTTGAGTGACCGTAATGTATTTGCACCCCGAGGGGAGGGGGAAAACGGCGGGGTCCAATGCCCTAGGGGCTTTTCTTGTTACCCGCCGTCAGGACGGGGTCTAGTAATACCCGTTTTTTTTGTTGTGGTCACTTGCCCCAGACCTCCGCTCGGTCAAAACAATACTTGCGGGTAATCTTCGTCGTTTATTGTTTATTTTCCAGAATTTTCATGAACGTTGGTGTAGAAAATTACTGGCGATTTAATGGCATAAAAACCCCTTCGATGAAAGCAAGAACGAAGGTGCTAGCGAGCTTTGAAGCTGGCATGAATTATATAATAATAATAATAATAATAATAATAATAATAATATTTAACCAGGGAGCCCACTCGCCTTGGCGGTTTTCAGTGGGGCCCTAACTTGCCCTGGCACGTAAACATTACATCACTGAAACACAGAAGCCGATTCGGGGAAGTCCCTTGCTTTCGCCAAGTTGAATAATTCAACAGTCAAATGCAAGCATTTTTTGGCAGTTTTGCTTTGCTTCGCCAAAATCTTTAGGGAAAGTTGTGTAGAAAAGTACAAGGAATTCAATGGAGTTAACATTTCTTCGATGAGAGCAAGGACGAATGTACTAGGGAGCTTAAGTTTGAAAGCTGGCATGAACTCGCGATCGCTATGAACTTAGTAATTATGATGTAAAGTATGTATGTATGAGTGCCAAGAAGTGAGTAATACTGCCCTCCATAATTTCCCCCCGACCACAGGCCTTAAAAGTAAGAAATTAGAAATGAGAACCAAGATAAAAGAAAAATCTTTGACCCCGGCGGGATTCGAACCCACGACCTCCGGATTAGAACACCGTCGCTCAACCAACTGAGCTACGAGGCCAGGCTGAGTCACGCTATGATCAAAATAATAATTTCATCGCCCTCTTCGTCACGCACGCTAAAACAGGGTGATTAGGCAAGTCGTGTCTTCATTTATATTATCATCGCAAGCACGTAAAAGATACGATAAATCACCAACTTTTACCTGGCCGTAATATATTTTGGACCCCAAGGGCAGAGAGAACAACGGCGGGGTTAATGCCCCCTGGGGCTTTTTACCCCGCCGCCAGGACGGGGTCTAGTAATACCCATTTTTTTCCGTGTTTTTACCCCGCCGTCAGGACGGGGTCTAGTAATACCCGTTTTTTTTTTTTTTTTTTTTTGTCGTCGTGGTCACTTGCCCCAGACCTCCGCTCGGTCAAAACAATACTTGCCGGTAATGTGCGTTCGTTTAGCGTTTATTCGCCAGAATTTTCATGAAAGTTGGTTTAGAAAACTACTGGCGATTTAATGGCATAAAAACCGCTTCGCTGAAAGCAAGAACGAAGGTGCTAGCGAGCTTTGAAGCTGGCATGAATTCTAATAACTTGCCCTGGCACGTAAACATTACATCACTGAAACACAGAAGCCGATTCGGGGAAGTCCCTTGCTTTCGCCAAGTTGAATAATTCAACAGTGAAATGCAAGCAGTTTCTGGGCAGTTTTGCTTTGCTTCGCCAAAATCTTTAGGGAAAGTTGTGTAGAAAAGTACAAGAAATTCAATGGAGTTGACTTCTCTTCGATGAGAGCAAGGACGAAGGTGCTAGCGAGCCTTGAAAGCCAATGATTCAAGCTACGTGCCGTAGCACATAAACATTACGTCATTGAAAGACAGAAGCCGATTCGGAGAAGTAACTTGCTTGCACCAAATCACTCATCAAATCACGGCCTAAAATAGACTTTTACGTTTTTTTCCCATAGCTACCAGTTTCCTTTAGATTTTAGAATAAGTTTCTTTATCAAGAAATCTATTTAAATTTCCGTGCCCTTGCTATTTAGAATTATGCTGGCATGTCAGTTCGTTTATTTAAAAAACGTGACGTAACTGAGTCACGCTACGGTCAAAATATTTCGTCACGTTCTTCTTCGCAAAAGCTAGGACAAAGGGATGACCAAGGAATGAGGGATGGGGTTCATACTATCAGGGATTCATGTTATCACAGGGAGAAGGGTGCGGAGAAGACGTAAGGGGGAATGGCAGCAAACACGTCAAAGGTACGATAAATCACAAACTTTAGAATTTACACGCCTTGGGCTCGTATGTTGAGTGACCGTAACATATTTTGCCCCCTGGAAGGAGGAGAAAAACAGCGGGGTCCAATGCCCCTGGGGCATTTCTTGTTTTTTTTGGTGGTCACTTGCCCCAGACCTCCGGTTTTCGCTCGGCCAAACAAATACTCGTCGTGTCTTTCGCTACACAGGCAAGGACTTTTATCTTGAGTGACCGTAACATATCTTACACCCCCGGGGGGGGGGGGAACAACGGCGGGGTCTAATGCCCCTGGGGCTTTCCTTGTCTTGTTTTTTCTTTTATCGTGGTCACTTGCCCCAGACCTTTGCTCGGTCAAAACAATACTTGCCGTTAATTTTCGTTCATTTAGAGTTAATTCGCCAGACGTTTCATGGTAGTTGGTGTAGAAAATTACTGGCGATTTAATGGCATAAAACCCCTTCGATGAAAGCAAGAACTAAGGTACTAGCGAGCTTTGAAGCTGGCATGAATTCGCCTAACTTGCCCTGGCACGTAACATTACATCACTGAAACACAGAAGCCGATTCGGGTAAGTCCCTTGCTTTCGCAAAGTTGAATAATTCAACAGTCAAATGCAAGCATTTTTTGGGGCAGTTTTGCTTTGCTTCACCAAAATCTTTAAGGAAAGTTGCGTACAAAGGTACAAGGAGTTCATTGGACTTAACTTTTCTTCGACGAGAGCAAGGACGAATGTACTAGCGAGGTTTAGTTTGAAAGCTGGCATGAACTCGCGATCGCTATGAACTTAGTAATATTATGATGTAAACTGTATGTATGAGTGCCAAGAAGTGAGCAATACTGCCCTCCATAATTTCCCCCAGGCCACAGGCCTTAAAAGAAGAAATTAGAAATGAGAACCAAGATAAAAGAAAAATCTTTGACCCGGCGGGATTTGAACCCACGACCTACTGATTAGAACATTGTCGCTCTACTAAAGCTTTGAAGCTGGCATGAATTCGCCTAACTTGCCCTGGCACGTAAACATTACATCACTGAAACACAGAAGCCGATTCGGGGAAGTCCCTTGCTTTCGCCAAGTTGAATAATTCAACAGTGACGTGCAAGCATTTTTTTGGCAGTTTTACTTTGCTTCGCCAAAATCGTTAGGGAAGGCTGTGTAGAAAAGTACAAGACATTCAATGGAGTTGACTTCTCTTTGATGAGAGCAAGGACGAAGGTGCTAGCGAACTTTGAAGCTGGTATGAATTCACCTAAACTTGCCGTAACACGTAAACATTACGTCATTGAAAGACAGAAGCCGATTCGGGGAATTGTTTTGCTTTCGCTAAGGCATTTATCGAATCATGGCCTAAAAGTAGACCTTTACGTTTCATTTTTCAGTAGATAACCGTTCCCTTTCAATTTAAGGATAATTTTTCTTCATCAATAAATCTATTTAAATTTGCGTGCCATTGTTTAATATTTAGAATTATCATATGACCGTACCCGTACGGACCCGCGCGCAATTTCCTTGGAAAACCATATGAAAAAAAGTCGCGTATGAGGGCCGGAAAAAGCCGTACGGCCCTACTAGAAAAGCGTACGGCCCCGCTACTGCCGCAAGATGACGGGATTGGAACCAGTTGATTCCACAGCTTTGAATTCAGATGAACGATAGTTAAGATTTTTCTAAAAAGCAAAGAATGTCCAACATGTTTATTAGAACTTTACTATCTAGAAAGCGATGTAGTTTGCAGGCGCAAAAATTAAAACAAAACGTGTTTAAACTTGGCTAATGATGAAGAAATACTCCTGACAACAATAAAATCGAACTAAAAGCCGTCAAAAACTGATCAACATAATCGGACAAAGACGTATCCTGGTTTGAAGTCATAATAAATATTGAAGAAAAAATGCAAATGCGAAGTAAACTCAAATTTCTTTTTCTGCTGCGTAATTTTTAAATCACAACAAACAAAATGCGAGTACATGTTTAAGCTTACGACTAACCTGGCAATGACACAGTTTCCCGCTTGTTTTCACGAAGCATTTTAAGCACAATTTGGGCATCAACTGTAATGCAGAGCTTAACATCGTCGAGGAACTAACGAATTCAAGGACTAAGCAGCAACAGCAGACGTTCATGAATCCTACGATCCGTGGTAAACTAAACAACTTGAAGCTGAAGGGAAACGAAGCGTAGCAAAATCCTGAACTGTCTGTACAATCCCTTTCCAAGTCTTTATGTAGTTTCATAAATTAAGATCTAATGTTGTTTTTAACATCCAAAATCCTTGGTGGAAAATTAATTAATCCTCTCGTTCAAACCAATTGTGAATTTCGGCTCAGAAGAAACGTCACTAAGTTGTTCAATCAGGATAAATTCAGTCTTCGCTGAGAGACGAGCACGACTAGCCGAAACGTCGTGCAAATTATTTGTTGTAGTCCTTCATAAACGTTTCCTTTGAAATTTCTACTAACTGCAATCATGTACGAGGAATTTAGTCGGATTTAAATCTTCTTGGAATGGAGCTAAAACTCGGAGATTTGGTTGACAAGTTTAACAGAAGTTCAAAAATTTGGTACGCACATCGTAGTTTAAATGCACTTTACTGGCTTCCCAAACAAATTACAAGCTACCATTGGCTTTTCAAAATGCGCGCGAAACGGGCCGCTGCGTCTGTATCCACGAAAGAAAGGCAAAAAAAATTCAGTGGTCATATGATAAAATGCTCTCGGTCAGGAAGCACGGACCTCGCTGCGCTCGGTCCGTACGTGCTGACCTCGAGCCAAATATTTTCCCGTCCGGCCCTCCCACTCAGTCAATAAGTACATATTACGCTGAGATGTCATTTCGTTAAAAAATTGACGTAACTAAGTCACGCCATGGTCAAAACTATTTCGTCACGTTCTTCTTCGCGAGTGCTAGAACAGGTGGATGACCAAGAAATAAGGGGAAGGGAAAGGTATTCATACTATAAGGGATCCATGATATCACAAGGAGAAGGGTGCAGAGAAGACGTTGCGGGGGGGAATGGCAGCACACACGTCAAACGTTAGAAAAATCACCAACTTCAAAACTTTATACCACTTGGGCACATATCTTGAGTGACCGTAATGTATCTGCACCCCGAAGGGGGGGGTTGGGGGAAACGGCGGGGTCCAATGCCCCTGGGGCTTTTCTTGTTTTTTTTGTCGTGGTCACTTGCCCCAGACCTCCGCTCGGTCAAAACAATACTTGCCAGTAATCTTGGTTCGTTTAGCGTTATTTCGCCAGAATTGTCATGATAGTTGGTGTAGAAAATTACTGGCGATTTAATGCCATGAAAACCCCTTCGATGAAAGCAAGAACGAAGGTGCTAGCGAGCTTTGAAGCTGGCATGAATTTGCCTAACTTGCGCTGGCACGTAAACATTACATCACTGAAACACAAAAGGCGATTCGGGGAAGTCCCTTGCTTTCGCCAAGTTGAATAATTCAACAGTAAAATGCAAGCATTTTTTTGGCAGTTTTGCTTTGCTTCACCAAAATCTTTAGGGAAAGTTGTGTAGAAAAGTACAATAAATTCAATGGAGTTGACTTCTCTTCGATGAGAGCAAGGAAGAAGGTGCTAGCGAGCTTTGAAGCTGGCATGAATTCACCTAAACTTGCCGTAACACGTAAACATTACGTCATTGAAAGACAGAAGCCGATTCGGGGAATTGTTTTGCTTTCGCTAAAGCATTTATCGAATCATGGCCTAAAAGTAGACCTTTACGTTTCATTTTTCAGTAGATAACCGTTCCCTTTCAATTTAAGGATAACTTTTCTTCATCAATAAATCTATTTAAATTTGCGTGCCCTTGTTTAATATTTAGAATTACGCTGAGATGTCATTTCGTTAAAAAATTGACGTAACTAAGTCACGCCATGGTCAAAACTATTTCGTCACGTTCTTCTTCGCGAGTGCTAGAACAGGTGGATGACCAAGGAATAAGGGGAAGGGAAAGGTATTCATACTATAAGGGATCCATGATATCACAAGGAGAAGGGTGCAGAGATGACGTTGGGGGGGGGGGGGGGGGGCGGGATGGCAGCACACACGTCAAACGTTAGAAAAATCACCAACTTCAAAATTTATACCACTTGGGCACATATCTTGAGTGACCGTAATGTATTTGCACCCCGAAGGGGGGGGGGAACGGCGGGGTCCAATACCCCCGGGGCTTTTCTTGTTATCCCGCCGTCAGGACGGGGTCTAGTAATACCCTTTTTTTCCGTGGTTTTTTTTTTGGTGGTCACTTGCCCCAAACCTCCGGTTTTCGCTCGGCCAAAGAAATACTCTTCGTGTCTTTCGCTACACAGCCAAGAGCTTTTATCTTGAGTGACCTTAACATATTTTACAGTCCCGCTCGGCCAGACAAATACTTGCCGTGTCTTTTGCTACATTTGCTAGGACTTGTGTCTTGAGTGACCTTAATACGTTTTACACCCAGAGGGGAGGGAGACCAATGGCGGGGTCTAATGACCCTGGGGCTTTTCTTGTTTTTCATAATTTTTTTGGGTGGTCACTTGCCCCAGACCTCCGCTCGGTCTAAACAATACTTGCCTGTAAACTTTGTTCGTTTAGCGTTTATTCGCCAGAATTTTCGTGAAAGTTGGTGTAGAATATTACGAGCGATTTAATGGTATAAGAACCCCTTCGATGAAAGCAAGAATGAAGGTGCTAGCGAGCTTTGAAGCTGGCATGAATTCGCCTAACTTGCCCTGGCACGTAAACATTACATCACTGAAACACAGAAGCCGATTCGGGGAAGTCCCTTGCTTTCGCCAAGTTGAAAAATTCAACTGTGAAATGCAAGCATTTTTTTGGCAGTTTTGCTTTGCTTTGCCAAAATCTTAGGGAAAGTTGTGCAGAAAAGTACAAAGAATTCAATAAAGTTGACTTCTCTTCGATGAGAGCAAGAACGAAGGTGCTAGCGAGCTTTGAAGCTGGCATGAACCGTGGCACGTAAATATTACATCACTTAAACACAGAAGCCGATTCGGGGAAGTCCCTTGCTTTTGGCAGATCATTTATCGACCTAAAAGTAGACTTGTACTTTTGTTTTTCCGGTAGATAACCGTTCCCTTCAGATTTTAAGATTATTCTTCTTTATCAATAAATCTCATTTCCGTGTCCTGTCAGTTCGTTTTAAAAAAACGTGATGTAACTGAGTCACGCTATGGTCAAAACTATTTCGTCACGTTCTTCTTCACGCGTCAGAACAGGTGGATGACCAAGGAATGAGGGATGGGAAAGGTGTTCATACTGTTAGGGATTCCTGTTATCACAAGCAGGAGGGTGCAGAGAAGACGTGGGGGGATGGGGATGGCAGCAAACACGTCAATGGTAAAATAAACTACCAACTTCAAAAATTTACATGAGTGACCGTACTGTATTTTGCACCGCGAGGGGAAGGGGAAAAACGGCGGGGTCCAATGCCCCTGGGGCTTTTCTTGTCTTGTTTGTTTTGGTGGTCACTTTCTCCAGACCTCCGGTTTTCGCTTGGCCAAACAAATACGTGTTGCAAACTTTCGGTCAACATAAGTATTATCTTCGGTCGGTTAGCGCTGATTCGCCAAAATCGTCATGAAAGACAGTGTAGAAAATTACCAGGGCTGCAATGCAACGCAATCTCTTCGACGAGAGCAAGGATAAAGATGCTAGCAAACTTTGAAAGGCACCAATTCGATCGGGTTCCTCGGACCAGAGTAAACAAACAACGTTAAATATTCAACAGTGAAAGGCAAGCATATTTTGTCAGTTGCGCTTTGCTTCGCCCAAATTTTTAGGGAAAGTTGTGAAAAAAGTACAAGAAATTCAATGGAGTTGAGTTCTCTTTGACGAGAGCAAGGAAGAAGTTTGAAGCTGGCATGAATTCACCTAACTTCCATGGCACGTAAACATTACGTCATTGAAATACCGAAGCCGATTCGGGGAAGTTCCTTGCTTTCGCCAAATCATTCATGGAATCATGGCCTAAAAGTAGACTTTTACGTTTCTTTTCTCAGTAGACAACCGTTCCCTTTAGATTTTAGGATAATTTTTTCTTTATCAGTCAATCTATGTAAATTTCCGTGCCTTGCTACGTAGAATTAGTCCGTTAAAAAAAAAAAACTATTTCGTCGCGTTCTTCTTTGCAAGTGCCAGAACAGGTAGATGACCGGGGAATGAGGGATGGGAAAGGTGTTCATACTATTAGAGATTCATATTATCACAAGCAGAAGAGTGCAGAGAAGACGTTGGGGGGTGGGGGGGGGGGCAGCAAACCTGTCAAAGGTAAGATAAATTACCAACTTCAAAAATTTACACCACTTGGACTCATATCTTGAGTGACCGTAATGTATTTTGCACCCCGAGGGAGGGGGGGGGGGACGGCGGGCTCTAATGCCCCTGGGGCTTTTCTTGTTTCTTAAAAACAAGTGTGCTATAAATGCACAAAAAATGCTTCTGAAAATTGAGAAATTTCCCTGCCGATGTCAAACGGACTTAAGGCCGCGGGTGAGAGACTAAATCATCAGTATTCATTTATTTAAAGCGTATGCACGAAGTGCGACGAATGATAGCGACATTGCGCAAAATATCCATGAGTAAGCTCTGCAGTATAAAATCTTTGGTTTATGCATCAATGATTGCTCGTGCGTTTAATCCTGTGGCAGGAAACATTGTGCATTTTAAGTATTGTTAAATAAAAATTTTCATAATAACAATAATCAATAAATGCGTTGAGCGCTCGCTTGTTGTATCTGTACCGTTCTTTTTATTCTTTATCTGTTAGTTGAAACGTTAATTGAAACTTTTTAGAATTTTTACAGCAAAACAGGAGCGATTTTAGAATACCCGGCCACTTATTTACATCTCTCTCAACGCTTTAAAGAACGAGGCATATAGAAACAAAAGGACTATTAAAATTCAATGAGATGCAAAAAAGTGGCCGGATATTCTAAAATTTAGCCGCAAAACAAAACGAAAATAAAATACTGTTTCTATCTCTATCTCGAATATTTATCAACATCACCAATTTTGTGTCCAATATTTATCAACATCTGGGTCTTTCGTAAGTGGAACTCCGTGAAGTTTTTTCTGTGTATATATACACTGCTCCACAGACCGGAAAATAATAAAAGAGTTCGATTTCGTCATTCTTTTTGGTTTTAATTAGTGTTTAATTCTACGTTTAAGCGGAAAAAATCCGCTTTGAAAATTTCGATAGTAAAATTCTCTTTCTATGTTGTGTGCGGTATAACTAGTAATTGGTTCAGCACCAATGCTTTTTTCTTTCGTTTATTTTCGATGGAAAACACACGATTTTTTTAGATTGCATGCAACCTATTGTTTGTTTCTGGAGTGTTAACCATAGCTTCGTAATTTTTATATCCATAATTTACATAAACACTTCGGAAGCCCTCAAACCACCAATTTTGTGTCCAAGAATACAGTGCGGATATCAAATTTCCTGAACTGACACAGCAGACAGGTAAAAAAAGGTTTGTTGTAGGTTGTTACAACAGAAGCACTTTTTTCAAATTAAACAGGCTTTTTAACAGAAGTTTTAAGTCTTCAAATTTAAACAAGGACAATTTTACTAATTTAAAGGCTTATAACTTTCAGTGGAACTTGAAATCACAAAATCGGCTTCTGTTGTGACACAATAGAGGTTTTAACTGATCAACTAGTGGCAAAATCAAGAAGTGTTGTCTTCTCCACGAGGAGAAAACTTGGACACGGAGTCGCGTTTTACCAAATCTTAACTTTGGAAGCTCAAAGCATCGCAAACAAAAACAATTTAGCGAAGGAAAAACAGTCTTGTTGCACTTCCAACATTCCTCAAGCCCTCTATTAAATTTCAACGAAATCGGCTCCCAAACGATCAAGATCTGAAGCTTTTTAACGTACGACCTCCACCAAAATTTTGCTTTATAAATTTATTTATGAGCAGCTTGTCACCCGCGGCCTTAAGCCAACAGCCAACGGTTTCGTATTTCGCGCGTGAACTTTTGACTTATGTAAGTACTGCAAGAAAAGCCCCAGGGGCATTGGTCCCCGCCGTTTTTCTCCTCCCCCCAGGGAGCAAAATATATTACGGTCACTCAAGATACGAGCCCAAGTGGTGTAAAATTTTGCTTTATAAATTTATTTATGAGCAGCATGTCACCCGCGGCCTTAAGCCAACAGCCAACGGTTTCGTATTTCGCGCGTGAACTTTTGACTTATGTAAGTACTGCAAGAAAAGCCCCAGGGGCATTGGTCCCCGCCGTTTTTCTCCTCCCCCCAGGGAGCAAAATATATTACGGTCACTCAAGATACGAGCCCAAGTGGTGTAAAATTTTGCTTTATAAATTTATTTATGAGCAGCATGTCACCCGCGGCCTTAAGCCAACAGCCAACGGTTTCGTATTTCGCGCGTGAACTTTTGACTTATGTAAGTACTGCAAGAAAAGCCCCAGGGGCATTGGTCCCCGCCGTTTTTCTCCTCCCCCCAGGGAGCAAAATATATTACGGTCACTCAAGATACGAGCCCAAGTGGTGTAAATTTTGAAGTTGGTGATTTATCGTACCTTTGAGTTGTTTGCTGCCATTCCCCCCAATGTCTTCTCCGCACCCTTCTCCCTGTGATAATATGAATCCCTGAGAGTATGAACCCCTTTTCCATCCCTCATTCCTTGGTCATCCGCCTGTAGCCTTCACGAAGAAGAACGTGACGAAATATTTTGACCATAGTGTAACTCAGTTTCGTCACGTTTTTTTTTAATAAACGCACTGACATGTCAGCGTAATTCTAAATAACAAGGGCACGGAGATTTAAATAGATTTGTTGATAAAGAAACGTATTCTAAAATCTAAAGGAAACTGGTAGCTATGGAAAAAAACGTAAAAGTCTATTTTAGGCCGTGATTCGCTGAGTGATTTGGCGCAAACAAGTTACTTCCCCGAATCGGCTTTTGTGGTTCAATGACGTAACGTTTATATGCTACGGCACGCGGCATGAATCATTGGCTTTCAAAGCTCGCTTAAGCACCTTCGTCCTTGCTCTCGTCGAAGAGAAGTTAACTCCATTGAATTCCTTGTACTTTTCTACACAAATTTCCCAAAAGATTTTGGCGAAGCAAAGCAAAACTGCCAAAAAAATGCTTGCATTTCACTGATTAATATTTCACCGTGCCTTTTGGCAGGCTGGAGTCGAGTGGGGAAAATAACAAGATCGAATCGGTGGCTTTCAAAGCTCGTTAGCATCTTCGTTCTTGTTCTCGACGAAGGGATTTTTATGCCATCCAATCGCCAGTGATTTTCTACGCCAACTTTCATGACAATTTTGGCGAACAAACGCTAAACGAACGAAGATTACCAGCAAGTATCTTTTGGCCGAGCGGAAGTCTGGGGCAAGTGACCACCACTCCTTGGTCATCCAGCTGTTCTAGCACTCGCGAAGAAGAACGTGACGAAATAGTGTGACCATAGCGTGACTCAGTTACGTCAGGGTTTTTTTAAACGAAGTGACATCTCAGTAATTCTTCTTCTTAATAACAAGGACACAGAAATGAAATTTATTGATAAAGAAAAAATTATCCCAAAACCTAAGGCGAACGGTTATCTACCGAAAAAAGAAACGTAAAAGTCTGCTTTTAGGCCATGATTCCATGAATGATATGGGGAAAGCAAGGAACTTTCCCAAGCCAGCTTCTGTGTTTCAGTCACGTTATGTTTACGTGCCAGGGCAAGTAAGCAACTTCATCCCTGCTCTCGTCGAAGAGAAGTCAACTCCATTGAATTTCTTGTACTTTTCTACACAACTTCCCCTAAAGATTTGGGCGAAGCAAAGCAAAACTGCAAAAAATGCTTGCATTTAATTGTTGAATTATTTAACCTTTTTTGTTTTGCTTGGTCCGAGTAACCCGATCAAATCGTTGCCTTTCAAAGCTTGCTAGCATCTTTGTCCTTGCTCTCGTCGAAGAGATTTTTATTGCCTTGCATCCCTCGAAATTTTCTCCACCGTCTTTCATGAAGATTTTGGCGAATCGGTGCTAACCGACCGAAGATTATGCTTACGTTGACCGAAAGCTTGTACCACGTATTTGTTGGGCAGAGCAAAAACCGGAGGTCTGGGGCAAGTGACCACCAAAAACATCACATTAAAAAAAACACGGGTATTACTAGACCCCGTTCTGACGGCGGGGTGACAATGCAATCAACATTCGTTACTTCGAATGAGTCTACCGTTGGAAGATTTCAATCTTTAATTTAAAAAAGGAATTTGATTCCGATAATGCAATCCTTTCCCGGTTAATGAAAATCATTCCTAAATAATGAACAGAACGCGCTGAGTGCTCTGACTGTAAAAGGCTGGAAGACAGACTGCAATCAGAATAAACCAAAAATACTGGTTTAGTCTCGTTTAATATTAGTCTACCAGTTATCTGAAACTATAATGAAGCGCGTTAGGCTGCAGATCGCTAGGATGGAATGGGTTTGCAACTTGAAAACATCAGGCTAATGTCTCGAAGTTTCTCCTTTGTTTCTCGGAAAAATCACTGGAAACGGACTATAGTTTGTTCGCCCTTGAGAAAACCATTTAATTTTGTTATCTTAATGTTCTTAGAGCATTTCGAAAATTTGAATCCCAGCACATTTTTTACCCCAAAACGCTAAAATCCCCGTCACATAGTTCCTTTAAGTGCGACCATTCAAATGAAAGCCACTCAGCAGCTATGCTGTATGTCATACCGTACAATGTTGTTCTGAAGGCCAATTGTCATAACACTGAGATCGCTTAAAGTACACAGAGCTGTAGGCAATATGAAGAAAACAGAATGTGTGAATAATTCTTTTTAAAGTTACCCCACAAATCAAAGCCTTTGAATAGTTTTCCGTAGTGCTATTTCTTTTTCACATATTTTGTGAAAAAAGTTGATTTTTGTTATTTGGTACGCTTAGGAGTGAGCAAAAGACAATCAGCTGTCCCAAATTTAGAACGAAGCTCGTGCGGCTAGAAATGAAAATCTTCTAGTTTATCATTTTAGATTTCACCATTCAAATTCCACATTTTTTTCCATTTACGTTCCCCATTACCTTCACGTACTTTCACCTCACTTGGAACAATTGCAGTGAAACAAAAAAGTGCAGATACCGACAGGAACATGCTGTCAGATGATAACGAAAATCATCATTTCAATCTAGCTAATCTAACTATGCTTAACTTACCTGACAACTGGAAGTCAACGAACGGGTTTGGATTGTCGTAGTAGTTCTGTGAGGTGTCTGTAGGATTCTCTTTGTTCATCTTATCCTTGTACCAGTTCGTGGCTGAGTCACCTCCCACACGTAGACTACCAACTGGGTCATTCAAATCGAAACTAAGGGCGAGGTATAGGTTCTTTCCAAATATGATCATGTCAACAGCGGCATTGAAAACCGCGTTGGGAAAGGCGCCAGCCGCATACGTCGATAAAGCAAATTCAATCTTGATACTAGTAAAAACGAGATGGATGAATAAACAGCGTGAGTTGGAGAACAGAAGGAATTAGCCACTTATTTTATACAAAAAAGTAACAGTAAAATAATTGTAGTCCGACTAAGAAAGAAGAAAACTCTAACATTCAATATGTACGCATAAAACTGTCGTTCCGGTTCGTAAACGCCAGCCCAAAAATTTCAAGACGTTTGTCAAATCTTTTTCATCTCTTAAACACGACGTTCCGCTAAAAAATGGCCTGGCCACTGAAAGACTAACAGCTCAGGGGTGAATCAATCTCGGTAGAGTGTAGATGTCCGGTATCTATCGTCCTAGTGTCGCACACAGAAGACGACATTGACATTAGGGAACTTAAGCAACCACGATGGCGACGGAAAGGAAAACGTCACTGTAAAAATGACTTCACAATATTTTAAACTTCTTCGTGATTATTCCGACTCGTTTAACCTGTCTAAAGTAGCCGAACTATCCGGGAGCTGAATTTGTTAGGACGGCGTCACAGTTCAGGAATTAAGAAAAACCGCAATTCACCGTCGTGTGTTCACGTTCTACACAAAACTTTGGATGGTTCGAAATGGTCATTTCACGTTGTAGTCGCGCACAGAACAGCAAAGAAATGTATCTGGCCCCAGTTATTCAAAATAGGATAGCACTATCCACCAGATAAATCACTATCAAGTGGATAAGTGTTAGAGAAGCCAATTGCGTTATCCACTGGATAGAGCTTTATCCGGTGGGTAGCGCTATCCAACTTTTGAACAACTGGGGCCTGAAGGGTATAACGGACCTGCGGAATCAAATGTTTGTGATATAAAGGTAAGCTTTTGCTTTGTGACGTTCTCGTTTGCTGCTGTGGTTGCTTAAGCTCCCTATTGACGTGTAAGACGGAAGTCTCACACGCATAAAGAACAGAAGCTTCAAAATAAATGTAGATTCACTTCAGGAGATTTGTATGCAAACAACTGGGCTAAGTTCTTGACGTTCTACGATCTCGTTCATAAGATGGCGGCAACTTCAAAATGCGATCGGTTCACCCAGGAAATTTAGCGTTTCAGGCGCATATTTCTTGGCGAGTACGTTGAAATAAATGTTTCATCAACATCACAAGAGACAATGGATATAACGAAGGTGGAATTATCTTCATTTAGCCCATTTGAAGATCATACGTATTCACCCTTTTTTTAAATAAAAACGCGTACAATTTAGCTGAGCCTGAGGATGTTCCAATTTTAGCCCATACATTTTCATAAAATTGGGGGCAAATCTCAGCCTCAACGTTCTTATAAAAATGGTTCTTATAAAACAAAAAGAGTGTATCCGTGCTCGTCCTTCAATTCCAGAGAACAACTGAGGCGTGAAATGGAAGAGGGGCTTCTCTTTCATGTCAGTAGTTTCTTGTTTAAGGTTACCTTGTTTGGACACGAAATTTACCCAAATGATTTCGTCATATGACGTTATTAATTAAGACACTGCTATTATTTTGGTTGCCATTCAGACAATCCAAACAGCTTGAAGGAACAGAAACAGGACGCATGCCTTCATTTTACTGATCTCAGCAAATGGAGTTTAAAAACATGCCTAACTCGATGTGGTCCCCCTAAGGGAATAACTCAATAACAAAACCTCAATTACCTATTTACTCTAAATGCGGTGAGAAGAAAGTTAATTGCAGCGCCAACCCAAGCAGTTGCCATCTCGGTTAACTTCAGGAAACCAACCGCCACATCAAGCACATTACACAGGCCCTTCCCGATAGCCTCCACCAACTTGCATGTTCCCTCACAAAGATATGCGATTCCTGGAAACAACGAATGCGTCAATAAGTAATGACACTGCTAACTATATAACGGCTTTCAAGTGAGAGAAGAAAGTAATTCGCGTTTGTCTTGTTGGTTTTGCTTTACGTCGCTCTGTGATTGGTTTAAAAAAACTTACGCCACTTTCTCAACCAACTGAAACCAATTGTTTCTGATCTTTGTTGCACGCTTTTTCCTACACTTGACGCCAGTTATCTGTAAATGGTTTGAGCTTTTAATTGGTTCATAGGGTAATTTATGTTTGCTGTGATTGGCTAAGGTAATAGTTTTACGACGCTCAATTGAAAACCGCTCTAATTTAAGTGTCGTCCGTAATCAATCAAATTCAAAGCAAGGCGGGAGGATTCGTGCTCAATGTAGTGCAGAGTACTGAGTACCAACTTCCCTTAGTTCGAATAAGCGAAATAAATTGGAGTTACGGTATGACAGTTACTGTAGTGGTTCATAAAACGTCTGTCTAGTTTGCTATAACTAATTCGCCATACAAATTAGTTACATGAAAGATTAGTTACAACAAAACACCGGACTTCAAATAGATGCTAGTACCTCGACGCCAAAAGCGCTTATTAAAAACTCAACAAGTGGACCCAGCGTTTAATTCGAAGTCCGGCATTTAATTGAGAAAATACGGTAATAATACTATTATCTCAGGCTGCAAAGGTTCAATTATATGTGGGAAAAAAAACATGTCACCAACCTGCACAACTTCCCCCGACAATTCCTTCACAGATGAATTTACTAACGAAGCGACGACGTCGAAGATGAAAGGCGAAGTTGTCATTACGCAGTTTCTCCATTCCACGCTTCTTTCTCCAGCCCTTGAAAACTTTTTTAACAGCTTTCCCAACCTAGTTTCGGCCGAATTAAATCATATAGTAAATGTCACAACATTTGAACGTATCCCAACATTTGAATCGTTCTAAATAAGAGGCATGAACTTTTGATAACCTTTGTAGTGTTAGGCTCGGATCAACCGCATTGAATATTTGCATTCATCGCTAACATTGTTGAATTTGCCATGTTAAATGCGATGAGCTGCCTGTTGAATGATGTTGAATTGTACTAACATTGTTGAATTTGCCAAGATAAATGCGATGGGCACCCTGTCGAATGATGGTGAATTGTGTTGAATGAAGTTTGAATGTCATCAAACATTTGTGCAACAAAGTTGTATTCAACAACTTTGGATAAAGCTGGACGCATTTGACTAAGGCCCCCAGGGGTACTCCCTATGATGGGGTACACGGGGAGGCTCCGCCCGAAAGGGGTCCCTTTTTCAGGCTTCCGGTATATAAAAGGGTAGGGATTTCACGAGCTGAGGTATATGAAAGGGTAGGGAAATCTGTCATTTTGGAATTTAATAGGGCCTTTAATTAAAATATTTCGAGTAGACGCACATTATGTTTGTATCATTTTAATTTATTAAACACTGCATGAAAACCTTTTTCCAAGGTTTTAAAAAAGAGATGCAGTGCTCTTAAGTAGGCATGTGAAAGGGGTACCATTTTTCAGTGGAAGGTATACGAAAGGGGTACCTTTTCTGTCTAAAATGGTATATAAAAGTCTAAGGGGTTGGACCTCTGGGCGAAGCTTCCCTGTTCAAAGATTTGTTGAGTGCCCCCCCCCCCCCATGGGCTAGGGCCTTACACCTTCATTAACACGTCATCAAAATAAGTTAACGTTGAAATGGCGTTTTCAAGTACTAGTGGTATCTCAACCATTAAGGACTCTCATCATAGAGTTGAAGTTTGTGAAAAATCTCTCACCCGGTTCTGGCTCGCTGTCCTTTTGTGGGGGGGAGGGGGGAGGAGGGAGGGACTGATATCACTCTTTCTATTTTGTTTCATGATAATTTAAGCTACTACCTATAAATAATCCTAAATGATTTTTTTAACAAGCGAAGACTGGGGCGATGTCTGGATCGTTTCTAAATTTAAAGGGAAAATTCAAAACAACTCTTAATACGTACCGGGGCTAAAACGTTCTTGCTGATCCACTTGCCAGCGGCGTCAAGGAAGTTTTTACAATTGTTCGCCGCTTCTTTGCATTTCAGATCTTTACAGTTATCGCACTTGAGTGACATCTTTCTCTTACAATCCTCTTTTGCATCGATAACAGATTGTCTTGCATCTCGTAATTCTTTCTCTGCCGCATCAAAAGCGGCTCTGACTGCTTTAGCGGCCTCGTCCAACGCCTGCGAAAGAGATGATGCATAAGAGAGAAACATAATAGCTATAGATCTAATGCCCATTTAGTTTACCGTATTTAGAAATTTTGGGCCACGTCACGTGGCCTCTGTGCACATACTTCCTCAGATTGATTTTCGTTTACGCTTCTTTGTAGTAAAGGGTTGTAAATGTGTTATAAAAAACAATTGTTAATGTCAGTGCTGTAAACAGTGTGAAATAAAGTTGAAAGTTCGAAAGTTTAATCAAACATGGACGCCACTGATTTTCATCAGCTGAAAACTAATGAACTTGCGAACTGAAACGGTAAGATAAGGTGGCAATGAGTGATCTTTAGGTCTCTCACTTTTCTCATACAAATCTCATAAATTTATAGAATCCATTATTTTTCAGCCTTCAAAATTAAAATACTCAAACTTTTCAGTCTTTAGGCTGAGTCACACAAATTTTCCAGGGAAGCATATTTCTAATGCTTATTATGGAATGTAAGTAATTAATTTCGCAATAAACCACGATAAACAGTGATTTCTCTCACCCGATACGATTGACCTCATGGTAAAAGTGAGTCAGTGAAAGCTATGGCGGCCATTGTACGATTGTAAGTACAATTTAAGGCACGCGCCCACCTTTAACTTGCCGCGGTGTAAGACAAACAGATTTAAAAACAGTTTTATTATGGCGTCATGCTCTCTGGTGAATGCAAAAAGTGAATAACTAGGTTTTTAATGCTATCATTATTAGCGATATAGTTTTTAGATATTATAATTATAATTATTAGTACTATTAAATTATATAATTATTATTATTATTAGATTTTAGATATTATAAATTTTAAATTTTGTAAAATGTGGAATACGCAATTCAGCTCTATGAGCTGCAAAGTATTTTTATAAAGTACCTATCTATCTATCTATCTATCTATCTATCTATCTATCTATCTATCTATCTATCTATCACTTCTATCACTTATTAAAGCGATGACGTATGATGTCAATGGTTGATACGGTCAGTCAGTCTTGTAGGGATGTTGGGATTACATCCGTTATAGTCTGTTCGAGGCGATCAGGTAGTGGCGCGAGAAACGAAAAATATCGAGAGCGTAGAAAAAACGAGAAAAGACTGGGGAGAGATGTTCTCTCGCTTCTCTCCCCCGTCTCTTTTCGCTTTTGTTTCCTTCGCTCTCCTTCGCGCGCCATCATCTGAACGCCTGGAATAGGCTACATCCGCTGCTTCAAGCCTCGACTGATCTGCCATCTTGTGACAAGACGTTTGGCATTTTTGTTCTTTTGCAGATTACGCTTTCCCTCATGAAAATCTTCAGTTTTCCTTCCGTTTGTACAAAAATTTTTCTCTAACAATTTTTTTTACCTCGTGACCTGACCTGTTTACTGCACTAATTTTATTGCTTATGCTGTCTTCATTTCTTTCCTTTTTGTAAGAATTAAGCCGCTGTGGTCGCTAACGTAAATAATAATCACATCAATTGCAGGCCTGAATTTTTTTTTCTTTCTAAAATATATATCAAGGATGATTAAACCAGTGAAAAGGAGATGTGATGTTATTTAAGAATCAGCAGTGAGATTGTTTTCAACCATAAGTCGAGTTTATGTTCCTTCCTGTTATCCTAAAAATATGTTATTGATGGCCTGGAGTATTGCTTTGGGTGAGCTCCGTTTGCTCGGGTAGCAATAAGTGACACATCCTTTATGGATGAATTTGGCCACTGGTGTGGCCGTTTATTTAGGCCGCGGGTGAGAACTAGGTTATCAGTATTCATTTATTTAAAGCTATGCACGAAGTGCGACGAATGGTAGCGACAATCTACGAAATATTCATGAACAGTCTCTTCAGTAAAACTTTCAGTTTTGAATCAATAATTGCACGTGCGTTAAATCGTGTGCCACGGATATCGTGAGACTTTTATTAAGCATTTTAAAACAAAAAATATATTGTCGAAGTCCGGCTTTTTTTACGTTCAAACGTTAATAGAAACCGTTTTAGAAGTTTCCAACAAAATAAAACAAAAACTAAAATAATACTCCTTTTAGCCAACATAGGGCTTCGGAAACACTTATAATCTTCAATCCAAATATTTACGAGCTCTAAATTGCAACGTATTGTTCTTTTCTGAACAGCGAACAATAGCTGCTAGAATTTGATTTCCATAATTAGCATAATCTCACCTTAAACATTCGTGTTTATTCGGTTAGCCTTCGGAAATCAAGAATACAGCGCGGAAGTAGAAATTCCTGAACTGACACAACAGGCAGATAAACTAGGTGTACTGTAGAGTGTCACAACAGAAGCAATTTTTTTAGACAGGCTTTTTAACAAAAGATTGAAGGCTTCAAATATAAACAAGGACGATTTTACTCATTTAAAAGCTTACAACTTTCAATGGAACTCGAAATCCTACAATCGGCTTCTGTTATGACACAATAGAGGTTTTAACTGATCAATGAGTGGTAAAATCAAGAAGTGTTGTGTTCTTCACGAGAAGAAAACTTGGACACGGAGTCTCGTTTTACAAAATCTTAACTTTGGGAGCTCATAGCATCGCAAAGAAGCGCAATCTATCAAACCAAACACCACCTTGTTGCCTTTCCACCATTCCCTAAGCTCTCTGTTAAGTTTCAATGGAATCGGCTTCCAAACGTTTGAGATATAAAGTTTTTTAACGTAAGACCTGCACCAAAATGTTGTCTTATAAATCTATTCATGAGCAGCTTCAGTGCAGCTTGTCACCCGCGGCCTTAAAACAATCATAGAAAGCTTTAGATATCCAAACGTACAAAGCATAATCCCAGCAAAGGTGAGGGCACACCCGCCATCCAGAGGCTGGAAAATGAGAAAACATGAGGGAGGGAGGGCGGGAAAATGATCTTCATTGGCTTGACTAGGCAAGAATCTTAACACCAGTGTCTCTCTCCAACCGACAGAAGGTAATTTGCTATCCTCACATGCTTTATAAAGACTGCACTGTTGTGTCCCCGGATGCAGCATGCCCGGATGCTGGTTACAGATTAAATGATTGCGTGACAGACACATAAAACAATTTATTCCTTCTTCGGAATAAATCTCATTTATGCACCAGTTAAAGCGTAGTCTTATGAATTGCGCATGCTCGTCAATCGCTCTCAGATCGATCACGTTTTGTGTTGGCCGCCATGATGGATTCTTCCGTAAGTGGAAATAACTTGCTTCAAATGTGCATCGAACTCTTATCGTTCAGGAAACATCTCAAGGCTGTAGCTGCAAGAGTTCATGCAGCACGAAGCGAAAGGGAAATGGCAACAGAGGATGCCCTCGCAAAGGCCAAAATTTGCTGTGCAGGGACAGTTGTGATTTCGTGCGATTCCTAAAAAGCACCGCGGAAATAACCGTCTGAATAATTTCAAACTTGACTATGCTTCAAGCTCGGAACGCAATCACTATAATTTTTCAACTGAGCTCCAAGTGTGAGAAATGTGCGGGCGCGAAGAGATCTTTGCTTTCGCCTCTCCCCTGTGCAGTGACGAGAATACTAATGATAGACTGTCAGAAGAAAAACAAAGATTAAAAGAAAACAACGCAATATGTAGACCGTTAGATCATCACGTAAAGAAAACCAAAACTTACCTTCTTCGATATTCAAGTAACAACAAATGTGCAGCGAACTCACTGTCGCTACAAGCTTCATATCCTGCCTCAAATTTTACTCGAAGCCACGACTGAAATATTCTGTCTTTCAGACAAATACGTTTGTGGGTTTTAAACCAATCCTTCTTGCACTTTTTAAGGTCAGAAATTGTCCTTTTGCGATCCGAGTTTCTTTGTATCCCACAATGGCCGCCTCCACTTGTAGACGCCATTTTGAATTTGGCGGATCAAACTTGAAAAATTCTGCCAGAAGATTTCAAGTTTTGAGCTTCAGCTTGGGCATGCGCGACTCATGATAATAATCCTTTAACGTGTTTTGTTCTGTTCTCTTTTCGCTTGATAAGAAAAAATGGCGTGTGGTTGTAAAAATAATTTTATTCTTGTATCAAGTGAAACTTGAGTAAAATTTTCACTACTCATAACGTATTTTAATACATGGTTTTCTATCCAAAGGGGAAATAAAAGTAATCCCAAAAGCCGAACATAGTTCACACAGCAGACCATTTTGCAGTCTCAAGGGGAGGGGCACACAACCATCACATCCCCCCCTGAATCTTACCGCGTTTATCCCACTCAAATCCACGGTGACTCTAACGTAAAACGAGGCTCCTGAAAATGATACAAAGTCATAAGAAGCCGACACAAATACTTCAGCTTTGATGAGGCCAAGGAAGTCTCCCTGGAGCAGCAACTCCATCCGGGTCATTGTAAGATTCAAGCGGCAGTAGGCTCCAATCCCCAGAAGATTCGTGTATCCCTCGATGTATGCCTGATTGAAAAAAGAAAGTACGTAAAAGGAGCTTTATTAACATGACCCTTTTTTATTAGTATCTTGATTGCTTTTCTCTTTCAAAAGAGTCTGATTATTGTTCGTCTCTTGAAAAGCAAGGGCAACTGTTTCCGGTTCTCCCAGACGTCTATAGCTCGTTTTCACATGACGTCACGGCGGCCATATTGGTGTACCAAAACAATGAAATAGCGGCCATGTTTGTGTACCAAGAAAATCCTGTAGGGATTGAAAACTTTTCTCATGTAAAAACCCTCTTTTGTTACAAGAAATTTGCATAGCTGCTGACCACGTGAGTGAAAACGATCTATTCTCGTTTTTATGAGATACAGAACATACAGATACGAAAACAATTATACCAACTGAAAACGATAATTCTCCAATAGAGCGTTTTCATATGACGTCACGGTTGCCATATTGGTGTCCCAAAAACAATGAAACGGCGGCCATATTGGTGTAACAAGCCAATCCTGTGGGAGTTGAAGTCCTTTCTTACGTAAATACTTCCTTTTGTTCCAATAGATTATTAGATTTACATAGTGCTAGTCACGTGAGTGAAAACGCTCTATAGAAGACCACCGAAGACGGAAAAAGGTAACCAACCCACCCAAACAAAAACTAACATGACGCGAAATAACCAGTCAAATTAACGAACTGAATAAAAAATTTTTCCAAATAGAGGAAGAGAAAAACAATAATATAAAAACACCCAACCAAACAAACTGAAAGCATTCTTATTCACAGAGAACATTAAAAACCCCAACCCAGTTCTCTTTATGAGACACAGCTGCAGCACGGTAGTTGTTGTTGCTGAACCTAAGCGAAGTGGCACACCTATCCCTGACCTGATATCATCAAGTCTCCATTTGTCTGTCTGTTGGGAAGTTGCCATACAGTGTAGTTAGAGATAATTTCAGTCAGCCAGTATCCCTCAAGCCAAGGGGCTTGAAGCGAATTTTTTTTTGAAAACAGGCTTACAAGTAAAAAAGAAAGAAGTGTTTTGTTTGAATGTGTATAGAAGACGTAACCGTACGAACAGTGTTTATTGACTGTGTCATCGAACGAGAATATTGGACTTTTGTCTTGGATTCTAAGTAACGTTTTATTACGCTGTTAACCACTTAGCACTAGCCTTCTTAGATAAATTAAATTATAAATACTACTTTTATCGTGAATACTGTTTAATGCAATTTTATATATACTGAATTCTAAATTAACTTTAACTTTATTATAATTTAATTACAGGTGTACCCCATTGGTATGTAGGCCATTTCTGGCCGGCCAGTAGATTTAATACTGCGTCAATTCCTTCCTTCCTTTCTTCTTTCCTTCGTTCCTTCCAGAGTTTACGCGCACGTCACTGTCAAATTATAGTTTGTCTTACACACAGTTCTCCTAGAATACTTCATTTTAGGAATATAAACTGGCCAGTCACATACGGGTTTCTTTGTATGCAACTCAACTCCCATGATTTATAGCAGCCAAACGTTTCGTAGAGGGAACTGAGATTAACCATATTAGCCCCAGTATCAAGATGCATTTTCTCCACACTGGCCTGGATGTATTTCTTGCGGGCCAAAGTTGGAACAATTTGTTAAAACATCAACTATTATTACATTTAACAATTAGTCTACGAGGGCGCGCTGGATATCAAGTGATAGATAACCAACGAGGCGCGTAGCGCCGAGTTGGTTATAATCATTTGATATCCTGCGAGCCCGAGTAGAATAATTGTTTTATTAAAAACTTAACCACTATTAAAAAAAAATTCAAGAAAGAATGGGAAAAAATGAGAAAAGAGATAAAAAGGGAACTAGAATCGCTCACATGACTGAACGAAAAAGGCGCCAAAACCTTGCGAAGTGTTGCAGCGTTTCATTGCAAAGCTGAATGAGTCAATGTGAACAAAGTAGCACAAGTTTTGGAAGAAATCCTCTAATTATTGGCCCTGAAATATGGTAAATGTTTGGTTTTTCCTGAAACATTGTTGTAATCATCGTTCAAAGCGGATTGAAGCCGTACAATTTCACCATATTAGCTGCTGGAGTTGAAACGGAACAACTTTGTTGTAATCTGTTCGCACAACGCGGAGCCATCATGTGCGAGTTTGATCGAACTGAAGACAGAACTAATTTGAACTTGAAGAGGTAATTTCTATGCAGCTCAGAAGCAAGATTACTGTTGCGAGGAACATTAGAATTCACCGTTATAGTTTGTTAAACGCAAAGCAGAAAATGTAGTGGTTCTCGGTTTAGAGGTTGCGGACGGAATGGTAAATTCAAACAACTGGAAAAGCGATTCAACTCTGTTTACATGGCATCCGATTTCTACCTGAGCATTTGGGCCTGTTGGAACACAGAGATGCAACGAGTGCAGGTAAACCAATGTCAATTTTGCGTGTTAAAGCCGAAAAAAAAACAACTCACCCTTCGTTCCTTCTTGGTAGTTTGCAGCTGTAGTTTGTTTAGTAAGCTTACTTGTTTAGACTGCTTCATGATTTTCGCACCGGCCGACTCGCCATGAATGTGTGATAGTTTTTATTAAATGCTTCTGCCCATTTCACTGTGTTTTATTTTATGTCTTGTCTTGATATTTTGAAGTGGAAAGCCTTCCTGATAAAACCTACCGTTTGTTCAATTTTAATGACCGACGTGACGATCGAAGAAAGAAGTTAATTGTAAACACAACGCTTAATGCTTAAGTTAAATTCATATTTCTGCACAGTTTCTTGAAACAATTTTGACTTGTGTTAGACGACGCTGTTGGAATTTCTGCTTAGTTTAAATTCCCTGTCAAGTGATGTTTCTCGTCCATTTTTCTCGCCGGGTTGCCCGCGAAGAAAAAACTTTCAGCTCACTTTGTCATTTTGTTGTTGAATGCTCATTGACCATATTTGGTCGCAGCACGTATATGAGCTGATAGCCAATCAAAATGCTAGAAATCCAATATACCTAGTCCAGTTTTTAATATTATTTATTAGTGTTCATTAGTGTCCATTTCTGGTCCCTCAACTGACCTCAATGAAAGGAGGAGTCTGCCGAGCATCAACATAGAACCACGGTCCTAAGCTGGAGTCTGACGGGCTTCGTACGATTTTTGCAAGGCCTAAAATGTCCACTGGATCGGGCTTCAAGTCCACAAAAATTGCCTGATAAAATACCAAACATTTTAAGTTTAGATAGATACTTAAAACGATGGAACTACTTGTATATATTTACTCCACTTAAAAAGGCGAAGTAATCGTTCAAGGAAGATCTCCATTCTGGATCATTGTTTGATTCTCACCGTCTCTGATAACTTGACATGCGCATAAATTTCCCATCCTAGAATGTTGACTGTTCCTTTGATCATGAAGCCCTTGTAGATGTAGGGACCGCCAGCAATTCTGAGATCAAAGTCGTCCGTAGCATACGAACCCTGCAAAGATTTAAGGGTCAGTGCAATCTGCCTTGCGGATACCTCTGAAATAAGGAGTTCTCTTTACCCTTTTTGCCCACACAGTCAAACCTGGAATCGTGTGGTGGTGTTTCTTACTTTTGACATTGTGGACGATATCCTTTGTTGTGACCCGATTTTAATGAAAGCTACAGAACAGTATCTTTCTGTGGTACCCTTTAAGCCCCGGCTAACCAATCAAACATTCTCGTCTAATATCGTGTTGAAAGAACATGTTTTACTGTTTAGCCGCCTCTTTCGACTTTGTATTTTAATGGATTCCATGTTTGATTTATGCTAAAAGATCAAACATTTTCGTCCAACATCATGTTTGTCACACGAAACGTTCGGTGGCTAAACGGGCAAACAATGTTTGACCAAACATCGGACAATGAACAACCATTCCAGTGCATAGTTAACAGAGGCGGCTAAACGATCAAAAATGTTTGTCCAACACGATGTTGGACGAAAATGTTTGAAGCCGGGGCTTCAAATCAGACAATTTCACCCAACATTTGCTTTACGAAGAATATTTCATCGTTTAGCCACCTCTGCCAACAAGGCTTGCACGAGCGGGAAAAGCAACCAATCAGAAACTATTCACGTCGTAATTTTCAGTGTTAACACGCACAAAATGTTATGTGGGCTCACTTTGTCCGATGTATGGTCAAAGATTATTGCCCAGTTAGCCACCGAACGGTCTGTTTGACAAACACCACGTTGGACTGAAATGTTTGATCGTTTAGCCGGGGCTTTATTGCGCTGAACAAGGCGGTTATAACTTCTGATTTTAATTTGTGGCTGAAATCCTAAGGTGTGAGTACAGTGAACAGTGAGTCAAATGAAAGGTACAGAGTAGAACTTTCCTGTTGTGCTGTTTCTTATGCTGACTAGGTGGTTCTAAGTTTCGAGTCTGTGAATGAAATACTAAAGTGTGACCAATCAAATGAAAGTTACAGAGCAGAATTTTTAATGGATGTTGTATGGTTTTCAATGTTTTTTAAAATGAAATCTTGGATCAGTATTTTTTCAGTCTTAATTTTCAGATATGGAAGCCATTAATACATAATATAAAATGATAAATATGGTTAACCCTAAACAAAACGATCTATCCAAAACAGATCAAAGATAAAAAAAGACCACAATCCACAAAACTTCCAAGAGGACATGCAGACGTCAGTGATAAGTAAAACAAAACAGCACATACAAAAAGCAGAACCAATCTTACCAAAGGAGTAAAACTGCTTCCCTTTTTGCTAAAAGTCGCTGAGCGAACGTTCCAAAACGAAAAAACACTTTAATAAAAAAGAAAAACTCCGGACCTTAAAATCTGCAAAACCGAAAGCCTCTTTTGTGTTAAGGGGAAGGGGACATGGGGGTTTAAACTTCCCGCTTCCCGTACCCTTTAATCCTGCTTCCCGTACCCTTTAATCCCGGTTCCCGTGCCCTTTAATCCCGCTTCCCGTACCCGTTTAATCCCGGTTCCCGCCTCTTTGCAATTTTTGATTGCGAAATATTGCATGTTTTTTTTTTCCCGCCACCTTGGGAATCCCGCTTCCCGCCCCCTCTAGTCCCGCCTCCCTTATACCTACTACCCCATTTTCTCCCGGTCTCCTGCCGGCCTGTCCTCCTCCACTGTTAAAGGGGTAAATGATGTAGATTTCTACGTTTTGGGTCAAAACCGTTCTGAATTAAAAGTAACCACTTTTAGTCTTAACGAAATGTTCCTACAACACCAAGAGAAAGTTATCAAGTGAATTTTCATAAAGCTTGAACAAACCGTAACAATCTTTATCGATTTTGTAAAGAGCAATCCATTCCATCCTAGAGATCTGTAGGCGAAGACAATTATTTGTAGCTTCACAAAACTAGTGTAATAATTTTTAAACAAAACCATTATCATTTGATTCCATTTTTAATGTAATAAAAATTCGTGACATATCACTAAATGGCAAATACCAAGCTTACCTCAACACCTTCTGGGAAGCCCGAGGCTGCTATGGGAGGTGGAAGTTCGAACGTGGCCCCAAACAGTCTGAAGATCTTTCCAAGAGTGAGAGCCGTGATTGATGCATAGAAGAACTGTGGCTCTCCAACACCGACATATCCACTTCCTCCGAAACAATGGCCCTGTGTGACACACAATAAAACTTAAACAATTTGTGCCAACGTATTTTGACTTTGTCTACCTTCTCGATGACCATATCTAATGTCACGGTTTCTATTTTGAACCTAACAAACGTCAATCTGTTTCAGTTGGAAATAGGACAAGTACGAATTAATGTTACCCTTTGTAATTATTTCTGTTTTGTAATACGAGGTGTTAGTGTTTAAAACAGTGACAGTACATGCAGGTGATCATTTCTACTCGTCAACATCATTCCCTTTACTTTCAATCGATGTTTAGAAAGAAAAAATAAAAGATGCTTAAAGAACCGGGAGCCAATGCCAAATTGACAGAGATAATTGACAGACCTTTCCTTCAATCTATTAATAAACTACTAATTAAGAAAAATCAAATCCTAACAATGCTTCTTATTCTCACGTCGTTATTAAAGTCTGCTGGTATGAGACAGTCGTATCCAAATTCCACTCGCATTCCAAACTGAACACCAGTGATTGGTATAGGCGCTCCAACCTTGTAAGTCAACCTGTCAATCAAAG
Source organism: Siderastrea radians (assembly GCA_964017195.1). Lineage (NCBI taxonomy): Eukaryota > Metazoa > Cnidaria > Anthozoa > Scleractinia > Rhizangiidae > Siderastrea > Siderastrea radians. The sequence continues at coordinate 47,053,374 of OZ024890.1, read as the reverse complement.
CCAGGCAATGCATAAGCCACGGAAATATACGTATCGCGCGTTGACGTTTACGATGATCATTGTAAAAATTTGCTATATGGAAATTACTCCGTCAAAAAAGTTCAAGAAGGTAGTTGTCGTTTCAGGTTTCAAGAGAAAAATATGAGAAAACGTTGAGTAAAGCGTATTTTCTAGCTGCGTCACTATTGTCCCGCCATAAAGCTTTACCCTTTAAGGACCCAAAGTGGGGATCCCTGGAGCCCTGGAGTCCCCAAATTTTCACCGTGGACCCCGGAGCCCGAATTTTTGTTCTGCTTGGAGCCTGGACAAAAATGCTGATTTTGGCTAATGGAACGTTGGAATGAAGCGATGGCGCCCGGTGCCCCACATTTTCCGTCTTGGGCCCCCTTAAGCCCTTCGGGATCCTGATTCGTTGGCCCAGCCATTATGCGCAAAGTACACCAGCAAGATGTAGGTAACTAGCTATTCACGAACACTGTTTTATAGGCAGACAACGTAAGTACCCATCGCAGATTTTTTTTTTCAGCAGAGGTGCGATAATCAATAATCAGTATAACAAGAACCAACAAGTTCTTGTAAAACACATTGCTGAACATTTAGAGCAGTTTTCAATCGAGCGTCGTAAAACTAAAACCAAGTTATTACTGTCCAATTACAATAGACGCAAACAAAACAACGAACCAATCACTTCTGATTGGTCGAGCAAGTGGCGCGCGATTTCTTAACCAATTACGGAGCGAAGTAAAACAACGCTAAAGCAAACGCAAATGACTTTCCACACTCAGTTGAAAACTGTTCTAAACGAACATATAAGCTGTTTAATTCTCATGACGTAGTGCTTAACTAGAGCTTAAAAGTTAGATGTTTTATGCAAGGAAAAAGGAGCATAAAATTGACGACTTCATAACGTAGTAGTTATATTTGCGTCAAGAATAATCAAAATAATAAATGATTCGACCATAACGTGGAAACGCTGTTCGTGATTCCTCTCCACCTCCGAGTAGATAGCCCCGCAATATGCTAATCACGCGGTCCCCGCTCCTCCACTAAAATGGGACGGTACGTGTAGTTATGGTTACTGCCATTTTCGGTATATGTGTTCTTCCTTCATAGGAATCAACGTCTTACCCAACAAAAATGTTTCCCATAGACAGCCATGGGATCCAGTATGCCTTCCTCCACATTCCTCGCATACCCAGCTGTCCTTTGACTACCTGTTCTGTGAAGTCATACTCCAATACACCAAAGAGATACAGATCATTGCCTGGTGCTATGATGCCGTCTCGTTCGATTTCTCCGTTAACAGGGACTAGGATGTCCGCCCGGAAGCCCAGCTTGGTATGCGTTGAAGTTGCGTTGAATTCCACCTAAAAACGAATGAAGCATAAAACTTCAACTAAATGAATGGGCCTCAGTAGATTATTTAGTGTGAACGTCTGGGTGACAGTATATCCTCAAAATAACTTTTGTTGGTTACAATGACTGAACTTTTGACAGACTGAGTGAAAGTGATTTTCAGAGACCAGTAGTCAGTTGATGGGATTAACATCTGCGGTTATTGACCTGTTCGATTAGTTTAGCCGTAATGTTATTGGTGCCTTGCATGAGTTTGTGAGTTTTGACCCGTCTATTGCTAGTTTTCATGTGACGTCATCACATTTCTAAAACAAAAACTAACGCCACCACAAAGCTGCTGTTTTAATATGAGAGTTAAATCTTCAAGGAAAGTTTTATGTCGACATGTTGCTTCGTTTTACAAATAAATAAGTTGGAAATTTAATTCGTGGTAGCTCAAAACACAGGAAGGACGGCGCTTACTAATAGAAAGGGTATGTTTGCAAAGGTTATGACAATAGGGAAAAAGTAGATCTTAGCAAAGGTCTTATTGGTCTCAGGTCGCAATGAACCCAACTCGACTTACTACGCGAATTCCCATGCATACAACCATTTCAATTAACGTCGTCGGATTTCAAAGCCTCGAGCTTACGCGACGAGGCCGATAGGTAGCATGGGGAGCTGAAAATCGTTTGTGATTCGGCTATAATTTCACAGTTGTCCATGCCACGGGAGGAGTGAAAGTACGATAAACGCTTGCCTGTGTGATTTATTTTGTGTAGGGGTGAGCAATAGCTACATTTGATAAAGTTATCAATAAATTACCCATAGAACCTTGCGGTCTTGATCGCGTAGGTTTCCCGACAACGTTAATTGAAATAGCTGTATAAAGCTTGTTTTCCTTTTTTTTATTTCCGAGCCGAAGTATTGGTTTTTTGCAGCAGAATATTTTGATTTCCGACCAGCTTGTCTGAGTCAATTCGAATACGAGACAAACGTTTACTGACACTGGGAAGCAAGTGGGTTTTGAAATAGCGAGCTGAATTTAAACATTTTTGTACTGTTCGAAGGCAAAGCAAACGAATTTTGACATCCCGTAATTACTCGGCTTTAAGCTTAGGCTATGTCTACACTATAACGGATAGCTTTTGGGCCGGCATGAAAACGATTTCGGATAGGGCTTTTGTTTACACATGAAATGCTGATTTCGGGGCGGTTTCTGTCACGGAGCGAAGCTGCGCAGCGTTGATCTTGATAGTGAATCGTCACCTATCGGATAGGTTCCTGTGCCACGCTTTGTGGCAGTGTAAACAGGTATCCGAACCATAGCGGAAGTGAATGGGTAGGAGCAAGGATTGGAACCCACTGAAACGGAAGTAAATATTCAGGAGTGAGGATTGGAACTTAGTGCAAAGATGGCGGCCTTACTTTTACACAGGGCATTTCTCTGGATTTCTACTATCTCAAGCGCTTTTCTGAATTTGCAGTTCTGTATTATGAGTTTAATGGCGTTAAATCACTGGAAAAGACGACGACAAAAAAATACAGCTTTTACTGAGGCTGAAAGAAATGACGAAGAGGTGGAAGGTGATTAGGGTGGGACCGTATAGTGGTGTAAAACCCATTGGTTGTCACGATAAATTTCACCATATTGTGAAACAAAACGTCATCGGCTCAGCGCATTGCGTGCCTACGTCGCAACTTTGGTGGTTTATTTTGTGACGATGGTGGAATTTATGTGTTGCAAACGTCAAACGCTATGTCGACTGGAGTTTCGGTTCGTAGTCGATTTAACTTTGCGGGATTGGATGAGGGGAAGAGACCTGATAACAGAGAGCCCGTGATCCTCCAGGTTGGGGATGGGGGTCAGTCAATGTGCTCCCCCGTAGAAACTCCCGTCATTACAATTTTCTTTACAAGATCCCACCAACAAACTAACAAGGCAATGCTCCAGCGAACGTTGGACGTAAGTCACATGCATGGCTTAAACTGGCTTAAGTATTCACTCGGTTGTACCTGCAGAAAGTAAAAATATATACATCAGAACTCACCTCAACGTATAGCTCAAGCTTGTAGAAATACAGTCCATCCCAGAGACGAATATTGGAGAACCCGGTCGCGACTTTGATCTTCTGCCATTGAAACTGTCCAGTGATATACCACTTCACTGTTGGCCCCAGAATCATCTTTACAATTTCGCAGAATTTGTTGTTTTGACAGTCCTTTGGTAGAACAAGTTGTGCTGCAGCGAAGATTCCTTCAGGGAAAAGTAACGCTCGTTTAGTGAACTGATAATATAGCAGATGACATGATCAGTATTAGTTTAAGTAAGAAAGTTTATTTTTCGATGTATCGATGGACTTTTAGATTGAAATATTTGCTTGTTGCATTTTAATACTGTGGTAGCATCGTCTTTCCAGAGTTTAATGTCTATAAACGTTTTGTTCATTGGAGTTACGAAAGTAACGGCCACCCGGAAATTACGTCAGTTTTGGAACATTTCGAGTAATCCCCGAAAGAATCCATCTCACGGAGTAACGACCCCTGAAAGTCGGCAAACTAGAAATAGTCTAAACGAGAATACTGCAAAGACTACTACAAAGTGAAGTAAACGTGAGTTACTCGAAGCTAAAAAAGGGTATTTATTCCAGGAAGTTAGTGATTCCAGTCATTTGATAGGGAGTATTACTTCGAACATCACCGACAGCAGTAACTAGAACGGGAACGTTTTCTTACGGTATCAAGGTTTGTAAAAGTTTATTAACGGGCAAAGACGGTATTACAAAGCTTTTGGTAGGTACTATACCTCACGGTGAAGGTTTTTGATGAGGATTTCAAAGGAAAAAACTGCTATTGACTGGTTTGTGACATTCCCAGACGAAACGTCGTTGCACAAAGCCTGGATAACGTGGGGATAACTCGCAACCTGAAAACTCACTATCCAGTCTGTTGCCATGGTAAAAAGTTGGTCTTCGCCCGACCATTCCAGATTGAATGTGAAAGTTGTGGATTGCGACAAGTGGAAGAGCAGGAGGAAAGTAAAGCCAAATATACCTCTAAAAGTGAGAAGTTTTCTTTGAGATAATATATATTGAAGACATGACAGGAACCGACTCGTCGAAAAATTTACGTAAACCGAGTACGATTAGCACACCTTACACGCATGCATTAGTCGTTTAAACTCATAAATAAAACATGACCTGTACCCAAATCTTTTTAAACGACTGTACCTTTAGTTTCGTTTTTGACTCCTTTATAAAAATGCTTACTGACAAAGGTTCAAGAGTCGAATGCCTGAGTTTATAACAGCGCCGATAGAGGCGCTGTTATAAGATGACGTCCATTTTTGCTGTGATTACTGTCTGTGAAGCGCCATCAACCGCATGTGATAATCATAAAGTACAGTTGACTCCCGATAGCTCGAACTTTCAAAGGAAATCGAGAAAAGGCTTGAGGAGATGACATAAAAAGTGCAGAATTGTAGTAATCTGAGAAAGCAGTCACGCAGTGCCACGTCATTTCGAAACGTCGGCTAAACCTCTAACACTAGAAGGCAAAAAATATACCGAATCAAATTTAACTTGATTAACCCTTCCTAATTCTCTTCGGCTTACTCGCGAATGCAAAACAGTAGTTTCTCTCAAAGGTTGCTTCCGACAGTGCTATAGTTGTAGTCTGAATTCTAATACATTACACAAGCGTGTTTTGATACACGCTTTACTTGATAACACAGTTGACAAATAAGATTCAAGTTAACGAGGGTAAAATTAGTAAGAAAATGACCCGAAGGGAAAATGGATTTACTTTGAGCTCCAACTTGAAAATTTTCCAGTTCTTCCGGGCGTCTTATATAAAATCGGTAAAAACTGATTGTGGCTTGTACCTCCTTTGAAAATTCCCTTGATGTCATCCTGTCGGTGTTCAGTAATTTGACTACCCCACCCTCCCCCCCCCCCAAAAAAGGAAAATCACCACTACAGTTCCTCTTTGCCCCTTTAACCCTTACACTCCCAGAGTCAGTTACGGAGACATTAAGGTGGTTCTAACTTTTGAGTCTGTGGATGATTTCCTATGGTGTGACCATTCAAATGAAACCAGTACTCTTACCTGGTACTATTTATATTTAAGATGGAATCCATCAGGAAATTGAGTAATCAGTGGACAAAAATCTTGTACCAGAATAATTTGAAGTATATCGCATTCTTTTTTACATTTTTTGAGAGCTATGGATGTAATTTGTTATCTGTAATAACCCCAAAGACAATTTCTTACGAGAGCCCGTGAAATTCAAATTCAAATTTCACAGGAATTGTGTAAACACAGGTAAAATAGATAAATTTTTATGCGTAAGATTTCCTTTTGTGAAATTTGAAATTCATTTTCTCGGGCTCCCATAAGAAATTGTCTTTGGGGTTACTACAGAAAACAAATTACATCCATAGCTCTCAAAAAATGTAAAAAAGAATGCGATATGCCTTAAATTATTCTGGTACAAGATTTTTGTCCACTGAAAATTACAATTACTCAGTTTCCTAATGGATTCCGTCTTAAGTATTTTACAAAATGAAATTTGGGATTCATCTTGAATTTTGATGTTAGGCACTCTTGGGAGTGAACGGGTTAAGCACCAGTTATAATATGCATATCCTCCTCACTGTTCTCCATAAATTTCTTATGGTATTACTCAGGAGAATTTGATTACATATCAAGACATTTTGTCCTTGGTGATCATTTTCTTTATTCCCACCACCTACATGTTTAAATAAGTAGTGATATTGTAAGGAGAAATTAGATGCTTCTTACTCACCGTCAGGAACCTGGGTTGTAACTACGCTGTGGAGAGGTTCTTTAGCAAACTTTGTCTCTTCATCGGTGTAGACTGGCTGGAATCCAGCTATTTCAGGTGCTACAAAACTGATACCAATCTATTTAAGACACAGTGATACAGTGTTGGGAAGAAACAGAAACTTCACACAAGTTGAAAGCAAAACAAACGTTTTCAGCTTGTGGGGTCGTGTACGTGATACAAGTGTCAGACAAACAACTAACTGGAGGCTGGTCAGTTGGTTTTTTACAAATCGTCGTCGTTGAATAGGGGACTGTAAAGGCGTACAAACCCAGGGAGGGGTAGGGCGGAGGATCTGCATGAATACGAAACCTTAAGATTACAAATACGGCGCTCTAAATAGCAAAATGAAAAACTAAAGCAAACGATGATTATTGCACAGACACTTGATTTTTCTTTGTTGATGTCACAAAAAAGCAACCATTCTAAACGGTTAGGAATAACTAAACAGCAGCTGATAGTTTCACAGTAAATTTCTTCTCCAAAGTTTTTTTGTGGATAGCCACACTTAAAGAAAGGTGTTGCGCGAAAATAATCTAAACAGATTTGAATTAATCGCTTTTCGCTAACCTCATTCAAAGGCAACTCTAATCACATAAACCGGAAAAATCGCGAGCATGGAGGATGCCATTTCACCTTAACTGATTGTTTGTTGATCGACCACCGAGGTCAATCATATGACAATAACGAAAAAGACAGGAGAATATGGATGTGAACATGACTGGTCTAAAACGAGCCTCGCCTTGTTCGATCATCTAATAAGTATCTACGTAGTAAAAGAATGCTAACATTTTAATTTCTGGTATAGGCCCGGTTCGAATGCCGTACCTGATACATTTTGGCACCTGTGTGCCTTTCGCTGCAAAATCTGCGGTAGATTGGGATTCTAATTCATCTCTGCCGAAATGTCGATTCAGACGTCGTTCTACTGACGTGCCACTTGGTACCGCGCCCGAACCTGGCCTTAGGAGTCCGAAAAATAGGAGCAAAGACAGAACTACACTTCTGTTGTTTATTACCTCCAAATTCAATCCAATGACATCCAGAAAGTCCACTCCAATTCCGGACAATTTCTCGGCCAATGCACCATACGATTCTGAATCGAACGCGAAACCAACAGCAAATTGCGGTCGTCCAAATCTGATTCCCGTCAATATCTCAACGTGGACAGGAACATCTACTATTTTAAACGTTCCTGTAATACGGTAAAGGCCGTTCTTTTCTAGTTTCTTGAGTAATTCTACAGGCTTCAGTGTGAAGTCCCACAGCCCGGCTCCCCTACGAAGAGGAAAAAGACATAGAAATCCGATCTAGAATGTGAAGATTGATTCCTGCCCCTCGTGTGCTGTTAAAGACCTTTCAAGAACAACGGAGTTCAAAACTGGAAAAAATCCCCCCCCCCCAAAAAAAATTGGAAATTTATTTTCCCTCGTTATGAAAGTTTGAGGTTACATTTTCCCACACTGAGAAAAGTCGTGTTCAGTTTTTTATCACATCAGTTGAGTGGTAGGTTCGGGTTTGGAACTTAAAGGTTTAAATTAAACCTTTGAAAAATGGCATGACACTGAAGGAAAAATGAAATACTGAGAAGGGAAAAGGGAGCACATATTGTCAGTACCAGACAAAATAAAAACGGATTGCATTGAGCTAAACTTGAGACAGCAAAGTTCACATAAACCAAGCCCAAATAATTGACTCAATAGCAAAAAATAAAATACAAACTGTACATTTGATGCTCAAATACCGTACAATCTCGCTTATAAGCCCTGGAATTTTACAAGTTGGGCAAATGGTAAGCAAATTTCCGCATTGGGAAAATTCCGTTCGGGACTGGCGCTTACCATTTGCAGAAATCCCTACCATTTACCGAAAAATTTGCACTACGGCGACGGCAAAACAAAAGCTTTGGTTAACAAAACAACGACTCTGCACGTGCGTTAGTTTTGGTATATTTCTTTGGCGTTCTGTGCAAAACTACAACGTGAAATGACCAAATTCAACGTTTTGTGTAGAACGCAAACCACACGACGGTGAATTTTCGTTTTTATAATAATAATAATAATAATAATAATAATAATAATAATAACAATATAATCTCATATAACTTGTACTACTTTCAATGTTATCTACATGATTCAATGTCGCCTATGTAATTTACAATACATTGGGGAAACTAGACGTCGCCTCAAAGACCGTTTCAATGGACATAGACGACCAGTACTCAACCATACTTCTAATTATATCCATACAGCGGTTTCAGAACACTTTGTTAGCAATAACCACTCCGACACCCATATGCTACTTATTCCTATCGAAAAACTTAAAATGAACGCGTTTCCTTCAGGAAGGCACGTGAGGCTCACATTATTGACAAGGCTAAGACTCTTGAGCCTCTAGGCATTTTGTTTTGTTTTTTTTCTATCATTTCTAAGCAACGCCATACCACGTCATATATGTAACTTCCGGTCATTGTTTTACTATATACATATATATATATTATTTCTGTAAACTCGTGATTTGCCTCAATAAAACCTGATGAAGACTGGTATTGGCCAATCGAAATATTGTAACCTACGTCTTTTCACGTTGTTTGATCAGTCTCTGCAGTAGTCATTTTGACAATCATTTATATTTTTATCAATTTGGACTGATCACGATCTTTCTGATCCGACGTTGTGCAAGATTGATCGTACACGGGTTTTGCAGTGGTTTTACACCTTAACTTCTTAAGGCCGCTGGTGACAAGCTGCTCATGAATAAATTTATAAGGCAAACGTTTGGTGGAGGTCTTATGCTAAAAAACGTTCTATCTTGAACGTTTGGGAGCCGATTCCGTTTAAACTTAACAGAGAGCTTGGACAATGGTGGAAGTGCAACAAGGTTGCTTTTGGTTTGATAGATTGCGCTTCTTTGCGATACTTTGAGCTCACAAAGTTAAGATTTTGTAAAGCACGACTCCGTGTCCAAGTTTTCTCCTCGTGGAGAGGACAACACTTCTTGATTTTACCACTCATTGATCAGTTAAATCCTCTATTGCGTCACAACAAAAGCCGATTTTGTGATTTCAAGTTCCACTGAAAGTTATAAGCCTTTAAATCAATAAAATCGTCCTTCTTTAAATTTGAAGCCTTTAAAATTCTGTTAAAAAGCCTGTTTTAAAAAAGTGCTTCTGTTGTGACAACCTACAACACACCTATTTTACCTCTCTGTTGTGTCAGTTCAGGAAATTATATATCTGCGCTGTATTCTTGGACACAAAATTGGTGGTTTTATGGCTTCCGAAGGCTTACCGAATAAACACGAATGTTTAGGTAAGATTATGCTAATTATGGAAATTAAATTCTAGCAGCTATTGTTCACTGTCCAGAAAAGAACAATACGTTGCAATTTAGAGATCGCGAATATTTGGATTGAATAATATAAGCGTTTCCGAAGCTCTATGTTAGCTATAAGAAGTATTATTTTAGTTTTTGCTTTGTTTTTTGGAAAACCTCTCAAAAGTTTCTATTAACGTTTGAACGTAAAAAAAAAGCTGGACTTGACAATATTTTTTGTTTAAAAATGCTTAAAAGTCACGACTCCGTAGCACACGATTTAACGCACGTGCAATTATTGATTCCGAAACTGACAGTTTTACTCAAGAGCCTCTTCATGAATATTTCGCGCAATGTCGCTATCATTCGTCGCACTTCGTGCATACGCTTTAAATAAATAAATGCTGATGACTTAGTTTCTCACCCGCTGCCTTAATATAATAGTGACAACTTGTCAAGTGATCTAACACCCTGTAAAGACAGGGCGCTAATTGGGGACACAGCTATTTTCTAATTAATTTTCTTAATAAGTTCTTCCTGAACTGATACGCCGTCCTTACAAATTCAGCTCCTGGATAATTCGACTGCATTAGACAGGTTAAACGAGTCGGAAGAATCGCCAAGAAGTTTCAAAGATTGTGAAGTCATTTTAAAAGTGACGTTTTCCTTCCCGTTAAGCTCCCTAATTAAGAGGCTGTCTCCCTAAGAGTGTTCCACCCGATCTCGGACTCAAAAATAGATTTCCTTCAAATTTCTACCACAAATAGTACTACAGTAAAAACCCGCATAAAAGAACACGTGTTTTGGGGGTTCAGGCTGATTTTGTTCTTATATATCGGGTGTTTTCTGCAAAATCAGCCTGAAAATGTTCTTGAGGTGTTCTTAAAATTGTTTCTAAAAATTAAATACTGCATAGACTACCAACAGTTGAAATCAATGTGCAAGCACAGCATGTTGTGTCTGCAGCAAATAAAGAATGTGATTGACAGAAGGTAACAGTCATTTAGCTACATAAATTAGCCAAGTCTAAAAACAATTGCTAAATGTACCCTGGAAATTCCCATACCTGCTGTGAAACTCTATGTGTGCAATGGTCTAGCACATATATTGATCTACTTAGTACTTAGTACTGTACCCTAGTAGGTTATTCTAATCTAACTGGCAGCCAATTTTTTTTTATATAAGAACAATTTTCATTTTTCAGGCTGAATGTGTTCTTATGTATACGGTACTTTTTTGACCAAATTTCAGCCTGAGTGTTCTTAATCCACTTGTTCTTTTATGCGGGTTTTTACTGTATCTATCCCTACTACTAAAATGTAATTGAAATGACCCAAAAGTTTATTTTGCTCCGGTTTGAGGATTTGATTGTTACTATACCAGAGGTGAATGAAATTTGCCTATTTTGAGCGCCCTGGTACGGGCTTCTTTTAATTATCGTTAAAAAAGACTTCACACCATCAAAACCTTCAAATTTACACCCATTTGATAGCTTATTACTTGTTTTTACCGCTCCTGTGTCATTTGGACATTTTCCCGATCGAAACCGTCTGAGACTGAAAATGATAAATGAACTAATTTAATAAGTCACTCGAACTGGATGAAAACGTGCGTTTGAAACATGCCAAAATTCTCAGTTGAGGCACTTAGGCCAGACGTAAAAACCTGTTCTAGCATAGACTAAGCACTGTTTCCTAGATTATGCAATAAAACTTGCAGCAGAATGCGATTCTGAGAAATCGTGTCCAAGTTTAGTTAGCCATTTTTGCCAATGGTGTCTTGCGTGACATAGACTCCCATTCCAGTCGGAAGACTTGTTGTCTTATTATGGTCGCTTAATTTATCAACAATTCTACTTAAATGAAGGGAAATCTGATTACATTTCTACATACAATGGCCTGTTCTTTGCTATATCAACATCTATTCTTACGTTCCTTGACCTGAGAAATCACCTCATTTGACGCCTACCTTGTTATTTAAGTGGCGCTTCACCTAAAGACAGAAAGGGAAAACTCTTTTCGTCGAACGCTTTGGCGGTTCATAAAATGTGCAACGCACAGTCTTTTTGTCCATCACAAGATACGAAGACGACACAGTAGAGAAGGTACCGAGATCCAGTCGTTATATTTCTGGAGAACAACCGATGAATTAAATGTTTCACGACTTGTGTTGTAAAATATAAACAGGCACGTAAAAGACGCATTTCCGGACTGCGCACAACGGACTTCGGATTATGGAATACAAACTTGGAACATGGGACTGAGTGTATAGCGGACTAGGGTAAATATTACTCTGTTACAATCGATTTCACTCAACGTTTTCAATCTGTGAACTTAGCAACGTCATTCCGCCAGTTTGGAATTGATACGAGAATGGAAAAAAGTGTGAGCTCTGGTCTTCAAAACGTTTCTGGAAAATCGAATAATTTCGGAGATCAGTGGTCTCAAGCAGTATAAACTTTGTGGTTCTCAGGGTACAAGCGTTATGCTTTTCGAGTCAATTCGTCCGGCAGTATTAGTACGAATTATTTAAGCTAGCGAGAATTTTATATTGTGGAACCGAGTGAGTATATAAAAAGTATATTCGAACTCAAAGTCCATATTGAGTGGTCCGCAAGCGAAGTCTCCGTCCGCCTCGAGGAATGAGTAAGCTGATGCAAAAAGCACAGACGCGAAACGTATCCCATATGACCGAAACTGCACAAGCGAAAACAGCCCGTGATTTCTTGCGAGCTGGTAGGGCGAAACGGACAAACTGGCAAACTGCAAACTAGGGAATAAGCTTGAAAATTAGGGAGGTTTGTTCGCGCACAAGCAAAGAGCCTTATTCGCTTGTCAGGCAACGACATTACACGACAACATCTCGAAGAAAAAAGGAAAGCTTTGATGAACACTGACCTAAATCATTGCCGCGTGTGGATAAATTATTAATATCATTCGGATATTGCGTCGCATTTGCGTCTGTTAAGACATACCCCCCCCCCCCTTCAGGGCCACTCCCTTGTAGACTTTAAAAGGAACGAGTCGCTAAATAAGTGATTCAGCCGTCATCAGTGATGACCTCTGTCTTCATTGGGGTCCCTTTTACTGGAGCTGGTTTCAGTCAGTCAAGAAAAGTAATTTCCTTTCTACTACGTACGGGGCTTAGAGTGTCGCAGGGTAGAACAGCTTAGGTGGTTTCCGGGACCTATTGGCTCCTCCCTGTGTGAGCTTCAGTCTACCCCGCCCTTCCTAAACTAAACAGTTTGCATGTCTAAAATGTGACTTTAGACCTTTTGTCGTACTACAACTTGAACTGCTGTAATGTTCGTTCGTTCGATCAACATGAACACATTAGAACATACATTCTGAAGGATGAGGGAGGGTGAACAAGGACAAAATTTAAACTATAAATTAATTTTGAATTCTGACCACAAGACCACGGCAAAGTTTGACATGGGAGAAAGGCTCACCCAGATCAAGTTCAAGCAAATAGCATACGTAATGCAAGAAAAGAAAGAATAGAAAGGCTGTTTGAAAGAGAAGAGTGGCTCACGAAGACCCAGATTACCAGCTTCTTTTCACGTTTAGCTTCACGACAGAACTCCCACGGCCAGGATGCTAGCACTGCATCAACGGATGCGACAGCTCGGCCAGAAGAAGATGAAAATTAAGATATTGAGACCATTAATTTTGGTATGAGACCGCTGTGCTTTGGTGGACGATATAAATGAAGACATTGGGCTCACAAATCCCATAGTTTTGACGCCTATGATTTTTGTGACTATTCATGATAAGGACGGAAAATGGGCGTATTCAGTGTCGCCATGCTAAAAACAATACTTCACCATTTTGAGGTTCTTTTTCGAGCAAAAGATCGAAATGCGGACCTGATTCGTTTGGTGAAAGACGTTGTTCACGAGTGTCGGTGTTGTAAAAAAAATGATGCTTAATTATGATCCTGGGACGTAGAAGGGGGAGGAGGCCGGCAGGCTATCAATTTCTTCAAAAGGATTTTTTGTCAGCACCTGCCGTTTTAAGTAGCCTCACGCATGTATCCGTTAGCCACATTATGGCAAAGTTTGATATAAAATGTAAGTTTTTCAACTTTTTTCGGTGAGAAAGTATAAGATATCGACAAACAACATATCTCATACTTTACGCGTCTAGCATGAAAAATTTTCAATGTCGACCGTTTATATATGATAATATCTACTTTCTACCTCATCTCGTAGAGCACATTAAGGCTATCTTCAAAAGGCGAAATATTTCCGAAACATTGTAACAAAACGAAATCCAAGAGTCCATCAACCCCATCCCGTGTATCACGATGGGGGAATGAGATTACTTGTACGTATGAGGGTTAACGCCGATAGACAGAAACAGCCTAGGGGAATGCGGCAAGCTGATGCTAAAAGCACAGACCCAAAACATATCCCATATTATAGAAACAACACAAGCGAAAACAGCCTGCTATTTCTTGCTGGTTGGGCGAAACGGACGGGCACAAATGGAATGAGCTTGAAAATTACAAGTAAGGACAAGGAAGGCTCGCGCACAAGCAAAGAGCCTATTTCGCGTGTCAGGCAGGGATCGATATTTCATAAAAAAAAATCTCGAAGAAAAAAAAGAAAAAGGTTTGGTGAATACTGATCTTAATTATTGACGTACGTGGATAAATTATGAACATCATTTGGATATTGCGTCGCATCTGCACCTACCAGGACATAACTTTACACCGCTCCCCCCCTTCCCCCCCACCCCTTTCATGGCCACTCCCTTATTGACTTTGAAAGGGGAAAGCCCTGGATGGGGAATTCAGTCGTTAAGACCTCTGTCTTCTCCATGGTTCCTTTATTTAGAGCTGGTTTCAGTTAGTCAAGCAAAGTTATTTCCTTTCTCCTACGTACGGGGCTTAGAGTGTCGCAAGGTAGACCAGCATAGATGGTTTCCGGGACCTAATTGCTCCTCCCTGCTCAAGCTTCAGTCTACCCCACTCTTCCTAAAATAAGTACAGTTTGTGCGTCTAAAGATGTGTCTTAAGACCTTTTGTTGTACTATAACTTGAACTGTTGTAACCTTTGTTCGTGCAATCAGCATAAATCATATAGAAAATACATTCTTAGGGTGGGGGAGGGTGGAAAAGGACAAAATTTAAAATATAAATTAATTTTGTATCCTGACCGCGAGAAATGACAACCCTCTGTGATGTTAGCCTCTCTTTAGACAGTGATTTTATATATAGATCCTAAGGCTCTTTCCGTATCAGCTGCTTTCTGTCATTGTTATTTCTCAGTTAAAAATAGTATGTTGTTGACGAACATTTGTATATCGCGTTACCTTTCACAGTGTAACGCAACTCCCAGGTTGAGGTTAGAATCGTTTTTCTTTCTCGTTAGTTTCCCTGAAAGACTCACGGCGACTGGAACTGGTGAATTCAAAGTATAGCTGAAAGCACTATAGAGATTATAGCTTCCTCGTGTTATCTCATGACAAAGAGAAAAAGACTTTTTCATCACCTCTATAATGAAACCGCCGAATCCTTTGCCGGAGGTGAGAGTTATTTATCGAACAAGGTGAGTGGCAAATAAAGTAACTGCAGTATGTATTTGAGGTTTTGGACTTCCAGAATCGGTTTCATAGCAAATACAGGGAAAGTACTTTGTATAATTTTTTGAACCACGATCGACATCTCTTTAATTAGGCGGATATATATAACAACACTTGAATGGAAATTCATGTCACGCAAGACACCATTGGCGAAAATGGCTAACTAAACTTCGACACAATTTCTCAGAATCGCATTCTGCCGCAAGTTTTATTGTATAATTCTAGGGAATAGTGCTTAGTCTCTGCCTAGAACGGGTTTTTACGTCTGGCCTAAGTGCCTCAATTGAGAATTTTGGCATGTTTCAAAAGCACTACTTCGTCCAGTTCTAGTGACTTATTAAATTAGTTCATTTATCATTTTCAGTTTCACACGATTTCGATCGGGAAAATGTCCAAATGACACAGGAGCGGTAAAAACAAGTAATAAGCTATCAAATGGGTGTAAATTTGAAGGTTTTGATGGTGCGAAGTCTTTTTAAACGATAATTGAAAAACCCCGTACTACGGCGCCCAAAATAGCCAACTTTTAGTCACTTACGGCATACTGACAATCAAATCCTCAAAAGGGAAGCAATTTAAACTTTTGGATCATTTCAATTGCATTTTAGTAGTAGGGATAGATAGTAGTATTTGTAGTAGAAATTTGAAGGAAATCTATATTTGAGTCCGAGATCGAGTGGAACACACTTAGGGAGACAGCCTCTTAATTGTTGTTGGGACAGAAAATGGCCGCGAGAGTCTGAAACTGGTATCAAAGACGAGGTTTGAACAAATGGTACACGAATCTCCGTTTGGAACATTCCGTCCGGAAAAACAGGACTACCTTTCCACACGTTCCGTTGCTCTCGGAAATTTTCCACTGGAACGACCCGAAAAGTCGTGTACCATTTACGTTCCAACCGGAATTTCCGGAAAGTTGTTGTAAATGGTAAACAACCAATAAGTCGGGAATTTAGTTTAGGATAAATGGAGGCGGGGTTATATCCGGAGGGGGCGTATAATTTGGTTAACAGGTAGATGGGCCTATAACTGGGAAGGGAGGGGAGGCATTAAACAGGGCTTTTACGGTATTGAATCATCTTTTCTCTTTCGTGGTATTCAACAATGTTGAATGGTATTCCTGGTATTCAACAATCCGTTGATTCAGGCCAAAAACCTATTGAAATTCAAGGTTGACCATGGTTGACCAGGTATTTATCAAAATACAAACGAAATTACTCACTTCAGGGCATTAACGAGGAAATCTGGTAAACTTGAAGGATTTAAACCATACGAGGACATCAAGTCTTCGAATGTAGCTGAGTCAGCCGTGCCCTTGGCATACGATGCCAACGACACTACGTCTTTATACACTTCCGTAGCGAAAATATTTCCGGTTTGTAGCGTGTAGTTTCCTTTTGCTTTGAATGTCTGAGTATTTCCCTCCGTATAATACGAGAACCTAAAATGAAGAACAATGAAGCATGGTCAAGAAAAGTAGCTAAATATAAAGGTAAAGTCACTCACGAGCCAAGGTGGCCCACACGAGCTGGAGCTTATCCCGGTTTCTGTAGCATAAAGCAACTGAGAGTAAAATGCTACTACTCCTTGACTGGGATGCTAGTCCATCACAGGATTATCCCCAGCAGTATGTTGCCGGTACCCATTCATACACCTGAGTGGAGAGAGACAATGTGGGGTAAAGTTTCTTGTCTACGGAAATAACACAATGGCAGGAACTGGGCGTCGAACTACCGACCTTCAGATCTGAAGTCCAACGCGCTAACCACTACACCACCGCGTCCCCACTAAGAAAAGTACAGACCTTAAACAGTAAGCCCTGTGAATTTTGAGTGTGCAAGAGATTGAGCTTCCGAATTAGCTTGAAGATCAACCCAGTGTTTTCAATTGGAAGATTGCTGGAGGTCTAATTCAGTTTGCTCAAGATCGAAGACTTAAGAAGTTGTCAAAAATTATCCCAAGTGGTCCGTTGTCCATGCAAATCAACCGATGTTTTCTTGGATTGTGTAGAACCTCTTAATCAGATAAAAATGCAGCGTACACCTGCTATCTCGTACCACGGCCATCTAGAGCTTCATCCTGTAAACGCCTGGAAGAAACACCCGCATTCAGGTCCTGCTTTCTAAGCTTTCCTTGATCTCTCTCATTTGTGCTACCATCAGTGACTGGTGCCCCAATACTGTCACTTACAGAACGTTTTTGATCGGTTTATGACAGTTTTTTTTATGTCAGAGAGGCTTCTTTTGACCCTTTTACTACCGAGAGTGTCTAAAACCAACATTCAAGACGAATACCAAATTTCATTTTGTAAAATACGTAAATATAAGTTAGAACCACTTTACATGTCTCTATATCTGAGTCTGGGAGCGAAAGGTTTTTTTTTTTTTTGTCCAATTGACACAGAAGTTGTCAAAAGCTAACAAGCAGTTGTCAAGAAGCTAACAAGAATTTGTCAAAAGCTAACAAAACACGTAACGTACGTGGCAACAGCTTGATGCGCAGCTTCGTAAAGCGTTTACTATCGTTTCAATAATATCTTCTGACCTGACTTCGGTTATTTCATATCCCGATAACGGTGTGTATTTATCAGACTTAGCGCACTGGAACTCGTATTTTCGTAGCGCCTGTGCCTCATCGATCCAGATTGAGATGGCTGGGACGTTCTCTGACTGATCGGGTTTTGTCCACTCTGGGATAGCGTCAATGTTGGCGTAGTAGGTTGCCTTGTTATCCACCACCTTCTTTATCGTTAGTGGGTCCACTATCTCAAAACACACCTTAGCACGGGAACAAAATAAAACGCCTTGTTACTTTTTTGTAACAACAGGCCACTTCTGAGTCGCCTTGTACCTCCTCCTGAGAGCGAGGCCTGGTGCACAATCTTTCATATGAAAATACGTTTATTTGCATGTATTATTTGCGCTATATAAGTATTAAATTTGATGATGATGATGATGATGATGATGATGATGATGATGATGATGAAAACTCATTCTCCTATGAAAGGCTGTGCACCAAGACTCGCTTTGAAAAACGAGGTTCAAGACAGCGCAGAAATGGCCAATTTGATTCAGTGAATTTAGCAATTTTAGGTATAGTCCTTACTGTACTGGAAAATTATCAAACTTTGTCCCTGCCTAAGATAGATGAAATAAAGTTGTCTAGTCTAGTTTGTCTGGTCCTTAAAATCACTAACTTT